>CAMRHE010000081.1:1511000-2717000 GCA_947044405.1 Leptodactylus fallax | reverse complement strand
TTTCTTATGTAATTTGAGCTGCTGATCATGAAAATCACCTCAGAATTTTCCTGTCATGTACCGTTTTTCAGGAATCTTCTGTTTTAGCAATTTTTTTTTCATATTTTAAGGCTGTGCAAGTATTACCCACAAATACAGTGGGTACGGAAAGTATTCAGACCCCTTTAAATTTTTCACTCTTTGTTTCATTGCAGCTATTTGCTAAAAGCAAAAAAGTTAATTTTATTTCTCATTAATGTACACTCAGCACCCCATATTGACAGAAAACCCCCCCAGAAATGTAGATATTTTTGCAAATTTATTAAAAAAGAAAAACTGAAATATGACATGGTCATAAGTAT
Source organism: Leptodactylus fallax (assembly GCA_947044405.1). Lineage (NCBI taxonomy): Eukaryota > Metazoa > Chordata > Amphibia > Anura > Leptodactylidae > Leptodactylus > Leptodactylus fallax. Next base: position 2,716,659 of record CAMRHE010000081.1, on the reverse strand, counting down.
TTAGACCCTGTGCTGTGACACTCATATTTAACTCACGTGATGTCCATTTCCTTCTGATCCTCCTTGAGATGGTTCTACTCCTTCATTGGAGTCCAGCTGTGCTTAATTAAACTGATTGGACTTGATTAGGAAAGGCACACACGTGTCTATATAAGACCTCACAGCTCACAGTGCATGTCAGAGCAAATGACAATCATGAGGTCAAAGGAACTGCCCAAGGAGCTCAGAGACAGAATTGTGGCAAGGCACAGATCTGGCCAAGGTTGCAAAAGAATTTCTGCAGCACTCAAGGTTCCTAAGAGCACAGTGGCCTCCATAATCCTTAAATGGAAGAAGTTTGGGACGACCAGAACTCTTCCTAGACCTGGCCGTCCAGCCAAACTGAGCAATCGTGGGAGAAGAGCCTTGGTGAGAGAGGTAAAGAAGAACCCAAAGATCACTGTGGCTGAGCTCCAGAGATGGGAGAAAGTTCCACAAAGTCAACTATCACTGTAGCCCTCCACCAGTCGGGGCTTTATGGCAGAGTGGCCCGAAGGAAGCCTCTCCTCAGTGCAAGACATATGAAAGCCTGCATAGAGTTTGCCAAAAAACACATGAAGGACTCCCAGACTATAAATAAAATTCTCTGGTCTGATGAGATGAAGATTGAACTTTTTGGTGTTAATTCTAAGCGGTATGTGTGGAGAAAACCAGGCACTGCTCATCACCTGCCCAATACAATCCCAACAGTGAAACATGGTGGTGGCAGCATCATGCTATGGGGGTGTTTTTCAGCTGCAGGGACAGAACGACTGGTTGCAATTGAAGGAAATATGAATGCGGCCAAGTACAGAGATATCCTGGAAGAAAACCTCTTTCAGAGTGCTCTGGACCTCAGACTGGGCCGAAGGTTCACCTTCCAACAAGACAATGACCCAAAGGACACAGCTAAAATAACAAAGGAGTGGCTTCGGAACAACTCTGTAACCATTCTTGACTGGCCCAGCCAGAGCCCTGACCTCAACCCAATTGAGCATCTCTGGAGAGACCTGAAAATGGCTGTCCACCAACGTTCCCCATCCAACCTGACGGAACTGGAGAGGATCTTCAAGGAAGAATGGCAGGGGATCCCCAAATCCAGATGTGAAAAACTTGTTGCATCATTCCCAAGAAGACTCATGGCTTTACTAGCTCAAAAGGGTGCTTCTACTCAATACTGAGCAAAGGGTCTGAATACTTATGACCATGTGATCTGTCAGTTTTTCTTTTTAAATAAATTTGCAAAAATATCTACATTTCTGTTTTTTTTTCTGTCAACATGGGGTGCTGAGTGTACATTAATGAGAAATAAAATGAACTTTTTTGCTTTTAGCAAATGGCTTCAATGAAACAAAGAGGAGGCAGCCGATGAAGATGTTGCAGTCCATAGGTCAGAGATGGGGAACAACGCTGATTCAGACTTTGAGCCATGTATGTCTGGTGAGTCTCATCTTATAACACAGCCAGAAGTGAATGACGTGGTCCGGGACTTACATTTGTCAAAAGCAAATACAGAGTTACTGGCTTCAAGACTTCAAGGATGGCATTTGCTGTCACCTGGTACAAAAGTTTCTATCTTTTGAAGCCGCCAAGATGACTTAACACAGGTTGATCAGGTTGACAACCTATGTTTCTGCACAGACATTGATGGGTTGTTCGCAGCTTTGGGTTGTGTGCATGAGCTGAATCAGTGGCATCTCTTTATTGACTCAGTGTTAAGTCTCAAGGCTGTCTTGTTATACAATGGTAATGTTCATCCTTCAATACCTGTTGGCTATGCTGCACACATGAAAGAAACATACAAGAACATGGAACTGTTGTTGAAACACATCAAGTACAGCACCTACAACTGGAACATCTGTGGAGATTTAAAAGTAGTGGCACTGCTGCTTGGATTGCAGCTCAGATATACCAAGTATTGCTGTTTTATTTGCGAATGGGACAGCCATGCTAAGCAGTCACATTACAGTAGAAGGACGTGGTCAATCCGTAACCAGTTGACTCCCAGGCAGAAAAATGTTGCAGATAAAGCACTTGTGGGCCCAGCAATGATATTTCTGCCTCCACTTCACATAAAACTTGGGCTGATGAAAAATTTTGTGAAAGCAATGAACAAGGAAGCAGAAAGTTTTCGTTATTTGAGACAAATGTTTCCAGGAATAATCGATGCCAAGATTAAGGAAGGCATTTTCGTTGGTCCACAAATCCGACACATCATGAATAAAAAGCACTTTGAAGAGCTGCTGATGGGGCCTGAGAAAATTGTTTGGAAATCTTTCAAGGATGTTTCAGAGAATTTCCTTGGCAACTATCGAGCACCAAACTACATCGAATTGGTTGACAACCTTCTTGAAGCTTACAAAGCCATGACATGCAACATGTCATTGAAAATTCATTTTCTGCATTCTCATTTGAATTTTTTCCCTGCAACTTTTGGTACAGTCAGTGACGAACATGGTGAACTGTTTCACCAGGATATTGCCATGAAGGAAAAGCGTTATCAAGGCTACTGGAATCCATCAATGCTAGCTGACTATTGCTGGACACTAATACAGGATGCACCAGGCATTGAGTACAAAAGAAAATCAGCAGCAAAACACTTTTCGTTCATTTGAACTAATGCTGCTGGTAACATTTACATGCTTCATAGTCACTAACACTTAATCTCATGTTTCTCAAAATTTCTACGTGCTACAGACTATCCAAAATTATATTTCTGCGAGGTCAAAAATAAGGAGAGCAAACCTTTTGGCAGCAGTGATCCCAAATCTCAAGCCAGAGAAAGACCATGCACCCTGGTCCAAATAGGTACCCATCTTGCTTATCAATGTTGACATTAAAATATTAGCAAATATTAGCAAAATTGATTAGCAAAAACCAAACTGGGAATACACTATGTAGATGGGCCATAGATTGAGCCTGCCTCACAGGATTCATCTACCTTATGCAACTATCACAAAATGTATGCAATGCTACTGCCCCTAAACATGCAAAAGGCAATTGACTGTCTCTCCAGGCCATACCTATTCACAATTCTAAGTTCGAAATTCCCAAATGTCTTTATCAGATGGATTAGAGCCCTATACAGCACTCCTTCTGCATTTGTACATTATACCTGATAGTCGTCTTTGCCTTTCTAATTGCTCAAAAATCAGTCTCTTCATCAGATACTAAACACATAGCTGTATAGTAATGTAGTAAAAATGTTCTCCCTATCTCCTAGCCAGATTCTCCCTCTGAAACTTTTTCCTCCTGGCCTTGGCAAAGTTATAGAGTGATTGCAGGTGACATACAGTATGTGCTTGTGATGGACAGTGGATTTTCACTGTTTAGTCACCTTGAGATAAAAGTCCCAGTGCCAGGCTGAGAATTCTGGAAAGGCATATGTGGGGAGACCCTTACTGCTGTGGTAGATTAGCTAATGGTGATCTGTTAAGCAGGTCCATGGCCCCTGCAGAGCGTCACATACTTTGATCAGGATACTTCTATATCACTGGGTTGCCTGCAGGCTTTTCATCAATTTGCCCCCCTTTGACATTAAAGCGACTTTTAGACTGGCACTAAGTTGCACACATTTTGATGGAGGAGTTATTTTGGCTTGACTTTTATTCCCAGATCATGCACTTAGGTATTTTTGAAGAGCATGCATTGATCTATAGGGAGCTACCTTCTAAAAGGTGGCGCTAGAGCTTTTTCCTCTTTTCCACCTTATCCAGAACTCTTATCAGGGCATATATGGTCTAATAAGTCCTTGTACCATCTTTCCCTAGTGAGACATAGTTCTTCTGACACAAATTTATGAAATATTATGTGATATTTGATAAATTTTGGCTGAAATTACTCCAAAGCAGACTTAAGCAAAAACTCCCCTCCTGATAAACACCACCAAGAGCGTTTTAGAACCAGTTTTTTTAATCAGTGCTTTTTGCACAGAGTTATAACGTGTTTAAGTAGTAAATGAACTAAATGCACCAGCTCCTAGGAAGTATAATCAGGTCCTGACCCCAATCAATTGACCTTATCTACAGGTTCACCCTTATGCTCGACGTCTTTTTCCAAATGCGAAATCCAGCTCTAATGAGTGTTAAGAATACTTGTGGTAACTATAATGGTTCAGTTATTACAATGTACTCATTTCTATGGAGGTGAGCCCAGCTGCTTGATACTCTGCATCTACTTTTTCTATAGAGAAACAGATAAATTGGCCATAGCAGTTTAACAAGGCTGACGCATTTTCCCCTCCAAGAGTGGATGATCAAGGGATATATCAGCCCTGAATTGTTATATGTTGTCTCCTCAATGATCATAGGCAAACAGGTCTGATACAGGTTTAGTATCTTGTACTCATTGCTCTACATAGTGTGCGCTACATTATAGGAAAACTGTGAGACAACACAGATATAAGTTCCCTATACATTAAAGCAGCTCAGACTATACTTAGGAGTAATTAAAATCCACTTAATATTAGAGAAATGGGGTGAATAACAACATATTCCACATTTTGTGTGTTAACTGGAATTCCTCTATAATGAACACGATGAATCCATTACAATTTAATGTTCAGATGCTGAGAGCAGCTCTTATATAAGCCACTTAGGTCTGTACTATTTTTATTATGCATTTTAGGTCCATTAATGCAGAGACTGTTAGGTTATTAGATGGACTGTGGATGTCACTATGGGTTTGACTACATAGAAATTGCAGACAATCTAAAAACAAGAAAACTTTGTAATTAGGTCCAAACTTCATTTATCTGTACAATACACCCCGTTATACAGCCAGGCAAAGCTTGTCGGCAAGGATAAAAATAGACAGATGAGAAACATTATTGTAAAAGCATAGGAAAGTCAAACAGCTTTCATCTCCGATCTCTGGTCTACAAACCAATAATAACTTGTCTAGTCTTTACAAATAATTGTCACCACCACCCTGCAAGAGCAGCCGTACCCGTACTAATTGGTATCCTAAGATCATAATTGATCCTATTTTAAGAGAGCTCTATTGCTATATTTAACTTTACTTCTAGGCCCTAATGCAAACTTTTAACTCATTACGTCCCATTTATAAAATAGGTACCTTGTCAGGTGATATTGTGGCCTTTGGTCTCCATCAAGCTCCCAAGCTCAGTCTGATAGACACCAACTAAAACAATGAACTTGGTTTAGCCACAGAGCATGCAGATTTTGCAGTTGCCCTGGAGTCTGGGATCCCAAAACTGCCCCATATAAGGAGACAATCACTATTGAAAGTGTTTTTGAGATTGACACCTTTCTTCCTGATATAACGCTACTCTTGTGAGGGGGTGTCCCTGGTATTACAGTTCAACTCCAATCACTAGGATGAGGCTGAAGTGCAATACCAGTCCAAGCCTATGAACAAGAGTGGCACTTTTTCATAAAAAAGTAGACATTTTTTTCCAATTTCATACAATAAGATCGTGGGGGGCTATTGTAATTTTTGCATCAAACCCAAGACCTTTCAAGTAAGGCTAGGTTCACACCTACGCCTGATCTACTTTTGGGTTTTCTGTCCCCGAACCTGCTTAAAAAAATCCAAAAAGCAGCACTTCTCTCCACTTTTTTCCACATTTTATAGGCAGAAACCCGGAGGATTCCATTGTAGTCTATGGGATCCGCAGGTTTCCGCGGACCCAAAGAACAGAAACCCGAACGCAGGTGTGAACCTAGCGTAACACACTTTTCTATATATACTAGTCATTTCTATGTATACTCAAAAAAGAGTATTTATGTGCTTCTCATGGGCAGTGAGAGGGTTAAATAATAAATCTACGGAGCTGTGAAAAATGAAGCACATTAAAAATCCTTATATAAAGCACTCCCCTGAGGCTATGACTTGTTTCTCGATTAAGAGGGTAAATTGGTGAAGAATAATTCAGAATAATTTTCTTACGTTAGTGGCGCCCCCTCCTTATGGCCTAATTATGTCCCTATGTACCTAATCAGAGAGCCTTTTAAACCTACATTTCTCCCCATAAATTGACTCTTCCCGGTACTCCAATATGACCTTTAATTCGTTAAAGCGAGAACTGATCTAAATCTCAGGTTCCTCTGTCACTCTGGATTCTAGTCCCTTAATGGCCACTTTCTCTACAGCTGCTTGCTTTTCCTCCTCCTAATGTCTAACTGTTTATCTTTATTTCTAATTCACTCGGCAGCCCCCGCTAACCGGGCACTTGTTTTCAATCCATTTGTGTCACTTCTTCTCTGATCACCAAGCCGTGTGTTCTCCTTCCAGTGCCTGCAGAGATTTTTGGAGGGAAAGAATACATACTCACTGTCATAGTGATGTTTATAATGTTATTTCTGCAAAAGTGAACCCGTGCCTGCGAGCAGGAGACTTTCAGACTCTGCCAGCAGTCTCCAAATATATACATCATCTCATTAAAAAGCCAGTAATTGTCCAATTGAATCGGAAAGCAAAAACACTGTGCGACCACCACAGCCCCAGGCAGTGACGTTCACGTAGAATCTTACAGCATATTGTTAAATTGATAAGGATTTCACCCTATATAATGACAGGAAAGATTACATTATTATGGTTTCCAAACAGGTGCACAGAGGATAGAGCGCAAAGTATTTGTAAGGGAATTGCCAGTTGAGCAATTCCCAAGTGCTGCTGCAGAAACCTGGGAGGAAGGGGAAATGACAGAGAAGAGTGAGTCCTAAACTTACCCAGCCTCTGTCCCTGTCTATTTGCCACACTGTCCTAATGACAGGAGCAACTGGGCGGCAAAACCCTTCCTAGAAATAAGTGTCACACAGAACAAGATAAGACAAAACAACACAGAAGAGAAGTCAGCAAGCCAAGGGTCACAGCCAGAGAGACAAAGCAGTACCAAATCATAATCCAAAGTCACAGGACAGAGTACAATAGCCAGCGACCATGTGTTAGCTGATGACCTGTTTATAGTAAGTCCTGGACCTGCCCCAGACTTGATTGGTAAACAGGCTGTCAATCACACAGGCAAGGCTAAGATTAACTATTGAGGAGCAAAAAGAAAAAAGGTGCAGGAGACGGGTGTGGCTGAAATTCAATTACATAGTCTAGGACAGTGTTCAGACTGAGCAACAAGAACCTTAAGCAAGGAATCAAACTGAACACGCCTCCTGCGCCGCAGCGTGCGAGCGGAGGGTGACGCAGAGACCCGAACAGGCAGAGACGTTACAGTATTTTAGATTTTATATTTTTACAGTCACATGTAATCTATAAGAGCAAGACCTTTATTGGTACAGTCCCTTGTAACACTACCTGGGATAACTGATGGGCTGGGAATAAAGCCTAGAGCTGGTCATACTCATTTGATTTAGAAATGAGAAAACTAGTCTGTATCAAGTCACGTTCATTACAAATTTTCCAAAAATGTGGGGTTTGGCAAAACCTAAATTTTGGGGGGTTCACCAACCAGGAATCTTTATTATACTCTGGAGTTTCTTCAGTTCCCAGAGAATAATAATGGGAGGTGTAAATAGTTATACTCACCTCTCCTCACCTCTTCTGGGCTCCTTGCAGCCCATTGCAGACTAATGGATGTTATTGCACTGACATGAGAAGAGGAAGTATAGCTCACCCAAGCCCTGCAAGCTCTTTAAAGAGATGATCGGCAAGGATCTTGGTATCAGACTTTACTAATACAGAGGATAGGTAATCAATATCTTAGTCCGCAAAAAAACCCTTTGATGTCAGCTGAACTAGCTTATTTCAGCAAAACTAGTGACCGTCTCATGTGTCCAGGAACCTCCCTACTCTCCAGTGCTGGCAGAAGAGAGTGGGAGATGGTGAGAGAGGAAGTGCAGCTGAATTTCATTATGCCAAAGATAAGCTTCTACCAGAGTCTTTTTCCCTTGCCCTTGAGTCCCTGAGAATACATACGCACTTTACAGAGCCCAGCATGCATGTGTATGAGTAGTTAGGGAGAGATAGCTGTCGGCCAACAGCTATCTAATTTGTATGGCCAACCTAATACTCTGCATTGGAACTTCTTGTTGGAGCTTCTACCACTTTAGATAGCAAGAACAGTACAGCATGCAGCATTATTCTACTATGAAAATTTTGGAAGCTTCTACAGATCACATTCAAAATCAGAGTTTGGATCTACACTATGCTCGACACAGAATCATAGCTTCCATAACAATCGACAGTGTGAATAGAACAAGAGATGTGTTTTGGGTGTGAATAATATTATGTACATTAACATGCAGCTGTAGCAAAGCCAAAAACACATATCAAACTGTTATGTTTATATGGAATATTATTTCAGCAGATTCAGCAGGTTATTTTGGGCATCAATAACATCAATGTGATAAAAATCTATCCCAATGTATTTGAGGAATATTGAACTAATAGTAAGATAGTCATGTGCATGATAGAGGAGGATATCCCACCTTATATTTTAGTTTGGAATCCTCACATAATGTTTACTCACAATCATCAGGTTCTACCAGTGTTTATGTTGCGGGCCACTATATATGATGGTAGACAGAAGGATGGCTACCAAGAGTTAAAACAGCAAGGTATCTATAATGTTACTGTGAAATACAGGGAGATGTGTATTCCATTCCCAATATATGTGAACACTGCCTGAGGTCGGTCAATAGGACTGCAACTTGAAACTCTTATCTTGGAAAATTGCCTGGAGACTGCCATGGGAAACCAAACCCAATTTAGCCCCATCAAGCTCCATAGCTGGAGAGATGTAACCAGAGCATGTGCCCCGGGGTGTTGGTTGTCAAGGGGGCGCCAACAAGCCACTTCTATGTATTTAAATAAAAAGAAAGGGCAGAGAACTTAACCTTTGCCCTGAATGATGGAAAGCCCAGATACAGTTTTGCCTTAAGAATTTTTCACTGAACAGCTGCTCAGACTTGTATCTAATACAGATGCCAAAGAGTGATCTTCTTATACTAGGAGAAAGGATCACTAGTTAGACAGAAATAACTGGTTCTATGGCAGGCAGCTCCTTCAAAGGGATTGTCAAAGAGTAAAAAAAAATTTAATACAAAATAACACTACTTACTTGTTATTACATGTATTACAAATGTTTCTCGACAGGACAAGTATACTGTGTGCAAAGATAAATTACCTTATTCAAAGTTTATTTTCCACCGAAACAATATTTATACATGGATGAATTCTGTATTTATTAGTAAATTCTCAATTTTTGTTTCAATACCGTTCAGGTAAATCAATAAGAATTTTAATAGCAATTTAATGTTCTGTGGATATTACATTTACTGTACTTAAAGTGGTGGAAAACTAATTTATAAACACTCTACTAGGGAATGCCGAGCTAATAGAGGAGGCTCCCATATTCTGGACCTGCATCTGGTAGACTATCTCCCATTTATCATCTGTGGTGTCACTGCAGGGTCATTGAACACTTGTAGATGGTGGTAAGCCAATATACAGTGGGGAAAAAAAAGTATTTAGTCAGCCACCAATTGTGCAAGTTCTCCTACTTAAAAAGATGAGGCCGGCCTGTAATTGTCATCATAGGTAGACCTCAACTATGAGAGACAAAATGAGAAAGCATATCTAGAAAATCACATTGTCTGATTTTTTTTAAGAATTTATTTGCAAATTATGGTGGAAAATAAGTATTTGGTCACCTACAAACAAGCAAGATTTCTGGCTCTCACAGACCTGTAACTTCTTCTTTAAGAGGCTCCTCTGTCCTCCACTCATTACCTGTAGTAATGGCACCTGTTTGACATTGTTATCAGTATAAAAGACACCTGTCCACAACCTCAAACAGTCACACGCCAAACTCCACTATGGTGAAGACCAAAGAGCAGTGGAAGGACAACAGGAACAAAATTGTAGACCTGCACCAGGCTGGGAAGATTGAATCTGCAATAGGCAAGCAGCTTGGTGTGAAGAAATCAACTGTGGGAGCAATAATTAGAAAATGGAAGACATACAAGACCACTGATAATCTCCCTCGATCAGGGGCTCCACGCAAGATCTCACCCCGTGGGGTCAAAATGATCACAAGAACAGTGAGCAAAAATCCCAGAACCACATGGGGGGACCTAGTGAATGACCTGCAGAAAGCTGGGACTAACGTAACAAAGACTACCGTCAGTAACACACTACGCCGCCAGGGACTCAGATCCTGCAGTGCCAGACGTGTCCCCCTGCTTAAGCCAGTACATATCCGGGCCCATCTGAAGTTTGCTAGAGAGCAAATGGATGTTCCAGAAGAGTATTGGGAGAATGTCATATGGTCAGATGAAACCAAAGTAGAACTGTTTGGTAGAAACACAACTCATCGTGTTTGGAGGAGAGTGAATGCTGAGTTGCATCCAAAGAACACCATACCTACTGTGAAGCATGGGGGGAGGCAACATCATGCTTTGGGGCTGTTTCTCTGCAAAGAGACCAGGAAGACTGATCCGTGTACATGAAAGAATGAATGGGGCCATGTATCGTGAGATTTTGAGTGCAAACCTCCTTCCATCAGCAAGGGCATTGAAGATGAAACGTGTCTGGGTCTTTCAGCATGACAATGATCCCAAGCACACTGCCAGAGCAACGAAGGAGTGGCTTCGTAAGAAGCATTTCAAGGTCCTCTTCTCCATTATAGGTCATAGTGTCATGGTGTTCTTTATTTTTCAGTCTTTTTTGACCAATTGGGTAGTTTCTAAGCTGAGCACTGTGGCTTAGTTTAATTTCAGTTTAGAAGAGTAATGATCCACCCGAGATCTTGGACTGCCACTAGTTTCCGGTATGAAAGAACTCGCTTTCTACTGCTCAGTGATTTTTGTTATTGGAAATCAGAAGCAAGTTGTAAGAAAATGGCAATTTATACTGAAGTAGCACCCATTTTATCCTAGAAATTAATGAAGGTTTGAAGGCAGAGACTTTACCAATGTGATCTACTCACATACAGCATTAAAGCATTGAAGGGAATGTATCACCTTTTTTACTTTAAAACCAGATAAATTCCTTTTTCTAACATGTTTATATTTTCTGATTTAGATTTTTTTATTCTATTTTCTGTACATTTTTATGGGGCTGCCATCTTTCCTGAACTTCGCCACTTCTTGGTTAAGAACATTTCCAACAGACATGGCCATAGGCAGCAGTAAACTGGGAGCAACTGATTGAGGTCTATGGGAGAGTTTTCTAGGCATGACCTGTGCAGGGAGGGGAGAGCAGATTAGGGAGAGTGACAGCATCTATTGTCAGTAGTAGATGCAATGGTGGGTCAGTTGTATCATCTATAGAGTTGTTGTTTTCTATTGTGATCCTTGGCTTGTGTGTGTTGTAAATGAAGCAATTGCTGCAAAGGAAACCCCTATAAGTGTCACTCTATTACTAGACTTAGTGGTCAGAGTGGCAATAGCAGGATATAGTACTTTTTTTAAAACCACTAATAGTCACATTAAAATGGTTTAAAAAAGTCACTTTTCTGTTATAGATTTTTAATGTATTCATCAAATAAATATACTTGGCACATATATGCATTTAACCCCTTAATGACATACCTAATGTTTACCCCTCTGTCATGACTTTTTTATTGGTTCATTATTAGAGCTCTATGAGACCTTGTATTGTGTGGGGCAAGTTGTATTTTTAAAGGAAGCAAATATATAGTAATTGTAAGTATCTTTTTTTCTTTTCCTTTTTTCAATAATAAAATATTTTGTAAGGGGATTTTTTACTTTTAAATTTTTTCTTTTTGAATACTATTTAAATTTTCTATTTGACTTTTCACTGTAAAACCACTCAGAAGCTATGGTCAACATTGCCACAGCATCTGAGGTGTTACAGACCTTTCTAATTTATGGGAGGATTCCTATTAACATGTATACTGCTCAGACATAGAGTCTCAGGGAAATTGTAGATTGTCTTGAAGTAGAATTGAACATGGTGACTGAACTAATCTCATATGTTAATTAAAGGGACAAAACTGGCCAAATCAATACATAGATGAGCAGTCAAATGTGAGAGTAATAATAGCAATAATACGCTAGCTATTAAAGGTCTAGAAACACAATCACTGGCAATATTAAAGCGCACATTTAGTGTTTTGTTTTTATATCCTTACTTTACAATACCATTGGGGAGGCATTTTTCCTGCAGAACTATCCTTTCTTCCTAAATCACCCTAAAGGAAGTTATCATTGTCTGTTATGTTATGAATACAGTAGAGCTGCAGTCTAGTCAATCTTCACTAGCTGTAAAAAGTTGGTGGTTTACATTACACTTCCCAAACCACTGTTCCACTGTACTCTACATCTATGTATTTGTCTGTCTATTGATCTAGCCATGCATCCATCTCTCTCAGCAGGGAGAAAGCAAAGGGCTTCAGCAATTTAAATCACTTCTGACTTTGCTAAATACAGTATTAAAATGAGTGGGGTTTTCATCCTGCAAGTGAATGGAGCTAATAAATAGAGAAGAGCATTTACTTTTTATTACAGACAAGAAGCGTAAATTTACATTCTTTTCAAATGGCTCACTGGATGTATACTTTAAGTGCAATGGAAAAATAGGAAAGTTAGACATAGGTCATAGTAACATAGAAGATAAAGTTGACAAAGACTTAAGTCCATTAAGTCAAACCTATAAACCTACTAAGTTGGTTGGTTTGGAAATTAGAAAAAATGTCATCAATACTGTATTTCAGTACTACAATATTGATACTAAAACCAAGAAAAAAAAAGCTATCCAGCATCACTGCTCAGGGATACTGGTTGGAGATTTTCCATAGTTGGCTTTTTAGTGAAAACTTGGTTCATATGTTGTTCTGCAGAGATTATTATTATTATTATTGTTTATTTATATAGCACTGTTAATTTCATGGTGCTTTACATTTGAGGGTTTACATACAGTACACAAGATATACAAAACAGATAATACTAACAGTGACCAACTAGCACAGTGGAATAGAGGGCCCTGCCTGCAAGGGCTTACAGTCTATGAGGGAAGAGGGATAGAGACAGAAGGTGAGGGTAGAGGCTGTGCAGATGGTGGTGTGGTGACAGTAGTGTTATTGGAGGGTGTAGGCCTTCCTGAATAGGTGAGTCTTCAGGGCCTTCTTGAAGTTTGTGACTGTGGGGGACAGTCTTATGTGTCTTGGTAATATATATATTATGGAGATATATGGAGGGGACAGGTTGTGGATGGCTTCATATGTCAGCATTAGTATTTTGAACTCTATTCGCTGGGCAACAGGTAGCCAGTGAAGGGATTGGCAGAGGGGAGCGGCTGATGAAGAACGGGGGAGAGGTGTATTAGGCAAGCAGCACAGTTTAAGGTGGACTGGGGGGGGGTCGAGAGTATTTGCTGGGAGGCCATGGACAAGGGTGTTACAGTAGTCTAGGCAGGAGATTATGAGGGCATGGACTAGCATCTTTGGAGTTTCAGGGGTGAGGAAGGAGCGGATTCGATGGATGTTCTTGAGTTGGAGGTGGCAGGAGGTGTTGAGGGTATGGATGTGCGACTTGAAGGATAGGTCAGAGTCCAAGGTTATCCCAAGGCAATGGACCCGTGGGACTGTGGTAAGTGTGGTTGCATTAACTTTGATAGATGGGTCAGGTAGAGGAGCCGTGTGAGGTGGGGTGAATATGATGAACTCTGTTTTCTCCATGTTGAATTTGAGAAAGTGGGAGGAGAGAAAAGAGGCTACGGCTGCTAGAAATTCTTGGACTCTGGACAACAGAGAGGTAATGTCTGGTCCATAGAGATATATTTCAGTGTCATCAGCATAGCATGAGATTCTATGAGTTGGCCAAGGCTGAGGGTGTAGATGGAGAACAGGAGGGATCCTAGGACAGAGCCTTGGGGAACACCTACAAAAATAGGGTGTTGCGGGGAGGTGGTATGCGAGTGGGAGACGCTGAATGTGAGGTTGGTGAGGTATGAGGAGATCCAGGAAAGGGCCAGGTCTGTGATGCCAAGGAATGAGAGCGTTTCTAACAAGAGGGAATGGTCAACTGTGTCAAAAGCAGAGGAGAGGTCGAGGAGGAGGACAGAGTAGTGACGCTTGGCTTTGGCGGTTAGAAGGTCGTTAGTGACTTTAGTTAATGTAGTTTCTGTGGAGTGATGGGGTCGAAGCCTGACTGTAGTCTGTCAAAGAGTAAGTTGGAAGAGAGATAGGAGGATAGTTCAGAGTGGATGTATTGTTCAAGCAATTTAGAGGCATACAGGAGCAGTGAGATGGACGATAGTTGGCTGGAAAGGATGGGTCGAGGGACGGTTTCTTAAGTAAGTGTGATGGTAGCATGTTTGAAGGCAGAAGGAAAGGATCCTTTGGTTAGGGATAGGTTGAAGAGATGAGTTAGGGCAGGAGTAAAGACTTGAGTGAGGTTGGGGATGAGATATGACTGGATCGGGCCAAGCACGCAGGAGGTGAGGTGGGATTTAGAGATTAGGGTGGAGAGCTTTTCATCAGTGATGGTGGAGAAACAGGTTAAAGATTAAGAGCACTGAGCAGATGGGTAGAGTGGTTGTCAGGGGTGTAGGGTGAGACTTTCTCTGATGTTGTAAATTTTGCTTTTGAAATAAGAGGCTAAGTCATCAGCTGAGATAAGTGATGTTGGAGGGGGCACAGGAGGACGGAGAAGGGAGTTGAAGGTAGTTAATAGCTGTTTGGGGTTGCGGGATAGGGTAGATATGAGTGTGGTGAAGTAGACCTGTTTTGCAGAGGTGAGTGTGTTCTTGAAGGTGAGAACTGCCTCTTTATACCTGATGAAGTCCTCCTGGGAGATTTACTTTACATGGGTCACACAGACCCGTATACAGCCGAGTGCCTAGAATTTGTATGAGAGTAGCTGATTATTAGGCTAAGCTTCTTGCCTTTGAGAGTCATTCAAGGATATCCAAGTGTAAAAAAGCGATAATTTCATGAAGTGGATCTAAGGTTTTTGTTACTGTCAGAAATCATAAGTCTCTCCTAGGTTCTGAAAGGTTACCATGATACATTTAACATTATATAATAAATTGTTAATATTGAAGTTATGGCTTTATTCAGGTATTTTTCAGGTGTCTACTCAATTACATTACATCAAAACCTGAAGCCTCCAGAAAATCTTTGATAGAATACAAGCAGACATGAATGCTATTTGGGTAAGTGTTAACAATGTCAAGTCTCTAAAATTGTAGTCTTGTTTTGGCCTCCGGTTGAGAAACTATTTTTGTAAGAAAACTTCACAACAGATTATTCAGCTAGGTGCTTAATTCCCTTCAGCGCAAATTTCATAGTGCAAAGACAAATTCAGTATGAGGGCTAACACCTCTGCATTCATGTATGTGCAGCATGTCTTAGTGTAATTGACCATACAAGGAATGTTCATTTCATGTAATTACAACAATTTAGCCTTTTGAAGCACTTGGACTCTTGAAAGGTACAGAAACAGAAATAGTAATGACCTGATTACTGGAAGTATGGAGTATTGTGAAGAGCAATGCATTGCAAAAGATCTACTTTCACATAAGGTAGTGATCGTCCAAGGGAAGGCATCACCTAACACTCCTAGAAATATACATTTGTGTATTAAAAACAAGTAATATTGTAACATTGAGGCTTGTAATAAATTGAGTTAACCCACCTTCTTGAAGAATCAATGAATAGACTTATCTCATAGTGTTATAATATAGTTATGAATAAAATATGATTAAATGGCTACAAACTTTTTAATAAACGTTATATAAATCATCCTTTTTTTCTTCCTTTCTTCCTCCCTCCACCTTTGATGTTACTCACGACATTGAATGTGCTTATTGGAAGTTGGCTTTTTCTGTACCCTATTTGGTTGACATATTTTCTCCTATATGTTTTGTTCTTAATGAAGAGTAATAGAAAAAGTATTGTCTTCAAATAAAAAATACTTTATATAAAGCAATACAATATATAGTGGAACATAAGAAACTTTGTAATACATCTTATCAGAGAAAATTGCCACTTTCTCCTTTTATCTGGCTTTTTTCCTGCTCCCCATGCTTTCTGCTAAACTAACGTCCACTCTGAAATCTCTGCTGAATCCATCTTAATAGAGCAAGTTAGACAGAAGATCACAGTGGTGTCATATTACAAATCACAATAGAAGGGGTGAGGCAGAGGCATAGCAATAGCGGTTGTAGAGGTAGCAGTGGCTACCAAGCCGTGGGACCCAAGTGGGCCCCAAAGGTCCCTCTGCGACATAAAATATACCACTATTCTAAATGCCACAAGGTAAGTAGCGACCACATTACAAATTTTGTATCAGGACCGAAGAGCTTTGGGGTGAGGAATTGAGTAGGAGTCCAGGACAGAGAAGAGAGGCAGAGTGCTTCCAGTACCAGCCTCAAAATTTTCAGTAACAGTTAACTCTAGTATCACTTACCTACTCCACCCTCCTGCAAGAGGGAAGTGAACTGGTTACAATATGTCCTGTTACAATTTGCTCAGCTTCCTGAATGAAGTGACCTGTCATGGCTTAATTTTTGGGACACTTAAAAGGCACTAATCTCATCAACGAGAAATGGGTGACACCTGTGTCCTTGGCTGAGGCCCAATTCATAGTTTGAGAAGTTCTGATGTACCTACGCTAAACGCCCAATACTGGAGAACACAGCTTATTTCCACTGGCTTTGGCAAACCTTTTGGAGGAAACCATCACTACAACAGATGTAGAAATGACTCAATGGCAGCAAAAATATATTTTAATATTTCCTAAACATCTTTGTTTTCAAGTGGGACAGGATGTATGTTGTAGCGATGATGCTCCTGTAGACTTCTTAAAATTGTCATGACATTTAGGGACTGAGCAATTAGGAAAAAGTGGATTGTTGACAGGGTTTCACATGTAAAAGGGCACTTTTTACGTCAGCATTACTGAAGCCTATTTGCCATGTACAAAGTTATTTACTTAACAATAGGCTGCATAAAAGTGACTGGTTTGGAAAATTGTTCACATTGTCTAGCTTTGCAATATGCTTTGCTGTTGTGAGCATATATTCAGACCATATATACTTCAGAGGCAATGATCACTCTCCTTTCTCTACTACAGCACCACTCCTCTTTATCTCACCAACCTGTACACTGTGTTGTCATGTCAGTCGGGCACTTGGTGCCTTGGCAACAGGACACAAACAATTTCTGAACAGGCTATTTAAACAGGCAGTTGCCCCATGACCCTTGCTTGAGTATCAGTTCCTATGCAGACATTGCTTTTAGTCTGGTATATAGCTGTATTGAGTGATGGGTTTGACTCTGCTCTTTCAGCCATTGCCATGTCTCGACTACACACTGTGCATATAGTAGTCCAAAAGCATGAAGTCAATGCTTTTGGATCCAGTTAGAACCACATCCTCTCATGCACATGAATAGTAGGCTTTTACAGACCTCTCTAGTGTTATATTAGTTAAATATATATCAGACATTCTTCTTCGATTTCCATGGTGGCTGAAGTGATGGATGTGAATTGTCTTTTAGCATGCTTACACTCAGCCATACATCAGATGGTTCATTTGCCGCACTGACAGGGATAATGTAACTTCTGTTTACCCAGATGCCCTGTATATCTATGGTATGTATCGCTCAGTGTATACCACGCTCACAAATCTATGTACTAAACACTGAACAAATAAGATATACCCAACTTGCTGATAGTAAACAGGTCAGTACAATTTACAATGTCTAACCCCAGCACTTACAGAGTAACATATGATAACCATTGTTTTCTACCTAGTTTACATACTATGTAATGTGCACCCTATCTCTATGTCCCAGGACCACAATGACACCAACAAAAGGAGAATAACCAAGGTTTAGCTCTGCAGAGAAATACTTGGAAGCCTAAATAAGCACAATAATGAGCTTCCATAATGGCCCCACCTGCCTTTCCTAAAATATTTTTCTGATTTCCTGTTTTGTGTATTGTTTTTTTTAAAATATTTTAAAAGACTTTTTAAACATATAAAAAATTCCTTACAAAAGTCAGTCCTTCAGATATTGAACGTGTCACAGAAGGTATCCATGACATCATGCGATAGTAATTATCTGCCATTTATTTCAGTATTAAATTGCAGTAAAATATCTGGTGGGTTTACACTATGTATAATGAATCCACTAAGCTATTTGTCCAATGGTTCTGGTGAAGCCTAAAAAGACAATGACAAATAGCGTTGGTGCAGCGAGCCAGATGTATCAAAGTTAGGTAGCGGGGTTACCAGAGTCTGTCAAACCAGCAAGATTACAGGGGTAAACTAGAAGTATAGCAAAGATGAACCAACAGTATAGCTGACGTAAGTCTATGGTAGAAGCGGATCTTATTCAGAGATGTAGCAGAGCAGAGCCTGTAATGGTGGGCTGGAGCTGCAAAGTAGTAAAGTGGAATCTAAGACAGTGAACTGATTCAGTGATGTAGCAGATAGGAGTCTGTAACAGCAGGCCAGTGCAGCAATGGAGCAGTGTAGAGTCTGTAACAACAAGCTAGAGATATAATGTAGCTGGGTGTAATCTGTAACAGTGGGTTTAAGCAATGATGTTGCAGTATATAGTTTGTACCAGTGACCTGGAGCAATGTAGCAGAGTGGAGCATTGTAGCACTGGCTGGATCAGCAGTATGCAGCATAGTGGAGTGTATAACAGAGTTGGTCACTAGACTAGAGAACTGTTGTGCTT
The DNA here is from genome assembly GCA_947044405.1 of Leptodactylus fallax. Classification (NCBI taxonomy): domain Eukaryota; kingdom Metazoa; phylum Chordata; class Amphibia; order Anura; family Leptodactylidae; genus Leptodactylus; species Leptodactylus fallax. The sequence continues at coordinate 2,698,010 of CAMRHE010000081.1, read as the reverse complement.
CAATAATAAAAGTCTATGTCTTGTTTTGTGTTACCTTTTAGGCAGCATAGTCTAAGATGCCTGTGTTTGATGATGGATTTATAAGATAATCTCTAGACAAAATAGACCAAGAATATCTTAAATTTTAAGAACTAGTAGAAAAAAAAAATCTTAGGCAAGTTGTAACATAATTGGAGTTATGAGAAGTATTGTAAACCATCATTGTCTGTAATGTGAATCATTTTAGTGTCTCCCATCATTAAACCCCTTAAGTTTGTAAAGAAGTATGAGAAACATTAAAAGATCCTGCCCCTAATGCCAGCAGTAGATGGTGCTGGTGAAAAAAGTAGCTTATAAGAACCTGCAGAGAGGTTGGGCCAATGGGCACTCCACCCCAAGGGCGCACCTCTAATGAGGCAAAGTGAGGAGGCCGCCTCAGGCGGCGCTATCTGTAACAGCTAGAGGGGTGACATTTTGACTCAGTGGCATAATGATGGGGTACGGTGAGGGCGCCGGAGAATGCCTGGTTCCCCCGACCGCTATACATATTGTTAATAAAAAGAAGCCCAGATATCACCAGCTCCTTTCCATTAGCTGCCAGCCAGGGGAAGTGACTAAAAATAAAAAAATACTTATACTCACCTCTCCTGGGCTCAGCATCTTCTCCAGGGCTCTTCCGGCCAGTGACTGAGGTAACAAACCCCAGACGTCACTGCTGGGGCCTGTGATTGAGCCCCAGCGGTCACATGGGGCGTGGCAACATAATGACGTCATCGCGCCCCACATGAACACTGAGGCCCAATCACAGGCCCCAGCAGTGATGTCTGGGGCACGTGACCTCAGACCCCAGGCAGAAGAGGACCAAGGAAGATGCAGAAGACAGACAGACACAGCGTGGATGACCAGGAGAGGTGAGATAAGGTGAGTATAAAGTGTTTGTTATTTTAATCACTTCCCCTCTACTAATTATGCTCTGGGGTCTGAAAAGACCCCAGAGTATAATAATAGCACCGGCTCTAGGGGGGCTCTTGGAAGCATATAATACTGTGTGGGGGCCACTGTGGAGCATATAATACTGTGTAGGGTCACTGTGGAGCATATAATACTGTGTGGGGGCCACTGTAGAGCATACTATACTGAGTATGGGCCACTGTGGAGCATATAATGTTTATGGTGGCCACTGTGGAGCATACTATACTTGTGTGGGGTCACTGTGGAGCATATAATACTGTGTGGGGGCTACTTTGGAGCATATTATACTGTGTGAGGGCTACTGTAGAGTATATAATACTATGTGGGGCCACTGTGGCGCATATTATACTGTGTGGGGGCCAATGTGGAGCATATAATACTGTCCCAGTATTGTTTACATCCCGGGCGCTTCGCTGCTCACTCACTGTATTATTGATAACTGCAGTTGTGGGTACTATAGTTGTATCCCTTTCAAGTATCTGAGATATCGCTGCAGCACCCATAACCATCACTATCAAGAATTAGCTCCAGGGAGGGGGTAGGGTGCCCCAGACAAAAGTTTGCAGCGGGGCCCACGAGACTTTAGTTACACCACTGTTTTGAATGTTTATTTAACCTAAACAGCCCTAGACAGGCTGCTTTAAAAACATGCTGAGCGGGATCTGTCCTGGGCTGGCTTAGAGATGTAGGCAGGGGAGGAGAGAGGTAGCTCTGGTGGGTGTGTGGAAACAGCGCTGCCTCTGCACTCACCTATTGGCAGCAGCGCTGCTCCTGCGGTCCAATCAAAAACATCCACTTGGCCTGCTCCACCTCCTGAATGATCAATTACGCATCTCTCCGCCTCTGCCCACGTTGGGCTGCGTGCGTCACCTCAGGTCACGTCGCTCTGCTGGTAAATTGACCTGAAGTGATGCATGCATCCAAAACCCCTCCTAGGCTACGCAGTACGGCTCCTGAGGTCTCCCTGTCCCTGCTCAGGAAGGATTTTAGCGCTGCTGGCTTGGCTGCTGCCTTCTTGTTGGATCCGGATCCCTACCTGTGCCCCCTGGCTCATCACCAGCTGAAGTAAGTGTTTTATATTAATGAAATAATGCTCTGAAAAGTATTTATCCCCTATCCATAGGATAGAGGATAAATACCTGATTGATGGGGGTCTGTCTGCTAAGACCCCACTGGGCCTGAAAACTGTGTCTTTTTTCCCCCCACTGGGAATTCAGCCTGACCACAGCCAGTCTGAATAGGAGTGCTGCAGATAGTTGAGTACTGTACTTCGGCCATCTCTGGCACTCCTATGAAACTTTAAGAAATAGATGGTCAATATTTAGTTTTTATAATCATCGTGTATGTTCTAATTCTAACAAATATGGGGCAGACTTCTATAGATCTGAAAATCAGCATATAAAAATTGCAGGATTTAGCATGAAATAATAATACATTTTTTTACCAATAGACAATATCTAAATATCTTCTTAAAAACTGTCTGTGAATGTAGTGAGGATTGGCAATGTTCCCCTCTTTGGATATGCTTACCCTACACCTGTGTAAGCAGTCAATACATAGCCCAATGCTGCGTTGCCTGTAAAGATCTCAAATACAGCATGACTGACTTGACAATAAATGAGTAACTTTATCATACCACAGGATGTTATGCTACATTACAGCCAAGAAAACACAGTTTTTATAACCAAAAAGGTACCAAATATGAATATTCCCCTATTTGCATAAAATAGATATTTGTGAAAGGTCGATAAGTGGGAGCGTGTGGGTAACATATATTAATCCTTTAAGGACGTAGAGAAATTTGGGTTTCAAAAATCATAAATGTCTGTCAACAAAACAATAGGGTTGTTTGTAGTTTTAGATGTACCATTTTGGGGTAAATATAATGTTTTTATAAGCTTTTAATAACATTTTTAGCATTAAAAAAAACAGAATTTTGTCATTACTTCTGTGTTTTGCTGTTATGGTGTTCACTCTGCATTAAAAATGACATCACAATTTTTTCCACTGGGTCAATAGGATTATGGCAATACCATATTTATATCAGTTTTATTACGCTTTACCATTTTTACTAAACAAAACTTTTTTTCTTTTTTAACTTTTTGTTAATGGAGCTACTTGAGGGCTTTTTTTCTTTGTATGGCAAGTTGGAGTTTTTATTGGTAACATTCTCTGATCACTTTTTATTGTTTTTTTTTTGAGGGGAGATGACCAAAACACATTCATTTTTGTTATACATATATTAATATACATAGTGTTGTTTTTTATATTTTTGTTTTTTACCGCATTCACCATACAGGATAAATGACATTATTTTTGGATTATTTGAATTTATACACAGAGTGATAACCAATATCTTTGTGGGGTTTTTTTTTTTGCTTACATCATTTACTGAAATGATAGATGTTTTTTTTTTACTTTTTATTTATATATTTATTTATTTATTTTAATACTTTTTTTTTAACCTTTTTCTGCCATGGCAATGCCTTGGTTTGAGGAAGTGAAAAAAGGGACCACCCAACCTCTAATCACCAAGATGCTATGATTGATATTGATCATGGTATCTGAGGGTTTAATCTGCCAGATTAAAACTGATTGGTACCTTGTAACGGACCGTCAAAATATAGGTCATGTTCCATTTTTGTCTGTTTTTTATGGATCCCTCTCTACACTCAAATGTATGGGGATCTATGAAAATGAGTTTTCCTCGGGTGCAAGATGGCCATGAAACATGTCGGACATTTTTCATGGCCATATTGCACCTTGATCATATGGATGTAGCCTTAAACTAAGGCTCCACTTTGTGGAAATGCTGCATTGTTTTTCCAGACCAGTAAAGTAAATAAGATTTTATTAATCTCATCCACACATTGTGTAAAAAAGAGCTGTGGGAAAACTACATTTTTAAAAATGCATGTTAATTTTAGCTGCAGAATTATCGAATCCCCTTCAATGGAGAGAAAGTTTCACCAGCAGCATTGAAGGGGTTCTTTACTGTAAGAACAGGCAGACTATGAAACTCTCTGCCCCAGGAAGTGGTGATGGTGGAGTCATTGAACAAGTTCAAAGAGGACTTGGATGTTTTTCTCGAACAGAACAATATTACAGGTTATGAGTTCTAGATTTTGTTAAGGACAAGTTGATCCAGGGTTTTATACTCATTGCCAGATTGAAATGGGTAATTGGCATAAACCTCATGGGGTTTTTTGCCTTCCTCTGGATCAACACTGTAGGGTACTGTAGGGTTACAGGTTGGACTTGATGGATTGGTGTCTTCATCCAACCTCATCTACTATGTAACTATCGATTTAAGAAAAGCAGAGAAAAAAATTGCAGCAAAAACTCTGCAGAAAAAAAAGTGTAATGCATTTTCGCTGCATTTTTTTCCACTGAGTTGGCCTTAGGCTAAGCTAGATTTTGCTGCGTTTTTTGAGCATATGCCATGATTGACTACAAAAGGAAGAGGAAACAAAAAAGGAACACTTATACTTTTCCCTTCTGATCAATCCACACCTGGCTTTGGCTAAAAAAAAAAAACAGCTTTTCCACAATGGGGGGGAGGGGCTTAGCTTTTGAGTATTTTCTGACTCTGGTAGTTAGTACCAGGTCCTTGCTGTAGTATAATGTTGTACCGTGTTAGCCATTGAAAGTAGTGGAAGAGTGAAGAAATCAGGCGATACCTTTTAGAGGCTAACTGAGTATATTTGATGGTAAGCTTTCGGGAGTACTAGCTCTCTTCATCACCATGTCTGATACATCTGGTACTTGGAAGTGACTTAGCAAGCACATTGATGTGCCATACTGTTATGGCCCTGAGCATTAACTACATGTTCAGTGTAATGTGTACGGTGCAAAGTGGGAATGGGTTAAACTACTGCCTCATGTATAGGTAGTGCTCGTGTTTTACAAATCTATACAATTTAAAATACTTTGTAGTTCATACTATTGAAAAAATATCATACTGTCTGTTTTGTTAAACTTAGTATCATTTAGTAAAATTCGTCAAGTCCAGAAAGTCAAAATCAGTCAGGAGTAAAATAAAAAAAAAAAAAAAAAATTATATATATATATATATATATATATATATATATATATATATATATAGTGAAAGAAGCAACAAGAAGGCAAATAGGAATAAAGAATTCAGCCTATGCATTTTACATATTTATTTAGTCCATGTGTGTTATATTCCTTGCTACCTCTTAAATCAAATACAGGAAGGTCTCCTTTAAGCTAAGCAAATCCCAACCACACATCGCAGTAAAATACGGGCAGCAGGAATGCTGCGATTTCCAAACCATTGCGGTTTTGGATATCGCAGCATGCACCAAAATCTATTCTGAAACGACAAAGCTATTATTCACAAACACTGAAACATAAAAGGAGAATTTCTTTTAGCTCTTCTGAGACAGATTTTGATACCTCAAATCTTGATTCAAGTGGTAAAATGTCTGAAGAATCTGATATATCATCTGGCATTTTTTCAACACAGTATCGTAAGAATACTAGATCAAAAAACGGGGTAGACGAGCTGGTTGGAGACATCGTAAAAGAACGAAACTGGAGATATCCAATTCGATCCAACAGATACATACATCAGAATTGACATCACAATCTATCGTGACTTCCAACAATAGTCATGATAGTATTTTAAATTTATCTTTTGTTGAACTTTCTTCTGGACATACTGTATGGACGTTTTATCTAAAGGACTTAATTTTGTGCCATCTAGCAATTTTGATTTATTTCAAACAATATTGGATGTGAATAAGTTCATCAGACTTATTACGGTGAAAAAACATTTTTTTGATTCTGATGCATCTTATACCTTCTGCTCAGTCCACCTCTGACTTTGGCTTAAAAAACTGCAGCAAAATCTGCAACAAAAAAAGCTGCGTTTCTGCCATGTGGTGCCTCAGCATAAAAATGCAATGAAAAATGCTGCAGAAAAAAAAACACAATGGGTTTTCAGTAACTTTTTTTTCCGCAGCGTATATAAGTTGCAGTTTGTTACATGGGACCTTAGCCTTAAAGGGTTAACAGGTTTATGCACATTACTTTGAACAGTCTTCTGGGTAGAAAAGAATGGTAAAATATTGCAGCATTAATATTCGTCTTGACTCTTGACCTTTTCACTGAATCTTTCATTGTGGTTTTCCTGGAATAATAAGAGGAAATCAGGCATTAGCGCAGCCATTACTTCAACTGGAGCTAAACTAAAATCTGACAGTACTTATCAGAGCTAATGTGGGTGCCCATGTTCTCAGAAAGTAATGAAGATCACATGAGTCAGAGTCTAAAATTATCAAAGTGTCACTTGATTGCTGTTCCCTGATGGTCGAAATTGGTTCTACAGGGATATATATATATACAGTATATATATAGACTTAATCTACCAAGAAAGTTGAGAAAGTTTGTAACTATGTGGCATTGATGTTTGTTGTACTGATCCTGAATTACAACCTGTATTATAATCCAGAGCTGCCGTCATAATTCTGCTGTTGTAACCACCCACAATCTTTTTTATCAGACCTATTCCTAACAGTTTAGTGGAGCTCCTATAGCACAGTAAGCAGTAATGTTTTCTACATACCGATACTACATAGGTGTGTAGACTGCACTTACCAAATACTAATCATCAGGGCAAGGTCTGGGCAAACTTTCAGTGGTAAGAAATGCTGCGAAGATTTCAGCCATGAAACCTACCCTATTGTACACTATTGTGACTGTAGCCCTGGATTATAATTTAGGATCAGTGTAAGGTAAATGATGCAAAATATATGCAAAGTTACTGGAACTTTTCTATAAATCAATTGCTACATATTGTGACTGTAGCCTCTGCCTCTTTTGCAAAAATGTAGTTATCCTAGCATTTTTCACCAATTTTTCTCTCTGCAGGCATCATTTATTAATATTTATTATCAGTTTTTCCTGAGCTAGTGGGTGGACACTAGCTGCTATGAAGTCTCTTCTACACAGCTCTACTTCTCACAGAAGCAGCATTATAAATATTATAGAGAAGTATTGACCAATGTAGCAGTGTGGTGAACTACAACACTTACTAGAAGCTGTAGCACAGTGTCTCCTTTCAACAGCCTCCTGATCCTCTCCATAGACATCTATGTAATGAAAGCAGAGTGACTAAACAGTTAGAAAATGAGGCTGGGGAGAGGGAGGAGGAAGACAAGAGCTTGATAAGTAGAGAAACAGACATTTGTCTCAGTAAGATATAATACAAAATTTCTTATATCTGCTTGTACTATTGTTTTATGCAAAGTTTATTAAAAGTACAATGCCTATTTAAAGGTTTTTTTTCGGGCTAAACAGTATTGATGACCTAGGATAAGTTATCCATAATTTTAGCTCAGAAAGCACTTTAGGCTAAGGCCCTACATCGTGGAAAAGTTACTTTTGTGTTGCAGATGTTGCTGCACATTGTGACTGTATCTCTTGATTATAACACAGGCTGTAATTTAGGAACAGTTTAAGGGAAGTGATGTGAAATATTATATTAATTATAAACAAAGGACTTCATTATTAAACTATAGAACTTCATAGAAAATTCTATTTATATGCAGCAAAATCCACAGCAAAAAATGGTTGTCCAAAAGTTTTCTTTTGCAAGATTTCTGCAACCAAAATATTCTGTGTAACTATATCCTATAATTGACTTTACAGGTTTGAAAGTACAAATTTTTGTCTGATATAAATTTTAAAATGTTCCTGCTCTTGAAGGTAGAAAATGTATGTGATATTGGCTCTGTTACTGCTTTCAGTCTTTCAATCTCTTTCTGATGTGGTTGGTAATTACTGTACAAGGACAGGCAGATAACAAGCAGGTAGCACAACTAATGTATTTTACCTTCAAGCCCATGTCTTTTTTGGAGCCCCAAGAGGGGCGACATACTACACTTTTTTGACTTGGCCACCAAGGCCATTAATATTCCATTACTACACTTTATTGAACTGTACAGGGGTGAAAGATACACAAATGATGATTGATTTGTTCATTGATTCCAACAGGAAAAGGGGCACCAAAAACAAGATAATACAACTGATACCCAAGCTAATTTCTGCCATGAAACTTGGTCTGTATGTGAGCCTGAACACTATGTGGGGAGACGAACTCCTAGCATTAAAGTTTTTAGGTCGATAAGTCCGGCACACACAAAGACCAAGTTTCATGTCCGAATCGTGGTTGTGTGAAAGCAGCCTAATGCCTGCATAGCAGTACATGGTTATGTACATCCCTGGAAGCACTGTATATTCCCCAAGCAGCAATGTATGTTGCTTATTTTCAATATAGAGCTGTATACAAGTGAGAAATATTTTTTACCTGATTTGCCATTTTGTCAATTCACAAATTTACCAGTCCAAGGAATATAGTAGGAGAATCAATTCAGCTATTATTTTCCTGCATTACAAAAAGAAAACCTCACATTTGGCAAAACTTTTTGTCTATGATCCAATAAATTTTTAAATCAGCAAAAAAGGAAAATAAAAAGTTAGGGGAAAATAAAATCATGAAGTATAATACTAGGAAGTATAGGGAAAAGGGTATAGCTGTCATTCTGGTGCTGTGGAAAGCTGAATGACAACTCTTATGAGCACTATAATGCCTACTATTATTGGTTGTCACCCATTTAGAAAACCAATATTAATTAGAAACTACAGTATAGAATTATAGAATACTCTACTTAAGAATATCATTAGGAGACTTAAAAGGGTTGTCCAAGATTTGGAACAACCTCTGGAGTGGGTGTAAAAGGAAAAAAAAGGTATACTCACTGGTGCCAGACTCTGTTGTCTGGTCCTCTTTCTGTTGCGTGCCAGGGCTCACAGTAACAGAGGTTCTTGTGACCACTTAGACCAATCATTGGTCTTAGCGGTCACTAGAGAGATATTAGGGTCGTCACTCACATACTTCACCGGTTACTTAACATTGACCTCAGAGACCCCACTCAGCAGTAACGTGGGCCTCATGGCTTCCAATGCTGCAAGCCCCGACACGTGACAGAAAGGGTAACAGGAGTGGACAAAGGATAGCCAGGGATATGTGATTTTGCCTATTTTTTTTAAACCCACACTAGCTGCTCTAGAGGTTTCTGCAAATTCTTGACAACCCCTGAGACTTAAAGGAGTCTCTCCCCAAAACAGTCCCTTTTGAACTATAAGCACAGTCAAATAGCTGGGGTTTCACTTGAATGAATGTTTTTTCTGCTGCTCCCGCCATTCACTGGACTTCACTTTTGCTCTCATGGAACAAAACAGCTACCTCATGTAAATCATAGCAGGGAGGGATGGAGGGAGGGACTGAGCACTGGAAAGCATAGCTTTTTGGTGCGAGAGCAATGGTAACGCCCTTGTTGTCCAAAACCACTCATTATCATATCAGGAAAAAAGATAATATCTTATTCATGTGATTCCCGGCTCTCTGACTATGCTTATAGTTTAACAGGGACTGTTTTAGTGAAAGATTTCCTTTAACATAATTTTTGGCTGAAACGCCATTCCTTCTGATTCCCATACACTTGTAAACTCATCCCAAATGCTTGTTTTTTCAATACTGAGGCCTCTGGCAAAGGCGTATCTCCAAAAAGGATAAAGAATTGCGCATCTTAAAATCTGATAGGCCCGATCCTTCATTTCCACAACATCTTCAAGATGAGACCTGTAACACACTAGATGGTTCAGATGAAATTTCCCTAATATGTATAAGCAAAATTTTTTATTTTTGGCTTCTAAATCACAGGGCAATTGGCTGTAATTTAATTTGCGATATAAGATGTCATACAGTTTATACTAGAAAACACCATTCTTGTTTTCTTTGGGACCACAGTACATGAATTTGTTTCAGAAAATGGGGCTTAGAGAGATACTTACAATATCTGATGTGTTTAGTAGAAGCTACATTATGCCACTGGCTGTAACACATTACATAGTGCTAAACTATAACATACATTTAACAAGCAATCTTATTATGTGTCCATTTGTATATTATGGCACACCAGTAACGGACGGTAATGCATTCTATTATGATCAGTAGAAAGTGTAGCAAACACTAATAACTATAAAAAAATGTATACATAAAGGGGTGAACCACTATCTGTGTCAAAGGCGCCTTACTCAGCCAACCAGAACCCTATTATGTACTGGCTAGAAGCAAAACCTCTACAACAGTGCTGTCTACTAATACTCTGGTTTGACTGATATTCCTATTCATCTTTCAAGGCTGGTTCAGACATTGACTTACAGGGTAGTTACCTATAGGTGATGTTAGAATTACTGTTTTCTTACTTTTCATACTTTTTCCAAGAGAGCATTTCCTGTAAAGCCCCATACACACAATCCAGACCAGAAAATCTGATCTCTACATTAGTTGGATTTCCTAGCCTGAACCCAAACAGGAGACTAGGACTCATTGCATCATGGTGATAGTCCCTGTCTGCCCCCAGGTTCACTGTCTCAGCATCATAGATCACCATGAGACAAGGACTCCCAGGTTAGTTAGGGGAAATCCAGCCAATATACAGACCAGATTTTCTGGTCTCTGATTGCCCCATGTGCATAGGGCCTAAGATTCTATACAATAACTGTCTCTGCAAGGAGATCTAGTCTCTTATATATATAAAAATGAGTTCCTGTCTGTCTGTCTGTTCTTTATGCGCGACCAAACGACTGGACCGATCCTCACCAAATTTGGCACACATGTACATCAGGTGTCCGGAAATATTATAGACTGGGTCTCAGCTCTCTTGGACGTACCGTTCCTGAGGTACAGTATTCCCAAAAAATGACCAGCATTAGTCTATACAAGCCTGCAAGTCTTTCACTCATATTCCAACTGCCATACACACGGTCACATGTCCCTTATCAGCCAATAACAGCTCGCAGGCGCTTACTCTCCTCAGGCACACAGGTTTCCATAGCAACCAAGCTATGTATGACCTGTATTAGTGAATAGCAGTTCACAGGACCTTAAATATTCAGTCATATCACGTAATCAGCCAATATAACTTCACATTTCATTTACCAGGTTTCCATAACAACACAGCCATAAATAGACTGTACCTATACTGGACTCAATGGCGTAACTAGCAATGGCAGGGCCCCAAGGCGAACATTTGACATGGGACCCCCCCCCCCCGCACAAACTGCATTCTTGCACACACTATTATGCCCCATACTCTCCTCAGGCACACGGGTTTCCATAGCAAGCAAGCTATGTATGACCTGTATTAGGGTGGGTTCACACCTGCGCTTCAGTCCGTCCGTTGCCAATCCGAGAGAAAATCTCGGCGAACGGGATTGGCATCGGATACAGACAGGTCAGCGACGCATTGGTTAAAAACCCATTCATTTGAATGGGTTTTTAAAGCAATGCGAGGGTGTCCGATTGCACCTTCTGCGCTGCGAAACCGTTTTTTTACCTCGGACACGAAGTCCTGTATGTCCGACTTTGTTTCCGACGAAAAAAAAAGGATTTGCAGCGCAGAAGGTGCAATCAGACACCCTCGCATTGCTTTAAAAACCCATTCAAATGAATGGGTTTTTAACCAATGCGTCGCTGACCTGTCTGTGTCCGATGCCAATCCCGTTTGCCGAGATTTTCACTCGGATTGGCAACGGACGGACTGAAGCGCAGGTGTGAACCCACCCTTAGTGAATAGCAGTTCACAGGACCTTAAATATTCAGTCATATCACGTGTATCAGCCAATATAAGTTCACATTTAATTTACCAGGTTTCCATAATAACACAGCCATAAATAGACTGTACCTATACTGGACTCAGTGGCGTAACTAGCAATGGCAGGGCCCCAAGACGAACATTTGACATGGGACCCCCCCCACCGGCAACCCCCCCACGCACACAAACTGCATTTCTGCACACACTATTATGCCCCATAGTGGCCCCTGCATACACTATTAGGCCCCATAGTGGCCCTTGCACACAGTATTCTGCCCCATAGTGGCCCCTGCACACAGTATCATAGTGGCTCCTTCATATAGTATTATGCGCACTTCCCGCTACTTCTTCAATGTTGGACCAGATGTCACGTGAGCCAGGCAAGTATCGCAACGCATAAAGACGTCAGACTGGCCCACCGACATCTGGGACGCCACCAAGGAGGCCCGAAGTCTGCTGAAAAGACCCCAGAGTATAATGATAGCAGTGTTTGTGGGGTTCACGGCCCACAGGCCTTACTTACCAATCCCCGCTCCTGCTCACAGCCACCTCTACAGAAGGTGAAGTGCAGGAGGCCGTGAGCAGGAGTGGGGATCGGTAAGTAAATAGGGCCCGTTACCTGCTGGTGTTAAAAAAAAAAACATCAGAGGCCCGCCGGGTCCCCTAATGTCCCGGGCCCTGTGGCAGCTGCTACCACTGCTAAACCGGTATTTACGCCACTGACTGGACTGCCATACTGGATTTCAGCATTCTTATAAATTGAAATGTTTTTTAAACTACTCATGTCCCCTGCAGCAAAACGCATGGCTGCTGCTCAAGCTAATGAAAACTCTCAGCAGACCCAAGCCTGTCTCCAATCTGATAAGGTATGTTACAGACAACAGCGATCTGCTGAAACTCCCCAGCAGACTCAAGCCCGTCTCCAATCTGACAAAGCATTGTCAGCCACATGCACAAAGCTGCACTCCAGGTTTCAATAACAACCCAGCCATTTTTCTTCACTGCTGTAGGTCAGCTTTAAAGGGGCGGGGCGCTGTGGATGACACTGTTACACAAGGTCACATACACACAGCTTTACTCCAGGTTTTCCATAACAACCGATCGCAGGTTTTTCACTGATATCCAAACTGAGATGAACATGATCACATGACACTTATGGACCAATGGAAAATCGCAGGTTCAGTCTTGACATACACACAGCTTTACACCAGGTTTCCATAGCAACCAAGCTATTTATGTCCTGTATGAGTCAATAGCAGTTCGCAGATCCTTAAATATTCAGTCATATAACGTGTATTAGCCAATGTAAGTTCACATTTCATTTACCAGGTTTCCATAGCAACACAGCCATAAATAGACTATACCTATACTGGACTGCCATACTGGATGTCAAGTGCAAAACTGGCCAATTCTTATGGGGTCACTACACAAACAAAAAATGAAATATACCCGTGCGAAGCCGGGTCCTTCCTCTAGTACTTTATAAGAAAAGGAGGACTCTCTTCACAGAGAATTATGTGTTGATAATACAAGCAGGGCCGGTTTTAGACAAAGTGGGGCCCTGGGCAAAATTAAAAGCGGGGCCCCAAATGCTGATATGCAAACAACACCATGGTCTTCCGGTGGCAACCCCTATAATAATGCCTCCATTCTGCCAACAAAAAAGTAATAACAAGCCCCATTTTACCACACACAATTCAAGTGAGCACCTTTGTACCGCCTAATAGATTTTTGCACCCAGTCATCAGTTATTATAGCGCCTACTTATAAATAATAGTCCCTGCTTATAAATAATATTACACCTTTATCAGTAATAGCTCCCTTATAAATGATAAATAGTGCCCTATATCAGTAATATTCCCCCTTATCAGTAAAAGTCACCTCGTAAAAATAATACTGCTCCCTTAATAATAATAGCCCTCTCATAAATAATAGTTACCCTTATAAATAACAGTCCCCATTATCACTAACAGCCCCCTTTATAAATAAGCCCAATTAACAATTATACCCCTCTTATAAACAGTTCCCCTCTTATAAATAATAGCTCCCCCCTTGTAATGGATGCCTTATATATAATAGTTCCCCCCCTTATAAATAATAGCCCGTCTTATAAATGATAGTTCCCCTTTTTAAAATAGCCCCCTCATATTTAAGTTTCCCAATTATATATAGTAACCCACCCTTATGTATAATAGTTCTCCGTTATACAGTGTCGGACTGAAGGGGGAATGACATGGCCATGGGGCACTACACGTATGTGCAAGATTATAGTGAGGGAGCTGTGATACAGACATAGCACACAGGGCTGCCAGCAGGAATTTTGAGCCCCTCCCCCACAGTATAATGCTCCACATGGTATATAATGCTCCAGAGTATAAAATGCTCCCCTGAGCCCCACAGTTTCCCCACATGGTATATAATGCTCCACAGTGGCCCCACACAGTATAAAATGCTTCCCTGAGCCCCCCATAGTGGCCCTACATGGTATATAAGGCTCCACACAGTATAATACTCCACAGTGGCCCACACAGTATACTACCCCTTAGTGGCCCCAGATAGTATAATATGTTCCCCAGCAGTCTCACACAATATAATATGCTTCATACAGTATAATATGCACCCCACAGTGCCCCCCAGTATAATGCTTCACAGTGGCCTAACACAGTATAACATGCTCCACAATGGCCTTCACACAGTATAATATAGTCCCCAGAGGTGTTCCCCCAGTATAATGCTCCACAGTGGTCCCCTACAGTATAATATGCTGCCCACAGTCTCCCCAGTATAATGCTCTACAATGGAACCACAGAGTATAATATAATCCCGAAAAGCCCCACACAATATAATACACTCCACAGTGGCCCCACACAGTATAACAGGCTCCCCACACTGCCCCTTCCCCCCAATATAAAGCTCCAGAGTGGCCCATAGTATAATATGCTCCCCAGAGGGCCTCCGCTAGTATAATGCTCCACAGTGCCCCCCCCCCCAGTATTTTGCTCCACAGTGGCCCCACACAATATATTATGCTCCCCAGAGTGTCCCCCCAGTATAATGTTCCACAGTGGCGCCATGCAATATAATATGCTCTGCTGATGCCCCCACCCCCAGAATAATGCTCCACAGTGACCCAATCAGTATAACATACTCCAGAATGGCCTCCACACAGTATAATATACTGCCCAGAGAGGTTACCCCAGTATAATGCTCCACAGTGGCCCAAAACAGTATAATATGCTCTCCAGAGCCCCCCCCCAGTATAATGCTCCACGGTGGCCCCACACAGTATAATATACTGGAGGGCCCCCTCTGGAGAACATATTATAGTGTGTGGGGCCACCGTGGAGCATTATACTGGGGGGGCTCTGGAGAGCATATTATACTGTTTTAGGCCACTGTGGAGCATTACACTGGGGGGGCCCCTCTGGATAGCATATTATACTGTGTGGAGCATTATACTGGGGAGGGGGGCCTCTGGAGAGCATGTTATATTCTGTGGGGCCACTTTGAAGCATTATACTGGGGGGCCCCTCTGGAGAGCATAATGCTCAAAAGTAACCCCACAGAATATAACATGCTCTCCAGAGCCCCCCCCCCCACATTATAATGCTCCACAGAATATAACATGCTCTCCAGAGCTCCCCCCACATTATAATGCTCCACAGAATATAACATGCTCTCCAGAGGGCCCCCCTCACACTATAATGCTCCACAGAATATAACATGCTCTCCAGAGGGCCCCCGCCCCAGTATAATGCTCCACAGTGGTCCAAAACAATATATATGCTATCCAGAGGGGGCCCCCCAGTATAATGCTCCACAGTGGCCCTACACAGTAGAATATACAGTCATATGAAAAAGTTTGGGCACCCCTATTAATCTTAATCATTTTTAGTTCTAAATATTTGGGTGTTTGCAACAGCCATTTCAATTTGATATATCTAATAACTGATGGACACAGTAATATTTCAGGATTGAAATGAGGTTTATTGTACTAACAGAAAATGTGCAATATGCATTAAACCAAAATTTGACCGGTGCAAAAATTTGGGTACCCTTATCATTTTATTGATTTGAATACTCCTAACTACTTTTTACTGACTTACTGAAGCACAAAATTGGTTTTGTAACCTCACTGAGCTTTGAACTTCATAGCCAGGTGTATCCAATCATGAGAAAAGGTATTTAAGGTGGCCAATTGCAAGTTGTTCTCCTATTTGAATCTCCTCTGAAGAGTGGCATCATGGGCTCCTCAAAACAACTCTCAAATGATCTGAAAACAAAGATTGTTCAACATAGTTGTTCAGGGGAAGGATACAAAAAGTTGTCTCAGAGATTTAACCTGCCAGTTTCCACTGTGAGGAACATAGTAAGGAAATGGAAGACCACAGGGACAGTTCTTGTTAAGCCCAGAAGTGGCAGGCCAAGAAAAATATCAGAAAGGCAGAGAAGAAGAATGGTGAGAACAGTCAAGGACAATCCACAGACCACCTCCAAAGAGCTGCAGCATCATCTTGCTGCAGATGGTGTCACTGTGCATCGGTCAACAATAAAGCACACTTTGCACAAGGAGAAGCTGTATGGGAGAGTGATGCGAAAGAAGCCGTTTCTGAAAGCACGCCACAAACAGAGTCGCCTGAGGTATGCAAAAGCACATTTGGACAAGCCAGCTTCATTTTGGAAGAAGGTCCTGTGGACTGATTAAACAAAGATTGAGTTGTTGGGTCATACAAAAAGGCGTTATGCATGGCGTCCAAAAAACACAGCATTCCAAGAAAAACACTTGCTAACCACTGTAAAATTTGGTGGAGGTTCCATCATGCTTTGGGGCTGTGTGGCCAATGCCGGCACCGGGAATCTTGTTAAAGTTGAGGGTCGCATGGATTCAACTCAGTATCAGCAGATTCTTGAGAATAATGTACAAGAATCAGTGACGAATTTGAAGTTACGCCGGGGATGGATATTTCAGCAAGACAATGATCCAAAACACAGCTCCAAATCTACTCAGGCATTCATGCAGAGGAACAATTACAATGTTCTGGAATGGCCATCCCAGTCCCCAGACCTGAATATCATTGAACATCTGTGGGATAATTTGAAGCGGGCTGTCCATGCTCGGCGACCATCAAACTTAACTAAACTGGAATTGTTTTGTAAAGAGGAATGGTCAAAAATACCTTCATCCAGGAACTGATTAAAAGCTACAGGAAGCGACTAGAGGCTGTTATTTTTGCAAAAGGAGGATCTACTAAATATTAATGTCACTTTTCTGTTGAGGTGCCCATACTTTTGCACCAGTCAAATTTTGGTTTAATGCATATTGCACATTTTCTGTTAGTACAATAAACCTCATTTCAATCCTGAAATATTACTGTGTCCATCAGTTATTAGATATATCAAATTGAAATGGCTGTTGCAAACACCCAAATATTTAGAACTAAAAATGATTAAGATTAATAGGGGTGCCCAAACTTTTTCATATGACTGTAACTATCCAGAGGGGCCCCCCCAGTATAATGCTCCACAGTGGCCCTACAGACTCCGTCAGTGCTATTATTATATTATACTCTGGGGTCTCTTCAGACCCCAGAGTATAATAATCGAAGGCCCGGGGAAGGTAAGGGAAAATAACAAACAGTTATACTCACCTTGTCTTACCTCTGCTGGGCCTCCTCACGCTGCTCCGCTATCCCCGCCGGTGACGCTTCTTCTTCTCTGCGGCTGACGTCACACGTTGTGGACGTCACCGCTGAGGCCTGTGATTGGGCCTCAGCGATTACGTGAGGCAAGCTGTCAGCACGCACCACGTGATAGCTACGGCTGAGGCCTGGCCTCAGCGGTGATGTGCGCAACGCCAGAAGATGACGTCGGACACAAGGACAGGTGAGTAAAAATGTTTGTTATTTTTTACTCACCTCGGAAAGGAGCCCTGTGACACATGACGCTGGGTCCCTTTCTGTTATTGATATGGCCGGGCCTGACTCCGGGATCCCAATTGCCCAGTTTGCCCCCCCCTAACGCCGGCCCTGAATACAAGCACCATGTGGACAAACACTGTCCTTCACCCTTCAATATATGCCTTTGACCAGGGCCCCACGTGGCATAAAAAACGCAACATTTACAGTTCCTACAAAGTGGATGGGATTCTAGTGAATCCCATCCCCACATTGCGGGAAAAAACGTGCAGCGGACACAGTGTGATTTCCAAAACAGTCAAAGTTTCGCAAATTGCAGCATGTCAATTATACCTATGGAAACGCCGGTGTTTCCCCTATAGGTATAATGGAAGCAGAAAGTCTTTAAGAAAGACTTTCTGTGAAAAGCACAGAGGGAAAAACTGCAATGCGTTGCCACCGTGTTTTTTCCCGCAGTTCTTTTTTGCTGCGGGACGCTATGCAGGGCCTTAGCCTTTAATATACTAAGGATTCAACTTCCAGTGATACTTTTAAAATTACTGTATTTGTCAAAAAATGTGACTTACCGCACTCAGCAGGATATAAGGTAAGAACACAGCCAAACTGTGTGGATATAGATGTGAGCACTGCCTATATACTGTATAGATGTTTACGTTTACGAAATGAATGGGTCTGTGGAGGGCACGGATGGCACACGGATATCATGCATATGCTGTCTGTGCCATTTTCCCACAGACCCTAAGATGCAAACAATAGTGTGCATGTAACCTTACTGAAGCTTTTAAGCTCTTCCTGCTGCAGCCATTTTATGCTTTTGGGTTTTCAATTTTTGCTTCCCATTTTCCAAAAGCCTTTTTATTTTTCTTCTTACAAAATTATGTAGAGACTTATTTATTGTTGGATTTGTATAGTATTCTATACAATGTTGTGGTAAGCTGGAAAAAAATTGAGAACTAGGAAAAAACACAATTGTGGCATTTTCTTACGGGTTTTGTTTGTACCTACATTCTGTAGGTCAGTATCATCAGGACGATATCAAATAGACTCATTGAGTCCCAAAGGAGTTAAAGCGTTCAATTCCTACATCCAGAAAATTTCTCTCCTTCTCAATAATTCAAAACAATTACTGAGATGACTTGGGAATTACATTCACGGCTGATTTTAGCATGTCTAGAGACACTGTGTTATGGATACCCATTTGTTACATTAGAGCGGTGTTTGTTCTCCCGTTCTCTCAGGTTCAGCCAAACCATAGAAATGCCAAAGAGACACATTTGTCCCCAATATCAGCCATTGTGTCTCAAGCAACTTAAATTCTTCATGCCTCTATGTCTCCTGCAAATATGTAGCTGTCCTAGCAAATGTCACCAAATTTTCTCTCTGCAGGCATCATTTATTAATATTTATTAATTGTCAGTTTTTCCTGAGCTAGTGGGTGGAGACTAGCTGCTATGATGTCTCCTATACACAGCACACAGAGAAGAGATCAGGCTCCTCTAACTCTATTTCAGCAGCAGCATGGAGGACATTATAGAGAAGTACTGACCAATGTAGCTGTAGATCCAGTGCTGTGGAAAGGTACAACAATTACCAGAAACTATAGGACAGTGTCTCTTCCCAACAGCCTCCTGATCCTCTCCTCTCCATAGACACCAATGTAATGAATGCAGAGTGAGTAAACAGTTAGGAAATGAGGTTGGGGAGAGGGAGGAGGAGGACAAGATAAGTGGAGAAACAGACATTTGTGTCAATAAGGTATAATACATCTCATTGTACTATTGATTTATGCAAAGTGTGTTAAAAGTACAGTGCCTATTTAAAGGTTTTTTTCAGGCTAAAAATATTGATGCTTTTTGCTGCTTTAAGCTGCTTTTCTGTTGCAGATTTTGCTGTGGGTTCTAGAGCTAAAGCCAGGAGTGGATTTATCAGAAGGGAGAAGTGTAAGAGACAGCCAATGTTGTCCTAAGCTTCATTTGTCTGTATAAATTGTTAATGTTGAATGTATTTCTGTGATTCTGTTCCTTTAAGACAGCAGCCATTGTAATTGTGACATGATGATGGAGTGAGACCCCCCCCCCTTTTTATGTCAGCCTGCCTGTTCTGCAGACAGAGTGTGAGCAGAGAAGCAGGAAGTGACGAGACAGAGAGCAGCAGCCATCTTGGCAAGAGAGAAGACAGGTGTCTATGTTGTATTGAACTGGTGTGGAGATTTTTCTTTACAGCTAAGCTGTATCTTGGTCCAGAGACAAACAGAGTGTAAAGAGACAACAGGACTAGTGAGTCCACGTGAAAGGAACTGTGCTCAGTGGCTGATCAGTGAGACTGACATTGTGACTGTGTATATGGATACCACAGATAGAGACTCGCAGTGCTGTTGACATACTGGACAATAACTGCTAAATCCCGGCTTACATCCCAGCTCAGTGTATGGATTCGGCAGGACTGTCAGTGTGCTGAGTGGAATCTGCTGTTGGATTACATTGCATTCATTTGGTTTCCCTGTTAAAGAGGACTTCATTTCTCCCAAGATCCTGATAACCGTGAGGGGAGGACGCTTCACTATAAAAGAAAGGACCGACTTTGGGCCCCACCGCGCGCTTCTACGTACTGTAAGCGGTCCACCTGGACCACTGGGGAAAAGGGGGGTGCACCCAAATGTGAAGTCAGGGTCAGTTAGGGATACATTTGAGTATATTGTTCATTCAGTGTCCATACTGCAGAAGTGGACAGAGTAAAAGTAGAAACCATTGCAGAATTTGCCTTGAAATTGTTCATGCTATATTGTATATTTTGCTTGTCTTTATCCCTGTCATTTTACCTTTAACTAGCCTTTATTAACTTATAGACTTATCTTAAATATATTTTTTTTTTTTCTTGAACTACCGCGTGTGCGTTCATTTCTGGTTGCGGAGTCTAAACCACCTGCCTTGCTCTCGGTTCACAAATTGGCGTAGTCGGCAGGATCCGCTTACCTGAATGGACAGTGACGCACCCGTTAGGGAGAATGGTGCTGGAGGAAGAATGCCAGCAGGAGCTATAATGAGTCAGTTAGCTAAATTTGATGGCAATAATATGTCAGTGAGTATGTGGGTGGAACAGATACGAATGATACAGCGAATGTACCAGACCGCACCAGAAGTACTAGTAGAGCTAGCAATATTGACATTACAAGGGGATGCTAAGACCACGGTGATACTGAGGCCATTTGAACAAAGGCAGACATTTGAGCAAGTAGTCCAGATTCTAGAAACCATCTATGGAGAAACTGCATTGCTGGGGTCTCTGCAGGCTCGGTTCTTCCAGAGGGTACAACAGGAGAATGAAAGCCTTCCCCAATATGCAAATGCCCTACAAGAACTGCTCCGAGATATTCAAGGGAAGGAAAGAGGGGGGCTCACCAGCCTTCTGTAACCCTGATCGGACTCTCCGTGACCAGTTTGTCCTGGGGATACGTGACGGCAGTTTAACTGTGACTATGCAGGATTTTATACGACGAGAGACTGATGCTAAATTCCATGATGTACAGGTAGAGGCCATCTCCCGTGCCAATAGTATGGTCCCGAGGCCCCAGACCGCAGTTGGAGTTATTTTGTCACAGGGGGCTAGTTCTGGCTCAGAGACAGTAGAAAAAGGGACGGTTAAAGAAATTCTCACAGTAATGCAGAAACTGCAAGAGCAAATGGAACACTTGCACACCCGTTGTGATGAGAATTCTATGAAAATTGC
Organism: Leptodactylus fallax; assembly: GCA_947044405.1. Classification (NCBI taxonomy): domain Eukaryota; kingdom Metazoa; phylum Chordata; class Amphibia; order Anura; family Leptodactylidae; genus Leptodactylus; species Leptodactylus fallax. The sequence continues at coordinate 2,676,730 of CAMRHE010000081.1, read as the reverse complement.
AGACTTCCAGAAGACTGGAGATGAAAGGGTGAGCCATCCACACCCAGCAAGTCAGAATCACCCACCACCCCGCTGGAGGGATGAGGATAGGACCTACCGAAGGGGTCCAAACAGATGGCCAGAACGACGGAAGATACGCTGCTGGGAGTGTGGACGGATGGGCCACGTTGCTGCTAGATGTCCAGAGCAGCGACAAACTTATGAGAGACCGCCGTTAAACTGAAGTCCCCTGCTGCTGTAGGGCGTGTAGTAGGGGAGACTGACAAGAAGACTATGTGGGGAGAATGCCCTGATGATGACCTGATCGCTGCAAGTCCTGTCATACAGGTGGAAATGGAGGGTATTCCGGTTACCGGGATGATTGACACGGGTTCCCAAATAACGACCTTGAGTAGAGACTGTTATGAACGGTACTTCAGGCAACATGTGAAATATGATCCCCATACATTCGTACGAGTGGTCGCAACTAACCAGTTACCAGTTCTGGTCGTGGGAGTGGCCTGGATGAATGTCCGGGTATGTGGCCAAGATCTAGGTAGGAAAGGCATTGTGGTGGTACAGGAGTCACATGAAGTAAAGGTCCCTGTCATTTTGGGGATGAATGTGTTAAAAGAATTAGATCAGATCCTCTTTGAAAAGAAAGGTCACGGTTATTGGAAAGAAACCACCACCCATCGGCCCACTCAAACAGCTTTCCAGCGGCTGATCCGGACATGTGGCTTACAGAAAAGTTCGGATGCACAGCGTCCTCTGGCTCGAATTTCAGTTCCTTTGCATACGAAAGTTACACTGCCACCCAGTCGGGAAACAATAGTGTCCATGCCCGTAGGCACCTGTCGGAAACTAGAGGGCATAGCTGTGTTGGTAGAACCACTGCAGGCAGCCGAAGGAGGTGTTGATCCGCTAGTGGCCCGTTCCTTGGCAATAGTTCGCAATGGAAGAGTACCACTTCGATGTGTAAACACTCAGGACCAGAGTGTGGACCTGACCCCAGGGAGGCTGCTGGCTAACATCTATGTGACTCCGGAGGAAGTAAGGAAAGTAACTCCAATGCAGCTGAAGCCGACTGAAAGGGATGAGTGGACCGTAACTGTGTCTATGGGAGAAGATGAGGAACCCATCTCTTAATGGAATGGCCGTGCAATTCGAGAACAGATGAAGATGGATGCAAGTTCATGTTCTCTGGAATGGGTGCAGAAGGTAGATGAGCTGTTGTGGGAGAACCGAGCCACCTTTGCACGGTATGCTGAAGATTATGGATGTACCACAGGGATCTACCATGAGATTTCCACAGGAGACACCCCTCCAATTAGAGTGCGCTACCGACAAATTCCTCCACAGTTGTATCAGGAAGTGAAAGAACTGTTAGCTAAGATGCTACAGGGTGGGATCATCCAAGAAAGCCAGAGTCCCTGGGCGGCTCCTGTGGTGTTAGTAAGAAAAAAAGATGGGTCCATCCGATTTTGCGTAGACTATCGGAAGTTAAACGCTTGCACCGTACGAGATTCCTACCCCTTGCCACGGATTGAGGAGTCCCTCTCAGCGCTAGGGAGAGCCCGGTACTTCTCCTCACTAGATCTGGCTAGTGGGTATTGGCAGGTGCCGATGGCCACAAAAGACAAGGAGAAGACGGCATTCATCTTGCCCATGGGACTATACGAATTTAACCGGATGCCCTTCGGGTTGAAAAATGCACCCGGAACGTTTCAGCGGTTGATGGAGAAATGTCTCGGTGACTTCAACTTTGAGTTCACTCTCATCTACTTGGATGACATTATAGTGTATTCTGCGACCTTTGAAGACCATCTCCACCAGTTGGGGCAAGTATTTCGAAGATTGCGGGAACATGGGCTCAAATTGAAACCCAATAAATGTCGGTTGTTCCAATCTGAAATTGATTACTTGGGTCACCGCGCATCAGGAGAAAGGGTGAGACCATCAAGAGACAAGATAGCGGCTGTTCAAGATTGGCCAATACCGACTACCCTGCGAGAAGTGAGGGCGTTCCTTGGAGTAGCCGGTTACTATCGACGGTTTATTAAGGATTTCGCCAAGGTAGCAGCACCACTTAATGCTCTCCTACGAGGCACATCCGGTGGTCCAAAGAACCGGTCCGTGAAGTGGGGACCTGAACATGAACAAGCCTTCTAGGCATTGAAGGATGCACTGACAACAGCCCCAATCTTGGCATATGCTGATTACCACTTGCCGTTCCAGCTATATACAGATGCAAGCCTGTATGGTCTTGGAGCAGTGCTTTCCCAGCTTCAGGATGGCCAGGGTCATAGCGTACAGCAGCCGGTCTTTGAGAGATTCTGAAAGAAACCCCGAGAATTATAGTTCATTTAAGTTGGAGCTGTTGGCACTGGTATGGGCCATGACCGAGAAATTCTCTGAATATTTGACCGGTGCTGAAGTTTTAGTACTGACTGACAACAACCCACTAGCTCACCTGGAAAATGCCAAGCTCAGGGCATTAGAGCAGAGGTGGATAGCCCGAATGTCTAAGTTCAATTACCGCATTAAGTATCGGTCCAAGACAGAGAACCAGAATGCTGACGGACTTTCTAGGGTAACTGCAAAGACCCCCACAGTAGACATGGATCATGAGTTGGAGCATGTGGAGGTGCCCGACTTCAGCAGATTTTCACAGGCCTTGGCCGCCGCTAATCAGTTTGAGATGGAGGGGACTGAAACGGCTCCTGTCTTTGGTCCCTCACGACAGGAATGGGCACAGATACAACAGACCCATGAGGGGCTGGCGCAGATGATCAAGTGTGTTGAGAAAGGCCAGAAGCCCTGTAGAGAGGAAAGAGAACGACTGACACGTGAGATATTATCTGTTTTGAGTCAGTGGGAAAAGTTGGAGATGAAAAATGGAGTGCTATGCCGAAAGGTCTATTTACCTTCTGAGATCGACATTCGATACCAAATTGTGGTGCCTAGTGAACTGGCTCGCTCGTTGGCAGTTGAGGCTCATAATAAGAGTGGACATTTTGGTCATGAGAAGACCTTTCGTTGGTTACAGCGACTGATTTACTGCCCTGGTCTTCGTCAAATGGTCGAAGAAGTATGCCGCAGCTGTCGAACTTGTGAGATCCATAAGGCAATAGAACAGAGAGCTCCCCTGCAAACCATCGTGACCCAGGAACCTTTAGAAATCGTCATGATAGACTATCTAATGGTGGTCCCATCCAATAGCGGACACCAGTATTGCCTCGTAATGGTGGATCACTTCACCAAATTTGCGGTGGTAACCGCCACCAAGGACCAGACAGCTGAGTCAGCAGCTCGTGCTCTGTGCCAAGATTTCATTCGAGTATATGGGTGCCCCCAACGCATCCACTCTGACCAGGGCGCCTGCTTTGAGGGACACGTAATGAAAGAAGTTCAACGTATCTACGGGATAAAGAAGTCTCACACGACTCCATACCACCCTCAGGGAAATGGGGCCTGTGAAAGATTCAACAGAACTCTGCTACGGATGCTGCGGACTCTGGAGGAAGACAAGAAGTTACAGTGGCCTCAGTTCTTGTCTGAAATGGTGTGGGCCTATAACAATCAGGTCCATTCTACAACGGGGTACTCTTTTTATACACTTCTCTTTGGGCGGTCTGGGCGAAGTATAGGAGAATTACAGTTGAATGATGTGGATGGGTTCCCTCCGAGGGATCCAACCTCTTGGGTGCGGGCGCACCGGCAGAGACTTGAGACGATCCATCGATTGGTGCGGCAGCGCCTGCAAGAACATCCCCATCCTGATAAGACCCCAGTGCAAGAAGCACCATTGCAACCAGGCGACCTGGTGCTAGTTCGTGTCAAGAAACCCCAAGGGAAATTAGAAAGCAGATGGGAGGCTTTGCCATATCGTGTTGTTGGCCGCAAGTATGCGAATGGGCCAGTGTACCAGGTCCAGAAAGAAGGAACTGATTGTGTTCGAGTACTTCACCGAAATATGTTGCGCCTGTGTCATTCTGAAGGGACAAATCATGATGGGCCTGCCAATGTGAATGAGCTCCCACAGTCAGAGAATGGAGGTGCGGAATGGGCCTCCGACGAGGAGGATGATTGTTGGCCGATCCCTGCTCCTGGGGATGTTCCACCTGTGACTGCTGTATCTCCGGCCTGTGCCCTCTCTGGTGCGGAATCCGCTGGTCCTTCTCAGCCCATAGCAGCAGCACCCCATAATATACCACCGGTCCTCAGACGGACCACTAGGCCAAATGCTGGTATTCCCCCTGTTCGGTATGCACAGGATGAGTTTGTTTGGCCTGCCATACATCCGTATACTACCACCCTGTGCATAAAAGTACAACCCTCTGGATATACAGTCATAGGCAGGGACTGCCAATCTTAAAGTGGGGGGGGAATATGTAAGAGACAGCCAATGTTGTCCTAAGCTTCATTTGTCTGTATAAATTGTTAATGTTGAATGTATTTCTGTGATTCTGTTCCTTTAAGACAGCAGCCGTTGTAATTGTGACATGATGCTGGAGTGAGACCCCCCCCCCCTTTTATGTCAGCCTGCCTGTTCTGCAGACAGAGTGTGAGCAGAGAAGCAGGAAGTGACGAGACAGAGAGCAGCAGCCATCTTGGCAAGAGAGAAGACAGGTGTCTATGTTGTATTGAACTGGGGGGGTGGGGGTTTTTTTTTTAAAAAAAAATTTTTTTTTGGGCAGAGACAAAAAGGGGGTGGAGGGGGAAAGGGGTTTGTGGGGCCCCGGGAAAGGGGCTGTGCTCAGTGGCGGATCAGTGGGGCGGGCATTGTGGTTGTGTTTTTGGATACCACAGATAGAGACTCGCAGTGCTGTTGACGTACTGGACAGTAACTGCTAAATCCCGGCTTACATCCCAGCTCAGTGTATGGATTCGGCAGGACTGTCAGTGTGCTGAGTGGAATCTGCTGTTGGATTACATTGCATTCATTTGGTTTCCCTGTTAAAGAGGACTTCATTTCTCCCAAGATCCTGATAACCGTGAGGGGAGGACGCTTCACTATAAAAGAAAGGACCGACTTTGGGCCCCACCGCGCGCTTCTACAGACTGTAAGCGGTCCACCTGGACCACTGGGGAAAAGGGGGTGCACCCAAATGTGAAGTCAGGGTCAGTTAGGGATACATTTGAGTATATTGTTCATTCAGTGTCCATACTGCATTGTTGTTCTGTGAAGCCTGTCATTTTAGATGAGAAAACCATGGGATAAAAAGACAAGTCATTGATCTCTGCCTGTGACCTGTGGCCTGGCCTGGGCTTCCATAGGTTGGATGCTTATATGTCATTGAACAATTTCTAATAACAGCACCTGAAAACTAGTGAAAAAAATCAATCTTGGCAGATCAACTTTTCCAGATGATTTTGGTTGCTATTTGTGACAACACAAAAGACATTGATGGTCAGAAGAAAATTAGTTGAACTTTTGGTCCATTCAAAATCTCCAGTGCGTGTCCATTAGTGTCCATGAATTCACAAATTCTAGTCTAATTCTCAACACTCTTTTCCTTTAGATCTGTTGGTATAATAAATAGCTGCCATAGCAGTCCAGTATACCAAAATGCCTATTACTCAGTCAGTACTCTGTGCTTTCTGGCATGTTTTTCAGCCATTAGGAAAGTGCCATTAACAGTGAGGTAATATAGGGAAGGACATCTTGACAGCGTGGTTTTGGGCTGTAAGACCTACAGTTTGCGTAGGAAAAGCAACAGGATATCCTTAGGGAGGGTTCACACTACCGTTGGATGTCCATTATGATATTGTCCCTTTTAAAATAAAAACGGACACCTATCATAACAGACATTAATGGACACTAACTGATGTTAATGTGTCGATTTAATGGATCAGTTAAACAAAACAGACACATTAGCATCAGTTAGTATCCGTTTTTATACTGTCCTTTTTTTGCTTTTTTTTTCTACTTTCTGAGCATGCGCAGAAAAAAAAACGACAGTAATAACAGACAGTATAACGGACAAGCGTCCGTTACCCAAGGACATTAACGTTAAAAAATAACGGACTCTTGACGTCCGTCATGAAACCGTTTTGTTTCACGGACATAAAAGTCCTGCATGTCGGATTTTTTGTATGAGAAAAATAATGGACATGTGACGGATTTGATGTAAACCGACACTTACGGTCACTAACGGACACAAGATAAAATCCCATTGAAATTAATCGAAATTTTAACGGATTTGTGACAGTTCAGCTAGTGTCCGTTGCTAAAATCTTGTAACAGACAATAGCAAGGGACACTACTGACGGACACCAACGGTAGTGTGAACGACCCCTTAAAGAATATTCTAAATGAAAACATTCAGTAAAAATTCTGAATCGTTTATTTAGGGGATTTTGTATATAATTGATGAGAACCTGTAAATATACATTTTCTATACCTAATGATACCTAATTTTTTTTTTTTTTTTTTTTTTTTTTAGAAAATTTCAGTCCATCTGCATACAATAATGTTCAAAGTATAAAGCAATGATATGCCTATGTACATAACATATGGGAGGAAAGGTTCTCTTGTAAATTCATATTACTGGCCCAGTATTCTAAATTCTGTTGAATATAGAAGTCTTTGATGTATGCTGTTTTGTCTTGTATTTCTTCTCTGTTTCTTTCATTTCAGTCAATTTGTACTACACAGATACATTTACCTGCAGTGTTTGACATGTTTTTGATCAGGATGAGTCAAGAAACCTCAAGTTTTGTAGGGTTCTTTTCTCTCTATAAATCCAGAATATAATTATTGCATCGGTGCTTCTTATTTTCATTGGAAATTTGGCATAGTATAGGAAGGTATTAATCCTTTTCCAGAATATAGTAAAACGTCTGAGACTATCACCCAAAATCGCACTGAAAAGGGGTCTTCTGGAGGGGATCATCTTCTCAAAGAAGATGACCTGTTTGCATATTATATGGACAAGCTGAAAATCTATCACAGAAAATCTCTTCTGGATAAGGGGCTGGTCTTCTTAAAAAGGTGGACTTCTAAAGGAGTTTCATTGTACTATATAAATGAGTGACAATATCACATGCAGAGCAAATTTCCAATTCTTTGGGAGGTGAGGACATAGATGTGGAAGCAGACATGCACCAAGTAACCACTCCATACAACTCCCTACCATGGCCATCTTAGTGAGGAGAGACAGGTGAGAGTGGACATTTCTCATTGTAGTGAATGTTATGTTCCAGCACATGGGTCCCCACGATTCTAATATTTATGACCCATCCTGTGAATAGACTGGAATATCCCTATAATATTTAATTATATTGCCTTTGCACTGCTCTGTAACTTGCATTGTTGGGAATTGTACTGTGTGTTGAAAGTTTAAAGGGGTTGTCCATGAATTTGTAATCTATGGCCTATGAGAAATATCTGATTGGTGGGGAGCTGACAGACGGCCCTTGCACATATCATCTCTATGGGGCTATCTCCAACACCGTTGGCTTTGGTCCTTATATAGGGGCCCGGCACCAGTACTGTAGCTCAGCTCCCATTGACTTCAAGGAAAGGCCTTAAGTTTCAAATTCCTGGACAACCCCATTAAGTTCTCACTTCAACCCTGTTTCAGGTTAAAGGATGTTGAGTCAGGTGGGAAGACATTTCTATCAGATGACCCTTTTGGTGTATTGTATGTGATTGACCAACAGGGTACTGGTTTGCTAAGGCCTGATAGAAATGCACTAATATCAGTAACTCAGCTGACATATACCCTTTAGCTATAATGTGGGTTCATTAGATGATACTGTTACTGTTTGGTTGATGTAATTCCTTGTGTCTAGCCACAGTTTTCAGAGAATAAAAAGCTATTAAGATAAATCAATCTGAGATTCCAAGGAGCAGAAGAGACTGAGACTTGTTATTCTGCCTCATATTATGCCATCTAGACTCTTCTGACTATGCTATTGTATATGAAATTATCAATCTGTATTGTGAGTGCCATTACCTAGAAGACTATAGATCGATAACAATTAGACATTTGTGCCCCACGTCTTCATTGCTGCCCACTTACACAAGTACAAAACATTACAAACAATCTTTCGGGTAAGCTTTCTTAGAACAAGGTCAATTTCATTACTTAATGCACTTTTTGCCGTTTCTTCTCTGTGATGCCAAATGACAGACACAAAATGACAGATTAGAAAATAATTGATAAGCGTTTCTCTCTCTAATGACAGATATCTTGAGAATCTCTCTAAGTATACGCAGCAGCTGGTTGCTGGTCTTAGCAGTGACTCATTGCATTGTGTTCTGATCAATTTAAGCTTGATGTTGGGTGTCCTGTTGATCTGACAGATACAGCTACAACCCCCTCAGGGCTATCATAATGAGCAGTGTGGCTAATACAACTGTCCAGTGCTTAGTAATCCCTATAACTCATTGTCTACTTTTCCTGTATTTGCAGTCACTGGACACAGAGCAAGACATGAACTTGATGAAAGAATTTAATTTGGAACTTAACAAATAACACAAAACTGATCAGTGTGAATATGTCCATTCAAATCAAAAGTATAAATTATAATTAGGAGTTTATGCCCCATAGACCAATATAACATAACCCCAAATAGAGCAATGTCCATGTGTGGTCTTTCAGTTTGAGACCAGTTTAGTAATAACATTTTCCTCTGATCATGTAATGAGATCTCTATTTGATGTTTTCTTTTGTGGATGACCTGTCACCTGATCCTGAGATGACACCGAGACAGTAATCTAATATTTGCATTAAGGGTAGAAAACTTGGCAAAGCTACCTTCTATGCCACAGTAAACACGATGTGAGATATGATGGATGGCTGAAAACTTAGAAGAAAATCATACACACAGATGTAGTTTATGAAGAAAGCAGCTTCGGAATATTCGAAAATCTACAATACACAATACAATGCAAGTAAGGAAAAAATCATAGTATTCTAGGACATGATAATTTGCATGCAAATTTTGCTTGGGATTTGCCGCAAATTTGGAAGATGCAAACAAATCTGCAAAAAAGAAAACGCAGTTACATTAACATATGTTAAACATAATGATGCACATCATTGGTATCTGTCATGTGAAGCCACAGCACAAATGTGAACAGAGGCTTAGGCAATGTGTCTTGCAATGAACCAAAACGTTGCTTCACTGGGCTAATAAAGTACATTTTTTCACTATTCCTGGAGTGTTTCCTTTTGTGCTTATATGCCATTAAGGTTATAAATGGCCATAAAATGTATAAAGGCTTCACTTAATGCCATATTTCATATTCACATTCATTTATTCAGTGTTTTCAGATAGAAAAAAGACAGATTATTGAAGGGAATGTATAAGAAAATTATTTGAAATCAACTTTTGTTTAAAACACTTTCTTCATTGTAAAATATTTGGTGTTTTTTAATTTTTAATGTCATTATCTATATTTTAAATACATCATCAAATTCTGCAGTATTCCCCCACTTCCTTTTCTGAAGAGGTCACTTTTCAGTAGTTGTATTATTATCATCACAATCAATTACACTGAAATGTGCTCCTTACTCACTCGCTACAATATTTAAGTATCTATTATGGCATGGATACGTGGATACACTGTAAGTGTATTGGAACAGTACAATACTCAAATAAGAGGAGGTATGGATCCATGCATGATTGATTTTCAGAAATGTAATGTTTTCTACACTTGTGTTGGACATGCATTTGACAACTTATTTAATAAATTATAATTTGGACAAAGCAACTGAAAGAAGGTATACAGCCCCCTTTAAATGTAGGCAGCCACAGTTAAGAATTTGCCTAAAAAAAGCAGTTCCCAAAAAATGCAAAAACTGGCAGATATGAGAGAGAAGTAGAACACGTTACCTAAATCTCATACTGCACTGGGAGATAGAGTCTAAGGTTCACTCTAATCGCCGGTATTGCAGGCCAGGACAACAAAATTAAAAAATGGCTCCTGGGGCCAGTCCTCACCAGCCCTGTAAGTTTAACATTGCAGGCCGGCTCCCGCATGCCAAGATCGCGGGAGCTGACCTGTTCCTATGCTCAGCCTCAATAGTAACATAGCCAGTCCCATAGTTGTATTGCAATCTATGGGACTTATAATTAAAAGAATGCAGGTTCAAGCACCCTAGGGGAGCCAATAAAAAAAAAATAAAATATATAAGTTTAAATCACCCCCCCTTTCCCTAGAATACATATAAAATGAAAACATTACTGTGAAGCACATACATTCATATGAAAAAGTTTGGGCACCCCTATTAATCTTAATCATTTTTAGTTCTAAATATTTGGGTGTTTGCAACAGCCATTTCAATTTGATATATCTAATAACTGATGGACACAGTAATATTTCAGGATTGAAATGAGGTTTATTGTACTAACAGAAAATGTGCAATATGCATTAAACCAAAATTTGACTGGTGCAAAAGTATGGGCACCTCAACAGAAAAGTGACATTAATATTTAGTAGATCCTCCTTTTGTAAAAATAACAGTCTCTAGTCGCTTCCTGTAGCTTTTAATCAGTTCCTGGATCCTGGATGAAGGTATTTTTGACCATTCCTCTTTACAAAACAATTCCAGTTCAGTTAAGTTTGATGGTCGCCGAGCATGGACAGCCCGCTTCAAATTATCCCACAGATGTTCAATGATATTCAGGTCTGGGGACTGGGATGGCCATTCCAGAACATTGTAATTGTTCCTCTGCATGAATGCCTGAGTAGATTTGGAGCTGTGTTTTGGATCATTGTCTTGCTGAAATATCCATCCCTGGCGTAACTTCAAATTCGTCACTGATTCTTGTACATTATTCTCAAGAATCTGCTGATACTGAGTTGAATCCATGCGACCCTCAACTTTAACAAGATTCCCGGTGCCGGCATTGGCCACACAGCCCCAAAGCATGATGGAACCTCCACCAAATTTTACAGTGGGTAGCAAGTGTTTTTCTTGGAATGCTGTGTTTTTTGGACGCCATGCATAACGCCTTTTTGTATGACCAAACAACTCAATCTTTGTTTCATCAGTCCATAGGACCTTCTTCCAAAATGAAGCTGGCTTGTCCAAATGTGCTTTTGCATACCTCAGGCGACTCTGTTTGTGGCGTGCTTTCAGAAACGGCTTCTTTCGCATCACTCTCCCATACAGCTTCTCCTTGTGCAAAGTGTGCTGTATTGTTGACCGATGCACAGTGACACCATCTTCAGCAAGATGATGCTGCAGCACTTTGGAGGTGGTCTGTGGATTGTCCTTGACTGTTCTCACCATTCTTCTTCTCTGCCTTTCTGATATTTTTCTTGGCCTGCCACTTCTGGGCTTAACAAGAACTGTCCCTGTGGTCTTCCATTTACTTACTATGTTCCTCACAGTGGAAACTGACATGTTAAATCTCTGAGACAACTTTTTGTATCCTTCCCCTGAACAACTATGTTGAACAATCTTTGGTTTCAGATCATTTGAGAGTTGTTTTGAGGAGCCCATGATGCCACTCTTCAGAGGAGATTCAAATAGGAGAACAACTTCCAACTGGCCACCTTAAATACCTTTTCTCATGATTGGATACACCTGGCTATGAAGTTCAAAGCTCAGTGAGGTTACAAAACCAATTTTGTGCTTCAGTAAGTCAGTAAAAAGTAGTTAGGAGTATTCAAATCAATAAAATGATAAGGGTACCCAAATTTTTGCACCGGTCAAATTTTGGTTTAATGCATATTGCACATTTTCTGTTAGTACAATAAACCTCATTTCAATCCTGAAATATTACTGTGTCCATCAGTTATTAGATATATCAAATTGAAATGGCTGTTGCAAACACCCAAATATTTAGAACTAAAAATGATTAAGATTAATAGGGGTGCCCAAACTTTTTCATATGACTGTACATATTAGATATCCCTGTGGCTGAAAACGCCTGGTCTACAAACTTAGAAAAAAAAAATTTGCCATACAGTGAATGCCATAACTGGGAAAAAAAAAATCCAAAGTGCCGAACTGTCATTTTTTTACTGTTTCGCCTGGCCCTGCAAAAAAAAAAAGATGCCCTATGCATCCCGTACACAGAAATATAAAAAAAAATTATGGGTCTCAGAATATGGCAACTTTTAGAAAAATTTTCTTTGTTGCAAAGTTTTAGTTTTTGTTAAGGGGTTAAAATAAAAATAAATGGGGACGTGGCTTGACTGCCGAGTTAGATGGCCGCAGCTTGAAAGAGCTCCGTGGCCTCACAGTAATAAGCGGCTCATCGCTCTGCTCAGCGCCGACATACGCCGGCTCATTACCTTCATTGGGGTCCAAATACATCAGGGGACATCGCAGGATGGCGAAGCGGGGAAAAAAGGGTCCTCCCAAGCGGCTCACAGACTTTTTTGCAGCGCAGGCCTCTGGGCAAGATGGTGCCGATGCATCCCTTCTCCCTCCGCACCAGCGCTCAGCCGACCGCTTATCTGCCAGGACAACACATACCACAGGTGAGCTGTCGCAGCACTTGACCCCCCCACACCTGGGCTCTACGGGCGATAGCACAGACTCCCAAGGGAGTCATTCCAGCAGCCAAGCAAGCCCACAGCAGGCTTCTAAGAGGGGCTTCCAACCCTCCTCAGCAGTCATGTTAGCTGCAGCTTGCCAGCTTGCTGCTTCCCCTGCCCCTACAACTCCACCGACAGGGGACACTACCCCCACACATAGCCCAGTGAAACAACGAATGAAATGAGATACCACTTTCTGTTTTGATTCGCACCCGGGGACCTCTATAGAAGAACCCCAACATTACGAGTCTGATGTGCTTCAGTCTATCCCAGCAGGCACCCAATCAGCTTCTGAGTCCTTCTTGAAAGATATGATGCTAGCTTTGCATAGATCTATTCAGAAAGATATCACTAAAGAAATTTCATCCGTTTCCTCCACGGTTGACTCTCTTGGCGATAGACTTAACCATGTTGAAAATAAAATGGGCGAGTTCGCTTCTGCACATAATACCATAGTAGATGCCCATAACGATCTCGAGGAAGAATTGGCGGCAGTTAAACTTAAATTAGCCGACATGGAGGATAGAAATAGATGGAACAATGTTAAGTTTCGTGGCATACCAGAGTCAGTCGCTGCCAGGGAACTGATTCCTTTTTTGCAACGGCTAATGAAAGCGACCCTGCCACATTGCTCCGATGCGGACCTGATCATCGACAGGGCACACCGCCTTCCAAAGCCGAAAGGAATGCCTGACCATATACTTAGGGATACTCTTGCCCGCATACATTTTTACCATGTCAAAGATTGTCTCATGAACGAATCCAGGAAAAGATCTTCTCTGCCTGAGCCTTTCAAAGCTATTCAACTATTTAAAGATCTGTCTCCGGCCACCATTGCCGCCAGAAGAAAGCTTGCTCCCATTACGGCGGTCCTTCGTCAACACAATGTTCCCTATAAGTGGGGATTCCCTACAAAAATTATTGTCGTAAAGAATGGAGCAACCCATACATTTAACTCCCTCGACACTGGCAAGAATCTACTGCTACAATGGAACCTACCACCACCTGCCCCTGACGTCCAGAAACCATCCAGAACTGAGTCCCACAAACTGGATCCTCTGTGGAAATCCAATAGCTCTGCCGAGTGAATACCCTGCAATGGAGACTCTGTGAGTCACTTGCGCTACCTTCTGTGTTTGTACTCTATGACAAACTTTCCCCCAAGTTTGCACAGTATTATACTGCACGTTTTGTACAACTACACTTTTTATTGTTAACTAGTTCTAGGTTTAACACTTTTCTTAACCAGTTTTACCCTCTTAGGCCTGATGGACTTATTCTTGGGAACACTCTAGCACTTCAGTTATCTTACTGCCAGTTTAACATTTTTAAATGTTTTCATGGGAGTAAAAATTTTGTCACTTAATGTAAGGGGCCTGAATAGTCCCTTTAAACGTTCAATGTTGTGGAAAGAGGCTCTCAGATCTGCGGCGGATGTAATATGTTTACAGGAAACGCACTTCTGTGACCCTTGTCTACCAAGGTTTTCTCACAGACTTTTCCCATACATCTACTGCTCAAATGCCTCTAGGAAGGTTGCAGGTGCCCTTATAGCAGTTAAAAATACGGTATCCTTTCAGGTCGTACATGTCATCACTGACCCCAAGGGCCGCTATGTAGCTCTCATTTGTTTAATTGATAACTGCCCTTTTACTATCTTGAATGTGTACTGTCCTAACACATCTCAAATCTCCTTTTTAAATCGGGTATTGAGGAAGGTTAGCAAGCATGCACAGGGTCAGGTTATTTTGTGTGGTGATCTTAATCTAGTGCATGATGCTGCCGCTGATTCTACTCATCGCGGCAAGCATGTGCCTCAACAACTAGGGCCCTGGCTTCGACAAGAGGAGCTTCATGATGTCTGGAGGTGTTTTCATGCCTCCGAGAAAGACTATACCTATTACTCTGCCAGACATCATTCATATTCCAGAATAGACATGTTTCTGGTCCAGACTGATATGCTCTTTAGAGTACAATGCTGTAGGCTGAGATAGGCAATATCACGTGGTCCGACCACGCGCCTGTTACCCTTACAATCCGTTATGGTGCCACAACAGCCCCCCCTGTGTCATGGCGCAATAATACATATGTCATGTCCCTGAAATCAGTGTCTGAAAAATTATCTACAGACATTGTTGAATTCTTTGATATTAATACTCCGTCAGTAAATGACAAATTTTGCCTCTGGAATTCCCATAAGGCCTTTGTCAGGGGCTTATTGATTCAGCATACATCACGCTTTAAGCGCATGAGATCACATGCAATGAAGGAGCTACTGGCTTCCATTGCGTCTATAGAGAAACAACATAAGACAACCCCTAATCCCACTTTACTGGCTTCCTTGCAAAAAGCTAGAGATGACTTAAGGGCACACCTATTGGTGGATTTCGAGAAACACTCTAAACAAATGAAGTCTTCCTACTACCGGTCGTTTAATAAAGCAAGTAAACTGATGGCACAGCGAGTCAAAGCTGCTAGAATTAAGTCTAGAATTCCGTTTATTCTCTCCAAATCGACTAATGCAAAACTGTTTCATCCGCAGCTTATTGCTGATGAATTCAGTAAATACTATCAGTTCTTGTACAATTTAAGGGAGGACCCGGACACCATGCAGCCTTCTAGATTGGATATCATTCAGTTTCTCAACTCCTTGCAACTTTCCTCCATCTCCCAAACGCAGCTCCAATCTTTAAACGCTCCCATATCTAATCAGGAAGTGGCTAAAGCGATAGATGGCTTAAAGCCCAATAAATCTACTGGTCCAGATGGGTTCTCGGGGGAATATTACAAATTATTCAAGTCACATATCCTATCTCATCTTACAGTAGTGTTTAACTTGGCATTGTTTACTGGCAGATTTCCCCAGGAGATGCTAACTGCTATGATCGTGACGTTACCTAAGTCGGGCAAGGATACCTCTCTCCCTTCTAATTACAGGCCTATATCATTATTAAATGCAGATGTCAAGTTATTTGCCAAGGTTCTAGCGAATCGGCTTTTGGACATAATGCCCCAACTGATTGGCCGCGACCAGGTGGGCTTTACCAAAGGGAGACAGGCCCCAGACGGCACGAGACGGGTGATCGCGCTGGTTACGGCGGCCTGGGCTCGGCAGATGCCTTCTCTGCTCCTGTCCTTGGATGCGGAGAAGGCGTTCGATAGGGTTCATTGGGGTTATCTTTCCGCACGGGTGCTGGTGAATGGGGTTCTTTCCCGCCCCTTCCCTATCACTAACGGCACAAGACAGGGATGCCCGTTGTCCCCCCTAATATTTTCCTTAATGATGGAGCCTTTAGAGGAAAAAACTAGGTCACACCCTGGTCTTAATGGTATTAAGTTGGGTCATTTGGACCATAGAATTAATTTATTCGCAGATGATGTAATACTATCCCTTTCTTATTCCGACAACACACTCTGCACGGTTGCCCAGACGTTGTCGGACTTTGGAGCGTTGTCATACTATAAAGTCAACGAATCCAAGTCCCAGATTCTGGGACTTGGTCTGACACAAAGTCATATATGTTATATCAAAGACTCTTCATCTTATCAATGGTGCCCACTATCGTTACCCTATCTCAGAATTCAGCTGACTCCGGACCAAAAAGATCTAGTTAAAGCCAACTTCCCAGGTTTGTTAATTTCCCTTCAGAAAGAGCTGGATGTGTTGACTAAATTTGAACACGGATGGATGGGGAGGATAGTGTTATATAAAATGTTGATTCTTCCTAGAATACTCTATTTTTTGAGAACCCTAGTTGTTCCGATACCTAGGTCTGTTTTTCAGAGCTTCCAAAAGCAGATGGTGGCTTTCATTTGGAATGGCTGCAAACCCAGATTAGCTCTACATACACTCTTCAAATCTAGAGACAACGGAGGCATGGGAATACCTAATCTGTACCATTACCACTTAGCTATAATTTTAGGGCAACTTAAATTCTGGCTTACATCGAACCATGATAAACTATGGCCAGAGGTGGAGACTAAAATGGCTCAGATTACCGACTGGGAAAGCTTCTTGTTAGCGTCCGAGCCCGCCAAGCGCTTACCACCTTCTGTACCACCGGCTGTACTAGGTACAGTTAAGGCGTGGCACGCTTTTGCGACATCTCAGATAGCAACATCCCTGGGGTCACCCTGAATCTGCCTCTCAAAGTGCTCCCTCATAAGATTCCGCATTTGTCCCTAGACACTTGGAGCAGCTGTGGGATAAAGTATATCTCTGATTTATACATAGGTGAAACTATGGTACCCTTCTCCACGCTAGAGGAGAAATATAACCTACCTACAAAAGAGACATTTACTTATGTTAGATTAGCTTCCTATTTATCTGACGCCCCCTTGGTTCAAATTAGCCTGCCGCAGCCGGCCACTGACCTATTGCACTCTCGGACCACCCCGGCTACATATGCCACTAAAACTCTGTACTGTACGCTGAACTTGGATTGCACCTTTCAAAAAACAAAACACATGCTTCTCTGGGAGGAAGATTTGGGCCGAGGCTTTGAGGTTCACTGTTGGCGGGAGGCGGTTAGGTGGGCTAAGCAATCCACGGTATGTGCCTCACACTGGGAGCAATACAGCAAATTGCTCTTGCGTTGGTATTACCCGCCTCTCCGTTTGGCTAAGTTTTTTCCTTCGTGCCCTTCATGTTGTTGGAGAGGTTGCGGAGGGGTTGGCTCTTTGACCCATGTGTTTTGACACTGCCCACTCATTCAGCCTTTCTGGGTATCTGTGTTTTTCCTGATCAACACATTGTGCGGAGGTGGGGTGAGATCAGTGCCTGAGATGGCGCTGCTCCTGCTGGACATCCACGAGGTGTCGAGCAGGTATAGAACTGTCGTATGCCAGGTACTGGGGGCTGCTCGCCTACTTATTGCGCGCAGGTGGAAATCCACCTATTGTCCATCACTGTCAGAATTGATATCAGTGGTATCGTTGAACTATCAATTTGAACAAATCTATGCATGCAATGGTGGGAGCTTAGATAAGTTTAGGAGAAATTGGGAGATATGGTTGACAGCTTTCCCCCCATCCAGTGCCCACTGACAGACCATATGTTTTGGCTATTTTCAACCCCGGGATATACGTCGTCTTCCTTCCATTCACCTATGGTATACTACACTAGACTATTTCTAGGGTATTTGTTGGTCTATCTCTATACTTCAGTAATTCTTGATTACAGCTGGCACAGGTGGGTCTGCGCGTGTGTTTACAGGACAGACCTCCAATTACTCTACTGATTGCTACAGAGTGGTGCGCTCCCTCCCCCTTTGTTCTTCAGGCCTGTTGTGTTGTGTTGTGTTGTGTGGTGTTGAGTCGAGTTTGCTTTACCCACTTGGCGGACTTGACTTCGCATTACTGTACTTTACTTTTCCCGCTTGTTCTGACCTCTCCCCTCCCCCTCATGGCCACGATGTGCATACTATTTGTACACAGTGCTCTGCCAAGTCTAGCTAATTGTCTACATATTTTATGTTTTATTTTTACAGAATACTAGGATGTAATTTACTATATATTTGTGTGTATGATGTATATATATAGTGTTTTGTACTCCTTGTGTACTTGTGACCTGTAATGCCATGACTGTATTTTGCATTTTACATTCCTTAAGTTGACCTTTTGTACGATATCTATGCAAAAATTTCAATAAAAACTATTGACATAAAAAAAAAATTAAAATAAATAAATTTGGTATCCCCCAAAATCATGTGAAAAGGAGTGAATGCCGTAAAAACAAAGCCCATATGAAAGTTGCACTTTTTCTCCAATTCTACCCCATTCTGAATTTTTTTCCAGCTTCCCAGTACATTGTACAGAATAATAAATGGTACCACTATGAAGAACAATTTGTCTCGCAAACATTAAGCCCTCATATAGCTCTGTGAACGGAAAAATAATCAATTGAAGAGGTAGTGTATATAATTGGGAATCTAAATGCACTGTTCAATGATTGGCTAGATAAGATAAGAGAAATGATTCGATCCAACTTTTTTGTCCCACAATTTCAAGGGAAAAATGGAAACCATTATAGTCAGTGGAGATTCATTGCTGTCTGTCCATTTGATGGTCTATTTTTCCATTATTTTGGTCCTGCAATGGACTAAAAGAACAAATAGACCTAGCATAAATCGCACAAACTAAAGTTAAAGATTAATTTAGTACTATCCAATAAACTCTCAGTAAGGTTCACTCTATTAACTTTGGCCCAAAGACTATATCAGACCATAAAATGATAATAATTGAGACACTACACAAGAAAAAGCGCTGCGGAATATGTTGGCGCTATACAAGTAAGTAAAATAATAGTAGTAGTAGTTGGTTAACTGTAATGGAGAAACAAAAGAGACAAGGAAGGACCGCATGGGATTCTTGTGGCTAAATAAGGTATCTGTATCTACACAGATTGTTTGAGATTCAGCAAAAGTAATCCTTACATTCTAAGGAGATCGCCCAAATAAAGAAGAAAAGAGAGAGTTAGGCTAAGGACCCATGTAGTGGGCTGCAGCAGAAAAGTGCTGCGGGAAAAAACGCAGTGGCAGTTCCTCTACGGACTTTCTGCTTCCATTATAGCTATAGGGAAACCGCCAGCGTTTCCATAGGAATAAAACGACGGTTTTGGAAATTGCAGCGTGTCCGCTACGTGTATTTTTCCGCAATGTGTGGATGGGATTCACTAGATTTGCCACGTGGGGCCTCGGCCAAAGGAACAGAAATTGGGTCTAGAAGTGGAAGGAAATGAGAGACTTTTTTCTACAGATGGAGAAAGTTGAAGATAAAAAGGAATGGGAACAGGTGATAGGTATAAAGGTAAAATCTCAGTGGAAGTACTAAGACAGAATCAATGGAGGAAACAGAATCGACATATTGAAGGAAGAAAACCAGAATCCCTAGCAGAAATGGTAGACAGCCAGGGTTCATCGAAATACATATCAGCAATAAAGTATAAGTCCAAGATAATTAATACACAGGAGTAAATAAATAAAGCCTTTTTGGCTTACTATCCTAATATGTAGCAGTACAATGGCTCCATAGATGGGCTGGCTGATGTCTTGGGGGATTTGCCTCTACCAACCCTGAATGAGTAACATAGGGAGTTGTTGGATGCTCCAATTAGTTTGCCAGAGTCCATAGCAAATAACAAGTCACCTGGTTCTGATGGTATTGCTGTAGAAATATATAAAAAGTACAATGATATATCGCTACCAGAACTCCTCAAGATACGGAATGTCTCATATGGATCAAAGTATTGCCCAGATATAATGAGAAAACTGATGAAAGACCAGGAGGTTTGTGACGTCTGTATAGACCTGTATCATTTTTACTTAACCTACAATTCTACAAATATGCAAAGGCACACTCAACCAGATATAATCCACCAGCAGATATGCCCCCAAAAATATCAAAATGTATAAAATATATAAAGCTTTATTAATTGCTTATAAAATAGGGCCAAAAATTCATCCGATTAAAAACAATAAAAAATGTGAAGGATGGAAAGTTACTTTATTTATACGGTACAGACCTAAAGTTTGGACACACCTTCTCATTCCAAGAGTTTTCTGTATTTTCATGACTATAAAAATTGTAGATTCACACTGAATGCATCAAAACTATGAATTAACACATGTGGAATTATATACTTAACAAAAAATGGAAAAGCAAATGGAAAGAAAAGACATAAGGGGGGTCTGGGAGGGGCTTAAGTCAATTTCGGGTCATAAACAGTCTGTCTGCCAGATTGAGGCAGATGTTAACTGGCTTAATGAACTAAACCTATTCTTCAACAGATTTGATCACACACCAGCTCCTCCCACCCCAGCATGTCCTTCAGCTCCCCTCACCACAATGACTTCACCCCATTCACCCCATGTGGCTACTTCCCAACAGACCAGTCAATCCAGAAATCTGTCTTTATCTGACCACAGTCTGACCTTCACACGGGCCCAGGTGAGGAAGGAGATGAAAAAGATCAATGCGAGGAAAGCCGCAGGGCCAGATGACATCAGTGCAAGGCTAATTAAGACTTGTGTGGACCAGCTGTGTGGTATAATTACATATATGTATAATATGAGCCTGAGGCAGGAAATAGTCCCTGAATTATGGAAATCTTCTTGTGTGGTACCAGTTCCAAAGAAACCTCACCCTATGGACCTCAACGACTACAGACCTGTAGCACTGACATCCCACTTGATGAAGATCTTAGAGAGATTGGTTCTCACACATCTTCGCCCTCTAGTGAGCCCCGCTATGGACCCTCTCCAGTTTGCTTATCGACCGGGCATTGGGGTAGATGATGCCATCATCCACCTTCTGCACAGGGCTCTGTCTCACCTGGAAAAACCAGGGAACACGGTGAGAATAATGTTCTTTGATTTCTCCAGTGCTTTTAACACCATACAGCCCAGGTTACTGAGAGACAAGCTGGGCCTTGCTGGAGTGGACCACCACCTCTGCAACTGGATCCTAGACTACCTCACAAATCGACCTCAATACGTGAGAGCCCAAGACTGTGTGTCAGGTACCGTGATCTGTAATACGGGGGGCACCTCAGGGTACGGTTCTCGCCCCTTTCCTCTTCACACTGTACACTGCTGATTTTAGGTGCAACTCATCTAGCTGCTACCTACAGAAGTATTCTGACGACTCTGCAATAGTAGGTCTCATCACAGACGATGATGACAGGGAGTACAGAGAACTGAACCGTTTTTTTGTGGACTGGTGCCACCAGAACCACCTGAAGATTAACGCGGGGAAGACCAAGGAGATGGTGGTGGACTTCCGTAAAGGCAGATGCCCTCCAAAACCAGTGGACATCCTGGGGACGGGCATCGAGATTGTGAACACCTATAAGTACCTGGGTTTGCTCCTTAATAATAAGCTGGACTGGGCAGATCATATGGAGGCCCTGTACAGGAAGGGCCACAGCAGGCTCTACCTGCTTAGGAAGCTGAGAGCCTTTGGAATCCGGGGGGAATTCTTAGGACTTTCTTCAACTCGGTAGTGGCATCAGCCATCTTCTTTGGAGTGGCCTGCTGGGGGAGCAGCATATCAACCAGGGACATAAATAAACTTGACAAGCTGATTAGAAGGGCCAGCTCTGTCCTGGGGAGCCCACTGGACCCAGTGCAGGTGGTGGGTGACAGAAGGATACTGTCCGTGGTGAGCTCCATGCAGAAGAAGAAGTCCCATCCCATGCATGAGACTGTGATTGCGCTGGGCAGTACTGTCAGTGACCGACTGCTCCACCCTAGGTGTGAGAAGCAGCGCTATCGGAAGTCTTTCCTCCCCACCGCGGTTAGGCTGTACCACCAACACCGACCTAAGCGGAGATCATTACATACAGAGAACTGAAATATCTCTCTGCCTGTTAAATCCCCCCCCCTCTGCTACGTCCTATCTGTCTGTCTGCTATTAATGTAATGCCTCTCACCTTGGAACATTCCTGTACATGTTGTATTTGTATTTGTATTTGTATCTGCTTATCTTATCTTATCTTATCTTTGCTGCTGTAACACACTGAATTTCCCCATTGTGGGACTATTAAAGGACTATTATTATTATTATTATTATTATTAAAAAGTGTGAAACAACAGAAAATATGTCTTATATTCTAGGTTCTTCAAAGTAGCCACCTTTTGCTTTGATTACTGCTTTGCACACTCTTGGCATTCTCTTGATGAGCTTCAAGAGGTAGTCACCTGAAATGGTTTTCACTTCACAGGTGTGCCCTGTCAGGTTTAATAAGTGGGATTTCTTGCCTTATAAATGGGGTTGGGACCATCAGTTGTGTTGTTCAGAAGTCAGGTGGATACACAGCTGATAGTCCTACTGAATGGAGTGTTAGAATTTGTATTATGGCAAGAAAAAAAGCAGCTAAGTAAAGAAAAACGAGTGGCCATCATTACTTTAAGAAATGAAGGTCAGTCAGTCCGAAAAATTGGGAAAACTTTGAAAGTGTCCCCAAGTGCAGTGGCCAAAACCATCAAGCGCTACAAAGAAACTGGCTCACATGAGGACCGCCCCAGGAAAGGAAGACCAAGAGTCACCTCTGCTGCGGAGGATAAGTTCATCCGAGTCTCCAGCCTCAGAAATCGCAGGTTTACAGCAGCTCAGATTAGAGACCAGGTCAATGCCACACAGAGTTCTAGCAGCAGACACATCTCTACAACAACTGTTAAGAGGAGACTGTGTGCAGCAGGCCTTCATGGTAAAATAGCTACTAGGAAACCACTGCTAAGGACAAGCAACAGGCAGAAGAGACTTGTTTGGGCTAAAGAACACAAGGAATGGACATTAGACCTGTGGAAATCTGTGCTTTGGTCTGATGAGTCCAAATTTGAGATCTTTGGTTCCAACCACCGTGTCTTTGTGCGACGCAGAAAAGGTGAACGAATGGACTCTACATGCCTAGTTCCCACCGTGAAGCATGGAGGAGGAGGTGTGATGGTGTGGGGGTGCTTTGCTGGTGACACTGTTGGGGATTTATTCAAAATTGAAGGAATACTGAACCAGCATGGTTACCACAGCATCTTGCAGCGGCATGCTATTTCATCCGGTTTGCGTTTAGTTGGACCATCATTTATTTTTCAACAGGACAATGACCCCAAACACACCTCCAGACTGTGTAAGGGCTATTTGACCAAGAAGGAGAGTGATGGGGTGCTATGCCAGATGACCTGGCCTCCAAAGTCACCAGACCTGAACCCAAACGAGATGGTTTGGGGTGAGCTGGACCGCATAGTGAAGGCAAAAGGGCCAACAAGTGCTAAGCATCTCTGGGAACTCCTTCAAGACTGTTGGAAGACCATTTCAGGTGACTACCTCTTGAAGCTCATCAAGAGAATGCCAAGAGTGTGCAAAGCAGTAATCAAAGCAAAAGGTGGCTACTTTGAAGAACCTAGAATATAAGACATATTTTCAGTTGTTTCACACTTTTTTGTTAAGTATATAATTCCACATGTGTTAATTCATAGTTTTGATGCCTTCAGTGTGAATCTACAATTTTTATAGTCATGAAAATACAGAAAACTCTTGGAATGAGAAGGTGTGTCCAAACCTTTGGTCTGTACTGTATATAGTGCCAACATATATTATGCAGCAAATCAAAGGACACATGAACAGACAGTATTTGACATTACAATGTGGCAAAGAAATTAACATATCAAACAAAAGGAGTGAGGGCCCTGCTCAAAAGAGTTTACAATCTATGAGGAAATAGAATGAATGAACCCGTCACCAGCTGGTATCTGTGAATATACAGATATTAAGGGCATGGAGTGCAGATTATTCTCTAAATAGAGGGATCAGGTTCTGAGGAATAGAGTAGTAAGGATAGCTTAGGACCAGGGGCGTAAATACCAGGGTAGCAGCAGTAGCGGCTGCCACAGGGCCTGGAACTTTATGGGGTCCAACATTGAAGATGGCCGAAGTAGCGCACCCGAGTGCATCGGAGCCAGGGAGAGGTAAGTAGCATTGTTTTTTATGTTTGTATCCTACCCTGGGTCTCCGATCATTATACTCTGGGGTCTGAAAAGAGTATAATAATCGTTCATGGGTGGTCCACAATGGGGCATAATACTGTGTGCAGGGGCCATTATTGGGCATAATACCATGTGCAGGGGCCACTATTGGACATAATACTGTATGCAGGGGCCACTATGGGTCATAATACTGTGTACAGGGGCCACTATGTTGCATAATACTGTGTGCAGGGGCCACTATGCTGCATAATACTGAGTGCAGGGGCCACTATGCTGCATAATACTGTGTGCAGGGGTCACTATGGGGCATAATACTGTGTGCAGGGGCCACTATGGGGCATAATACTGTGTGCAGGGGCCACTATGGGGCATAATACTGTGTGCAGGGGCCACTTAGGTGCATAATAGTGTGTGCAGGAATGCAGTTTGTGCGGGGGGGGGTTGGGGGTGGCGGTTTGGGGGGAGCCCCATGTCAAATGTTCACCTTGGGGCCCAGCCATTCCTAGTTATGCCACTGCTTAGGACAAGAAATGTTAGTGTAGTGTGCAGAGTTGTTGCACAATGTGATCAGGTCATGTGATAAGCTGCCTAAACAGAGGTAATTTTAGGGCAGTTTTGAAGCTGCTGTAGTTGGGTATTAATCTGATTGTCCGGGATAAAGCATTCCAGAGCACTGGTGCAGCTCAAGAAAAGTCTTAAAGACGGGAGTGGGATGTTCGTATAACAGAGGATACAAGTCTAAAGTCATTGGCAGAACAGAGACATTGACAAAGGAGGAGGAGCTATAGGGGGTGCAGCACTATGGATGGATTTGTGGGTGAGTGTGATAATTTTATATTGTATTATGTGGGGGATGGGCAACCAGTGCAGCAACTGACACAAGGTAGATGCGTCTGTGTATCAGTTTGACAGAAAGATGAGTCTGGCAGCTGCATTCAGGGCAGATTGTAGTGGGGAGAGTTTAGTAAGAGGAAGCCCAATTAGAAGACAATTGCAATAGTGAAGACGAGAGAGAATCAGAGCAACAATGAGGGTTTTTGATGTTTCCACAGTGAGAAAAGGGTGAATTCTAGAGATGTTTTTAAGGTGCAGGTGACAAGAGCATGCAAGTATCTGAATATGTGGGGTAAAGGTGAGATCAGAATCAAATACAGCCCCCAGACAGCAGGCATGCCGCCTCGGGGTAATAGTAAGACCACAGACAGAAATGGAGATATCAGGGTTAGGTTGGTTAGTGGATGGAGGGAACACAAGAAGTTCAGTTTTTGAAAGATTCAATTTCAGATAAAGAGAAGACATGATGTTAGAGACAGCAGAGAGACAGTCACTGGTGTTCTGTAGTAATGCAGTGTTATCAGCATAAAGATGGTACCGATAGCCAAATCTGTTGATGGTTTGTCTAATAGTGGCTCTGTAGAGACAGAAGAGGGGGGCCTAGTACCAAGACCTGAGGAACCCCAAATGCAAGGGGCAGAGGAGAAGAAATAGCACCAGCGAATGATACACTAAATGAGCGGTCAGAAAGATAGAAAGAAAACCAAGAGAGAGCGGTGTTCCTGAGGCTTATAGAATGGAGCATAGTGAGGAGGAGTTTATGGTCTACAGCAGGGGTCTCAAACTCAATTTACCCGGGGGCCGCTGGAGGTAGAGTCTGGGTGAGGCTGGGCCGCATCAGGTTTTCCACACCTGTAATATGCTCCATATTGGCCCCTGCACACGGTATTATGCTCCATAGTGGCCCCTGCACTGGTATTATGCTCCATAGTGGCCCCTGCACTTGTATTATGCTCCATAGTGGCCCCTTCACTTGTATTATGCTCTATAGTGGCCCCTGCACCCGGTATTATGCTCTATAGTGGCCCCTGCACTCGGTATTATGCTCTATAGTGGCCCCTGCACTTGTATTATGCTCCATAGTGGCCCCTGCACCCGGTATTATGCTCTATAGTGGCCCCTGCAGTCGGTATTATGCTCTATAGTGGCCCCTGCACTTGTATTATGCTCCATAGTGGCCCCTGCACCCGGTATTATGCTCTATAGTGGCCCCTGCACTTGTATTATGCTCCAGAGTGGCCCCTGCACAGGGTATTATGCAGCACAGTGGTCCC
Source organism: Leptodactylus fallax (assembly GCA_947044405.1). Classification (NCBI taxonomy): domain Eukaryota; kingdom Metazoa; phylum Chordata; class Amphibia; order Anura; family Leptodactylidae; genus Leptodactylus; species Leptodactylus fallax. The sequence continues at coordinate 2,650,655 of CAMRHE010000081.1, read as the reverse complement.
TGCACAGGGTATTATGCCCCATAGTGGACCACCAATGAACTGTTATTATACTCTGGGGTCTTTTCAGACCCCAGAGTATAATGATTGGAGACCCAGGGGAGAATACAAACATAAAAAACAGTTGTACTTACCTATCCTGGACACCGGTGCACTCCTTGCAGCTTTCGGCCCTGTTTAATTGCGCACACACGTCACGTGATCAGCCGGCGACGCGACCTGATGACGTCACCAGAGGCCTCAAGCCTGCTCGGAGTTACATCGGATCGCAGGAGGTGAGTAACATTGTTTTTGATGTTCCCTCACCAACCCTAGGCCTCCGATTATTATACTCCGGGGTCTGAAAAGCAGCACGAGCAGACGTGGGGTAGGTAAATAAATAGGCCGTGACCTGCCGGGGATACTCCAGCAGGTTACGGCCTATTGATATATATATAAAAAAAAAAGTTATCTGTACCTACCTGCGATGCCTTGATGCAGCCGCCACCTCCTCTTCTTGTCCGCGATGTCTGTGTCTCAGCGTAGGCAGCGTGATGACGTCATTGTATCGCCGCCTACGCTGAGATGCGACGTCTTGTAAACCAGCCCAGGACAGGCCGCGCTCAGCTCTGTTTTTTTTTTTTTTTTTTTTTAAAGCGGCCTGTCCTGGGCTGGTTTACATTAAATAGTAAAAATGCCAGCCCCCGGACAGTGCCGCCTGGCGCAGCCGCCTGATTGGTAGGTTCATTCAGCTCCGCACACAACACTGAAAAGTGCCATTCCTATCAAACTCAGGCCGCACTAACGTTAAACTTTGATATTGAGGTGGGGGCCGCAAACTATTGTCCCGAGGGCCGCAGTTGGGCCGCGAGTTTGAGACCCCTGGTCTACAGTGTCAATTGCTGCTGAGAGATCCAGAAGAATAAGTAGTGAATAGTTCTCTTTAGATTTAGCCATCAAGAGATCGTTGGAGACTTTTGTAAGCGCATTTCTGTAGAGTGTATTGCATGAAAACCTGACTGTAAGGGGTCCAGAAGAGAGTTAGCAGAGAGATAGCGGATTAGGCGGGAGTAGACCAAGCATTCCAGGAGTTTAGAGATGAAGGGGAGGTTAAATACGGGTTGATAATTGTCAGCATAGGATGGGTTGAGGGAGTGTTTAATAATAGTGGGGTTATGACAGCATGTTTGAAGGTGGAGGGAAAGATTCTAGAAGACCTCTAGAAAGAGGTTAAAAATTTTATTAAGGTGAGTCGTAACAGCAGGTGACAGAGACTGGAGGAGGTGTGACAGGATAGGATCACTTGTGTAAGTAGTAGGAATAGAAGAAGAATATAGGAGCTGGGAAACTTCTTCTTTTTTTACTTCGTCAAAGAATGAGAGTTCACAATGAGGAGCAATGGAGCTAAGGGGACTTATACTGCTTGAGATTGGGTTTTCCTCTGATGGAGATTATCGATTTTGTCTTTAAAGTACATAGCCATGTCTTGAGCAATGAGGTCTGTACCTGTAGCTATCAGTGTAAGAAGGGAGTGAACAGTGTCAAAGAGTGGTTTAGGGTTATTGGATAGAGAAGAGATGAGGGAGGTGAACTACGCTTGTTTGGCGAGATGAAGGGCGGAGTTAAAGGCTTTGAGAATAAACTTGGAAGTGAAGAAAATCTGCAACACCGCTGAAGAATACGTGTTTGAGGAGTATGCCAAAGTTGTCAGTGTCTATGTTGGGAGTTTTGAATGGTCAAGGGTGCTCCTTTATCCAGGGTGGTTTTGAGAGAAGGAGGAGAGAGAAGAGATGGGAGACAGTAATGACTGTAGGGTGTCTCAAAGGTGCTGTGTGTTTACAACATGTAGATTCCTGTATGTGCAGGAGGTCGGGGGGTTTTGCGAGTATTAGAAAAGTCAGAGACAGAACAAAGTCGTAAGAAGACCAAATAAAGGAAATTACCATCTTTGTGTGTGTGAGAAGTCATAAGCTGTGGAAGACCAAGAGAGGCGGTTAGTGATAGAAGGCATATGGCAGATGGGGAGACAGGGGTGTTAATGGGAATGTTACAATCACCCATATTAAGGGTAGTAATGTCACAGGATAGGAAATTGGGTAGCCATGAAGCAATATGATCTAAGAACTGGTAGGGTGAGCCAGGTGGACAGTAGATGACAGCTACTTGCAGGGAGAAAAGGTGGAAAAGTCTAATAGTGTGAACCTCAAAAGAGGGGAAGGAGAGCAATGGTACTGTGGGAATGACCTTAAAAGTGCACTGTAGTGATAGAAGGACGCCTACCCCTCCACCTTGCCTATCCTCAGGTCTAGAGGTATGTGAAAATTGAAGGCCATGATAACAGAAACAAGCAGGGAAGGCCATATCAGACTGTTTAATCCAGGTTTCTGTGAAAGCCATCATGTTAAAAGACTTTGAAATTAAGAGATCTTGAATAATGTCAAGTTTGTTGCAGACTGGATGGGTGTTCCAGAGTGCACAAGAGAAAGAAACTGGTGGAAGTGAAGGAGAGGGCAGACAGCGAATATTAATAAGGTTAGCAGGGTTTCTTAGTGATGTGAACCGAGAGCAAGGCAGGTGGTTTGGTCTCCGCAACCAGAAATGAACGCACACGCGGTAGTTCAAGAAAAGAATATATATTTACTATAAGTTAATAAAGGCTATTTGAAGGTAAAATGACAGGGATAAAGACAAGCAAAATATACAATATAGCATGAACAATTTCAAGGCAAATTCTGCAATGGTTTCTACTTTTACTCTGTCCAATTCTGCAGTATGGACACTGAATGAACAATATACTCAAAACTATCCCTAACTGACCCTGACATCACATTTGGGTGCACCCCCTTTTCCCCAGTGGTCCAGGTGGACCGCTTACAGTCTGTAGAAGCGCGGTGGGGCCCAAAGTCGTTCCTTTCTTTTATAGTGAAACGTCCTCTCCTCACTGTTATCAGGATCTTGGGAGAAATGAAGTCCTCTTTAACAGGGAAACCCAATGAATGCAATGTAATCCAACAGCAGATTCCACTCAGCACACTGACAGTCCTGCCGAATCCATACACTGAGCTGGGATGTAAGCCGGGGTTTAGCAGGTGCTGTCCAGTACATCAACAGCACTGCGAGTCTCTATCTGTGGTATCCATATACACAGTCACAATGTCAGTCTCACTGATCAGCCACTGAGCACAGTTCCTTTCACGTGGACTCACTAGTCCTGTTGTCTCTTTACACTCTGTTTGTCTCTGGACCAAGATACAGCTTAGCTGTACAGAAAAATCTCCACACCAGTTCAATACAACACTTGCTAAGATGGCTGCTGCTCTCTGTCTCGTCACTTCCTGCTTCTCTGCTCACATTCTGTCTGCAGAACAGGCAAGCTGACATAAAAGGGGGGGGAGTCACTCCAGCATCATGTCACAATTACAATGGCTGCTGTCTTAAAGGAACAGAATCACAGAAATACATTCAACATTAACAGTTTATACAGACAAATAAAGCTTAGGACAACATTGGCTGTATCTTACAGTGAGACAAGTATGGAGTTGAGGTTAGCAGAAGAAAGATGACCAGGGTTTGGAAAAATTTTCCCAGCAGCTAGTAGCAGGAGAATGGAGAGAGATAGCAGATGGTTAAGTGATTTGTGGGATTGTCTACTTTGTTTCACAGAAGCACAAGGTGGGTTAAGGTGGTTGAGGAAGGTGAAGAGAGAATGGGAGCTGCACATAGGAGAGGGAAGGAAAGAGGGATGATATGGATAGATGTAACAGGAGGCGGGAATGGGCAGTAAGTTTGTAAAAAAGCAGCAAATAGAATAAAAAAGAAATGCAGTGAACATGGTGGGACAATTGGCAAATGTAATTTAGAAATTTACAAGTTTTTTGGTGTGGTTATTACACGCTTGGGATTGAATCACAGTTGGGATTAAATTGCATCGTGCCAACCTCTGCACTCCTGCCTCCCCTATTACTATAGCTACTTATATAGGATACATATGCTTAGATGTAGTACTAAATTAGCTCATAAAACAATCAATTAAACTCAACACATGAGCATCATAACAGTTACAACTACAAACATGATTTAGGATGATGGGAGTGATATTCCATGAATTAAACTTTGTAGGAAGAAGTTTCAGCAGACAGACAGATAATATGATTAAACGGGGGTGAGAAAGATGTTAGTATTGTCCCTGGTCTCTCCTAAAGGTTTTGTATGGAATGAGAATGTTAGGATTTTCAATGTTTTTTCCCACTTGCAACAACCATTCTCCTCACTGCAGCACTGCTCACTACTGTTGCTTTAAGGTTTCCATGCCAACATTTGAAGTCAAAGCTCTGAGACGCTAAGACAAACAGAGTGCTGCTTCATTCCCCAATCATCAGCTGAGGAAGGATATTTAACCCCTTCCCAACAGTGGCTTTTTTCAATCTTCATTTTTGACTCCCCGCTTTCCAAACCATATAGCTTTTTAATTTTTCCATTCACAGAGCCATGTGAGGGTTTAATGTTTGCAGGACAAATTGTTCTTCATAGTGGTACCATTTATTATTCTATACAATGTACGTGGAAGCTAGAAAAAAAAATCAGAATGGAATGAAATTGGAGTGAAAATTGTGCAACGTTTTTACAGTCTTCATTTTTTAGGACTTCACTGTGCAGTCAAAATGACATGTCACCTGTATTCTATGTTTCGCTGTGATTCCAGGGATACCAAATCAATATAGTTTTATTTACATTTTAACCCCTTAGCAAAAATCCAAATCTTTGCAAAAAAAATAAATTTCTTAAAGTCGCCATATTCTGACACCCATAACTTTTTAATATTTCCATGAATAGGGCATCCTTTTTTGCGGGATCAGGTGTACTTTTTAGTTATACCATTTTGGGCAATGTCTATTACTTTGATCACTTTCTATTCAAATTTTTATCAGAGGTGAAAAAATGGTGGATTGGCACTTTTGATTTTTTTTTTCTGCTATGGCGTTCACCATACGGGATAAATATTTTTCGGACACAGGGATATGCGTATGTGTTTCACAGTAATTTTTTTTATATGTATTCTAGGGAAAAGGGGGTGATTTGAACTTTTAATTTTTTATTGTTTTTTTTTTTAACTATTTTTTTTTACTATTTCATTAGCTCCCCTAGGGGGCTTGAACCAGCAATTGTTTGATTGCAAGTCCCATAGACTGCATTACAACTGTATTGCAGTCTATGGTTGATTCGCTACATTACTATTGAGGCTGATCATAGACCAGTCTCAATAGTAATATGCCTGTGACAAGCCTGGGCGTGTTCAGTAGACTCCCGACTGTCATAGGAACAGATCGTCTCTTGCAATCTCGCCACGTGGGAGTCGGCCTGTAATGACAAAGTTCCTGGGGATCCTGGCCAGAAATGCCCGCGATCACAGTGAACTCGCGGGCATTAGCTCTGGATTTCCGCTGTACGTTACATTCTTTAAAGACCTGGCCTCTGCCATACTATTACGGCGGATGTTGGGAAGGGGTTAAAGTCTGTTTAGAACATCCCATGTGCCTGCTATTAGCAGTTAGGCTCCTGAGCTCTGAAGCATATCTGTTTGCTGAATTTCTGGTTACTGACTTTGGCTTGATTTCCTGGATATCCTCATTCTTATTGGTCTGACTTTGACTGTGTACTCTTAGATTCGACCTTGCCTTGGACACGTTTATTCTTCTTATTCCAGCTTATATATTCTTTTGGTTTGACCTTGTTTGTGTATTTTTGCTGTAGTTTCCTGGTCTGATTTTAATCTGCAGTTGCACCTATCTTTCTACACTAGCTCCTGGTGTGATAGCTTGGGTCCTGATCCTGCCAAGTTCATCTGGCCTCATGGCAGCTCTGATGAAGATGTCAGGGTAGCCTTAGACTCCATCACCCAGGACAGTGTGAAATTTAGGTAGCTTGTTCTACTACTCTCTTACCTGGCAGTTTCTGCAGTTTGGGAATTGCTTTAAAGGTAATTCTATTACAGGGAAAAGTTCTTCTGGGGGGTTCTAAGAAAATAAGGAATGAGCCCAAGGTTTACTCATTGGATACAACTTCTATACTGTAAGTCAAAAGTAAGGGTCTGAACTAATGAAGAATTATGGCAACCAGACCTTTTCCCCTTATACCAGAGTACAAGACAAGGTTGTCTATCCCCCTCTGCTTTTTGCCCTAGTGGTCGAGTTGTTAGTAGCTCAAATGAGTCAAAATCGAGTGTTGATATGGTTTGAAAGTCATGGAGAGAGGACAAAATGTCTTTGCAGATAACATATTGATTTACATCCAGAATACATCAATAAGTCTAGGTTATGCTGGTTATTGAAAGGTTGGGACACTTTGTAGGTATATGGATTAACTGGATAAAGTCCATCCTACTGCTATTGAATGGGCGATATGAAAACATATAGGGGCCCCTTAAGAGCTTTGCATTCTGGAGAGCACTTTAAATATTTAGATTTAACCATTTGAGCTGATGATATGGAATATGCTGAATTAAATACTGTATAACGTTTATAAAATACATAGCAACTAAGATCCAGATGTGGAACAGGTTCCCAATGTCTAGAGCGGACAATGCAGAGTTTATTAAAATAATTTTGCTGCCACAAATTCTATATGTTGTGTCCAATTCCCCGATCTAGATAGGCTGCTTAAGAGAATAGAGGGTCTCCTAAATTACCTGATTTGGAGGCAAGCCTCCAAGGAATAAAATAACTGGAATGTATAAGAGAAAGAAAAATAAAGGATTAGCATTGCCAAACTTTAAAGGGGTTATCCAGTTCATGTTTATTGATGACCTATCCTTAAGATAGTTCATCAAAAAAAGATCAGCGGAGTCCAACATTCTGCTGATCAGCTGTTTGAAGGGACTGTACTCATCCGAGCTCTGTAACAGCTTCACTGTTTATATTGCACACCTTTTAATTCATAGCGGATGTGCAATGTAATTACAGCTTCATCCCATGAATTTCTATGGGGCGATTCTGTAATTATATTGAACGGTCCCTATAAAGTAGACAGCATGCAAAGTAAACAGAGAAGGGAACACAGTGGAACCCCCGCTGATCTTCTATTAATTACGTATCCTGAAAATAGGTAAATATTTAGAGAGTTGTATTTGGAAAATGAGTATGGGACTGTTTAGGGACAGTTTGATAACATTTTTGGATTAATCGATGGGGGTTATTATGAGGTAACTCAACTATTACTAGAATAATAGTAAAATGTTGGATTTAGATTATGAAATTTTGGGATATTGAAGAAGCACTATGGTGTACACATTTATGGCAAAATCAGGTTTTTTAAAGTGTACTTATCCTAAATAATAATGTAATAATGTAAAATAATAATGTTATAATGTAAAATAAGTTTTTTTTCCATAATTAGAGAAAATAACACACTTCACTAAATGGTTGAATTTAGGAAGGAAGGGACTCCTTTTTTTTCAAGAGCTGTCATTTTTAGCTTATAAAAGTAAAAACATGGGACCATGGACAATATCTGGTTTGAATACAGGCAATTGGAAAATGCAGTATTAAATCAGGAGATAGGAATTGTTTTTAAATTGCACAGTTAGATATATTAGAAAGCACTGAGAAATACAAAACCACAAAGGGTGCCATAGTATGGATATATAAAGCATTACTGCAGAAATATTCTTAGAAGTACACTTATAGAATAAAAGAGAAATGGAAAAAGGGAGGTGTGGTGTTCATGGAAGATCAATGGGGTAGAATAGCTAAGGGGATAAAAGATGTTTCACTAAATAATGATCAAAGGATGACACAGTTCTTTATATTAAATAGGTTATATTTCACACCTAACTGGTTGAATACAATTAAACTGATAAAAAATATATATCAGTAGTAAATGTGGAACTGAAGGGACAGGATTGGTCCATATGTTAGGCACTGCCCCAGGATATTTCAGTTTTGGCACTTAGTACAATAGAAGATACATATACTGTAGATATAAAATAGAATGTACTACGATTATTTATTGAGAAGGGGTAAATATAAGAAAATTGTGGCAAATGTGTTGTGTGCACCTAAAGAAGACGTAAATATAAGACATTAGAGAAACAAAGTGTCCCAAATTATGTTATATGAAAAATGGTATTATGTGTCGCTTTAGAAATTCCATAAGTGGAAACTATGGCAGCTATGAAATTACCTTATTAATAAGGAAGGTTGACTATTATTATTTGTGTTTTTAATTATATTTTTTGGCAACAAATGGTACTATTTAATGTTCTGTATGATGTAGTGGGAAGCTGGAAAAGCTGGGGGAATTAGAGAGAATTGCATTTGTATCATTTTCTTATGGGTTTTTTTACTCAGTGAAACCAAAATGACCTGTTAGCTACAGTGCCTTGCGAAAGTATTCAGCCCCCTTGAACTTTTCAACCTTTTGCCACATTTCAGGCTTCAAACATAAGGATATAAAATTTAAATTTTTTGGTGAAGAATCAACAACAAGTGGGACACAATCGTAAAGTGGAACGAAATTTATTGGATATTTTAAACTTTTGTCAAAAATAAAAAACTGAAAAGTGGGGCGTGCCAAATTATTCGGCCCGCTTAAGTTAATACTTTGTAGCGCCACCTTTTGCTGCAATTACAGCTGCAAGTCGCTTGGGGTATGTCTCTATCAGTTTTGCACATCGAGAGACTGAAATTCTTGCCCATTCTTCCTTGGAAAACAGCTGGAGCTCAGTGAGGTTGGATGGAGAGCGTTTGTGAACAGCAGTTTTCAGCTCTTTCCACAGATTCTCGACTGGATTCAGGTCTGGACTTTGACTTGGCCATTCTAACACCTGGATACGTTTATTTGTGAACCATTCCATTGTAGATTTTGTTTTACGTTTGGGATCATTGTCTTGTTGGAAGATAAATCTCCGTCCCAGTCTCAGGTCTTTTGCAGACTCCAACAGGTTTTCTTCCAGAATGGTCCTGTATTTGGCTCCATCCATCTTCCCATCAATTTTAATCATCTTCCCTGTCCCTGCTGAAGAAAAGCAGGCCCAAACCATGATGCTGCCACCACCATGTTTGACAGTGGGGATGGTGTGTTCAGGGTGATGAGCTGTGTTGCTTTTACGCCAAACATATCGTTTTGCATTGTGGCCAAAAAGTTCAATTTTGGTTTCATCTGACCAGAGCACCTTCTTCCACATGTTTGGTGTGTCTCCCAGGTGGCTTGTGGCAAACTTTAAACGAGACTTTTTATGGATATCTTTGAGAAATGGCTTTCTTCTTGCCACTCTTGCATAAAGACCAGATTTGTGCAGTGTACAACAGTTGTTTTATGGACCGACTCTCCCACCTCAGCTGTAGATCTCTGCAGTTCATCCAGAGTGATCATGGGCCTCTTGGCTGCATCTCTGATCAGTCTTCTCCTTGTTTGAGATGAAAATTTAGAGGGACAGCCAGGTCTTGGTAGATTTGCAGTGGTCTGATACTCCTTCCATTTCAATATGATCGCTTGCACAGTGCTCCTTCGGATGTTTAAAGTTTGGGAAATCTTTTTGTATCCAAATCCGGCTTTAAACTTCTCCACAACAGTATCACGGACCTAATTGGTGTGTTCCTTGGTCTTCATAATGCTCTCTGCGCTTTAAACAGAACCCTGAGACTATCACAGAGCAGGTGCATTTATACGGAGACTTGATTACACACAGGTGGATTATATTTATCATCATCAGTCATTTAGGACAACATTGGATTATTCAGAGATCCTCACTGAACTTCTGGAGTGAGTTTGCTGCACTGAAAGTAAAGGGGCCGAATAATATTGCACGCCCCAGTTTTCAGTTTTTTATTTTTTTAAGTTTAAAATAACCAATAAATTTTGTTCCACTTCACAATTGTGTCCCACTTGTTGTTGAGTCGTCACCAAAAAAATTAAAATTTTATATCTTTATGTTTGAAGCCTGAAATGTGGCAAAAGGTTGAATAGTTCAAGGGGGCCGAATACTTTCGCAAGGCACTGTATATTCTGCAGGTTGGTATAATTACGGCAATACCAAATTTATATAGTTTTTGTTATGTTTTAACACATTACCAAAAATCCAGCCTGTAATAGAAGTATGTTGGAGACAGGTCTGGTAACTTTCAGTAGGCTCCCAGCTCTGATGGACACAGATCGCTGTCTCTGGATCCTGTTCCAGGATATAGCGATTGTCTTCAACATTGTGATGCCCATGCGTGACGCAACAGTCACATTTAACCAAGGCTTCTGAATAGTTAATGCCTGCGATCAGAAAGGCCAGGTCTCCGCTGTCTACTATATTAAAACATTCTACGCAAATCAGCTACTAAAGAATGAGGGTCCCATATGTTTTTAAGTAGGCTTCCTCTACTGTCTGTGTCTGTCATTTAATAACTCTATTGATTTGACCATTATATGCTTTTTTTGGTTACTTTCTGTTTTTACAAGTGGGTACAAAAGTAAGTAGATATGGAATTCATTAAAGACTTTGCTTTATCCACTTTATTTAGATTACATTGAACTGCATTACCTGGTATTAGTCTAAAGTAAATTTGATAACAGTGGATATTGCTTCAATTCAGACAATGTCAACTCAATTTTTAGCCTCCCTGACCTGGTCAGCCAATGATGTAAAGTTTTCACCTGGTGTACTGACAGTGTTGGACTGAGGCTCCTTGGGCCCACCAGTTAAAATGATTCTGGGGGCCAGCCTACAACAACTCAGTACCCTTCAAATTTGGGTGTCTTCTGCTGGAACTTTATTGTGTTACAGCCTGGGCCCACCAGAGGACCCTCTGTGGGCCAGTTTTACACTGGGTACTGACATCTATTGATATCTGAGCAGGAGTGTAGCAGCAGGATGCTACTGGGGCAGTTGCCCTGGGCATAGAAAGTGAAGATAGTGTAGCATGGGTCCTTCCACATCTCAAAAACAATCGTCCAATATGTATTGAATTACCTTCCTCTCATATGGCTCAATTTATGGTTTAGGTACCACTGCATTGGGTCCTTACACAGTCCAGCATCAGAACCAAGTTCACTGGTGATCCAAGAACAATAAAGATAAAGGTATATTGTGATCTGGGTTCTTAAAATAATTTAGGGGTCTGGTCTGAGGTGTGAAATAATAACACTTATGACCTAATCCAAAGATAGGGAAATCTGTCTGATTGTAGGCGTTCAGGAAATATGTCTGATTGTAGGGGTTCCAACTGCTGGGATGCTCATCAATCAAAGGAATGAGGACCCAACAGTTCCCTTGAATGATCCCTGTGAATGAAGCACTGGTGCATATTCATTGACAAAAAGTAACGCACCCAAATACAAATGGCAAAACTCGTCATGTAGTTATGTCTCAGGCAAATGATTACAGATGTGGACTGATTAGACATTGGGTTTGCCACAAGAGGGCATAAAAATACTTACCCGCTGTCCTGTAATGCTCTCAGTCTACATTTGGGCAGTGTGCCTCTTGGCGAGTGATTGTCAACTACTAGACATGCTTCTACATCACCCTCAATGATATTTTTCCCAATTGAGAGACTTTGGGAGGGGGAGCATCATTGGACTGAGAGAAGCACGAAGATTGTTTCCACGAATTAGCCACCATCTTAGCTGTTCTGACCTAGCTGTTAGGAGGTGTTGGGAGAAGGCACGCACATATGGTGAACAGCCTCTTGAAGGTCCAAACACATCACCAGTAGAGAGGATTGTTTGATCTTCCAACAAGCTCAAGCTGCTTCCACAGTTTTCTTGTCCACCAATCACATACAGGTGACGTCTTCATTACAATCCCTTGTCTCTGCCTGGACCATTTCCAGGCACTTAGCAGAAGGAAATTTGGTATTATGGTGCCCATTACATGTCCAGCCATTGACAGCCAGCCACCGTTATCTAAAGTATTAAAGGGATGTCCACCTTGAATAATGGGACAGATTTACTACTGGTGTGTAATATTAAGACATCATAAACTGAGTTGAGGTTGTCAGAAAAGGCTCCAGATTTATTGTCACACTTTGTGATGGACTTGAAGCATCTTTCTGCTTTAGACACTTTTCCTTACATCAGCTAAACACTGGCTTATTTTATTTTGTTCCACAAAACCGGAACACAGTGATAATAAATCTGCTGCAGAACCATTCAAAACTATTCCTCCATTTTTAGGCACTTATGAAAAGTGTTTAGCAAGACGCAAAAATTATCTAAAACAGACAATAGCTGTTTTGTGCAGAAGGTGTTCTACTTTTTAGGTGCATTTTAAGCCTAAATTCCGGCACATTTGGAATAATAAATCTACCTAATATTTTTGTTAGAATGACTGATCTCAGTCTTTTTCATTCTTGGGACAAGTCTCTGCATTCAGTTGTATTTGTTCGTTTTCTATACCCTTCTAGCTCCATTCACAACTATCACTTTATTCTCCATTTCCAGCTGCCTTTTGTGAACAAAGATGTTTGGCAGCAGACATATTAGATATTTTTTTATTTCATCTTGCAAGTTTTTTCTGGAATTGCACACATTAATATTTTCCATGTTTAAACTGACTGAGCCATTGCATGACACTGAACATTTTACAAATGCATGTATGGGGCATTACTGGGACTCCGAGAGAGAGCCCGTGCATCTTGTGGTACCTTACTGTGCTAGACGCTGCACTTTATCTTCAATAGGTCGCCTGTTACTGGCTTTATCCTCTATCTCCCCTCCCACAAGATTCACTGCTCATCTCTCAGCTGCCTCTATGAAGCATCAGCAGGGATATAGTAGTGCGCATAGAGAGGATGTGAAGACTCAGATCTGGGTACCTGTATAGGACAAGCATAAGTTTAAATGACTCCTATAAAGAAGTGCTGGTACAATGTAGCAGGAAAACAAAATCTGGTGAGTGCAAAATTATTTACTTTATTATTAATGTAATTGTCATAATTATGTAGCATTTGATATACTTTTAAGTATATAGGGTAATTGCCATCCGCCTCATAGAGGGTTTTGTTTTCCTCTGGATCATTGCTGTAGGATTAGAGGTTGAACTTGATAAACGTACTTCTTTTATTCAAGCATATGTAACTATGTAAGTATATGCATGGTCTGCCACATGTATATAAAATATATTTAGTATTCCCTGCAGTCTGTAGACTCATGTGGATGCAGAGCGGCAGATAGATACTATATTTTATGAGTTTTTTCCCACCCACGTAGCAAAATAATGTCATTAACCTTTGGCATTCCACATACAGAGTCAGACACAGGTGAATGCTTATAGCACTGTATTTCTTTTTAAGCAGTCCTATAGACACACCACACTTTGAAATGTCCTGTTACTATACCACCATTGTGTTTCATGCAGTGACCCTTTAGTCATATCAATTAATTTACTAGACATCTGTATCAACCAGATGTGCATTACAGAAACATGATATTTCCAGGCATTTTGCATTTCCTGACATTTGCCTTGCTAAAAAGCAAAGATATGCCAATTCAATTAATTGTTCTGCATTTTAATGATTCACTTTCGATCATAAATATTCATTTTATATTTACAGCTTTCACCCGAGTCCATACACTATAGACCCAGATCTGTAATTATAAGGAGGAAAGCAATGAACACTTTGGATACAAATCCATATTTTAGTTACAAACAGAATATGGTTAAGTCAGGTGCTATAACCCAGCTCTGTAGTAACTCATTAGTCACCCCCATACAAGGCAGTATACTTACCTACTGTAGCAGGGGACACACTAAAATAATTCTCCTTAACAGACCTGTGACACCTTAATCTCCCAATTTTCTCAGGACTTGTAAGCCAATTTGTTTCCAGCTCACTGACAGAAATTAGGGATAGAGAGATGTCTCTGGGTACTGCAGTTAACTCTCTGCTGATGTTTTAAGATATTTATGTGTAGTGTCCGATACATCTATTTGGACAAAGGATTAGACGGATCTCTTAGGATTTGCAGCCCAGGGGTCCTTCATTACCCAAGGAACCACATAAGAAAGGTAAAAGATTCCAGTTGTTTCAGCAAGTTCACCCCATTGTTTGCTGGGATTGTACCGCTAGCTGATCTGCTGCAGCCAAAGAAATTGGATATCTTAAGGGTTATGGAACCTTTCCCATACAGAAGAATAGATATTTATGATTTAAAGAGGGATCCACAGTCAGGACCCCACTGACATTTCACAGCAGGTGAGCAATGTGTAAAGTGTAAGTGGAAATGACATGAGCAGTTGGTACAAGGAAAGGAAAATGCTCTGTATTCTAAGACTCTAGGGATGACCTACTGGAAAAGAAGGACTCTGCACTGTATGATATCTACTTATTATGTGTATTTCTGCATTATTCAAGAAAAAAAGAGATCCAAAATTGCATGGCAATCTCTATAATACAGCATAGACAATACACTTTCAAGCAAAAAACAAACCTCTATATATGAGAACCACTGAAATTTATGTTGTAGGTGCGTGTAATTTTTTTCTTATCCACTGTGGCCAATTTTCGCCTTAAGGACATAGCATTATTTTTCATTTTTTCATCATCGTATTGCAAGAGCCAGAACTTTTTTATTTATATGTTGACATAGTCATATGTGGACTTGTTTTTTGTGTGGGATTAGCTGATTTTTTAACAACTTCATTTTTACAACATAAATTATTTAATAATTAACATTTTTTTAACTCTTTCTGAGAGAGAATGTGAAAGGGGTTAAAATCCTACTATACTTTGTATACTCAAATACTAAGTATAGCAGCCAATAAGAAAATAAAAGAATTTAAAAGCAGACAGAACTTTAAGGGTATGTTCACATGGCATAATTAGAAGAGGAGGCCTCATACTTAATTTACTCCATTGTATAGAAGGCTAATCACCATGGGGCGGATTGGCCATGTATATCATCGGGAAAATTCCCGTTGGGCCGACTGGAATATCGGAGCAGAGGCCTCCGGCCGGCACTGAGAGTATGTGTTGAACAAATTTCGGATTCATCATGCAAGATTCGCTCAGCAATTTCGTTCAGACCACACAGGGCCAATCCAAAACTGCTATTATACTCTGGGGTCTCTTCAGACCCCAGAGTATAATATGTTGAGGCCCAGGGGAGGTGATCAAACATAATAAACAGTGTCACTCAACTTTCATGGGCTCCAGTGCAGATCTTCCGTCCTCTTCAGGTCTTAGAGACATCATGAATCATTTGCCTCAGTGGTCACATTGGCGTCATGGTGCAAAATGATTCTGGCGTAACTCACGTGACGTTGACGTCAGCATCATTTTGTGTTATGGCGCGGACGTGACCACAGAGGCCCAATCACAGGCCTCAGCAGTCTCTGAAGTCATTCATAACATCTCTAAGACCAGAAGAGACCGGAAGACAGGTGCCGGAGCCAGGAGAGGTGAATAACACTGTTTATTATGTTTAATCACTTTCCCAGGGTCTCCGATCATTATACTCTGGGGTCTGAAGAGACCCTAGTGTATAATAATGGTCCCTGAAGAGACCCAGAGTATAATAATGGTTCATGGGTGGCGAACCCCCCAAATTTTGGGTTCTTCCAGACCTGAAATTTTTGGAACATTCATAAAGAAAACCGAATGGGACACTATAAGACGTTATAGTGTGTGGAGGGGCTACCATAGGGCGTTATAGTGTGTGGAGGGGCAACTATAGGGTATTATAGCGCATGGAGAGACCATTATGGGACATGTTACTGTTTGGAGGAGCCACTATGAGACATTATACTGTGTGGATGGGCCAGTATGGGACATTATATTTGTTGAGGGGCCGCTATGGGACATTTTACTATATGGAGGGGCCGCTATAGGGCATTATAGTGTGTGGAGGGGCTACTATGAGACATAATACTGTGTGGATGGGCCAATATGGGACAATATACTGCGTGGAGGGGCCACTATGGGACATTTTAGTGTGTGGAGGGGCCACAATATGGAATTATAGTGTGTGGAGGGGCCACTATGGGACATTATACTTTGTGCAGGGGCTAATGTGAGACATTATATTGTGTGGAGGGGCCGCTATGGGAAATTATTAGACAACATGTTATAAAGCAAGAGGAGCTAAGCAGATTGATATATAATTTTATGAGAAAAAATTCAGTATATCCTGTCATTCATATACTAAGAGTTCTGGGCTTAGGAGTCCAGTGGGTGGTTCTACTCAGTGATTGACAGCAATCTATGTATGTGTACCTGCAAGAAAGGCTGCCTTTCACTTAGTAGGACCGCACAACTCTATCATTCTGCTCAGCTGCTACTGCTCTATAACATGCTCTCTGCAGATTATACTACATTTTCAATGTGACAGGTTCACTTTAAGTGTGAATATATTAATGGGAGGACATCAGTCATTTTAATCCCTACAGATTCATGAGATGTATATCGCATACTGTTTGTACTCCAAGATTCTAGCACAGACTGCTGCACAATGACACCTTGCCACAAAACAATCAGCTATGTGAATGGTAATGTGAACGATATAACATTTAATAAAGTATAACTTAAAACCAGAGAGGAATAGAAAAACAGAGTAATATACAGATGTAGCAGAGTTAATCCACATTTCTGTGTATGTGTGAGAAATTGCTGCAGCATATCATCTTATTACAGGAGACAACATACGCCAATGAAAAGACAGTGAAAATATATTTTTCAACGGCTTCTCATTGGCTTTTGTTGCTCTAGCCATTTATCCCTCTGAAGCAATGAGGATTAACTCTGCTATATCTGTATATTATTCTATTATTCAGTTACTATATTTCCAGTGAGTATGAAGACTGATAAGTTAGCACTATGAAAAAAAAATTCAGAGAATGTGTCATGTACATTACATTCTCTGTCCCAGCAGTCCCATCGAAATGAATGCGCACCACCCCTCCAGTCCAGTCAACACTCAACTGATCTCAAGCAGTCAGACATTTATTCTTTATCCTATCTTAAAGGAGTTTTCTGGGCTACAAATATTAGGATAAGACAGATCAATACCAGATTATGGGGGCCCGACACTCCCACCGATCGGCTGTTCTGGCCAGCTGATACATAAACAATGGCGCAGGAAGCAGACTCTGTTCTCTGTGTAGTTGGCACACCAGCTGCATTTACTCAGTTCTGCCACTACACAGAGAACAGAGCTGCCTGCATCCTATTCCATTCAGCTACTGAGAACAGCTAAGCGTGGCTGGAGGATTAGACTACAAGGGGTTATTTGTAGTCTGTTACTATGGAGACACTCAGGTCTGCATAGGAGCTGAGGACTCAAAACAGTAGGGGAAATTTAATCTAGATGACTTGGAAAGATGCCATGAATGTTTGACAGGTTCTACCTCTGAGCAATGGAAAGAGATTTAGCGCCCAGCATTTTAACTGTATGAAAATAATATACAAAACCTTACCTGCTTTTGTTTTTTGCAGGAACTCCATGATATACCATGTTGGTGACGACTATGTGGACACAGGTCACACATCTAGAAAGGAGACATCAGTAATATGGTGAGACAGCTTACTTTATACCAGAAACAGATGGCTCCAACCACTTTTCATTATCTCAGCATCAGTTTAAAAGCAGCTCTGTTCAGCGTTACACCTTCATGAATGTCATAAATATTAAGTATGATAATGTGACAGAAAGGCCTCCTGAGAGCCACGTGAGTCACTACCTTCTGTGTATGCAGTGCTGCAAATCAGGTAAAAATCAAGATAGACATTGCACCTTGTAAAGGAATCTGATGATGATGCCTGGAGAACATAGCACCTAAAAATGGTTTGTAAGGTTCAGTGTGATTCAGGGACGTAACTAGGAAAGACTGGGCCCTATAGCAAAGTTTTTACTCCCCCCCCCCCACACACACACACACACACACACGACATAGCTCCCCCTTTCCTGGCTCCCACATGGTAAAATAGCCCCTTTGCTGGACCCCACTTACACACAGTATAATGTCCTACAGTGGCCCCTTCACTATATAAAATGTCACATAGTGGCCCCTCCACACAGTATAATGCCCCATAGTGGCCTCCTTCACACAGTATAATGCCCCACAGTGGTCTCCATACAGTAAATGTCCCACAGCGGCCTCCATACAATATAATGTCCCACAGTGGCCCCTCCACACAGTATAATGTCCCATAGTGGCTTCCATATAATATAATGTCCCACAGTGGCCCCTCCACATAGTATAATGTCCCATATTGGCCCCTTTACACAGTATAATGTCCCACAGTGGCTTCCATACAGTATGTCCCATAGTGGCCCCCCTGCACAGTGTAAAGTCCCAAAGTGGCCTTCACACAGTATAATATCCCATAGTGCCTCTTTCACACAATATAATGACCCAAAGTGGCTTACCTTTACCAGGTATAATGTCTCACAGTGGCCTTCACATAGTATAATGTCCCACAATGGCCCTCTTCACAAAGTATAATGATCCAAAGTGGCCCCTTTACCAGGTATAATGTCTCATAGTGGCCTCCAAACAGTATAGTGTCCCATAGTGGCCCCTACAGTATTCGTTACAAATATTGCAAAAATTTAGAGTTCGGACAGACCCGAAATTTTCAGGGTTCACCACAAACCATTATTACACTCTGGTTATGGCTGCTATGGCTGTATTTCCAAATATTCAAAATATAGAAAATCATGTACGTTATCCATTGATGTGACATTATTGGTATTTTCTGGTTTTATGCAACCAGCTGAAAAGTCATCGTATAGTGAAAAGTTCTACAACTATCAAATAGGTTGGGGCAGATTTATTAAGACTGGCATTTCATACACCAGTCTTAATAAAACCCTGACTGCCCCAGGCACAACTGATTTATGAATAATAAATATGTCAGGCTGAGGCTCTCCCTGATTCTCGCCCTGCTTGCCCACATTTGCACAGTGTGGTGAGCGAAGTGCAGAACAGTGGGTGTGGCCGATGTTTGGTGCAAGAAAGGGCACAGAGGTGCCCATAGCAATACACAAAGCCACAACTGTACAAAAGACTCCAACAGATTGGCAAGCGCCATCCAATAGTGTATATATGGAGGCATTCTCTCTAAAGGTTCTTTGAAGCATTATACAGTGGCATACAGGGTCCAGTACGGGACTTTGTGTGCCACCATGGATATTTCTGCAGAATGTGTGTGGATTTACACTAACCCCTTTCATACTGCAATGTGTCGGTATAACCCTAACAGGACTGCCAATTCATTAATTATCATCATTGACTTAGGATTTGCAAAGGGATTTTACAGACACACACTTGCATATATATTCCTGATGATAGGGTCATCACCAAAATTATATTGACATAGTAGCTTATCTGTTGTGCTCAGTAAGTAAGAGTAAGAATCCTCTGAAGACACGAGAAGCTGGATCCATCAATGTGTTAATTGAGTATAGATCCCGTCAGTTGAACCAGATTGATGAATTTGCCTTTGTATGGGCAGCACGACACATACTAGTGCACAACAAATGTCCCATGTTAACTTGAAGAGTTTACTTTTATACATTTTTCTAAAATCCTGAACAAACCAGGATATAGTAATAATCTCCACATTGATATTAATATCGTCTATTCCTTACTAATCCAGTTTTTGTATATTCTAGACCATGGCTATGCTGCCAGCTATTGTGAATCAAAGCCATCTGGTGCTGTCTGATGCCAACGTTTCAGCACTGGGCTTTCCAGCCCCGTGGAGAGAGCCTACATTTACAGCAGCTGCCAAAGTACGTGTGGGCATTACCTGTTGCTTTTTCCTCATAGCATCATGCAGTAATGTGGCTGTACTATGCAGTATCAGTGGGAAACGATGCAAGTCTCATCTCCGGATCCTTATTCTTAGCCTCTCAGTGGCTGACCTGCTGGTTACCTTTTTAGTCATGCCATTGGATGCAATGTGGAATGTGATGGTACAATGGTATGCAGATGAACTTTCCTGCAAGATTCTTAACTTTGGGAAGCTATTTGCTATGTATTCTGCTGCATTAGTGCTAGTGGTGATCAGTCTCGACCGCCATTGGGCTATTCTGTACCCACTCAGCTTTACAAGTGCTGGCCAACGCAACCGTATCATGCTATGGACTGCCTGGATCGGTAGCCTTCTTCTGGCATCACCACAGGTATAGATGATCAATATTTTCCTAAGTTTTGACTCCTGTTTTTTATATTAAATTATATTTAAACCTAACTTGACGGCTGATGTTTAGTTTTTAAGGCAGCGTACGCTTGATGGTTTCAGTTCACAATAAACTGTACTATATGTTTAATTGCTTGCAATATACTCTAGGGGGTGCAGTTACCCTTCTTAGTTGCTGTTCACACTTGGAGATATGAAATAGAGGTGGGCAAACATCTGAAGATTCGTTCATTTCAGGTTCAGATGGTTTGGCCCAAAGATTTGTTTCAGAACGAGCTTGACAACATCATGACTCTTGGTCAAACCAGAAACTTTTGGAAAATTTGGGTCGAATCTGGTTTGTTCTGAACCAATTTTCTCATTTCTTAAATGAACATTCTAAAACTCTGATTCAACAGTATTTTTCACATAACTTTCACCTCATCACACAAGAAAATCCCCAACTTTAATCTGATCAATGTTAACTTGCCAGAGATGGGTTAGTGTTAACTTCACAGAGACTACTGCAATTTAACATAGGTAAACTGAGTAACTCCTATACATTAAACACTAGTCTTCACAAAGTCACTTTGGTTCCCCTTTGGGCTGGCATCACTCACAGCTCCCAGAGCTGACCTCTCCCAGTGCTGACAACATATTCAGCTCACACTGCCTCAGTGTCAACTATCTCTTAGGTTTCTAAGGCAATCTCAGCCCATTACTCAAAGGTGAAACAGACCCCTCAATCAACTTACTTTCTGCTTCCTGTTGACGTTTCCCAGAACTTGGTAGATGATACCGTGATGTCACTTTTCACTCATGGGTCCCTCAAAAACATGCTAGGTGATCCACAAGAAGTGCAAATAAACCATCTAAATTTTAGACAACACAAACTTAGACTAGACCGTTTTAAACTGTGCCAGATTGTCTGATGCTGTTTGATAATCGGGAGCACTTTTAGAGTGTCTAGTCTAACTTAATGGGCTTGTCCAGGATAACCACTTTTTTTAATATGAGGCCAGGGAAGGTGAAAAAAAAAACCAAAAAAAACATACTCACATACTCATCCAACGTGGTCCAGTCCTGCTGCTCTGGTGTTTTCTTCCGGCAGAAGTCCCCGCCGCAAGTAACCGGCCTAAGGAAAAGACACGGGACATCACTATCTGTGACGTCTCATGTCCTTTCCTTAGGCCGCTGATTGGCCTCAGTGGTCATGTACGGCGAGGACTTCCGCCAGAAGAAAACATCGGAGCAGCAGGACCAGACCATACTAGGAGATCCCAGAGCACCGGGAACTGGTGAGTATGTTTTTTTCCATATTAGTTTGTTTCCAACAAAAAATGAGCAACATTTTTACACATTTTCCATAATTTGGGTGCATTTATGGCGCACAGTTTTGCATATTAAGCTCTGCCCCTTTTCATCAAGATCTGCCCCTTGTCATATGAGGCACAGTTACTGTTCGTGTCTAAATCACAAAGAAAATCCTCAGGCTCTTTTCACCCATTCTCAGGACTGCAGCCCACCGACATTTCCACAGTGGACGAAACTACTCCAGGCCTCCAACCTACTGACATTTACGATGGGCACCTCACATGTTCTAAGTACACTTCCCTTCCTTGGCACCAATAATAACTCTTCTGCTCCATAATAAAGAAATGTGGCCCAGCTTTTCAGTCAAACAATGCCCATCTCCCACACTAGCATTGAGCTTCTGAGAGTCTGCGCTGATAATGGTACCTCCTCCTATAAGAGGAGGTACCATTATTAAGTGATGAGGATGCTATATAATGCAGCTTGCTCTCTCAACACTATACCTTATAGAAGGTGCCTAGACAGTGCAGAGGCACTCACACAACAGCCGTCACAATGATACCTACAAACGTTCCCAGTAAATCGCAAACACACCCACATTGATCACAAATTCCATTAATCTGTTTCACATACTTAATGGGATTTTCTGAGCTAATAAAATTGATGACCTCTAAGCAATAGTTCAAACACTGTGACCTCTTCACTGAATGCTAAGCATGGTGTTGTACATTGTATAGTGGCTGTGCTCGTCGTTGCATCTTAGTGCCATCTCCTCAGGTCTCACACAAGCTGAGTTGAGTTATTTACAGACTCCTCTGAGGCTCACCCTTTAGCAAGCCTCCTCTTAACTTTAGTTACTTTTCAATAGGTGTGAGACAGACTTTGAATGCAAGAAGTGGAGTATGTAAGGCTGTTACTATACTGACTAAGCCACAAGCTCTATAAGTTTGAATAGGGTTTTTTTTTTTTTTGTTTGTTTTGTTTTTTTTAACACCAAGCTGAAATAGTATTGTACTGTCCCTACATAATGTATTGGTATATAGCGATATCTCGATATGTCAGTATATTTTATGCTTAAAAGTTTATTGTGATTAAGCTAGTAGGGTGACAGTTTTGTATGCGTTATGAGTTGAAGCCTTGCCTCAAAAATTTCATTAAAATAGAGATTTAAATAGCTGGCGAGGTCACCTCAGTAATTTAGTGAACGTTTGGTAACTTTTTTTTTGCAATTTATACTGTACATATAAATATATTAGAAATTACTAAAGCTTTATAATAAATAGCGTAAATAAAAATGGGGCAATTGTTTATTTTATTTAACCAGTAATAATCTACTGGTTCACAGCTGTCCACTTTTAGGCTGTGTTCATACGGAGTTTTTGGCAGCGGATTTTGACGCGGAATCCGCCTCAAAATCCGCCTGAAAAAACTCCTCCCATTCATTTCAATGGGAGTCAGTGGTGGTTTTTTTCCTCTAGCAGCTTTTTTCCGCTACCAGAAAAAAAAAACAACATGACCTATCTTGCCGCGGATTCCGCCCGCGGTGTCCGCGGCTTAAGTCGCGCTCCTGATTAGGCCCATTCATTCGGGCTTAGTCAGGAGCGGTTAGCCGCGACGGAATGCTGATGCACAGCATCGGAATCCCGTCGCGGCTGACCGCGGCAAAAACTCTGGGGGTGGAAAATTTTCCGCCATGTGAACACAGCCTTATAAAGACCACGCCCCTTGAAAAGGCCACTCCAAACTTTGCTCTGATCTGCCATTCTCGAATCAACCTATGAAGGGTTCTCGTAGGTTGACATCTTGACCAATATACACAATGGCATTAGTGGAATCAAGTTACACTATCTGGCAGTGTAAGCACCAATCTGGTTTTGGTAATTGTCTGGGGATCACTACTGTCAGCTGGAATGATGTAAATCACACTACCACTGGACTGGAGGAGTGACAGTACCAGATGGCTGCTCATATGCATTATGTTTTGGTGAAAATGGAATTATGGTCTGATTGGAAATTGAATACTACTGTAAAGCATACCAAGACATTTAAAAAAACAAACAAACAAACAAAAACAATATGTGATTCACACTATGCAAATAAAGTTTTTTTCAAAATTTCTTTTAGTTGAAGTAGCCATATGGGGCTTTGTTTTTTTGCAGGATAAGGCTATGTTCAAAAACTCCGTCGCAGTGTCCACCTCAAAATCGGCGAAGGAAAAATTCCTGCATGGAGGACATTTTTCTCTGCCACTTACAGTTTTAAAACAACTGACACCCAACAGACCCTATAATAGTCAATGGGGTCCGTCAGACTCCTTGTGTAACTGCTTTTATGTGGCCCGCCTATCCATTGTTCTGGTCCTTTGACAGGCCAGAACAATGGTTAGGCTACGCTAGTGTGAAGCAAGCCTTAGTAATATCTCTCAATAGCAACATTTTTAGAGTACTTATAATAATGAACTTTTTTTTAATTTTTTTGGGGGAATGGAAAAAAATGCAATTCTGCCATTTATGTTTTTGCTATTAAATTTTGAGTTGCTCATCACATGGTAAAGGTAACATTTTCAATTTATTCTACAAGTCAGTACAGTTATGCTGATATTAAATTTGTGCGAGTTCTTTATTGTTTCACTACTTTTGCACAAAAAAGCATTCAGTTTTTAAAACAATCAATCACTTTATTTGGTTTAAGATATTCTGAGAGCCATAACCTTTGTATTTTATATTCATCAATAGAACTGTGTGAGGGCATTTTCTTTGAAATGAGTACAAATTTTCATTCTTGGATCTATATGAATTTATCGGGCCCCCGATGCGAAAATGCAGGGTTCCGCCACGGCAAAAAATGCTGCGTTTTACAGTAACTGAAAAGTAGATAGGACTTTGGCTTATCCCATCCACACATTGCAGAAAAAATCCACACTTGTCTTTTTGAAAATCGAGCATGTCAATTATACCTGTGGAAACGATGACATTTTCCGAATAGGTATAATAAGGGCAGAAAGTCCGCATAGGAAAACTCTGCGAAATTGCAATGAAAAATGCTGTGGAAAAAAATGTGATGAGTTTCTGCCACGTTTTTTTATGCAGCATTTCTTAGCTGCGCTTCGCTATGTGGGGCATTAGCCTTAGTTTTTATTCTTATAGCATTCTCTACACAGATAAATTATTGCAATAATTTTATAGTCCAGGTCATTATGGACATGGCAATACCAACTATGTGCACCTGTTATATTTTATGAAAAAAATACAAATATTTTAAATTGGGAAAAGGGGTTTTGGTTGCTTTTTTATTTTTAATTATTTTATTAATAGATAGGTTAAACAGCCGGGATCAGTCTTATTTATTATGTCCCAGCTGTTACAGTGAGAACGCAGCTGTCAGTTACAGCTAAGCTGCCGCATTGACTGAATGGGCTCTGAATCTGAGACTGGGTGATCACTATAACATACATGTACGGTGGAATGTGTAAGTGATTACGTGCCAAGGAATTAAAGAAAACATGTGCACTGTTCCTTGTCCGCTCTAGTCAATAATAGAATTCTCCATGAAAAAAACTGTTGTGAAGCATCTCTTCATTGTTCTGTTCCTCTGTTGTACAACCTGAAATATATGAATAAAATGACAACTGGAAGGTACTATATGGCTTGCTGTTGGGACTGCACATGGCAACTAGAGTGTGTTCAAGATGCGGCAACAATGTAACTGAACACCACACTGTTGGCAGTCAGGGCCAAATCTAGCTTTTCTGCTGCCTGAGGCAGAAATTGAAATGGTGCCCCCCCACCAAGTTAGAAAATTAGGCTTGACTACGACTGTGCATGTGCACCACTCAGCACTAAAGCCATCTGAATGAGATATGTCACTAAACCTACAGTGATTGAAAGGATTGAAAGAGGCTGGGGACATACACCCAGCCTCAGTGCTGAGCTTAAAGGGGTTGGCCAGGAATTGGACAAACTCCAGGTGGAAATGGGGGACCCTGGGCGGGTGTAATAAATAAAAACAAAAACATATACTCACCTGTCTCCAACACTCCATTGTCTGCTGCCAAAATCCGTTTGGTCGCAATTCCTGGAAAAGCCGTTTAAGAATAATGTCCCATAGAGCACACAGTATAATGTCCCATAGTGGCCCCTTCACACAGTATAATGTTCCATAGTGGTCCCTCCACACAATACAATGTCCCATAGTGGCCCCTTCACATAGTAAAATGTTCCATATTGGCCCTTCCACGCAGTATAGTATTCCATAGTGGCCCTTACAAATTTTCCAAAAATTTTGGGCTCAGGCGAACCCGAAATTTTTGGGGTTCACCAATTACAAGCTATTATTATACTCTGGAGTCACTTCAGACCCCAAAGAATAATAAGTGGTGGCCCAGAGGAGGTGAGCAGACATGTGGCTCAGTGGTTAGCCTTACAGCGCTGGAGTCCTGGGTTCAAATTCTGCCAAGGACAACATCTGCAAGAAGTTTGTATGTTCTCCCCGTGTTTGCGTGGATTTCCTCCAGGTACTCCGGTTTCCTCCCACACTCCAAAGACATACTGAGAGGGAATATAGATAGTGATCCCTATATGGGACAGTGACAGTCAATGTCTGTAATGCACTGCTGAATATGATGGCGCTATGTAAGTAAGCATAAATAATAATAAAATACTCACCTCCCCTGGACTCTGGCACAGCTTCCTGTTCTTTTCGGTGCTTCTGCCTAACATCAGAGATCATTATGATACATAATGAGTCCAAGGTAAGGAGAGGTGAATAACACAGTTCTTTATGTTTAATCACCTCTCCTGGGCCTCCATCTGAAGAGACCCCAAAGTATAATAATAGCAGCTTTTTTCAAACGTGTTTAGTCTGAAGTTCACCCAACAAATACTGCTAGTGCCGATCCCTTAGGGACTCGCCAATCTGCCAGCTGAGGTGAGATACTCATCTCTCTTCATGGCAGGTTTGGTCCTGCTGGCAATCAATCGGGAAAATTCATTGGGGCAGATAAACTAATATTATGTAAATTTTAGACAGTCCTAATTTAGACTAGACTAGTCTTAATCTGTGCAAAATTTTCCAAAATGCTATTTGAAAAATCTGGCACATTTTTAGACTGTCCAGTCTGATTTTATACCACCTATTAGTTGTCTTAATTTAGTTTGGTGCATTTTTTGGTGCACATTGTCACATATTATGCCCAGGCTCCTTTTGAGAAGCCCCATTCCTTTCCCATTAACTCCTTTCCACTTGTCAGACAAGAAACAGTAACTGTTAGAAAGTGAGGTACAAAACACGTAATGCTAGGTTCACATCTGCGTTGGAGTCTCCGTAGGAGACTATTCCATCTGTCTATGGAATAGACCAAACCTTCACTATTCAAAAATATTTTAACTAGTAATTTCATTCCAAACTGTGACTCTCTTTAGTTGAATTTTCCATATATTGGACCTTTGTGCCCCAAATCTAAAGTAGGTTTAGACTCTTAAACACCTTGCCCCGTCATTCCACTCAAAGATAAAAAAAAAGTTTTTGGTGTTAAATATAATATAACCTAAACCACAGATAAAATCTGGTGGGTCGAGTTACTGTACTTCTTCATATACATTAATTATTCAGCGTACCTAATGGTTTTAAGCCCCAGGCATAACAATATCAGTTGAGAAAATGTAATTTAATTACTGCAAAGAAACAGTACAAAAATAACAGCATAAAATTGTAATAAAAGGAAAATGCATTATAGTTTTTTCCAGAGAGTTAACTGCAAATTGCGTAAATAAATCATCATTACAAACTGTTTGCTCACACATTAGAGGAATAGTCAGGTTTAGAAAACGTATTTTCCCATACTCTATTATAGAATTCTGAGTAAATAAAAGAGAAGTACTCATTCAAAACCAGTGTCAGACTGGAGTGCCTACGGCCCACCAGTAAAATTAATTCTGGGGTCCACTATACAGCTACATACAAATATCACCTGATAACTATTTGCAAATATCTACAATGTCTCCAACATTAGTAGTAGCTTGCTGCAGTGCTGGCCAAAAGTATTGGCACCCCTGCAATTCTGTCAGATAATACTCAATTTCTTCCAGAAAATGATTGCAATCACAAATGCTTTGGTAATAATATCTTCATTTAATTTGTCTTCAATGGAAAACCACAAAAAGAATTGTCAAAAAGCCAAATTGGATATAATTCCACACCAAACATAAAAAAGGAGGTGGACAAAAGTATTGGCACCCTTTGAAAAATCAGGTGATGCTTCTCTAATTTGTGTAATTAACAGCACCTGTTACTTACCTGTGGCACATAACAGGTGGTGGCAATAACTAAATCACACTTGCAGTCAGTTGAAATGGATTAAAGTTGACTCAACCTCTGTCCTGTGTCCTTGTGTGTACCACATTGAGCATGGAGAAAAGAAAGAAGACCAAAGAACTGTCTGAGGACTTGAGAAGCAAAATTGTGAGGAAGCATGAGCAATCTCAAGGCTACAAGTCCATCTCCAAAGACCTGAATGTTCCTGTGTCTACCGTGCGCAGTGTCATCAAGAAGTTTAAAGCCCATGGCACTGTGGCTAACCTCCCTAGATGTGGACGGAAAAGAAAAATTGACGAGAGATTTCAACGAAAGATTGTGCGGATGGTGGCTAAAGAACCTCGACTAACATCCAAACAAGTTCTAGCTGCCCTGCAGTCCGAGGGTACAACAGTGTCAACCCGTACTATCCGTCGGCGTCTGAATGAAAAGGGACTCTATGGTAGGATACCCAGGAAGACCCCACTTCTGACCCAGAGACATAAAAAAGCCAGGCTGGAGTTTGCCAAAACTTACCTGAGAAAGCCAAAAACTTTTTGGAAGAATGTTCTCTGGTCAGATGAGACAAAAGTAGAGCTTTTTGGGAAAAGGCATCAACATAGAGTTTACAGGAAAAAAAAAGAGGCCTTCAAAGAAAAGAACACGGTCCCTACAGTCAAACATGGCAGATGTTCCCTGATGTTTTGGGGTTGCTTTGCTGCCTCTGGCACTGGACTGCTTGACCGTGTGCATGGCATTATGAAGTCTGAAGACTACCAACAAATTTTGCAGCATAATGTAGGGCCCAGTGTGAGAAAGCTGGGTCTCCCTCAGAGGTCATGGGTCTTCCAGCAGGACAATGACCCAAAACACACTTCAAAAAGCACTAGAAAATGGTTTGAGAGAAAGCACTGGAGACTTCTAAAGTGGCCAGCAATGAGTCCAGACCTGAATCCCATAGAACACCTGTGGAGAGATCTCAAAATGGCAGTTTGGAGAAGGCACCCTTCAAATCTCAGGGACCTGGAGAAATTGGCCAAAGAAGAATGGTCTAAAATTCCAGCAGAGCATTGTAAGAAACTCATTGATGGTTACCGGAAGCGGTTGTTCGCAGTTATTTTGTCTAAAGGTTGTGCTACCAAGTATTAGGCTGAGGGTGTCAATACTTTTGTCCGGCCCATTTTTGGAGTTTTGTGTAAAATGATCAATGATTTGACTTTTTTTTCATTCTCTTTTGTGTTTTTTCATTGCAAGCAAAATAAATGAAGATATTATTACCAAAGCATTTGTGATTGCAATCATTTTCTGGAAGAAATTGAGTATTATCTGACAGAATTGCAGGGGTGCCAATACTTTTGGCCAGCACTGTAAGTATAATAAGTATATGTTGGCCAAACCTCAGAGACCCCAGAGTATAAAAGTAGTTCAGATTTGGACGTGTTTGATCTGAACGAAACTGCAGGTAGAACCTCACAAATATTATAATAACCAAACCGAAATAATTGATGTGAACAAATTCACGTTTGTTATGCTGGTTGATATTCGGTTTCGGTTATTCTTCCATTAATCACTCATCCCTAGTCTAAAGTTTATAAAAATAAAATGGGTAGTCCTTTAAATAACCTACCCAGTAACAAATGCTTCAAAATATGTCTAACCTATTTTAGCAATAGGCATTTTCCCATGACACATTCCTTTTTAAGGCTGAGGTCCCACGTGGCGAAAATTCTGCTTTTTTTGTTGCAGATTTTGTTCCAGTTTTTTGAGCCAAAGCCAAGAATGGCTACAAAAGGAATAGGAAATATATAGGAAGTTCTTATACTTCTACCTTCTGCTCTATCCACTCCTGGGTTTGGCTCAAAAAACACAACAAAATCTTCAACAAAAAAGCTGTGTCAGATTGATCAGATTTTAGAATTTTTAAAAAAAATATAGATAATAACATAGAAAATTAAAATAAACACTACCAAATTGTGAAGGCTGTCTTTACTATATGCCTATTGAAGCTTAACTGTAGCAGGCCTCAATAGGTATATAGCGATTCACTCATAGACTACAATATAATCGTATTCAAATCATCCCCCTTTACAAATTCAAAACACCCCCTTTTCCCTAGATCTGAAATAAAGATTACTAAACATAAACAAATTATGCATCCCTCACATCCAAAAATGACCAGTCTACAAACCATAAAAATATTTGTATAATACGGCGCAGCGCGAAGAAAAATCAAAATGGCCATATTGCTGTTTTTCACCATTTAGCCTCTCATGAAAAAATTTAAGAAAAAGTGATCAAAGAGACGTTCCCCAAGATGCATAAGGCGTGCTTTTTATTTACACCATTTTGGGGAGTGCATTATAGTTTTTTTTTTCCAGAGCGTTAACTGCAAATTATGTATATAAATCATCATTACAAACTGTCAACTGTATTCTGTGGATCAGTAAAATTTCAGCAATACCAAATTTATATTTTTTTTTTTGTTTTAACACCTTTAAAAAAAAATCAAAACTTTGCAAAAAAAATTGTATTGGAATTGCCATATTCGGACACCTGTCACTTTTTTATATTTCTGTGTATGGAGATGCATAAGGCGTCTTTTTTTTGCGGGCCCATAAGCGCTTTTTATTTACACCATTTTGGGGAATGCATTATAGTTTTTTTCCAGAGAGTTAACTGCACAGTGTGTAAATAAATCATCATTACAAACTGTTTGTTCACACATTACAGGAATAGTCGGGTTTAGAAAACGTATTTTCCCATACTCTATTATAGAATTCTGAGTTAATAAAAGACAGCATTCCCCAAAATGGTGCAAATAAAAAGCACATATGGGCGCTCAAAAAAAAGACGCCTTATGCATCTCCATACACAGAAATATAAAAAAGTTACAGGTGTCCGAATATGGCAATTCCAATACATTTTTATTGCAAAGTTTTGATTTTTTTTTAAAGGGGTTAAAACATAAAAAATATATAAATTTGGTATTGCTGAAATTGTACCAATCCACAGAATACAGTTGACAGTCTTTTTGGCTGCATGTGGACAGCTATATGAACAAAGCCCAAAAGAATGTTGCGCAAACGCAGTCTTTCTCTATTTTCACCCCATTCTAAATTTTTTTCCAGCTTTCCACAACATCACATAGGATATTAAATGATACCATTATGAAGTACAATTTGTCCTGCAAAAATGAAGGCCTCATACAGCTCTGTGAACAGAAAAATTAAAAAGTTATCGCCTTTGGAAAGGCATGCAGTCAAAAATGAAAATCAAAAAATGCCTAGGAAGGGGTTAAAAAATAAAAGTTTTTAGGCCTATTTATTCAATTATTTTGCCTATTCAGACCTTGTATAGTTATCCAACATTCTAACAAAATGTTATTTTTAAATACTCATACATTGTATTTTAAAGATAGACTCACTAGAACCCAGCATATCAACCAAGCCCCACAGATGGATAAGTTAGGGTCACCTGAATCAAACAGTAATGTTCCCCTTGTGAATCAGGGCCATTGCCAATACATCACTGTTTTTGTCTATATGCAGATGAGCTTTTGGGAGCAATGAGAGCATTGCCAAAAAAGCTCATTTGCATATTGACAAAAACAGCAATATCTCAGCAACAGAGGCAGCGATCCACAAGGTTAAAACTCCCTTTAAGTAAAGGTTTGGTATTTTGGGAAATTATGTGTTGCTTTTCATATCTAATAAAAATGATAGGTTTTATATTCACCATTCTTTATTTCTGTTCCCTAGCTGTTCCTTTTTCGGCTGCAGACTGTTCCTGGAGCTAACTTTACACAGTGTGCCACACATGGGAGCTTTACCCACCGTTGGCAGGAAACGGCATACAATATGTTTACATTTTGCACCCTATTTATTACACCGCTGGGGGTCATGATTGTCTGTTACACTCGTATACTTTGGGAAATTGGCAAGCAGATGAAGCACAAGAAAGGTGAGACATCCTTATTTTGTTACTTAGAGAGTGCTACACCCACACTGTCTCTGAATTGATATACTGGGTTTTAAAATGCTTGAAAGCCCACTTAACCCCTTTTTGGAGTCAAGACAATGTTATGGAAAATTTTGAAGGGTGTTTTGTACATTTACCAGTTGGCACAATTCCTTCACTACAGCATATGTGGAGATCCATAATCTGCTGTCTCCTGATATAGTCATTTTATTGTCATACCTGTAAATCATTAGTACAGCATATGAGCAGATATGTGTAAAAATACATAAAACATTTTGACATATATATTATTAAAAAACATTCCCCCTTTCCCAATGTAGCCTCGCCCACTATTACTCCAGCAGTCCCTTTAGATATGCAGAGGGTTACCTAACCCATAGAAAAATCACCCTCAGTTTTTAGTATAATGAGATGTATTTCAGCTTTTGTAACAAGCAGTGGTGTAAATAAAACAGAGAGAAAGACCAATATCAAAGATCAAAATAACTCCCCCCCCCCCCCATAAATTTAGTTTTGCCATTCAGGACAGAAGAGTATGGAGTTTGTTTCCTTTCCGCATTCTTTCAACCCTTGGGAGAATGCAGGTAACAATGCAGCCTATCCAAGTTGTTCACTAGACTAGGGAGGAAGAATGTGTCAGAATGGGGCTTTTTCCCAAGAAGCTTCTATAACAGAGTCAGTTTTGATTGTGTCCATTGACCCTGTCATGCTACCCCACTCAAGAATAGTGTTACAATCAGATAGACACAGTACAATTCAATTTAATCTAACTTTACTCCAAAAAGAGGCACAAAACTTGATGCTTACAATACAAGGGTCAATATCTGTAAAGCACTGTGGAATATGTTAGTGCTATACAAGTAAAATAAATAAATAAGGCATTTAGCTTGGTAGTTATAGTTTTACATGGGTTTGGTGCTTGGTGGTTTCAAGCATCAACTGGGTACACAGCTTAGTGGTTATTCTGTGGTTGTCATACCACTTAGTGGTTATAATTTTTAGTGGCCACACAGCTTAGTGGTTACATACTCTGGAGGGAACACAGATTAGTGATTGCAGACTGTGGTATGCAGACATCTTAGTGGTTACAGACTTTGGCAGACAAACAGTTTAGTGGTTACAGCCTCTGGAGGGCACACAGATTAGTGGTTGCAGAACCTGGCCATAACACAGTTTAGTGGTTACAATCTCTAACAGACTCAGAGAAATTCACAGCTAAACGTTTTAACAGGCCCACGGTAGATTGTTACACTCTCACTCTCTGCTCATACTCAGAAGTATATCCAAGCCTTCCTACAGCCCATAGTAGAGGTCTATCCATTTGTGCGGTCTGCAACCGCTTGCAGATATTCCAGAAACACTTTGTGTAGCGGATCACCCTCTCTCTCTACAGCAGTCCCAAGTAAGACCACAGCCTGGTGCAGATCAAAACACTGTAAGTAGTGTGTTACTGCTAACCAAGCCTGCAAAATTTTAGGTTCATTTATGTTATATGTTGGCCGAATTCAACGCCTCTTGCAGACCAAGGTGGTGCAGCTCTTGTGCATCTGACAACCTCCCTTTTTAGTTTTTCCACTGCTTACTGCACACTACAAACCCACAAGGTACACCAATCAGCTCCATATCTATCCCAGCTTTACCATTGTATCAAGCCCATGTGACGCCACTCCCCAGCATCCACACCATGTTCAAAGACCAATGTAGCCTACATGCTAACTTAGAAAACAATAAATACAGTGCAAACAAACACAAAATTGTTAGGACCCATACACACGACACAAGTCGTTCTATTCCATGGAATATGGAGCATGTCCTATCCAGCTCTGTGACAACAGAACAGAATGGAGCAGAACCCACCATTTAACTCAATGCAGGACAGGAGGCACTGATGACGTTAAAAACCCAGAACCCCCAAGGCCTGCAAAGTCAATAGTGTGCATGAGGCATTAAGAGCATATTACTTCCAAACAACATAGGTTAGCACATACATTGGAACATCAGTGCAAAGCACAGAAAAAAATGTCAACCTACTAATGTTGCACAGTTAACCCCACTAGGACAACAGACCAGTGCACAGTAATAAAGTTCACACTTTGTAAGGGGGTTCAGTACAGTGTTAATAAGTTTGTATTTGCAGTACTAAATATAAATGCACAGTGTGTTTCATTAAAGATTTATTGCACAATACCGAAAAAATGAGATGTCAATGTTTTGGAATGCGAACATGAAAATCCTCTTCTATTACCCCACGCCATTCACGGCTTGTCAGGGTAGCCCTGCTGGCATCCAATGCTTGTGCATTCCCTGTTTCACCACACTGGCTTTTTGATGCAAGGAAAAGCTGCTAATTGGCTCTGTGACAGCCCTTTAATGTCATGCTCAGAGGGTGCTTGCAAACCTCATTTATTTTATAGTAAATGACAAGGGAGATAATGGCTTGTTATAAAGAGTCTTTTCACTGGAGATTTAGATGCATAGAAATGAATTTCCAATCCACAGAGTAAGCCAAGTCAAGGGTCATGTGCGGAAGACGATTACATTTTTCCGTGTAGGGCATTGCTGTAGCTTGGAGGGTTAAGGGAAACATGTGCCTAAGTAATCCTAAACAACACATTTGCCTGACAGTTCTTCTTCAATTCAGGGCCACAGCTTTTAACTGTCAATAAGTAATGAGAGCAATTCCACTGGGGCGGTAGTATATGGCAGAGAGAAAGCCAGGCAGTATCATTACATGTTTACTTGAACCCTCTAGAATTTATGCTGTGTTCTACTCTGTAAATATTTGAATTATGGGTATACTTTAGCTGAATTTTCAACTTTTGGTAATTTTTAAAAAATATTTACATGGCTGTGTTCCAGCAATGTCCCAAAGGACAGGTAAACGCCACCAGAACAGACATACTGTAATTAAAATCTGTCACACTTTGGAGCTGGCATGTTATAGAGCAGGAGTAGTGAAGTAGATTGATATATAGGAATGTGTGAAAAGATTCAGTATAACCTCTAATAATAAAAATAATAATAATAATACATTTTATTTATATAGCACCAACATATTCCGCAGCACTGTACAATTTGTAGGGTTCAAGTACTGACAAAAAGATACATTACAAAGAAATAGTCAATTCACACACTGGGACTGAGGGCCCTGCTCGCAATAGCTTACAATCTATGCGGTAGAGGGGGTGACACAGGAGGTAACAGGGGTGGCATTAGAGGTGGCATTGCTTGTACAATGGTCAGACAATTTTGTAATAGAGGTTACTGTTATTACACATATATAAAGCTGTATGAGCCATCACCAGTTGTGTCCTTTAACGTGCAGACAGTGTCTGGACATATAAAGTTAGTCTGATACGGCATCATATCCTGTGAGGTAATGCGGGAGCATGAACAGAGGGTATGTTTTAGGGAACCTAACTACAGAAGGGTTTACATTAGGAGTTGTGATAGGCCTGTCTGAAAAGATATGTCTTTAGTTTGCACTTGAAGCTGTGGAAATTGGGTGTTAATCTGATAGTCGGGGATAGAGCATTCCAGAGAAGTGGTGCAACTCGGGAGAAGTCTTGTATACGAGCATGGAAGGTTCTGATAATAGAGGATGCTAGTCCTAGGTCATTGAGTGAACGGAGAGTACGGGTTGGGCGATAGATAGAGATAAGGGCGGAAATGTAGGGAGGTGCAGCATTATGGTGAGCCTTGTGGAGGAGGGTGATAAGCTTGTTTATTCAAGTCTTTCAGGACTTAAGAGTCCCATGGGCAGTCCTACTCAGTGGCTGACAGCCACATTTATATAGGGAGGTCTATTTGTGAGTGAAATCATCCACTACATTAGCATAAATGAATAGTACAAGCAAATATAATAAACTTTCTATCTGTAATTTTTCAACTCCTCTCCACTTTTCAGGCTTCTTTCAATTCTGTCTGTCCTTTCCTAAATTGTTCACTCATGTTGAAGCCATTGCTAAATCCGTTTCGAAAGACAAGATGGACTTTCAACTGAGTGAAAGATCAGGTTAACTGCTGCCCATAGATTTCTATGAAGAGGAGAGGAGAGGGACGGAGGAAGTAGAAGCTGCTACTGGGTGACAGAGGCAGAGAGACAGCTGCAACTTCTACTGAGTGCTTTACTTCACCACAGTGCTGGATTTACAGCTACATTGATCAGTACTGTTGTATAATGCCCTGCATATTGTTGCTGTTTTACTTTGTGTGTGAGATAGATCTCCTGTTCTGTATGTGCAGTGTATGAGAGATGTCATATCAGGTAGTCTTCACTCACTAGACAACTGACAATTAGAGATATAGTAGAGCCTGCAGCACTGGGACATCAAAAAAACGCAGTATACAAGACATACCATGGCAAAACATAGTGCCACTCCTCATGTACTCACACATGACAGCTTTTTCTGAAATGTTTCCTGAATGAGCAAGCAAACTATATATAGTATCAATTTGTTCCGCTCCTCCTGCTATATAACATGCTGCCTGCAGAGAGACTAGCATATTCAATGTGACAGGTTCCCTGTAATGAATAGTAAATTCCATCCAGCTAATGAAAATCCGGCAGCCATTATATAAGACACATCATGACACCTGTGGTTGCAGGACTGGTGCTGATCTTCCCCTGTTCTTTCACTTCTGTAGTGTGTTGTCTGCTTATTACCAACCCTCTGTTTGCCCTGCTACAATCTGATCCTGAAATAACCAAGACCACCATTAATAGCTAGGCTGATGTCTCATTGCTAACTACAACCACTTGTTCCACTTTGCTTTGGTTCCATAGCTATATATCCAGAGAATTCATCTCTGGAGAAACACCTTCCCTGTGACCTGTGTATGAAATATTAAAACATGTAAAGGTAGTTCTGAAAGTAAACTGTTATCAAATTGAGTTCTTTCTTGATATCATTAGGTTTGTTCATAAATTCCTAAATACTAAGGCCTAGTTCACACAACGTAGTTTTTATCCGCAAGTATGGACCAATTCATTTCTATGGGCCCATACACACAACTACAATTGTCTGTGCTGTATTCAAGGACCACAAATTATGAAGCATGTCCTATTTTATTTGGGAAATGTTTGTAGCTTTTATTAGAACACTGGCAGATATTTTTGCACTGTTTGTTGGTAGCAGGACTATATACTATAACATTGTTATAAAAGGTGTTATTTAATAATAAATAATAATAATTTTATTTATATCGCGCCAACATATTCCGTAGCACTTTACAAATCAGAGGACACATGAACAGACAATATGAGACATTACAATGTGACAAAGCAATAAACATAACAAACAATAGGAATGAGGGCCCTGCTCGCAAGAGCTTGAATTCTATGAGGAGATAGGGGGACACAAGCGGTCAGAGGGCTTGTTTGCTACCATGGTCCAGTTGCAACAATTTTAGTCACAAGTGGCGCTTAAAAAGTTGCAAAACCACAGTTTTTATACCAGAAAACTGGCATAGGGAGATAATAAATCTCCCCCATTGTGTAATTTCATCACTTTGAAGCATTGGTACCGGAGCGCCTCTGGATGATTTAGTCAGTGACCTGCAAACATTTCATAATGTATGTGTTTTTATTCCCAGAGCTTGCAAGAAGTAAAAATGACCTCATCTCCAAAGCACGTCTGAAAACACTGAAGATGACATTGGTTATTGTAGTATCATTCATGGTCTGCTGGACTCCTTATTATCTGTTGGGAATATGGTACTGGTTCCAGCCTGAAATGATTCACCTGACCCCTGAGTATGTTCACCATAGCTTGTTTCTCTTTGGCCTTCTTCACACTTGCACTGATCCTCTTGTTTATGGATTGTACACCCCGTCCTTCAAAGAAGATGTACGCAGCTGGCTCAGAAGAGCAGGTGGTCTTCTGTCACGAAGAGCAGAGAACAGCAAGCAACTAGCAGACTCTGAAATGACCATCAAAGAATTCACCTCCATGGATGGGCCAACAACTACTGGAACAACCCTTCAGTCAATATTCTGAAGTCAACTTTAAGCTTTGTCTGGATTTTCAAAAAGACATAAAACGTAACCATATCTGTTCAGGTGCTCTCATCCCAGTCACATCTGTTCTTGCTGGTCCTGTA
This sequence comes from Leptodactylus fallax, assembly GCA_947044405.1. Taxonomy (NCBI): domain Eukaryota; kingdom Metazoa; phylum Chordata; class Amphibia; order Anura; family Leptodactylidae; genus Leptodactylus; species Leptodactylus fallax. The sequence continues at coordinate 2,612,886 of CAMRHE010000081.1, read as the reverse complement.
GCAATGACATCATATTCATTCTGCACGTTCTTTTCTGCATGAACAGAACATGGACACCGAAGTCAGTGATTGGATGTAGCAAGCATGTGACCAATGAACATGACATCATTGCTGCAGGTTCATATGGATCAGTGTTGCTTTGATCAGAGCGGAGGGACATTTAAAATGTAAATACAATCGATTTTTTTTTTATTTTACATAGTTTTGTTGACAATTTTGAAGGGTTTAAGACAACTTCTTTAAAAGCAACAGACAGCCCACAGTGGGTAGCCTATGGATGGCTTTAGATGTATTGTTCTCCCAAATCTAAAAGCCTTGCATAGGCTGCATATTTTGGGGACATATATTTTTGGCATTGCCATATTTTTTGTATCTCTTGTGTAACTTAAAATACACCAGGAACAGATAAAACTACCTGTGGAGAGCTGTTTTTCGTGTTTTACGCATCTCTTGCCAGTGACCCTGGTTCTTTGAAAATTACATTGCTCTCTGAGAGCCCCATTAGCGTAATTACCGGAAGCCATTCAGACAGTTCTCTTGTGCAGAACATTTTTCTAGATGCAATTCTATATATTCATGTAACCTTTCAAGATTTCTCTTCAATTCTTATTTATATTGGTTCATGTAAGAATGTGTTTGCTCTTTTCTTTCAGTACATGTAAAGAAACCTTAAGTGACACTATGGTACTTCAGAAGCCTGATGCTTGGTTGGGCCACACTATGTTTCGTCGCGCACAACAAGCAAAGTCTACTGCAGCTGGCCTGTCCACATTCAGCTAACACAACATTATAACCAAACTATATGAAGAGACCACAGTATCACAATAGCCATAATAACAGCTTCACACTACTCATAATGATCTATGGAAACAACACACTGTGCTTAGGGATATCTCCTCAAGTATCAACAACTTGGATATATTAACCTTATTACATATTACAGAGGGAATGGTGCATGGTTCTTATTTTTAATAAATATGTGATAAATTTGACATACTGTAGGTTAAAGGGGTTGCCCAATGGAAACAGTCACCCAACTCATTCTATACTGCTTCAGCTCTGATCCTTACAAGGTTCCCACTAGCCTTTAATTCTGTCCTGTCTCACCACAAAAGAAATGGACATTGTGACATCTCCTATGTGTCAATACAGGGCCAGGAAGTAGAGAAATATGAGGACCCGGTAAGCATCAGAACAGGAACTGAAGGGAGTTCTGTGAAAAGTTTTGCGTGGTGTGAAAAAAATGCTGCAAAGTAAGAATGGTTTCAAAAATAGAAATGTTAATAGAAAAGAGAACTCTAAATACCATTAATATTTGGTGTGACTACCCTTTTGCCTTCCATCAATTCTTCTTGGTACATTTGCAGACAGTTTTTGAAGGAACTCGGCAGCGAGGATCATCCAAAAATCTTCTGTGAATGTAGGCTTGCTCCAATCCTTCTGCCTCTTCATAATCCTAGGCAGACTGGATGATGTTGAGATCAGGACTCTGTGGGGATTATATCATCACGTCCAGGACTCCTCCTCCAAAGAGCGGTTACACCAAATATTGATGTGATTAAGATTTCTCTTTTCTTCATTCACTTCATTGATAAAAATAAATGATTAGCACTTCTATTATTGAAAGCATTCTTACTGCAGCATTTCTTCCACACCTGTCAAAAACTTTTGGGCAGTACTGTAGATAGTTAAACACTGGTACAATATATCCATCTGAATGAGATCATATGCTCAGTACAAACCAGAGTGCTTTAGTATACCTAAGAACTCGGCACATTGATCGGCTTCTATTGCCTCTCTAAATGTCAGGAATATGTATGTAAGGCAGCCTACATAATATGCATGAAATGTCACTTTATCATACACACTTGTTTTTATATAAGTGATGCCAATTGACATTTTATACAGATGGTGCGCACGGCGTGAGCATAGACAACAACACATTTGGGGAATATAAAAGGGTTTTTCATGTACCATTCAGTGGATAAAATAAAGCATCCCAATGTATTTCTTCTCATGTAGCCTATTGTATATGTGTTTGATTATCATTATTACTGTTTTTGCTGATACTAAGTGGAAGCTGCCTCTTTATCTTCTATCTATTGTGATATAACTGCACACACTGGAAATAAAAGTTTCTATATAAAATTTGGCACCAAAACAACGTATGGTGTGCAGACATTTATATTTATTATAGGTCTATAGTTTATGGGGGTCTGGAATCGACCCTTTATGTATTCAACCTGCAAATATAATGAGAGCAACCCCCTTACCATAGTAAGAATATGGGCTTTACATACAAAATGGGAAAAGATGAACCAAGTACTCCTGCCCCGCCTGCCCACTGTCTTAAAAAGTGGCAAGCGGACACAAGAGACGCGCCATTGTGCATCTGAAATGTGCCAATTTAAGGCATAGTTTTTAATACTTTTAACGCAAAGCAATAATAGTAATTGTGAGAGTCTATCACCTTCCCCAAATCGATCAGATTACACTGATAACATGACTTTCTTATGTAGGTCCATTTAGTATACTTTGAAGAAAATAACGTTGATGCCATATGTAAATAATATACTGGGGCCGCTCTTGCAGTTCCTATCCCTCCGCTCTCATGCTTGTTCCTGCAGTTCAGTTGGGAGTTGATCCCATACCGCTCGGTGAACTCAACCTCCAATCCATGGTATATTTTAAGACTGGAGCCTTCAGAATTCCCTGGACATCAGGTGCGTGAGCTGAGCCTTTTTTTTTTTCAGCATCCAGGCCTGTGCAATTACTATGTAAATCTATATCTGTGTATGTATGGGTGAATACAAATGTAGATAAGACCATCAGCATGCGTGGGTACATCAAGTATGGACCAGGGATAATTCCCTTGTTGTACTACAATTAAATCTTCAGTCCTGTATAACTTCCCAGCCAGAAGGCAGACAGGATGATTTTATTTCAGCTTCAATCTTCTATTAACCTTTCTGTGTACACAGTAGTACTTATATAAATGTCACACTGTGATGTCAGAGCCTCGCAATTTCACTTTGTGCAGGAATTATACTGTACTAAGTTCCTATTGCTACAGACTAACAAAATACACCCTTTTGATGTTGCAGACTACTTTTTTTAAGGATGAGGATGCATTATATGCAATATTGTACCCCCTACTATACATTATTAAGTCTATATAAATTTACCTGAGAGTTGTGTGACCTGTATTAAAGCACTTGGCCTGCGGCCTTGTGCTTATAAACGGTCATGGTTCTCCTCAGTGACTGCTAATATTCTTATAATTTATTGTAGAACGAATGCTATCCTATATATAACCAAGTGGCCCTAGAAATTCTATTCATTCAGTCTTCTTTCTTTCTAATCATACAATCCATATTCCTGTACATGTCCAGTTCAATCCAGATTAAAGATTCAGTCTGTGTATTAGCTCTCCACCATACCGTACCCGAATGCATGAGGACAGAGTCTGAATTAAACTTTTATTCGCACTGCCGCAGATTTGTGACACTTGTGTATTACATATTCTTAAATAAAGAGCTTTTATTATTCTCAGTGGATAAATTCAGCCATGCAGGGGTTTTCTGAGAAATACACCTCCCATTATGCTTCTTGCCTCTTGTAGACATTGCCTCTATTTACAGTTGTAGCAAGGTTTATCTTAACTGGTGTGTAATGCTACTACATGAAAGTAGTGCAATTTAACACATTACGACCTTGTGAAGACTGCTAAGTTGGAGAGGGGAGACTTAAGGCCAAGCAACTCTCCCTGGGAAAAAAGCTTGCACAGGACAGATACAATTTTTTACTGCTTGCCTACCCACACAATGCATATCTGCTGCTTACCCTCTTTTCTCCTCTGCCTCAACCATATGCCAATCTCTTCGCTGGTTACTCATTGCAAAAATATTAGCAATGACATATAAGGCCATCGACAACCTGTCCCCGTTTTACCATTGTGATCTAATCTACCAATACCTCCCTACATGTAATCTCAGATCTCCTTCTTTGCTCTCCTCTCACAAAGTGATTTTTGTCCACTACACAGGACATGACGCCAAAGGCTGCAGTATTGGCACTACACACACCACATATAATTGTCTCTTTGTGACTGGCAAGTTTCTATTACTGTGGCATCATATGAGTGCAAAAATTTTATACCTAATGTAATTCTTGCATCTATTGTGTCACAGTTACACAACTTGCAAATCACAATATGACCACATTGACCTTCATTACGTTAAATATTTACATACAAAAACTGTAGTATTTGGCCACACATGTGTCACATCCAAATTGACCATGTAGGCCTAGCCGAAAGACAAAAAGGATCACTTGTAAGTGGTTGGGTAAGTGATCACTCGTGAGTGGTTCTTTACTCCTGCCTTCCAAAAGCTAAAATAGCACCGGAGTCCACCATCAGGGCTCCAGGAAATATTGGTTGCTGTATATCGTTTTCTTTTACCTCTCCTGATAAATCCCATAGTATTTGTATGGGAATAAACGTGTTAAGAGTTGGAATTTGCCTTAATCTTAGTTCTTGTTGGACACTGTGTGGTGATATGCACTAGATTCTTGGTTGCATAGATCTGTCTAGACACTTATTTAATTACTCCTCAGCTAGATCCCTGTGAATATTGGCCAGGGACAAGTCAATGTACGACTATTTCCTGAGGGTTAGGGCCGGTTCACATCTGCGTTCGGTTTCCGTACAGGGGAGTCTGCTTGGGGACCCCCGAACGGAAGCCTATACGCAGAGAGAAGTGGGTTACATAAGGAAACCTGCGGACCCCATAGACTATAGTGGGGTCCGTGTGGTTTCCGCATGTTTCATGCGGAAACATGCGGAGAGGAAAATGCTGCTTGCAGCACTTTTCTCTCCGCATGTTTCCACATGTTTCGTGCGGAGACCGAGCGGAAACCACACCATTATAGTCTATGGGGTCCGCAAGTTTCCTTATGTAACCCGCTTCTCTCTGCGTATAGGCTTCTGTTCAGGGGGTCCCCAAGCAGACTCCCCTGTACGGAAACCGAACGCAGATGTGAACGGGCCCTTAGACATTATTTTTGTGTAATCAAAAAATTGACTGTCCTGGGTTGCCAGATGTTATATATCACTAAGTGACATATAGAACACATATGCAGCATACAGATTAGGGACATTTTAGGTGGGGGTTACACTTTAAGGACCCTGATTAATAGATGTCAGCCCCTGGATACTCCTTTCTCATGTTATCAGTAGGATTCATGGTTCAAAGCAGTAGCCTGTAGTAGCTAGGGGTATGACATTTCTTAACATGTGGTTAGGTGGACTCAACATAAATATTACTTTAGTAATATGTCTTTGAGATAGAGTATACTCAGGACAAGTCTTAATTGTTTGTTACCTCTGTCACAGTTTTATGATTTAGTTATTTTAATAGTTACACAAGGTTCACACTAGCATTCAGGTTTTCGTTCTTCGGGTCTGTTTAGGGACCTGAAAAACGGAACCCTATTCACTTAAAAAGCGGTCACCCGAGGAAACCCGCAGATCCCATAGACTATAATGGGGTCTGCCAGGTTTCTGCCCAAAATCAGTGGAGAGAAAAGTCCTGTTCGCATATTTTAAGCGGAATGGTCACTGAACACTAGTGCGACTGCAGCTTTATCAGTTAAGCTATAGATGGCAACAGTTTTGCCTTTTTTCATTCCATTCCATTTCTGTGAAGTGGTTTAGCCTTTTGAATGGACTTGCTACTGTCTGTGATCTTACAGAAAGTGTTTGTTGGAGGTGATTTCTACTAAAAGGGTATTTACAGGTTATTAATTCAAGGATTCACTTACTTTTTCTCCCTGTGCTTTGTTTTCTCACTGTACTTGATAACAGTCATGATCGGTATACCTGTACAACTTTGGACCACATTTATTTAGTAATCAATAAAATGTGTATAATAGAGGTAATGATTGTATATAAGTTGTCAGGCTGACTGTTTCCCAGTTCCAGTATTGGCTACACATTAATCATCTTGTTCTAGTTCTCATCTCTAGAAGGCTTACAAGCTGTTCACACATGTATAGCTTGAACTCAAAGCCAGTATACAAGTAGGCATCTGCAGCCCTCCCACAGCTCAATAGGGGACCTGGCACCACTGTCTAACACCAACCAGTGTGTTAACAGAGCTCTTCATAAAAGAGTTTGTTGGAAACACATTTTTTCCTTTCATTCCTAGTATTTCTTATTCCACTTTTACATAGGCCAGTGATCACCCCTTATAGACATAGTATGTGCACTTGTAGGTTTATAAAAAGGGACATTGAACTATCTTTTGTTTGTTCAAATTATTTCAATGAGAAAAGCTAAGAACAAGTGCCAATCTACAGTATATCATTGGTTGGCACTCATTATGGACCGTTGCTGTTCATTACTAGTAAGTATTTCTGTTGCTGCTGGTGGGGTAGGGGCATTAATATATCTGTAGATAATTACAGTCTTCACAATGCTCTATTGCCCTTTTACATGGGCCAAGTATAGAGCGCCAATCGGTGATACAGTATGTTGGTCGGTCCTCATTCAAAAGGTCTTTAGACTGGGGGAGAGATATCATTCCCAGGACAGTTCATCCCCCATACAGTTTCTTTATGTCAGCGGCACATCTGTGTTACATAGACAATTGTGCTGCTTAATAGTAATAGTTTTTAGGCTCACATAAAAGATGCTATCAGACAAAAAAACAAGCTTATTTATTGGCTGATATTTGCTATGTTTACACAGGGCAATGTTCGGGAACAGGTATTCACTGGCCCATGTAAAAGAGCCAGCCTTTATCCATATGTAGTATGTTCGTATTTTCTGAAATAGTTGCTGAGGAGGGTGGTTTCCTTCAGAAAAGGTTAAGAGTATTGTGCATTACTTTACTCATAGCCAGTGGTATTCATTGAAAATAGCTTCCTAGATGGCATCATATTAGAGAACATCTTCCATTGATTCAACGAGCTACTGTGTCAGATATACTGACTTGTCCCCAAGGCTTACAAATCTTTCTTATCTATAAAAAAAAAACTGTGACTTGTTGACTTTCTGCCATACGTTAAGAGGACAAATTACTGATCGACTTCTGCCTGGACTTGATAGGGAGCACATCTGTTGTTGTCAATGATTGCACATGACAATGATTGGAAAAATCCAACATTTCAGATCAAGTTTTTACAGATATTAGTGTCTAACTTGATGTTTTATGTCAAGATAAAAGGTTGACATCTGTGGCCATGGGTGCAAAATTATTCATGTATGGCTTAAGACTCTGCAGATCAACCAAATTGTTCCCATTCCACAATCTCTCCAACTCTACTTATTCTTATTCAGTGTTACCATGCTAAGGATAATTCTGCTATGAAGTAGTATTCTTTAACACATATTATGAAGTTACAGTACAGTGATAGACCTGCCCAGACTTGGCACAGCTTAAAACCAATATTAGTCATAAAAAAAAAGTTTATGGTCCCACATTTTAGGAATATAAAAACAGGAAGCTAGGGGCAACAAAAGATGCAATAATACTACCTTTGTACATGACAGCTGACAGTACCAATGTATAAATAGTAAGCGTGTTAAAACTTTTAGTAGGACATTGACCCAAAAATTACTCATACACTCAATGTAAAAAAATGGAGACATTGCCAAAAATAATCTTGAAATCTGCATATCCTGAAATCTGCTGATATTGGAAAAGTGGATACAGCAATACGAGCAATAGTTTAAAAACATCCATATGAGGAGATGTAAACTTGATATGTCACATCCAAAAAATATTTTCCTACTCTTTATAATAAAGTTTTTTTTTAGCGTAGGTGATTATGGTGTAATGTTTATACCTATAGAAATGTATGTATGTTTTATTCTTTTTATGCATACAGTATATAAAGGGAGTCTATCATTAGAAAAACACCTTTTTAACTAATAGCACGTTGGAATAGGCTATTCTAGTCCTACCTTCCATTCTTTTCTTCTCCCTGCCGTTTCTGCTAAAATCCGTTTCTTCTGTTATGCTAATTATGATCTCGGAGCACCGGGGGCATTCCCCCTGCCTCCCACGTCATAACTTTCCACCGCCCCTCAACTCATTGGGTTCACTCCCCTCTTCCTCTTCTCCATATCTTTTGCCTTTTGCAGGCATCGGACACAGTGCTGTAACAGACCACCAGAAAATGGCGGCCCGGGCAGTCGACTGTGCATGCCCAGGCCGCTTTGCATTTATGACAAAAAGTTCAACTTTGGTCTCCTCTCACCAGAGCAGATTCTTCCACATATTTGCTGTGTCCTCTATATGGCTTGTGGCAAACTGCAAACGGCACTTCTTATGTCTTTCTTTCAACAATGGTTTTCTTCTTGCCACTCCTCCATAAAGGTCAGATTTGTGGTGCACACGACTTATAGTTGTCCTGTGGACAGATTCTCCCACCTGAGCTGTAAATTTCTGCAGCGTCTCCAGAGTGACCATGGGCCTCTTGGCTGCTTCTCTAACCAGTGCTCTCCTTGCTCGATCTATTAGTTTAGGTGGATGACCATGTCTTGGTAGGTTTTCAGTTATAGAATACTTTTTCCATTTTTGGAGGACTGATTGAACAGTGCTCCTTGGGATGCTCAAAGCTTTGGATATGTTTTTATAACCTAACCCTCTTTTAAACTTCTCCAAAACTTTATCTCTGACCTGCCTGGTGAGTTCCTTGGTCTTCATCATGCTGTTTGTTCACTAGTGTTCTCTAACCTCCAAAACCAGTGGACATCAAACCAGTGTTTGATTAAAATTTTGAAAACCATGTATCATTTTCCTTCCACTTCACAATTATCTGCTACTTTGTGTTGGTCTATCACTTAAAATCTCAATAAAATGCATTTAAGTTTGTGGTTGTAAGGCAGGGGTCCCCAACCACCAGTCCACGGACCAGGACCGGGTCACCGGGGGCCCCCTGCCGGTCCGCCTCAGTAGACGTGGCTCCTAGCACAGCACACCATGTGGAGCACGGTGGAGAGTGTCGGCAATCCGGCCACAGCGCCGTGGCTCCCGGTACAACCCCTGGCGAGGACCCGGTACACAGCGCTGCCCAGTGTATAATGCTGCCAAGTACCCTCCATAACCCCCCCCCAACACGACCAAAGTCCGGCCCCCGCCCTGCCCGCCGGGCCATGGAAAAATGGTCCCGCCCGATGCCGCTCCCCGATGTAAAAAAGCCTAGGGACCACTGTTGTAAGGTGACAAAATGTGAAAAAGGTCAAGGGGTATGAATACTTTTGTAATCCACTGTATGCTTGCCATGTGCCTGCACTCTTGATGCTTCTTCGATTTGCCATGTTATTCTACTGTCTCTACCCCGCCCTTCCCTCCTTATTCCCCACTCCCTTTTATGTACTTTTGTAGTACATCATATTTTGATAATAACTATTAACTATAAACGCCAGCATTTCCGTAGGTGTATTGGACATGCTGTGATTTACAAAAACGCAACGGTTTTTGAAATCGCAGCATTTCCACTGCAGATATTTTTCTGCAATGTGTGGATGGGATTAGCCAGAATTCCATCCACTTTGCAGGTACTGTAAAATGCTGATTGCAGCGTTTACGCTACAGGGGACCTCGGCCTCACTCTGGTGTGAGTTTTAATAAATATGTTGGGCCAAGACATCCCTAACCTGGTCTGCCCCACCCACATTCACCGAATGTGGCGAGAGAGGCGCAGAATGGGAAATATGTCGCACATTTCGTGCAAGAAAGAGCCTTGTGCCAAATGTGCGCCACATTATCACACAGAAAAATGGATGTGTTGTTAAACTACCCCCCCATAATCTCTAGGGTCTTTATAATGGGACAATTGTATGCAAAACCCGTTACATGTTGAAAGGACATTCTGATAATGACTGACAGTGCAGCATAAACTATTTTAAGAGAGATCTCTAAAGATTGTAATAAAACTGTAAAAAGTAAGTGTTGATAACATGATAGAATAGCTTAGGTAGTGGTGGATTCCTGGCACCTTGAACTGCATTGTGGAGTTTGGTTATATATATACTGATACGTTTACTGTATGTTATGAAGTTCTAAATTGAGAGAAAATCTAATTTTCCTCCTGCACCACAGTGTGTGACAGAAATGATGCAGTGATCTGCAATCTGCAGATCCTTTGCCTGATGTCTGTGTTACCTTGAAAGGCCAACCTCAGCATTCTCCTCTGAGCTAGCAGAACACTGCTGAGTCAGAATCTGACCTTACACAGCTTCTCCGCTTAATATTCACAGGCATGGTAAAAGATGATGCATGGACACTGACAGCTACAAATTACAACTTCTCAGATTTCTTATCTCACAGTTTAAGGTTTTGTAAAAAATGATACTGCCTCCTCTAAAGAATTTATCAATTGCATCCAGATAAACGTTTGGAGCTTTGTAAAGAACATTCTTGCCAACTGTTCTGGAAATGGAAGTTCTCCCGATCTATCAAGAGAATAGGCAAATCTTTTAGGTGTAGTATCCGTTTTACAATATCCCAATCTATCTCCCCCTGTTCCTGCAGTCCTCTTCACAACTGCACCAGTAAGTGAAGAGGACAATATTAAGAGCGAGAGGTGGGTATCTGCACATCTGGTCTGGAGGATGTATAAGGCTGAGGCTCCACATTGCGGAAACGGAGATTTTTTTTTTTTTTTGCAGATTTTGTTGTCTTTTTTGAGCTAAAGCCAAGAATGGCTTCAAAAGGAAATATATAGGACGTTCTGCTCAATCCTCTCCTGGCTTTGGCTAAAAAAAAACCTTTAGCAAAATCGGCAACAATAAAAGCTGCATTTCCGCAATGTGGGGCCTCAACCTTAAAGGTTTTTTTTTTTTTTTTTTTTTATGGCGTTTTGTTAGAATAGGCCATCAATATCTGATCAGTGAAGAGGGTGACACCCGGCGACTGCACTGATCACCTGTTCAGGATTGCTCTCAAACCAGAAGCAGGCAACTCTGTACATTGTATAGTGGCCATGCAGTGTTACTGTATTGTAGTCCAACTACCCTTAAAGTGAATGGGAGGTTATCTATAATATTGTAGATTGGCCATTATACAACGTACGGGCCCCGGCAGAAGTCCTGGGCAACTAATCCTGCAAACTAGGCAGAAGTGTAATAGGTGTGAATCAATGCCCAGCACCCCCTCTTATCCATGACTGAATCTTCTGCTTGTAGCTGTGAAGACAGCAATGACGGATAAGCGGAGGTGCTGGGCAGTGATTCAAGCTGGCTGCGACATACCCCATTGCACTTCAGCCTAATTTGCATAATGATAAAAGTGTCTTTTTCTGCAAATTACTGCAGCGGTTTCTGACAGTAAAGAGATGTTTGTGATGCTTTTAATGTCTCCTATACAGTACTGATAATAGTTTAACATGCATTATGTAGCCAATAGACACCATTTAAATCCTCACCAAGATCTACCATACACATACAGTATATATATTTATGGCAGCAAGTACATCCCACTATATATGCACAGTGATATCATGGTGCAGGCTAAGGAGCTATGCCTGCGCTCTCCACAGCAGGTGTTTATATATTACAACTGACATACTGCTATAAGTGCCAGGATAAGCGATAACTATGTTCCTCTACATTTAATCCTTATAGATGCCGTAGCCAATAGTGACCATGACATCTAAGCAGTTAGGTATATTGAGGGGACCGCCTTTGTTACCTCATTGCACCCCCTCCTCAGCAACATGATCACAGGAGCCCATGCCTAATAAAGTCCCCATCTACCATCTTTGCACACATATTAGGCAGGGCCTAATAGGATGGCTATCAGTAAACTGCAGTAACATATGAGTTGTCAAGGGAATGCATGGCCATGGAAATAGTGAATAATTTAAAAGTGAAATAAATAATAAAACATAACAACAAAAGGTAAAACTGCAAACTCCTGTTCACAATAAAAAAATGCTTTATATTAAAATTTTTCTTAAAAAAAAGTTTCATAATTATCACATTATATCATCCTAAACAATGCCTGAATGATAGTTTTTTGTTTATCACACCTTCCAAAAGATGTAATAAAAAGCAATGAAAAAAAGTTACATTTAACCCAAAATTGTACCAATGAAAACAAACAGCTCCATGAATGGAAAAATAAAAAATGCTGTCAGAAACTGGCAATGCAAAAATGTAATCATAATTTTTAAAGTACAAGAATAATTTGATGTACTGTATCACATATCTTTATCAACTACCATATAGCATATCCATTAGGACTTATGGTATGGTCGTATTCATGGCAATTGTGGCCTTTTAATAAGTGTGGTTCCTTCTAGACATCATAGAACAATCTAAAATACAGAGCTGCATGGACGCTATGTGGACTCTGCATGGACATAATACCATGTACACATGGCCAAATTTGTATATTTTGGACAAAATTATTGTTTATCATATTTTCTGATGTAGATTCTATTTTTATGGGTTTTATACTTGTGAGATCTAGAATGCCATAATAAAATAAGTAACTATGGAAACCCATCTTTGTCTCTGTTGTGTGTATAGTTTTCTCCTGCTTTGATCTTTCATTTGCGTGTTCATTTTGTTCATTTACATCAGAGGTTGCTGTTAATACACTGCACTTTGCATATTCTCCCATATTACTTCACAGATGGATACACTGACCTTTTTGTCTTCTTTTAGTTTGCTAGTACAATTTTATTTCCTTCCTTCACTGCAAGTCATCCAGGTCTTTAGGCTAAAACCAAGCTCAATTACTTTTAATGAAAAAGACGAGCTTTAGTTAGAATGTGATGTATTCTAGACCTGCGGTAGCTTTTCTTGTATCTTACTCTATTTACTTTCCAGGATTTTACATTGACAGCCTCATCTAAGGATAGGCTATTGATGATGTCAAATCCTGGAAATCATTTTACAGTCATGTGCACTCATATCCAGCTCTAGAGATCAGAGTTAGGTGGAAGTTGCAGGTAAGGCGATAACATTTTACCTAATGAAGTCTATTACTGTATATCTACGCCTCGATACTGGCTAGTCATGAAGGCATCATCATAGAACGACGGCTGACAAAGACAGGCAGAAGAAATGTCTTGAATGAGATTTAAACCCATTTCTGTATGGGTATGTTCACATGGTGGAATTTAGTGTTGACAGAGGCAGTGATTGTAGCAGAACGCAGAAGAATTAAAGAGAGTCTATCATTAGAAAATGATGTTTTTTAACTAATGGCACGTTGGAATAGCCTTTAAAAAGGCTATTCTACTCCTACCCTTCATTCTCTTGTGGTCCCCGCCGTTTCTGTAAAAAAGCGTTAATTCTGATATGCAAATTATGCTCAGGGAGCACACCAGAGTCATCAATTTCTTGCCGCCCCTTAGTGCCTCCTGTTCACTCCTCCCTGCATCTTCTCCTCATCTTCAGCCTTACGTAGGCATCCGACGCAGCGCTATACGCGGTTGAAATCCCGCGCATTCGCAGTCAGCTCTGCACACTTCAGGTTCGGTTAACGATTGTTGTTATTAAATCCCTATTAAATGGTAACACATAAAGTTGATGAATGATAACATGGTAGCTTTAGGGTGTGTTTACACGGAGGAATTTGCCGCGGATTTGGGGGCGGATTCCACCCCCGAATCCGGAGCAGATTCCTCCCGAATCTGCCTCTCATTGTTTTCAATAGGAGGCGGAGATAGCGGCAGGACGCGGAGAAAAGAAGCGTCCTGCTCTATCTTGTCGAGGATTCCGCCCGTGGTGTCCGCGTCTCGAGACGCGCTCCTGATTAGGCGCATTCATCCGGGCCTAATCAGGAGAGGGATGCCGCCATGGAATGCTGATGCACTGCATCAGCATCCCATCACGGCAGACTGTGGCAAAAATTCCGGCGGCGGAAAATGATTTTCATTTTACGCTGTGTGAACACACCCTTATAAGTCCAGATGCCCAGTCTTTTTTATGTACCAAAAACAACCATTTCCTGGAATATTTTATATTAAATAAGCTTGTACAATGAGCCTAAGGGATATTCTCATTAGAAATTTCTGGCAGATCCATAAAATGTGCCAAAAATTACTAATAGATGGGGTGCCCCCTTCCAACTGGTGTTATGGCTGCAGTGAATGGAAAGGTGACCTCATATGCATATCTCTCTCCATTCACTTTTATGAAAGTTACAAAAAAAGATGAGCACAATTTGCTAGTTGTTTGGCGTAAATACATTGAAAAATATAGCAGATTTATTGATGTTTCTAGGCAAATGTCTGGTTTGTGATATATTTAAACCCCACTTAACAACAAAAATTGTCTTAAATGGCTTTTTTTATGCCTTCCTTGCTTGTCTGATAATGAAGGCCATATTATGCTGTGCATGTGCTGCTACAAGGCAGTCCACCCTTCTCTTCTTCTTCATTACTAGGACACATTCATGTGGAAGAGTATGCCCGAGGATCTAACCACAAAAGGTCAAATCCTGATGGCTCCTCTAAGGATTTTATTTGTGCAGTGACACAGTAAACATCCACAGCTACATTTAGAGTTTAATGCAGTTTTATAATATGCATTGTTTTTCTACAGATTTTTTTCTTTATGTATATAAGACATTTTTATTCCACATTTGAGATTAATCCTGTACTCCAGCGAACAAGGAATTGTTGTCTTTTGTATGCTAACCTCAGTAGAAAGGCAGAGATGCAGGTAAAAGTAACACTTACCAGTGAAATCCCTGCACTGGATATGTTTTATTACTAATATATACACTGGTCCCCCAGAGCCCTGATGATTACATTAGCAGGGCACAGCAAGGCGCTTGAAGTCTCATTCCTTTGCATCCCTGACTTTCGGTCACTTGACTGGTCACTGCTGTACTCTATGGACCTGCATCAGGAGTAGAGTGAGGTCAGCAATGTCACAGAGAGCCAAAATGGCAGCAGGGGAGGTAATGCGCAAGGAATTACAGAGCCCTCATCTGCTTTGTAAATATAATCATTGGGGCTCTGGGGGACCTGCTTACATGTTAGTAATAAAGCTAATGCACTGGTAACCTTTATTATTCCCTGTGTAACCCCTTTAAGGATAAAGCCACACGTTGCGAAAAAGCAGATTTCAGCAGAGCCCTATCCTATGAAAAAATATGTGTCCATCACCAATTCCCATTTAAAGCAGTTGGGATGGGGTAGATTTGAGCACTTTATCCACATGGATTGTGATGGAAAACCACATTAGATTTACAGTGGAAAAACTCAAATCTGCTACCTATTGTTTTCAAAGAGAGTCGGTAAAAAACAGTGTGAACATACCCTAAGGCTGAGGCCCCATGTTGCGGAAACGCAGCTTTTTTTGTTGCAGATTTAACTGCGTTTTTTTTGAGCCAAAGCCAGGAGTGGATTGAGCAGAAGGTAGAAGTATAAGAACTTCCTATATTTTTCCCATTCCTTTTGTAGCCATTCTTGGCTTCGGCTCAAAAAACCACAGCAAAATCTGTAACAAAAAAAGCTGTGTTTCTGCAACGTGGGGCCTCAACCTAAAGAAGGATTACATTGTCATTAATACTTTGTCATTAGAATCCATAAAAACCCTTAAAACTAATAACAGTTTGGCCTTTAATAAAGACTGGATCAATACCATGTCCTCAGTAGAAATGCTGAATCTACACTCACCTTTTCTTAGTTATTCTTAGAAACTTTCACACAGGAAAAAAAACAGCAATTTTGACATTGTTTTTCATTTTTATTTCTTATTGCGTTCACTGTGCAGGATAAGTAATGAATACGTTTTATAGTAAGGATCATCATTATTATTCCATATTTGAATATTTTTTTTTTTAGGTATCAACTTTTTTAAAATCAAAACATTTTTAAACATTTTAATTTTGTTTTATACTTCTGATTAAGTCTTGATATGGGACTTAAACATAGGAAGCCTGATCACTAATATAATACACTGCATTGCAGTGTATTATACAGTGGGGGAAAAAAAGTATTTAGTCAGCCACCAATTGTGCAAGTTCTCCCACTTAAAAAGATGAGGCCGGCCTGTAATTGTCATCATAGGTAGACCTCAACTATGAGAGACAAAATGAGAAAACATATCTAGAAAATCACATTGTCTGATTTTTAAAGAATTTATTTGCAAATTATGGAGGAAAATAAGTATTTGGTCACCTACAAACAAGCAAGATTTCTGGCTCTCACAGACCTGTAACTTCTTCTTTAAGAGGCTCCTCTGTCCTCCACTCATTACCTGTAGTAATGGCTCCTGTTTGACATTGTTATCAGTATAAAAGACACCTGTCCACAACCTCAAACAGTCACACTCCAAACTCCACTATGGTGAAGACCAAAGAGCTGTGGAAGGACACCAGAAACAAAATTGTACACCTGCACCAGGCTGGGAAGACTGAATCTGCAATAGGCAAGCAGCTTGGTGTGAAGAAATCAACTGTGGGAGCAATAATTAGAAAATGGAAGACATACAAGACCACTGATAATCTCCCTCGATCAGAGGCTCCACGCAAGATCTCACCCCGTGGGGTCAAAATGATCACATGAACGGTGAGCAAAAATCCTAGAACCACACGGGGGGACCTAGTGAATGACCTGCAGAAATCTGGGACTAACGTAACAAAGGCTACCGTCAGTAACACACTACGCCGCCAGGCACTCTGATCCTGCAGTGCCAGACGTGTCCCCCTGCTTAAGCCAGTACATATCTGGGCCCGTCTGAAGTTTGCTAGAGAGCATTTGGATATTCCAGAAGAGTATTGGGAGAATGTCATATGGTCAGATGAAACCAAAGTAGAACTGTTTGGTAGAAACACAACTCGTCGTGTTTGGAGGAGAGTGAATGCTGAGTTGCATCCAAAGAACACCATACCTACTGTGAAGCATGGGGGTGGCAACATCATGCTTTGGGGCTGTTTCTCTGCAAAGGGACCAGGATGACTGATCCGTGTACATGAAAAAATGAATGGAGCCATGTATCGTGAGATTTTGAGTGCAAATCTCCTTCCATTAGCAAGGGCATTGAAGATGAAATGTGGCTGGGTCTTTCAGCATGACAATGATCCCAAGCACACCGCCAGGGCAACAAAGCAGTGGCTTCATAAGAAGCATTTCAAGGTCCTGGAGTGGCCTAGCCAGTCTCCAGATCTCAACCCCATAGAAAACCTTTGGAGGGAGTTGAAAGTCCGTGTTGCCCAGCGACAGCCCCAAAACATCAATGCTCTAGAGGAGATCTGCATGGAGGAATGGGCCAACATACCAGCAACAGTGTGTGCCAACCTTGTGAAGACTTACAGAAAACGTTTGACCTCTGTCATTGCCAACAAAGATATATAACAAAGTATCGAGATGAACTTTTGTTATTGACCAAATACTTATTTTCCACCATAATTTGCAAACAAATTCTTTAAAAATCAGACAATGTGATTTTCTGGATTTGTTTTCTCATTTTGTCTCTCATAGTTGAGGTCTACCTATGATGACAATTACAGGCCTCTCTCATTTTTTTAAGTGGGAGAACTTGCACAATTGGTGGCTGACTAAATACTTTTTTCCCCACTGTACTTGTCAACCTAAGGCTGGCTTCATTCTGATGAATTTGGTCAATGAGATACACACTGGATGCCAGCCATATTTCCCAGACCGAACTCTGAACCGGGACCAAGACCCCCAGCATCATACTGTAGTCGTCTATGATTCTAGAAATCCCTAATTTGCCGCGGCTCTACTGTCCTGTATTGTAATCGTGTTTTCGCTATGGGATATTGTGTGACATTGTCCAGTCAGTGCTGTCAGTGTAAGACTGTGTATGGACATATATCTTTCACAAAAGGAATGCTAACGCCAAGTTGTCAGTTCATTCATAGATTCCTAGTAGGAGTAACAGATGAACACAAAAATAAAAAAAAAGATGCTCAAGCACTTCTTGAGGGAATACAAGTATATATGGGGAATACAATCCTGTCAGTGTAGTAAAAATGGATGTGACACTACTAAATAGAAAACTCCTAATTTACGAAAATGCAAATGTAGCCCTGTATAAAATCACATAAAATGCCACAATATTTTTTGCTTTATGACAAATTAGCTACATCTACAGTATTATGCAAAGAGAAATCTAAGTCACATCAATATTTTTTGTGACCAACCTTTGGAGGAGGAGTCCTGGAAGTGATGATTCGGCCCACACAAAGCCCTGATCTCATCATCATCCAGTCTGTCTGGCATTACATGAAGAGACAGAAGGATTTGAGCAAGCCTACACCCACAGAAGATCACATATTGATGTGATTTAGATTTTTCTTTTTTTCATAAACTTCATTTTGTTAATTGACAATAAATACTATTAAAGGGGTTATCCACTTCCCAGTTTTGATGACCTATTCTTTGAATAGGTCATCAATATTAGATCTGCGAGGGTCCGATGTCTGAGACCTTTGCAGATCAGCTGGTTTGGGACAGCACAGCACTGTACAAAGTGTAGGGATGGTGCCCATTAGATTTCAATGTAAACACTACTGGGAGCCACGGTGTCCTGGAAAAGCTGATCTATGGGTGTCCTAGGTGTCAGACCCTTGCAGATCTAATATCCTAAGGATAGGCCACCAATATTATAAAGTAGTTAACCCCTTAAACACTTCTATTTTTTAAAGCATTCTTACTTTGCAGCATTTTTTCCCACGTGTCTAAAACTTTTGCACAGTACTGTACATATTTAATTATTTTTATAGTGTCAGTCTGACATATATCATAATCTTACAACATGATATGTTTTATAGAACAGCTAAGTGGCAATTGTATTCAATTACTGCACACAGTTATATATGGTCTTGTAGAACATTGTGATACTTCAAAGCATTTATTTAGGCCCTATGCATTGCTTCTTAATGACTAATGTAATACCTGACTAATTCCATGGAACTTCACCGTAGATGCGTGCACACCTGCAGCGCCATACATGACCAGCAGGACACCGAGCTACACTATTAAGAAGCTTTTCAACTTCACACAAAGCAGTTGAGATAAGGAGATGTCCATTCTCCATGCTGCATTCATAAGAAGTGGTTTCCAAGGGTTTACTAAAAAGTAAAAGTACCATATATAATAGAATTAATATTATCTATCTACTCATACGCAGGAAACATGTGACTGCCAGGAACTAGAGAGATGGAACTGACAAACACAGCTATGGAAAATGATTAAATGGGTTGTCCGAGATCATTAAAAAGTGCCCAAAGCCAGGAAATGTGAGAAAATAGCAAAACCTATACTCACCCATTTAATCTTTGCCGCTTCCAGTGCTGCCATATTGGTCCTATCTGCAAAGGTGACAGAGGTTTACACAGACATGACATTACTGTAGCTAAAAACTGGCCTCAATGGTCTTGTGCCTTACACCACTGAGGTCAGTGACTGACTGCAGAGGTGACAGAGGTTACACAGACATGACATTGCTGCGGTCAATAACTAGCCTCAACAGTTTCGTGCTGTATACCGCTGAGGTCAGTGACTGACTGCAGAGGTGACATACGTTACACAGACATGACACTGCTGCGACCAATAATTGGCCTCAATGGTCTTGTTTGGTATACCGCTGAGGCCAGTGACTGACTGCAGAGGTGTCATACGGTACACATACATGACATTACAGAATTGTAGCTACAAACTGGCCTCAATGGTCTTGTGTTGTATACTGCTGAGGCCAGTGACTGACTGCAGAGCTGACATACGTTACACAGACATGACATTGCTGCAGCCAATAATTGGCCTCAGTGGTCTTGTGTAGTATACCACTGAGGTCAGTGACTGACTGCAGAGGTGACATATGGTACACAGACATGACATTACTGTAGCTAAAAAACTGGCCTCAATGGTCTTGTGTCTTATACCGCTGAGGTCAGTGACTGACTGCAGAGGTGACATACGTTACACAGACATGACACTGCTGCGACCAATAATTGGCCTCAATGGTCTTGTTTGGTATACCGCTGAGGCCAGTGACTGACTGCAGAGGTGTCATACGGTACACGTACATGACATTATTGTAGCTACAAACTGGCCTCAATGGTCTTGTGTTGTATACCGCTGAGGCCAGTGACTGACTGCAGAGCTGACATACGTTACACAGACATGACATTGCTGCGGCCAATAATTGGCCTCAGTGGCCTTGTGTTGTATACCACTGAGGTCAGTGACTGACTGCAGAGGTTACATATGGTACACAGACATGACATTACTGTAGCTAAAAACTGGCCTCAATGGTCTTGTGTCTTATACCGCTGAGGTCAGTGACTGACTGCAGAGGTGACATATGTTACACAGACATGACACTGCTGCTACCAATAATTGGCCTCAATGGTCTTGTGTTGTATACCGCTGAGGTCAGTGACTGACTGCAGAGGTGACATACGTTACACAGACATGACTTTACTGTAGCTAAAAACTGGCCTCAATGGTCTTGTGTCTTATACCGCTGAGGTCAGTGACTGACTGCAGAGGTGACATATGTTACACAGACATGACATTGCGGCGGCCAATAATTGGCCTCAATGGTCTTGTGTTGTATACCGCTGAGGTCAGTGACTGACTGTAGAGGTGACATACGTTACACAGACATGACACTGCTGCGACCAATAACTGGCCTCAACAGTCTCATGCTGTATACTGCTCGGATAATCCATTTAATGTATGTAGAGTACGAAGTAAGTATAAAGACTCAGACCCTCCAAAATTCCTCAACCCTTGTGTGCAAGAAGGTGGTTCCATTAGAGAGGCCTCTTTAATGCTGTGACAATAACTCTCCATCAGTGATACTCCTTGTGCAGAGAAGATAATTTGTTGGCAGCAATGAAGATTTAATTATTACACAACATAACGGAAAGTGACAGCTGAGTGACAGCTCCAGACATGTCTGCAATATACCACGCATTACACCAACGAATAACAGCTTAAGGAATCCTCAAGATGAGAGTATTCCAGAGTTCAGATTCTTGATCTCAACCTCTCTACAACATACCGTAGTGCCAAATACTCCAAAAAAAAAAAAGGGAAACTAAAGGGGACACAAATCTAATCTAACCACCACTCTATTCAGAACAGAGAACACAGGTCACAGCCACTACAAAATCTACAGAACTGTGCCTGGTAAACAATGAAGTTCCAGTGCCGCAGCCATTTCAGTCAGGTGATGGAAGGGTTCAGAGAACAGGATCTCTCTCCTGTCTAATGTTCAAAGCTGACTGAGGTGTGTAGATAAAGAAAGTCAAAGTCACAGGCTCACATACAATTCTTTGGTACTCAATTTGCTAAAATATCATTGCAAAAAATGCTTAAGGCTGAGGCCCCACGTGACGTTTTACAGTTCCTGCAAAGTGGATGGGATCCCATCCACACATTGCAGAAAAATAACCGCAGCGGAATTGCTGCAATTTCCAAAACCGTCGCAATTTTGGAAATCGCAGCATGTCAATTATACCTAGGGCAATGCTGGCCATTTCCCTATAGGTATAATTGAAGCAGAAAGTCCACAGAGGAAGCCTCTGCGGACTTTCCGTGAAAAGCGATGTGGAAAAAATTGCGATGCATTTCCGCCGTGGTCTTTCCTGCATCGCTTTTTTGATGTAGCCCACTACGTGGGGCCTTAGCCTAAAGGGACTTTCCAACTAATTAGACTTATCCCCTTTCTACAGGAGTGGGATCCCCAGCAGTCACAAAAATGGGGTTTCCCAAGTGCCCCATGTAAACAAAGCAATGGTGCACAGGCTTGGTCTTCATTCCATTCACTGCTGTGAGACTGTCAGAGATTATTGGCCAGAAGTCTGAAAAAAGTGAAGTGGTTGGCGATCATGCTCAAACAGTGGGACCCCCAGTGATCAAACACCGAGCGAGTGGTGGGACCCAAAAAAAAAAAAATTAGACACTTGTCCCCTATCTTCTAAGTTTCCATGTAGTGGTTGTTGGTACACAATCTCTTTAATGCAAAACATCCAGCTCTGCCGTGCTGTCCTGCCAGGTACTGAACATATTAGATGATCTTTAGCCTATTCAAGTTAGTGATGTGATTTTTGTTGTATCACAATGCATATTAGTGCCCACTGCTTTATATACAGGGACCTCAGAGTCACTGTACATACTCTAGGCCACCTAACATGGAAATCTTTCTTTGGTCTTCAGTTGTTTCTTTCATTCATTATTCAGCATATAAATCTGCAGGTTTATTATACTTCTTAGGCTGTGTTTACATCTTCACTGGCTCTATATTTTCCAGTAAAATGGCAGACACTATAAAGGGACCTGATTCACGCCAAGGGGGTCTGTCAGGTGCTGCAGTCATTCTTTGAGTTATGGATTTGTCACAGCTTGAATTATATATTTTTTTTTTGCTTCAATGACAAATAGAAAAACATGACTCATAAGACACTCATAAGAGTGTACTCAAAAGGGAACAAAGAAAAGTGCAAATATCTGAGGAAATTCATTCGTTTATGCATATAAAAAAGAAAATATGGACATCTAGTGGCCAAGTGAAGTAATACCACTTATGGCTGCTGCGAAAAGTGAACAGAGCCTTGCATATATAGTTTATGTGTCCTGCCATTGATATACAGCCACCATCACCTTCGTTTGCAGTAGTGTTGTGAATAAGAAACCTGGACTGCTACAGACTGTTGTTTAGTGACAAATACAGGTTTTCAGCATGGTTAATGCTCACCAACACACAGCAAAGGTTTCTAAGGAATGTCTCTGACAGATTGAAACACCTCCTTAGCCTGCACGGTCGCCAATCGATCATCGATGGGTACAGCTGTGGGATGCCAGTTTCGGCAGCTTTTCCAGGATTTACAGGCCCACCTAGAACATTGGTGGGCAACAGAATACCATCAGCACCTGCATGCCTCCATGCTCAATCCTGTGTCATCTTTTATCCAGGTTACGGGTGGCACAACAGGGTACTAAAGCCTCCTTTCAATTGTACTTACATATACATATACATATACAGTACAGACCAAAAGTTTGGACGCACCTTCTCATTCCAAGAGTTTTCTGTATTTTCATGACTATAAAAATTGTAGATTCACACTGAAGGCATCAAAACTATGAATTAACACATGTGGAATTATATACTTAACAAAAAAGTGTGAAACAACTGAAAATATGTCTTATATTCTAGGTTCTTCAAAGTAGCCACCTTTTGCTTTGATTACTGCTTTGCACACTCTTGGCATTCTCTTGATGAGCTTCAAGAGGTAGTCACCTGAAATGGTCTTCCAACAGTCTTGAAGGAGATCCCAGAGATGCTTAGCACTTGTTGGCCCTTTTGCCTTCACTCTGCAGTCCAGCTCACCCCAAACCATCTCGATTGGGTTCAGGTCTGGTGATTGTGGAGGCCAGGTCATCTGGCGTAGCACCCCATCACTCTCCTTCTTGGTCAAATAGCCCTTACACAGTCTGGAGGTGTGTTTGGGGTCATTGTCCTGCTGAAAAATAAATGATGGTCCAACTAAACGCAAACCGGATGGAATAGCATGCCGCTGCAAGATGCTGTGGTAACCATGCTGGTTCAGTATTCCTTCAATTTTGAATAAATCCCCAACCGTGTCACCAGCAAAGCATCCCCACACCATCACACCTCCTCCTCCATGCTTCACGGTGGGAACCAGGCATGTAGAGTCCATTCGTTCACCTTTTCTGCGTCGCACAAAGACACGGTGGTTGGAACCAAAGATCTCAAATTTGGACTCATCAGACCAAAGCACAGATTTCCACAGGTCTAATGTCCATTCCTTGTGTTCTTTAGCCCAAACAAGTCTCTTCTGCTTGTTGCCTGTCCTTAGCAGTGGTTTCCTAGCAGCTATTTTACCATGAAGGCCTGCTGCACACAGTCTCCTCTTAACAGTTGTTGTAGAGATGTGTCTGCTGCTAGAACTCTGTGTGGCATTGACCTGGTCTCTAATCTGAGCTGCTGTTAACCTGCGATTTCTGAGGCTGGTGACTCGGATGAACTTATCCTCCGCAGCAGAGGTGACTCTTGGTCTTCCTTTCCTGGGGCGGTCCTCATGTGAGCCAGTTTCTTTGTAGCGCTTGATGGTTTTGGCCACTGCACTTGGGGACACTTTCAAAGTTTTCCCAATTTTTCAGACTGACTGACCTTCATTTCTTAAAGTAATGATGGCCACTCGTTTTTCTTTACTTAGCTGCTTTTTTCTTGCCATAATACAAATTCTAACACTCCATTCAGTAGGACTATCAGCTGTGTATCCACCTGACTTCTGAACAACACAACTGATGGTCCCAACCCCATTTATAAGGCAAGAAATCCCACTTATTAAACCTGACAGGGCACACCTGTGAAGTGAAAACCATTTCAGGTGACTACTTCTTGAAGCTCATCAAGAGAACGCCAAGAGTGTGCAAAGCAGTAATCGAAGCAAAAGGTGGCTACTTTGAAGAACCTAGAATATAAGACATATTTTCAGTTGTTTCACACTTTTTTGTTAAGTATATAATTCCACATGTGTTAATTCATAGTTTTGATGCCTTCAGTGTGAATCTACAATTTTTATAGTCATGAAAATACAGAAAACTCTTGGAATGAGAAGGTGTGTCCAAACTTTTGGTCTGTACTGTATATATATATACACACACACACACACACACACACACATACATATATATATATACACACACATATAAATATATACACATATATATATATATATATATATATATATATATATATACACACACACACACACACACACACACACACACACACACACACACACATATATATACAGTACAGACCAAAAGTTTGGACACAACTTCTCATTCCAAGAGTTTTCTGTATTTTCATGACTATAAAAATTGTAGATTCACACTGAAGGCATCAAAACTATGAATTAACACATGTGGAATTATATACTTAACAAAAAAGTGTGAAACAACTGAAAATATGTCTTATATTCTAGGTTCTTCAAAGTAGCCACCTTTTGCTTTGATTACTGCTTTGCACACTCTTGGCATTCTCTTGATGAGCTTCAAGAGGTAGTCACCTGAAATGGTTTTCACTTCACAGGTGTGCCCTTTCAGGTTTAATAAGTGGGATTTCTTGCCTTATAAATGGGGTTGGGACCATCAGTTGTGTTGTTCAGAAGTCAGGTGGATACACAGCTGATAGTCCTACTGAATGGAGTGTTAGAATTTTATATTATGGCAAGAAAAAAGCAGCTAAGTAAAGAAAAACAAGTGGCCATCATTACTTTAAGAAATGAAGGTCAATCAGCCCGAAAAATTGGGAAAACTTTGAAAGTGCCCTAAGTGCAGTGGCCAAAACCATCAAGCGCTACAAAGAAACTGGCTCACATGAGGACCGCCCCAGGAAAGGAAGACCAAGAGTCACCTCTGCTGCGGAGGATAAGTTCATCCGAGTCACCAGCCTCAGAAATCGCAGGTTAACAGCAGCTCAGATTAGAGACCAGGTCAATGCCACACAGAGTTCTAGCAGCAGACACATCTCTACAACAACTGTTAAGAGGAGACTGTGTGCAGCAGGCCTTCATGGTAAAATAGCTACTAGGAAACCACTGCTAAGGACAGGCAACAAGCAGAAGAGACTTGTTTGGGCTAAAGAACACAAGGAATGGACATTAGACCTGTGGAAATCTGTGCTTTGGTCTGATGAGTCCAAATTTGAGATCTTTGGTTCCAACCACCGTGTCTTTGTGCGACGCAGAAAAGGTGAACGAATGGACTCTACATGCCTGGTTCCCACCGTGAAGCATGGAGGAGGAGGTGTGATGGTGTGGGGGTGCTTTGCTGGTGACACGGTTGGGGATTTATTCAAAATTGAAGGAATACTGAACCAGCATGGTTACCACAGCATCTTGCAGCGGCATGCTATTCCATCCGGTTTGCGTTTAGTTGGACCATCATTTATTTTTGAACAGGACAATGACCCCAAACACACCTCCAGACTGTGTAAGGACTATTTGACCAAGAAGGAGAGTGATGGGGTGCTACGCCAGATGACCTGGCCTCCACAGTCACCAGACCTGAACCCAATCGAGATGGTTTGGGGTGAGCTGGACTGCTGAGCGAAGGCAAAAGGGCCAACAAGTGCTAAGCATCTCTGGGAACTCCTTCAAGACTGTTGGAAGACCATTTCAGGTGACTACCTCTTGAAGCTCATCAAGAGAATGCCAAGAGTGTGCAAAGCAGTAATCAAAGCAAAAGGTGGCTACTTTGAAGAACCTAGAATATAAGACATATTTTCAGTTGTTTCACACTTTTTTGTTAAGTATATAATTCCACATGTGTTAATTCATAGTTTTGATGTCTTCACTGTGAATCTACAATTTTTATAGTCATGAAAATGCAGAAAACTCTTGGAATGAGAAGGTGTGTCCAAACTTTTGGTCTGTACTGTATATATACACACACACACATATATATATATATAGATATATATATATATATATATATATATGTATTATATTCACACATGGAATGGAATGAGACTTTCTAACAACTCCATCTTGGTGAATTGTCTTTTTTGTTGGCCAGTGAACTCTCCATCTGCAATTCTTCAACTAACTAACCGACATGATGCCATTCTAGGTAAAGACATAGGACATCACATAGAGAAGACATATGAGTTACATAAAACATCAAGTATAAAAATAAATTCTGGCTGGTTCAGCCACCTAGTATACACACTCCAGTCTCATTAACCTCTGTATTTACCACATAGATAGTAAATCTTATCATACACACTGACAACTCGGGCTGTGGAGTCAAAGTCGGAGTTGGGACCGATTTTGAGTGGAGTTGAAGTTGTAAAAAGGTTACTGACTCTGGCTCACAAATAAAATGATTAATTATATTATACAATTATTGATATTGTGTAATTAGATACACAGCTTGTTACATAGTTACTCTCATAGGAATTCAATCCAAGCTTTTTAATGAATTTCTGTCTGACTTGCTGGTTGTGGAGTCGGTAAGCCAAACCACCAACTCTATTTCCTCATCATGACTGTGACTCCTGCTCTGAGTCCGACTTCTCCACAAATAGCCGACAACCATGGTCAGTCAGAAGAAGTAAAGCGCCTCTAATTTATAAAAACGCCAGTGATTGAATTCCAGATGAAAACTGGTCCCAACTCTACAGCCCTGCTTCTGACTGACCATGGTTGTTAGCAATTTATGAAGGGGCCGGACTCGGATTTGGGCTGTGGAAATACAGAGGAGTCGGAGTCAGTAGTTTGGCCTACCGAGTACCCTGAAGACAATGTAGCTGATACTTTGAAGGTTGTTAAGGCTAGGGCTACATTGAGACTACTTGTAGTGTTAAGCTGTATTCACATGGCATTTTTTTTTAGCAATGATTACATGTTGCAGTAATACCTAGCACATGTTACTACATAGATCAGCTTTAAGCTAATGGCCCTCATATTGAAAACCTGTGGTTTATTGGTATAATAAAAATGTGATTCTTCTAACTG
Source organism: Leptodactylus fallax (assembly GCA_947044405.1). NCBI lineage: Eukaryota > Metazoa > Chordata > Amphibia > Anura > Leptodactylidae > Leptodactylus > Leptodactylus fallax. The sequence continues at coordinate 2,585,389 of CAMRHE010000081.1, read as the reverse complement.
CAAGTAGTAAATCATGTATTAAAAAAATACAGCGTAAACCCACTCTCTGTGTGCTGCCGCATTCAGTGCAGGGACCACCGATGTTGTCACTTATAAGTAAGTGAACCACTGATTCACTACAAGCTATGTCTCATTACAGTATGGCCAGTAATTGACATATAGTAATATACAGTCGGTGCTCATACACTTGTGCTCCCCACTATGACAGCTGTATTAGGGTACACAGAATTTTTTGCAGGCAGACAAAATCTGCTTTAGAAATTAGGAAATGTTTTTTTGACACGTTTTCTACCCAATGTAGTTTTTGATGAGGTTTTTGACTCCAGCACACTGTATGGACCTTGAAAATCTGCTTTAGGCTAAGGCCCCACGTTGCTGAAACGCAGCTTCTTTTGTTTCTGATTTTGCTGCATTTTTTTGAGCTAAAGCCAGGAGTGGATTGTTAAAAAGGTAGAAGTATAAGAACTTCCTATATGTTTCCCATTCCTTTCATAGCCACTCTTGGTTTTGGCTCAAAAAACACAGCAAAATCTGCAACAACAAAAAAACTGTTTCCGCAGCCTATAAGAAAAATCCGCATCAAAAAACGTGTCAAAAACTGCGTCATATTTTTTCCGCCTCCTGTTGATGTCAAGAGGTTTTTCAAGGCAGAATCCTCCTAAAGTTAGGTCATGTCGCTTTTTTTTTCCCTGGCTGAAAACATGAGCTAGAGGAAAAAAATCTGTTACTGACTATCACTGAAATGAATGGGAGGTGTTTTTTGAGGTGGATTCCGCTTCAAAATCCTCCTTCAAAAAACTCTGTGTGAACACACCCTTAGTTAGAGATTGCTCAGGTCTGAGGCATTACCCTAAGTGTGGGTAGAGGCAATCTACATATCTCCACTAGCCTCAAATAAAATATTGAAATAAACCTTACACAAGAAAGACATTAGTCTTTATTAACCAATGCCCAAGATTAGAATAAAAAAATCAGTTTTGTTCCATTTTTCAGCTGTAGAATGTGAATGGAAGTCCCAGAAAGCTGCTGTGCTCCTGCGCCTCCATGTCATGTACAAGCTGATATGACAATAATAATGACCACATATTTACTATCATCAAATCTTGTACAAGAGAGACTTTTTTACATTTTTCATTTTCCCCTTGTCTCAGTTAAGGTGTAAATCTCCACGCATTCTCCTTTAGGAATCTTCTTCTATTGCTTACTGACTTTAGAATTCTTTGTTTCTGTAAAAATAGTAATAAAAGAGGGACTTGCAGCTTTTCCATGCTGGTAACAACTGAATCCAGAGTTTCTAAGAACTGGAATGTCTGTATGCGTGAACAAGTCAAGTAGTACAGTCTGAATGGCTGTGGTGTGAGTGCATAGTTAAGGCTTCTGGTGCAGTCTTTAGAGAGGAAGACACTGAGGCCTTCAGCTCAAGAGTCTGTTCCAGTGATGCATAAAAGTCTTAGAACTGCTTAACCCGATGAGAATCAGTATAAAGAGGTACAACGTCATTAAGATAGCGAACCGATGGCTTGAGAACCAAGATGGCTGCCTGGACCTGCAGGAGGGAATATGGAGATAAAATATTCAAAAGATAAATTTACATTGAACAATGTAAATTGTGGACCTACATAAAAAGCAGGTGACAGAGGAGAACAGGTGATACTACTAGAGCTCTGCTACATTTGGAGCTCTGTTTGTGAACAGTGTTGTTATACACACTAACTTACATGTCACTTTTACCGTGACAATGGTGTCACTCTTGTCTATAAGCTGTATCTAGTATTATAGCCCAGGACTATAAACTTGAGCTGCAATACCTGATACAACCCATATAAAAGAGTAAAAAAAAATTGTTTTACATATTGTTCATCCATATAACCAGTTCTCTACAGCTTACTTACAGAGTAGTCTCATCTCACTCATCATTGGTTCTCCCAGTGCTCAGGTGTATGCACATTGAGGTTGAGGTGTATTGTCCCAACTTCAATGCAAAACTGCATGTGCATCGAAAGCAGTCATTATGGGGCAAGTATTAGTGTTATTTTTTCACCCTTGGCAAGGACAGGCTCTCAATAGGGATATTTGGGACAAGAAATATATGACTTTGTGTATTTACATTTCCAAGTTTTTCACGTCTCTGCTGCTAGGAATTAAATCTACAGGAATCTACAGTTTTCTTCCAGAAGCTGACAACCTGTCTTGGTCATGGGTCGATCACACATGTACACGACTTGTTAGCATACAATATGCTGCATACACTATGGATTTTCTGTCCACTTTCTGAAACTCTGCAGTATATTATAGAACCAGACAAGTGGATGAGATTTGATAAATTGCAGAAAAAAAAAAATCAAATGTCAATTTATATGGTAAATTTTTTACCCAGATTACACCGTTTACATTGCAAAGGGTGAAATCTGCAAGAAAATAGATGTTATACATGCAGATTTTGCTGGAGATATAGCCTCTAATTCCACAGCAAATCTACACTTGATTTTTTTCCACTGCAATTTCCACTCATTGTGAACATACCCTTACAGTCACATAGTAGTCATCTCTTTTGCAATCAGTCTTTCACCAATGCGTCCATCACATGACAGAGTTTCATCCGCTGGCAGAAACCATGAAAATTCCCATTCAATAGCAAAAAGCAAAGATCTTGTATAAAATATATAAATATTGTATAAATATATTAGAAATTTACACATCTTTTCATTTTACATACAATAGGCCTCACTTGGTGAAACAAGAAAATCCACAATGACCGATTTACCCACCTCCTCTGAGGCTGCTCCTGAGAATATACCAGAAGATATTTCACTCGTAACAACTGATTATTGGTAACCACAAAGTATTTCTCGGGAACATCTCCACCCTCACTGTTCCGTGCTCGGGCTCGCTTACGATCTATCTCAGATGAGTCTGAGGAGAACCAAGTGTAAAAATATACATCAATAAGAAAGGCTGTGAATGTATAAAAGCAAAATAATATTGGCAATCTTTAGAAAACACTTGAGAACTACTAGTAAAAAAAAACATATATTTGGGAACACAAAGCAGACATCTCTTACCTTTTTTCTTGACTTGGCACTTAACATCAGGATGATCGATCACTTCACACATTGCCACACAGCTAAGAATTGAGCCCAATATGCTACGAGTCCACCCATGTCCATGTGGGCTGTACAGAAGAGCCAGGCTCAGGTCGCTGGTTAAGTAAGTGCCTTCTCCAAATAAAGAGGTCTATAAGAACATGGACATAAAGGTTAAAAAACCATCCACAAAACTTCTGTACATGACTTACAAGAACACTCCTGGGTAAACAGTGGGTAAGGCCAAATTTACACAATCGCGTTTCAGTGGTGAAAATTGACCCATGTGTGTGCTGGATTTACTGGCCTGAACACTATGTGGAGAGACACAAGGATCAAGTTTCACAGTTGAAACTTGATTGTGTGAAAGTGACCTTATAAACAGTATAAGAACTGAGAGGGCTGAGCATGATTTAGGGAACCAAAAAGCCCTGTACTATGCATAACACAGTATTAGCCTTGAATGTTCCTTGAACATAAAATCCATCTCCATTTCACTCAATAACATACACCAGAATTGAGAGAGATAAATGGATGCTAGCCTCCACTGGTGCCACTTTTTCCTGTGAAAAGATGGGTTCTATGGGGAGACACGCAAACCGATGATACATAAGATTTCAGGATGAACATATACAAGAATCTAGAGTCTAGTAACAAACAGTCTTGAGTAGAAGTTATTTTCTGCCATAGCAGTATAGGTGCAAGTATTTCAGACTGTGCAGTATAGGTTGCCATACACATTAGATGAATGTTGTTGAAACTGCTGATTGTGACAGGGCCAAAAGACCAATTGATGTGCACAGTGAATGGTAGATGTCAAGGGAAAGAAAGGTTGGGCATGATGAATTTCAACATGCCCAATCCTTTGTTCTCAAGGAAAGGTGTTTGGTAGTGTTAACTTCTATCTCCCCATTGTGAATATATGAATGCTCAGCCAAGCTAAGCATGCATTCATATAGGAGGTAGTCAATGGAATAGCTGTTGGCTATTTGAAGTGGAGGCCAATCTTAGAAGTGAAGCTGTGCATGTTACAGATACTGAGGTCTTATAACAATGAAAAATCATCAAGTTATCTGCTACTGTATGTCACACCTTGTTCAGATGGCAGTGCAAGCCATTGTGCAGTATGGAATGGAAGTTCTCTAGACGGCTGCCGTGCAGGGCATACATGACATCCATCTCTCCACGTGTCTCTTGGAATTTGGTGTTCAGCTTCTCAGAGTATTCTATTTCAAACAGGAAGTCCGGAGTGGGCAGAGCAACCACGGGCGAGCCGGGCAAGGCTTGGATTTCCTCAAACTAAAATAGCAATGGGGGATAGAATTAAGGCTGGGGTATGAGTCAAATATGGTTAGTACAGATATTGTGCACTTCTATTGGTTAACTGTTAGGTTGAATTTACATACAAAAGATTTGTTGTCCAATTCATCTGATTAAGGTTTGCAGAACTCCATGCACATACTGCAGTAACAAATCTGCTGCATGTGAATATACCCTTATGGGTGTTAGTATAGACTACTGCAATAAAAATAAACACTTACATACGATCCATCACTGACACCCCTACAGATCAAGAGACCGGGGGTCCTGTCTACCCTGTTTCAATGAAGCTGCAAAGCCTGAAGTGGATTCAGAAGGAACGGGAAATAAAAAGAAAGACTTATACTTCTCCTTCCTGCTGGATCCACTTCTGGTTATGACTCACAAAATGTATGAAAAACTGAAGTGGCATGTACCGAAATACCAGTGAGTGTGAAACCACTGATACAGGTTTAGACAGTAGGTTCTGTCTTTCATTATTAAATGACACTTACTGTGGTAGACTTTGTTAGTTCAGGAGACACTTCAGTTGCAGTTCACATTTGAATAATTTATTAGGAAATTGCATAATATCTTAATATAAAAGTGTTGTACGGCCGTAGAAAAGTTTAACTTTACAATCTTAACAAAGAACACAACAAATGCCACTAAAAAAAGTCAGGTTAAATAGGTTTCCTGTGACTTTTAAACTGTTGGCCTATCCTATTCAGTATCAGAGTGATGGGAGTCCCACACCCAGCCTTCCCACCGATCAGCTGAAGGGGCTAAGGTGACCAAGCACAACCATTTATCTATCTATGGCGCAGTGGCTAATGAAGACATCTGAAAATCAGGGCCTCTTCAATCGGCTGATCAGTGGGAGTCCAACAACTGCCGCAACGACATCCCATTAATATCAAAATCCCAGAGTACCCCTTTTAAGTTATGTGTCACAGTTTTACGTGTTAAGGGTCAAGTTACAGTTTGTTTCACTTGAAATGATTTGCTGTAACCACAGCACAATTCTGATAATCTATCCTTCTCACAACAGACTTCACTTCTCGTGTTGCAGGTAGTCATATACACAGAGTGGCTACAAAAATACAAATGTATGACTGGTATCTGTAAAATAGCCTGCAAAAAATATTCCTCAATAATATAACTGTATAGCCCCAACAACACTACAATTCTGTCAATATTGGCCGTTGATGGCGGTCCTGAGGCTACGATATTATGGAAATTTTTCTGTTACTCTTATATCATCGAAAATAAAAAAGTATGTGAGTTCACACATAGTGGCACCTAAACAAATATGGGTACAAGAATCAGCTCATGAAATAAAACTTTAATACTGAATAAATGCACAGTCCATCTCTTGGTAGTCACTAGTCCATGATCTGTACAATGACACTCAAGCTAGAGCCCTGGAGATTTCCTTCTATTACAGCATACACCTGGCAAAACAAAACCTCCCAACAGAACCAGTAACGCAGCTCATACAATTCATCCTTAGCCACAACCATTTTACCTTTGGAGAGGATCTATAGCTACAGCGAATGGGAACTTCAATGGGGACCAGATGTGCACCCCAATATGCAAATCTCTTTATGGCAGAAATGGAAGGAACATATTTATCAACATGCGCCACCAAACCTATGATTTACCTTCGTTATATCGATGATATCCTTGTCATCTGGACTGCAGGTGAGGAGGCCCTACTTCAATTCCATAATGACTTCAATGACTTTCACCCGACCATCAACCTTAAACTTAGCTATTCAGGGAGTGAAATTCACTTTCTGGATACCACAATATACATTAAAGACCACCGGCTACTCACATCGATATACCACAAACCCACAGACAGAACGGCCTACCTGAGAAACGACAGCTTCCACCCCAAGCACACAAGACAATCTATAATCTACAGCCAGGCTATACGATACAATCGTATTTGCTCCGACAAAGCAGACCTGGACAAGCACCTCCTGGATCTGAGGATGAAATTTCTCAGATTGGGATACAAACCAAAAGTGACAGACAACCAATTAAACAAAGCAGCAGCCATTAACAGAGACAGTCTGCTCACATATAGAGAGATCCAGAAAGAAGCCCGAGTGCCCCTAGTTGTCACCTACAACCCACAGCTGGAGATCCTACGAAGGATTGCCAAGGAGCTCCAACCTGTACTACATAGGGACAACAGACTCAAGGACATATTTCCAGTCCCCCCCTCTCCTCTCCTTTCGACAACCACCAAACCTGAGGCGCATTATCGTCCGGAGTGCCCTGAAGGCCCCAACTGAAAATGGCACCTCACCTTGCCTACATGAAAGGTGCATGACCTGCAAGCACATCCACACCGCTGACAGTGTACCTATCCCACAGTCACAACAGGTGCACAGAATTAGGGGGACATTTTCCTGCAGGTCTTCCAATGTGGTGTACCTCATAATGTGTGTGCAATGTCCCACCACAGGCCTCTATGTGGGGGAAACAGGGCAGAGACTCAGTCAACGAATGAACTCACACAGATCCACCATTAATAACAGTAGAACAGATCTCCCAGTGGCCGCACATTTGTCCGGAGAAAACCACTCTATTGAAGATTTGCGGGTTGTGGTTTTAATGGGACATTTTAAGACACAGGAGAAAAGAAAAGAAATGGAGTACAAATTTATGCAAAAATTTCAAACTCTGCAATTTGGACTTAATATTCATGCCAGCTTCATGTCACACTATGTTTGAACCATGAACTGAACTCAATATTCATGCCAGCTTCAAATCACACTATGTGTGACCTGTGAGGGTCACAAATCACCTCCTGATAGCAAACAGATAACAGCAAGAATTACTGATCCCTCCGTCACACACCACAAGTTTCCAGACTGTTTTTTTGACCTGTTGTAAATAACTTCTCTACTTAGATTGCAATTTTTTTTAAGGACTCTAAAATGCTTTGAAAACCATGTGTATAAAAATCTGTTAATTTTCAGTTCTTGTATCACACCATGTCTGATGAAGAGAGCTAGACTCTTGAAAGCTTACTTATAAATATACTCAGTTAGCCTCTAAAAGGTATCGCCTGATTTCTTCACTCTTCCACTACTTTCAATGGCTAACACGGTACAACATTATACTACTAGCATACAACATAATAATAGTTTTGACTGTGGCACCTATATACTGATGACCTATTCTAAGAATAGGTCATCAATATGTGATTACTGGGGGTCTGACACTCAGGACCCTCACCAATCAGCTGGTTCAAGAGGCCACAGAAATCATGTGAGTCCTGGGGCCTCTTCACTAAATACCAAGTCCAGTGCCGTACATATTATAGGAACTGTGCCTGGTATTCCAGCTCACTTCAATAGGCTTGAGCTGTATGCCACTGTGTGGCTGATGAACATGACGTCATCTGCAGAAAGAACAGCCTACAGCACACGTGAGCACTGAAACCTCTTCAAACAGCTTATCCATGGGGGTCCCAGGTTTCAGATTGACATTATTCATATATTGATAACTTAGTCTACGGACATACAAGTCCTGGAAAACCCCTTTAAGGTAATGGTAGGACATAAGATTATGATGATGTTCCTAAAGAACACGTTTACCTTTTCCTTTTTAAGGCATTTCATGGTGAAAAGTTTCTCCGACAGAATCCAGCTCAGTAGACTGAGAAGCCTCTGGTCTAACTTCGCCTTGTTCTGGATGAATTCCCGAAGACCGGGTAAGACATTTGCATCGGCAATCTACCAAATACAGACAAACGTCAATTCAGAAAGGAACTTCTAGTAAATGTCACACACAATATATCCATAAACTTACTGACACGGCAATACACATATAACAAGAGCTCCTTAAAATGTAACACAGATGACTGCCAACACATATCTAGAAGGACGTTTCCCCTCATTATAGTGACAGTAGGTGGAGACATACATTTTTTTTTTATTATACAGCTTTGACCAAATATGCATCTAGAATTATTAGCATATAAAAAGGGATGAAGAACAGACTGAAAGCTTTTGCTCAATAAGTGGCATGTAGGTCCCCATTCACATGATTGCTGGCAATCCCAGCAGTTGAACCCTCAATGATCATCTATTTAATCTATCTATCCTGTAGATAGAGAATAAATGTTATTAAAGGAAAAACACTCTCAGTTCTAGTCAATATACTGTGGTAAAAAATTCTCATAGTAGTAACTTGAATGCTCAGAATGCTGCAGAATAGATTATCACTATGCGAAGGATCTGGCTGTGTTGTGAATGATTGAGCATGCATGTCCCCCAGTATTCAGCTCATTAGATGGACGTGCACCTTGCTATATACTTTGAACACCAAGTGGCACCATACTATGTACTAGGTATTTTTAACAGCACATATATGCCAAACATTGTTATTATTTCTGATCTACTGTACAGAGTGAATTAGGACAACCCCTTTAAAAGGCCAGGTTCACACTTGGAGGATTTTCAGAACTTTTTTAGTGTCCAGTGTCCCTCTAGGAGTTGTTAACACACTTGAAAGTGAACAGAAATTTAAGACAGCCTTCCAAATTCTGGCCCTGTGCTTTCTGCCATTGGTTTACTTGCCAATCAGAAACAATGAGCTGATTTACAGTCATATGAAAAAGTTTGGGCACCCCTATTAATCTTAATCATTTTTAGTTCTAAATATTTGGGTGTTTGCAACAGCCATTTCAATTTGATATATCTAATAACTGATGGACACAGTAATATTTCAGGATTGAAATGAGGTTTATTGTACTAACAGAAAATGTGCAATATGCATTAAACCAAAATTTGACTGGTGCAAAAGTATGGGCACCTCAACAGAAAAGTGACATTAATATTTAGTAGATCCTCCTTTTGCAAAAATAACAGCCTCTAGTCGCTTCCTGTAGCTTTTAATCAGTTCCTGGATCCTGGATGAAGGTATTTTTGACCATTCCTCTTTACAAAACAATTCCAGTTCAGTTAAGTTTGATGGTCGCCGAGCATGGACAGCCTGCTTCAAATTATCCCACAGATGTTCAATGATATTCAGGTCTGGGGACTGGGATGGCCATTCCAGAACATTGTAATTGTTCCTCTGCATGAATGCCTGAGTAGATTTGGAGCTGTGTTTTGGATCATTGTCTTGCTGAAATATCCATCCCCGGCGTAACTTCAAATTCGTCACTGATTCATGTACATTATTCTCAAGAATCTGCTGATACTGAGTTGAATCCATGCGACCCTCAACTTTAACAAGATTCCCGGTGCCGGCATTGGCCACACAGCCCCAAAGCATGATGGAACCTCCACCAAATTTTACAGTGGGTAGCAAGTGTTTTTCTTGGAATGCTGTGCTTTTTTGACGCCATGCATAACGCCTTTTTGTATGACCAAACAACTCAATCTTTGTTTCATCAGTCCACAGGACCTTCTTCCAAAATGGCTGGCTTGTCCAAATGTGCTTTTGCATACCTCAGGTGACTCTGTTTGTGGCATGCTTTCAGAAACAGCTTCTTTCGCATCACTCTCCCATACAGCTTCTCCTTGTGCAAAGTGTGCTGTATTGTTGACCGATGCACAGTGACACCATCTGCAGCAAGATGATGCTGCAGCTCTTTGGAGGTGGTCTGTGGATTGTCCTTGACTGTTCTCACCATTCTTCTTCTCTGCCTTTCTGATATTTTTCTTGGCCTGCCACTTCTGGGCTTAACAAGAACTGTCCCTGTGGTCTTCCATTTCCTTACTATGTTCCTCACAGTGGAAACTGACAGGTTAAATCTCTGAGACAACTTTTTGTATCCTTCCCCTGAACAACTATGTTGAACAATCTTTGTTTTCAGATCATTTGAGAGTTGTTTTGAGGAGCCCATGATGCCACTCTTCAGAGGAGATTCAAATAGGAGAACAACTTGCAATTGGCCACCTTAAATACCTTTTCTCATGATTGGATACACCTGGCTATGAAGTTCAAAGCTCAGTGAGGTTACAAAACCAATTTTGTGCTTCAGTAAGTCAGTAAAAAGTAGTTAGGAGTATTCAAATCAATAAAATGATAAGGGTACCCAAATTTTTGCACCGGTCAAATTTTGGTTTAATGCATATTGCACATTTTCTGTTAGTACAATAAACCTCATTTCAATCCTGAAATATTACTGTGTCCATCAGTTATTAGATATATCAAATTGAAATGGCTGTTGCAAACACCCAAATATTTAGAACTAAAAATGATTAAGATTAATAGGGGTGCCCAAACTTTTTCATATGACTGTATAAAGACTTGCATTTTATACGTCAGTCTTCATAATGGCCCTGACAGGCGCAAGGCAGCCCTGATTTATCAAGAGGTCTGTGCACCTTAATGGAGATCTATACACACATGGCCAAAATTGTTGGTACCTCTTGTTTAATGAAAGAAAAACCCACAATGGTCACAGAAATAACTTGAATCTGACAAAAGTAATTTGCTAAACTACATGTTGACAAGCCACAAAGCTTCTGGGAGAATGTCCTATGGACAGATGAGATAAAAATCGAAAGTTTTGGAAAGGCACATCAGCTCTATGTTCACAGGCAGAAAAATGAAGCATATCTTGAAAAGAACACTGTCCCTGTTGTGAAACATGGAGGAGGCTCTGTTATGTTCTGGGGCTGCTTTGCTGCATCTGGCACAGGGTGTCTTGAATCTGTGCAGGGTACAATGAAATCTCAAGACTATCAAGGGATTCTAGAGAGAAATGTGCTGCCCAGTGTCAGAGAGCTTGGTCTCAGTCGCAGGTCATGGGTCTTGCAACAGGATAATGACCCAAAACACACAGCTAAAAACACCCAAGAATGGCTAAGAGGAAAACAATGGACTATTCTGAAGTGGCCTTCTATGAGCACTGACCTAAATCCTATTAAGCATCTTTGGAAGGAGCTGAAACATGCCGTCTGGAAAAGGCACCCGTCAAACCCGAGACAACTGGAGCAGTTTGCTCATGAGGAGTGGCCAAAATATCTGTTGAGAGGTGCAGAAGTCTCATTGGCAGTTACAGGAATCGTTTGATTGCAGTGATTGCCTCAAAAGGTTGTGCAACAAAATATTAAGTTAAGGGTACCATCATTTCTGTCCAGGCCTGTTTCATAAGTTTTCTTTTTTTAAAAAATTCTGTTGAAGCATGGTTGAAAAGCAATGTCTGACTTTCATTTGTTCATTTTCATAGAATTTTTATATATTATTACTTTTGTCAGATTCAAGTTATTTCTGTGACCATTGTGGGTTTTTCTTTCATTAAACGAGGGGTACCAACAATTTTGTCCACGTGTGTAACTGGTGTAGAGTTATAACTGGCTTAGATTTCCATTATAACTCATACTAGAAAACTACCGTAAGTTATAATAAATATATCTGCTCTGCTCACATTAGCCCAATGTGGTGAGCGAGGTGCAGAACAGAGGTTGAAGTGCAGGTTTGGTGCAAGAAAGAAGGGCCTTGTGCCAAATGTGAACCACAATATCTTCCCTGTACACCAATAAACTGGAGTATAGGGCCTGATAAATTCCTAGTCATGCGCCATGGCTTCTGTGACTTAATCAGCAGCAGAATCTGCAGCAAGATTGAGCAGGACGCTTCTTTTCTAGCTTCCTACAAAAAGAAGTGTGTGGAGCTACCTCCCACGCTGATTTTGAGGTTAACTGATTAGTAAAGTTATAGTTAGCTAGAAGACCTGTTACACTTACACTTACTTTAGTCATCATTTTTAACAATTGCTTATATTTATACTTTTCATGAATGTACTGGTACCAGTTGTAAGATTTGAGATAATTTTATGGATTTTACCATATTCGATGATCCTCAGTTTTGCAAACAATCCTGTGCCTCACAATGGAGGCATTCACGGCAGTTACTCACCAAGGCATCAAAATCTTTGTGTTGGTCGCTGGCATAGAAGGGAGGGAATGGTCTTAGTACAGAGTCTCTCTTGTAGCTTCGGAGAGCAGATACAAAGAGGCTGCATTTCAGATCTGCTGCTAGTGGATCCCTAGAGATAATCTGCTCTACCATTTCTGTACTCCTAATTCAGGAGTTACAAAAATTGTTCTGTGGACAAAAAGAAAAAGAGAAAGAAATTGTTATATATGAGGTTGAGGCAAAAAGGCAGACGAGACTTAGTGGCAGGGTCAGAGCCACATATTTACTAAAATTTATGCCAGAAACCAGCACAAATCTATGCAAGCTTGAAGCTTATATAGATTTGCTTTTCTGGTGTATAGACTGCCAAGAGATGTGCCTGTGCCTCTTGGAAAACCTGGTGCACCTTTCTCCAGTGTTCTTCAGATAAAGGATGACGTATAAAACGCTAGTCTTAGTTTCAGAACTGGAGTGATCTCTAATAGCCTATTGTTGGCAGTCATGTGAAAACTCATTTAGAAGCTGCCCCTGGTGGGAAACCACTATGGGAAGCTCTGACTTTCACCAAAGATTCCTGACTAGCTATAAATATGGTTTTTTTATGGAAAAATTGCACTTTGAAACAAAATGTCATGAAGGCACGTGTGTGTACAAAGTTATCATTGGAATTTGACAATGTGTCAAGTGTCTGCTTTCAGAAAATATATGAGTATAGGCAAGGTTATAACAAGTAACCATGGGGTACCATCTACCTTGACCACTTTAAGCAGCAAGTTCAAAGCTTGATTTTACAGAACAAATAATGCACAAAGTGATGTCAAAATAAAGGGATAATCCCACTGTGATGTCACAGTACAGGAATAATGCCCATAGTGATGTCACAGTACAGGAATAATGCCCATAGTGATATCACAGTACAGGAATAATGCCCATACTGATATCACAGAGCAGGGATAATCCACACAGTCATGTCACAGTACCGGGATAATGCCCATAGCGATGTCACAGTACAGGGATGATGCCCATAGTGAAATCACAGTACAGTGATAATTCACACAGTGATGTCACAGTACAGGAATAATGCCCATAGTGATGTCACAGTACAGGAATAATGCCCATAGTGATATCACAGTACAGGAATAATGCCCATAGTGATATCACAGAGCAGGGATAATCCACACAGTGATGTCACAGTACCGGGATGATGCCCATAGCGATGTCACAGTACAGGGATGATGCCCATAGTGAAATCACAGTACAGTGATAATTCACACAGTGATGTCACAGTACAGGGATAATGCCCATAGTGATAACACAGTAGAGGGATAATGCTCACTATGACATCATAGCACAGAATTAATACACACACAAAAAGTTCACCATGTACACTGTGACATCACAGCATATGAAGAAAGTAATTACAACGTCACATGCAGATATTATGACGCCCCAGTAAAGTAAAGAAGACACATTCAGTTTTTCATATCACCTTCCATCATCCATAGTTATCACTAATTGCCCCTTAGATCTCACTAGGAAAGTCCCCTTGGTTCTTTAGGCCCCATAGCAGCTGCTATGGCTGCTAACCTGATGGGTACACCCATGGTTATTGGGTTTAGTAGGAATTATTTTATTACTTAAATGGGTTATTCAGTGTCTAACATTGATGGCCTAACCTTAGGATAGTCCATCAATATTAGATCTGCAGGGGTCCCAGATGTCACAAGCTGTGCTACTCACTTGCCATACAAACTATAGCGGAATCTATGGGGCAGCGCTGCAGTCTTTTGAGCGTTTTTTTTAGCCAACGCCTGGAGGTTTTGAATATAGCAAAATGGAAAAGTATAAGTATTTTCTATATATTTCCCATTCCTGTTGAAGCCACTAGTGGCTTTGGCTTAAAAAAATGCAGGAAAAACTACAACATGGGGCCTTAATCTAAGGCCTTATCCACACATCTGTCCCTGATTTTTGCAATGGAAAACAGAACATTTTTCATCTGTGATAACATTTATTTTTCATCAATTTTCTATCCATGATTTTCTGTTCTTTCCATCCATATGTCTCTGAAAAAGTCACATGACTACACAATTGTAATTTTCATGGTTTTGTGTTTCTTCTGAAAAATGTTTCAAGATACGACATTTTTTCCATTAAAAATACAGCAGTTTGAGCAAAAATACAGAAATCAATGGGTCTGTATGCGAATAGTTCCTTACATGGGGGGCAAAATGTGTGAATAATGAAGGATGACCTCAAGTACTCCTCCGGGAAAACAATTTTACAAGTGACTATTGTAACATATGCAACCAAGTTGCGAGACTGTCTGTGACGATTAGGCTAGGACTCCATGATGGCTTTGATAACAATTTCTGTCATGTGACCAAAGATGGCCGTGTCGCCCTGAGACTCCTTCACTAAGGTAAATGAATGGAGTGGCAGTGCAATATCAGAGATGTTGTGAACGCAACTACTAGGAAATAAGTGTGTACTTTTAGTTGCCTATAGCAACCAATCAGAGTACAGCTTTCATTTTATATACTGCAGTTGAAAAATGAAAGCTGTGCTGTGATTGGTTGCTATGGGCATCAGTACACGTTTACTAAATCAAGTAAGGCCCTTGTACACACAGGGAATTTACTTCTTACACACATAGTAGCTACAGACTATGATGTGAATTTGCGCAGGGGGTTGACTTTATTATGTCTGTCCAGCAGGAGCCCATGACACAATGTACAGTACACCCTCTATATATAATGGCACACCAGCCTGCTCCCTCTCACCTGGGTTCCTTATAGACACAGGGCAGTCCATACTCACTTCCGCACAGCTGACGTGTCTTCCAGCAATTCAGGCTTATAGCTGTCTTCATCATTGCCTGCACTGTGCAGTATAGTAGTATGTGACACAGGCACGGAAAGACATACCCGCCGGGGGCTTTAGCCGCAAAGCACGCTGGGAGGTGTAGTTTTACTAACAAACCACACGTGTGCAGAGCAGAAGCATGTAGCTATTGTAAAGTAGAGCTGCATAGCCACAGGCTGCCTGCACATGAATGGAGCGGAGCTTAGTGGTTGCTATGGCTGGTTGTCATAGTGACTACTGCCGTAAACCAAGCCTGTGTGAAAAGTCACGAGTCGGTCGTCCACGTGTACGAATGGATGTCATGTGTTTATCAGTACCTGGTCAGACTGACGTGGTGGCTTTTGCCATGGACATTACTAGTGAAAGATGAAAGGGGAGTGTACATCTTTAACCCCTTGCTGCGCATCCATTTGCCGTTTTTTTTAATGATTTTTCCCCTCCCCACCTTTCAAAGGTCATATTCTGTTTTTTCCATCAATATAGTTGTATGAGGACTTGTTTTCTGCAGGACAAGTTGTGTTTTCTAATGACACCATTTCACTTTCCATATAATGTATTTCAAAACTGTAACTAACTAAATTCTGGGGTGGATGATAAAAAATAAACACAAATGCACAGGTCTAGTTTTATGGCATTCACTGAGCAGTAAAAAATAACGTAACTCATTCTGTTAGTACACTATAGCACTACTACTTTAAGACCTTATTCACATGACAGTGCTGTTATTCACAAACCTAATGTCCCTTGAAGGCCATTGCAAGGGCTTATTCTCACACTGTGATAGCATCAGACGTCTGCTTTAAATCCCATGAATTCTTATGGGTCTATTCACATAGCTATATCTATCTATATCTGTCAAAACTGACAAAGATAGAACATTTCAATTTTTAGAATAGAACTATAGACATTTGTGGTTTTAAAAACGGCTGCCACACAGCTGGTGTGTGACTAAGGCCTTAGGCTAATGGAAAGGGTAAAAGGAAAGCGCAAGTGAAAGCCAGGGTGGAAACCAGTTGACTTTAGCAGAAACTGAGACAAAGTCAACTGGTTTCACTGCAGCTTCACTTATGCTTTCCTGCGTGGCTGGCTCTAATTTTAGCTTTTCCATTGCAAAGCATGGAAGCTGCTCCAGAACCCGCATCAATAAGTGAAATGCTGTGGGTTCAAAACCTGCCCAAAGCCTGGCCCCATGTTTTACAGTCTCTGCAAAGTGAATCAGATTCTAGCGAAAAAATACACGCAGCAGAAATGTTTTAATTTCAAAACCGCAACGGAAGTCGCAGCATGCTAATTATACCTACAGAAATGCCGACAGTTTCCGTATAGGTATAATTGAAGCAGAAAGTCGCTGCGGGAAAAACCGTGATGCATTGTGAATCAAGTCCGAATGATCTTTTCATGGATATGCAAGTGTTTCGGGGACAGTCTTGATTGGCCAGATTTCACAGCTAAAGGTGTGGCATAGGATAGAAATTCCATGGGGGAGTCGGAGCACTTACAGCTGTCTATAGATAGATTGGCTCCACCCCGCTGCACTTGCAGGCTGTCATGCATATTCACAAAAAGATATTTATCTTTGCATTGCTTCATCGATTTGTGACCAAATAGGTAGGTTTCTGCTCCTATTAAAGAACCCTACACAGCACTATTATTGGTTTGGAAGGCATTTTGGACATGATAGACTCCCTTTTAAAAAATCATCAGTACAATCTCCTATCCTATTAGTCAAATAGCCTTTTTTGATTAAAAAAAAAAAAAAAAATCTAAAATAGCTACATTTTTTTTCCTCCAGCTACGAAATAAATCATCGACATCTCTATTTTGAATGGAGAATGGACAAATATCCCCTATTTTTACATACTATGTATTTATGGATAGTTTGGCATGAATAATACTATAAGTGGACATAGGTATAGCCATTACCCTATCATCCAAGTGGTTGTCTAGCAGGATCATTTATATTTTTCTTTAGAAGTGGACCAGAATTGATTTTAAAAAATGAAAGGATTATTACTTACCTCCTGCCCCTGCCATTCTGAAACTATCCGGGTCCCAAACTCCAATAACTGGCTGCAGTGGGGATTAGCGCTGTGGAGCTAGAGTCATGGAGTCAGAGTCAGTACAAGTTGTAGGTGAAGTTTGACTCCAGCTTCAAAATAAGATTATTAATAATTTTTTATTATATCATACAATTATTGTTATTGTATAATTACTTAGATACATAGTATCTTTCATATTTACTTTCATAGGAATTCTAGAATTAGAATTAGATTCTTCGTGAATTTCAGGATCCTTACTGCTTCTGACTGGCCATGGCTGTCAGCCATTTATGAAGGAGTCAGAGTTGGAATCGGGCTGTGGAAAATTAGAAAATAATGGGGTCTGCTGGGTTTCTGCCTGAAAAATGCAGAGAGAAAAGTACTGCTTGCAGGACTTATCTCTCTACATTTTTTAAGTAGATTCGGGGATGAAAACCCCAAATGGAGTGCAAATGCTGGTGTAATTCCAGCCTTACTCGTAACATCGGAACATCGCAGTCATTAAAAGTTAGTGATCTGTCATAAGGTTCTGCAAAGTTTAGAGTACACAGTAAAAATCAGATACCAATACCCATTGAGCTGGCTTTATTATAATGATAATATTCTGGCAATGTAGAAATATTTGACCAGATCAGGCTTAGACCGAATGTGACTCTCCAACTGTTATGAATTAGAGACCATGCTGAGGCGTGTATGTCAAGAGCAGCAAGGGGGCCACAGGCTGCTTAGCCCTGGCATAGAGGATGGTGCTTGTAGTGTCTTGTATGATGACTGGCATGGGAAAAAGAGCAGCTCAGCAGTGTAGAAGAATTTTGTATGAGGGGCCTGTACATGAATGGGTACAGAGGAACGCTGATACATCTGCTCCCTGTTAAACTTTAATAAGAGGAGACATCAAAGGCTTTGAAGCTGAACTCTGACATCGCACATGAAATGCCTCTGATCTTGTAAAGACCTGGAGGTTGCAGAAGTCAAAAGACAGCTGTGCCAGGCAAGTCCAATTCCCACATTACCAATGTGATCTTTGCCAGCAACATTAACCACCTCACCGCCACAAAATAAAGCACCAAGCTAGATCTTTATCTCTGTATACCGGGATTCATAGCAAAACTGCTTTCACTTCACACAACATCTCGGTCCAAGGAATGTGCCATGTCTCCCTTCATAAGTACACCATATTTGTATAGTGTGTTTATGATGTAGAGAAATATTCATGGAAACCTTTTATATGCTATAGATATTCAAAGGAGGTAATGCCAGACAGGGCTGTTCTGTAAAATGAATAAACATATTGTAGAATTTAGTTAATTTCATCAATATGTTTGGCATTCTAGTGACCCTGCTTGTTGGAGGAAAGCATCATGTTATAGAATGTGCAATAACTAAGTTTGTATATTGTTTCCTTTGTTCCTGAATTGGAATCTATCACTAGTATTACTTAAAGGGGTTTTCTAAGATTTTGTTTAATTTTACAGATTTTTTTTATAATTGTTTGAACAACACAGTCTCTGTTACAATCACTTCCTTACTGGTCCTGATCATGTGCAGTTCAATGTGCACATGACAACAGTTGTGAGCAACACCCACCATGAACAAGATGTCATTACTGATGTAAACTGCATTTGTCTAAACTTTATTGACTGCCAGAGCAGCCAGGAGGAGATGGGGTCTGGTCCTGATCACAAGATGGGCAAGCACCTGGCTCACACATCTAGATGATCACAGCAATGATTAGAGGCAACAGAAGCAAGGACGGGTAGACAAACTAATTTTTTTTATATTAATATTTAATTTTAATTATCCTAGATTCTCCCATGTCTCCACTGGACAGGAGGGAGGGTACTGCACATCTTCTGAGGGTGTACTCAACATGAATGAAAAACTGCTAGGAGGTGCCGTGGGATACAGGGATTGACTGTCTAGAAAAGCACAAACACTTCCACAACCAGGAAGTGTAAACCAGGAAGTATTGCATGAACCTGAAAATATTAGGAATGGTAAAAATGGTCCAAACACACAAAGGTATCCTATAATAGGCACTGCTCCACTGACTTTTAGTCTTTGTAATGTACAGTCATGCAGAACTGAACCTGAATTAGATCCTACTCTGGGTTTGAAACACATTGTACACATTGAACAATAAATTAACTTGATACATTCATCACCATTTGGATCTGCCACAAACTGGATTTTTGCTCACCTCCAACCCACTGGCAGGATGCGTTATAACTTTGTTGGTTGTTTGAAGCCTTCACTACGAGTCAACTCTGCTATACAGCCTGTTATGTGCACCAGCAATACTTGTGTAATACGTGACGGCAACCTGCAGCACCTACTGGCCTAGACCCTTTTTGTGATGGACTCTAGAACTATGCAAAATAATGGTTAATGGGATATCCAAGACTGACAATAACTGACCTATCCTTAGGACAGGTCATTAAATTGATATCAGTGGGTGTCCAAAATCTGAATCCTGCCTCTGTTTTAAATATCACACCATACAATATTCTCCAAGGAACACCCAATTTAGCATGAAAGCACACTCATTTTCTAACCACCTGTGTTATGCTAATCATCCTCCGAATTTTGGGCCCTACAAAAACTGTATGGACAGCTGTATTGTTATACACTTACTAGCCCTATTCACAGAATAAATGCCTTGGTGGACCGCTCATGAGTGCTGCCACTCCATGCATTTCAAGGACTCTGCCACAGAGATAAATGGAGTCATAGTGTGCCTGTATGATCTGTTACTCCATTCATATGTGGCACACAGGACCCTGTTCTTATGATCAGACAGTTATCTCTTAGCCTGTGTATAGGGAATAACCAGTAATTACTGGAATTCCCATTTAAAGGTGATGTTCTTGAAATTTCCCCCAAAAGCTTAGAATGGTATAAATAGCATAATGAGTGACCTTTTGGATCCCATGCCTCTGGCTGCTTCACTGGTCTCTGTATCCTGGCCTACATTTTTACACAAACATGTGATTTCTGCAGCCACTTATTGGCTCTAGTTCAAACCACTTTGGTCAACCCTGGTTATCTTTTGGAAAAAAATTCCAAGGGCCTAGACATCCCTTTTTATGATTTGGCTTATTTCATCTTGAGACAGAACTATTTTTCATACAGGCACCTACAGGAAGCCTAAGGTAATTGTGTCTGCTATATAGATCCCCTACAAACCAGATTTTAGGGTTGCTGAAAGCATCATACTGTTTTATATCCCATTGAAGGGAGTCTGTCAGCAGGAAAAACATCATTCAGCCAGTCACAGTACCTTATAGTGCTCAGAGCCCTGAGCACAGTGCTATACATTGTTTGCAGAATTGTTTCACTTTCATGTAAATCCATTTTTATTATACAAATCTCCAAAGTGTGAGGCATGCTGCAGTATACATGCGCGTCTCACGTCACCTGCACTCAGAAGAGAGGAACCACGACTTTAACTGACTTACACTGGAAGCAAGTGTGTATGCACAGTATATATGTAAATAATTAGGCACAGAATATTATAGGGATTTCCAGCTATATAAAATGGCCTCTAATAGCCTAATATGTAAAACTTACCTTTCCAATAATTCATCCATTATGACTGCCTAGGTCCCCTTGCTGGTATAATTACAGTTCCTTTAGAGTACCTTAGAGGTACAGAAAGGTAACAATATGGAAAGTTCAAAAAGGTTTATGTTCAGAAAGTTTAATATTTTTGTATTTTATACTTTGTACGCAAATCCTATATAACTATGTATATATAAAGTGAATTCTGTAAGATTGGCCTGCAATTAAAAAAGTAATCCAGTGAAAACACAGTTTTTCATCCCTCCACCACTACCTGATTTTTTTTCACACTGTGTATTTCTTTTCTGTGTATTGCACTCATTCCCTGTAGTTCAGCAACCTCTCTGCTTCTGTGATAGTCCTTGACAATCACATGGAAAGCTAGAGACAGTAATATAAAATCTCTGCTTGCTGTGGGACATTGTAATTATCCTTCTCTCTATACTCTCCTAAGTAATCTGAATGTCAATAAGTATTCACAAGGGGGAATATTGGCTGTCTTCTTCTTTATGACTGTATGACATGAACTGTCTAATCATCATCAGTAACTAGTGATAGGAGTTTGTGTCCCATTATGAAACAACGCCAATTTACTTGGTTCAGACCTACCAGTCTCATGCTTAGAGACTGGTAGGTCGGAACACTTAAATCAACTCTGTCTAGGAGTGCACTGCATGGACTCTATGTGTTTGCTCTATTCTGCTTGTATAGATGGACTTTAATGGTTTACTAATAAATTGGTAGACTGCTGTGTTCGGAAAGAAAAAAAAATGACTAAAGAGGCATTATATAAACTTGTTGATCAGACTTGGTACTATAATTATTAAACTCTTATAGGATATTGTTTTTGCATCATAATTATGCGCTTTTTATTACACTAATTTTAAAGACCATTTAACTCTTCACTAAAGAGACTTATTACAAGTCATTCACTTGACGCTGCCTACAAGTGCCCATTCATTAATGGGCAAACAACACTCCACACAGAGATGAAACAAAGACACCTCGCTTCCCACACACCAGCTACTACTGCGGATATCGTCCTTTTCTTCCACCCTTCATAAATTCTCCTACTTTATGAGGCCTCCATAAAATGGACATAAAAACATTGCAGCTCTTATTTCTTTGTGATCAGTTAAGAGTTGTTGGTTTAGTTTTATGACCCTCTTTATCTTTCGTCCGTGATCTGATTTTGTAATATGCATATAAGATGAGTTACTTTCCAATGTACACCTTCCATAAATAGTTGTAGCACTATATCATTGCATAGTCCTTGTAAATGCTGCATAACTTGAAATACTGTGAAAAACAATTTCAGATATTCCTATTAGTGCATATTTGTTATAGCGAATGTGTTCTAATCGTTGTATAAAATGTAATAGACAAAAAAAAATTCTGAATAAACTATAATACAACATAATCTAGTACCTGTATCACTTAGGTAAACTAACACAGAACAGATTTGCCATATGCGAATGCAGTATGGATTTTTTTTTTTAGAAATTCTGAGTAACAGTTGAACCTGTTGACTGAGTAGTTGAACCTGTATTGACCAGCAGATCCACACGTCATTTTAACATTGCAGTTACAGGTGTAGATTTTAGGTTGCACATTGATCCAGATTTACTAATAGTTAGACAGTGTAACCAGAGACAGGCAATCTGAAAATGCACCATATTTATCACACTGGCTGATGATGGATGATAAATTTGACTACTGAATGAATTTTCCAACACAATTGTGGTGCATTTAGGCTAAAGGTCCCCGTACTGGGCTGCAGCAAAAAAGCGCTGTGGGAAAAACCACGGCGGCAACGCATCACGGATTTTTCCCACAGCGCTTTTCACAGAAAGACTGCAGAGGTTTCCTCTGTGGACTTTCTGCTTCCATTATACCTAGGGAAACCGCTGTCATTTCCGTAGGTATAATTGACATGCTACTATTTCCAAAATGACCACGGTTTTGAAAATTGCAACATGTTCGTTGCGCGTATTTTCCCACAAACTGGGGATGGGATTTGCTAGAATCCCATCCACTTTGCTGTGATCGTAAAACCTCAGGCAAACCGCGGCGTTTACATCACGTGGGTCAGTGGCCTTAAGTCCCTTTCTGAGAAGCCACACCCACATGTCTAGCAAGTCAAAAATATTAGCCCAAATTAGAAGCACTGAGGTGCTCCCAATTGCACCAAAGATACACCACGTTTAGGCCAGTGTCTAGTTCACAATAGTTAATCTGGTCTATGTGTTATTAGACACCAATAATCTTTAAGGACTAGAGATAGGCGAACCTCACAAGATTTGTTTCGACAAATATTCATGAAGTTCAGCCATCTGGTTCATTTTAGGCCAAACTTCGACACGACCTGGAAATACTATCATTATACTCTGGGGTCTGTGGAGGCCCAGGCAAGGTTCAGCAACATATTAAAATATTATACTCACTTTGCCTCACCTCTAATGGGCATTTTCGCAGTGTCCAGTGGTGGTATTATGTTGTCACACCTCCCTCCACTTATTATACTTTGGGGTCTGAAAAGAACCCTGAATGTGTGAACAGGGCCTTAGGAGAGGTTTTCGGAAATTAGGACATTGTTCCAGAATTTTTCATTAAAATATATTATCACGTTCAATTTTAAAATAAATATGTCCCTGGACATCCCCTTTAAACATATTGCGGACAACTAAAATCCTGCGAATTGAAAAACCGTTGCGTTTTTGGGAAATCGTAGCATGCCAATTATACCTATGGAAACGCTGTCGTTTTCCCTATAGGTATAATTGAAGAAGAAAGTCCACAGAGGAAAACTCTGCAGACTTTCTGTGAAAAGCCCTACGGGAAAAAACGCGTTTTTTCCTGCAGTGCTTTTTGGCTGCGGCTTGCAACGGAGGGCCTTAGCCTCCAGCAGGAAGATTTCCCCAGTGAATGTTACATGGCAGGTCCCACCACAAAATCTGCCATGTGAACCTAACTTTAGGATGTAAACAAGAAAGTTACCATTTACTGCCTTAAAGCAGAGGTTATAAAAATGGAAATAGGGCTTCTTTGGAAACACTTTCGATTTCTATGTAATGTTGTGATGATTAGACTTATGGATAACTGTTGTAGAGATTTAGAATTACAGAAATATATGACCACAGTCAAAGGGTATCAGACATACTGTATTACTGACGGGCCCCTTCATTCAGATCAGTGATTTAAAAGGAATGTATCATCATTTTTTATATTTATTTATTTATTACAACTAGATAGTGACATATATCACTTTTGTCTAATGTGTTCTCTTTTCTGTAGATTTTTTTATTCTATGCTCTATGTATATGATTATAGGAGCTGCCATTTTGCCTGACGCTAGGTACTCACTAGTGTTCGGGTTTCCGTTCTTCGGGTCTACTTGGGGACCTGAAAAATGGAAACCTTATCCACTTAAAAAGCGGTTACCCACACCGCATAGACTATAATGGGGTCCACCGGGTTTCCGTCTGAAATCAGCAGAGAGAAAAGTCCTGCCTGCATATGTTACGTAGAATGGGGGACAGAGTCCGCAAATGGTCACACAACGCTAGTGTGACCGTAGCCTGAGTTCTACCTTTGCTCTGTTAATACCATTTAGCAATAGTCTGGATCTGACTCATCAAGGTCAATTGGAGATTTTTCTAGACATGCTGTGTGCAGGGAGGGGGAACAGAAAAGCTGATATAATCTATTATCAGTAGTGGATATAATGATAAGTCAGTGGTGTTACCTATAGAGGTGTCTTATTTGTGATATCAATGAGGTGACTGCTGCAATGAAGACTTCTTCAGAATTGGCAGCCTATTAATCGGTTTAGTGCAGGGGTGTCAAACTCTTTTTCATCGGGGGCCACTTCAGCCTCACAGGGTACCTTGAAGGGCCAAGATTATTTTACACATGTATAAAAGTAACTTCTCCTTAACAGTTAAGCGAGCTATTAAGGAGTAGTTACATCTGTACATTACTACTGTTGCAATCAGCCCTTTGAGGGCAACCAGGAAGAACATAATGTATTGTTAAAACCTAAGACATTGGCATGTTACATACTATCCTCATCCTTTTATGAATATATCAAAAATTAAGCAATATACAAATACCGTTTACCCCTGCAAATGGTATTATGCTCCATAGTGGCCCCTGCACACGGTATTATGCTTCATAGTGGCCCCTGCACATGGTATTATGTCCCATAGTGACCCCCCACCCATGAACTATTATTATACTCTGGGGTCTGAAAAGACCCCAGAGTATAATAATAGTAGTATTTGATGGGGTTCGCCGGCCGCGGCCTCACTTACCATCCCCGCTCCTGCACACAGCCGCTTCTGCGTCCCATAGCAGAAGGGGAAGCGGGGGCGGCCACAACCAGCAGCGGGGATCGATAAGTAAATAGGCCGTTACGTGCCGGGGATACTCCAGCAGGCAACGGCCTATTTATATATATAAAAAAACTTATTTCACCTACCTCTGATGCCTTCATGCAGCCGCCTCCTCTTCTTCTTGTCCGCGACGTCTGCGTGTCAGCGTAGGAGGCGCGATGACGTCATTGTATCACCGCCTGCGCTGACATGCAGAGGTCTCGTAAACCAGCCCAGGACAGGTATCGCGTAGCTTTGTTTTTGTTTTTTTTTTAAGCGGCCTGTCCTAGGCTGGTTTACATTACATAGACAATAAAAAATGTCGTGCCCCTGCGGGCCAGATAAGTGCCGGGCCGGATAACAGAAGGCAGCGGGCCGGATTCGGCCTGCGGGCCTTGTGTTTGACACCTGTGGTTTAGTGGATAGAGTTAAAATTGCAAGATATTGGGTTTTAATTAAGATAGATAGTGGCATCGAAAAATGAAAAATAAAATCATCAAAAACTCTTAAAAATATGTTTAACATAAAATCTTGATTTAAAAAATAGATAATTTTAGTGAAACATTCGCTTTAAGACATTAAATCCCCCCTAAAACATCAGTGACATGTTGAAGGTGTAAATTAGTCACAAGAGCCAAGAAACATCAAAATTTCTTTTATTGTATTTGTCACTTTTGTGTAGTTCATGTGTATATTTACATTGAGCACATTTCACCCAGATATGCCCTCATTTTTCAATTTTATATACATATATATCCATAACTGGCCCCAATAAAAGAAAAAGGAATGCGTCCCAAAAGCTGCCAAGTGCTAATGTAGAAGGAACAACTCTGAGAAAAAAACATTCTGTACTATCATTATCATTTTCTTGCCTTGAAGGATGTGGTCATTCTGATTTTTGCATTGTCATATAACTGTAAGATCCCTATTGCACCAAGTCTGCCGTAAATGCCATATTACCTCCCAACACTTCTGTGGGTAATAGCACCGTGTATTGTAACCCTTGCATATTGTATAATGTCTAAATAAAACATTCACAAATAAAAACATTGCAAACAAAATATGCCGAATGCAAAACCCAAATGCAGTGTGAACATAGCCTAAGCAGGTCTTGAGGACCCTTTTATTCCCCTAGGGTAGATGCTCTGTAAGAGCTCTTGGTGAATGATCAAATGCTAGCACAGTTGGTGTATTAGAAATGACACTTGGAATGATTTTTAGTTTGTATTGAAAATTTTATGTACCTTAATAGTGAAGATGGTTTCTCACTGGACTAAATGCTTCCATTAAAGGGACTGCCCTGGCAGTAAAAATTTTATAACAGGCTAAAAATTTGGCAAATTTTGTTTAAAAAAAAAAAAAAAAAACTTTACCAAACCGCTGCCTCTCCCATTCTGGTGCTTCTCAGTGATTGGCTGAGTGATGACATCACAGTGTTGAGAGAGACCAAAAAGTCCAAATGTAGCAGCTGCCAGGTTGACTGTCATAGTATGCTAAGATGACAGCGTACCACACCAATGCCGTTATGTAGTATAGCTGCATATTTATTTTATTGTATCTAACATAAATTATGTAGGTATTATGAGCATTAAAAAAAGTTTACTGGCCAGACAACCCATTTAGTTGGTCACATGTTGTCCCTTTTTTGTCCCTCGTAGTGGTTTTGGTGTTATTATACCATGGCGATTACTAGCCAGTGGCATATTCTATATTGAGTCACAAAATAGCTGTCTGGAACTCGTATTGGTCACCAACCTCTGTAATGATGAACACTTGGTAGCCATCCGAAATAGTATGCTGCTAAAGTGGCTAAAGTTGGAAGCCCAGCTATAGCGAAGAATTGCTATGAGGACAGCTTATCATTGCCAAGCTAGCCACACAGCAGGGAGCTTCAGCCATGGCACCCATGTGATTGTCAACACATTCATCTGCAGCTCAAGATAAACTTTACCTACACAAGTTCTAAACATCAATTCATATTACGTTACTTTACATCTTCAGTGAGTGCATGGAGCCTCCTACTGTATATACATAGTGATATTTGGGGTAACCTTTTGTTCTCCATAAGCCACAAGGGAAGTACTTGCATATCTAACAGATCTCTGCACTTGTGGGTAACATACGGTGAGAACAAAACAAAGACTAATTCCTATAGCCTTGCTAAAATATATTTTCTGGAAAGAGCTAGTCCTGTGTGACTTTCAGGTCGTCCAGGGTAGATTACTCAGTGTAATATTACATCTCTGCTCAGGTTCTCTTTAAGGTTCCTGACTCTATTATATACTGGGATTCTCTGCTGGGAAAACACTTAAAAGGCACACACAGGATTAAAATATCCTTACTCTCAAGCATATTATATTCCCAAAATCAATACCCTTGTGTGCACTGGTTACATCGCCACCCACCGGTAAAAATGAATATGCTTTTACTATCAATAATACCTACTATTCAGGGTAGTGGTGACGTTTTCCCAGGAGTCAGGGAAGCAACCAAGGTAAGATGACCCTCATTCTTAGCCTGTCTTAAAGGGAATGTGGGTTCAGAAAATGACCTTTTCTTTAAATCACGTTTTTATGTTAAATATATTTTTTAAGGCTATTTGGATGTTTTTCATTTTCCATGTTATTGTCTGTATTTTACAAAGAATTATAATTCTAGTAGACCCTATTGACCTGTGGAGAGGACATTGTGCAGAGAGGGGAGTAGATAAACTGTGAAATCACCTATTGTGATACATGATAGCTATGATCATTGTGTATCAGTATGCTGATACATGAGGTGACTGCTGCAAAAGAATTCTCCTACAGAAAACAGGAAGTGTCGGCTTGGTATTTGGCTTAGTGGCCAGGGTCAGAATTGCAGGTCATTTAGGACTTTAAATTATAGATAATAACATAACTCACCAAAAATTCTCAAAAAACATATTTAACATAAAATTTGATAAAAAAAAAAAAGGTTATTTTCTGCAGGCACATTCCCATTAATAACTGAATATTGAGATGCTAGTGAGACTCTGAACCCAGCTCGTGTGAAATGGGTCATTAGAATAAGAACTTTAAAGGGAGTCTACCAGATCCCAAAATAAAAACTCTGTAGGACACATTATAAGGTTTACAGACAGAGACAGAGTTTTTATTTTTATGCAACTTAGCTTCATGTTTCACCAGGTTGTGGCTATGCCCATTAGTGCATCAGTTTCTGCACTTGCACTATCCTTTAGATGACTCAAACTGCTGTAACTGGAAAGAGTGTAAAGCTGAGGCCCCACGTTGTGGAAACACAGCGTTTTTAGGTGCAGATTTATCTGCATTTTTTTTAAGAAACATCGAAGCGCTTTCCTTTTCAATCCACTCCTGGCTCAAAAAACTGCAGCAAAATCTGCATAAAAAACGCTGCGTTTCCGCAATTTGGGGCCTCAGCCTAAAGAGCCAAAAGCGAATACACATGCAAATGTGGCCATGCCCCTGGTACACCAAGAAGCTAATTTACATACATAGCAAAGCTATGTCTGCAAACCTTGTAAAGTGTCCTACAGGACACTGTTTCTACTTTGGAGGCAATCTGGGAGCTGGTAGCTACTGAATTAGTACTTACAGGTTGCCATCAATAAGGGTCCATGTACACTACCATGTGTGGATCCGAGTTGAGGGCCGAGTTTGTCCTGGAATGTAGTCGGATGTCACTCGGAGTGACATCTGAGTGTCATCCGAGTGCATACTCGGGCTTTCGGATCCATTCCCTTCAAATAACACAGAGCAGAATAGGGCCAGTTTTATAATCATCCGTGTTGTTGACACAGAATGTATCCAGAAGCCTCATAGACATGAATGCATCACGGATGTCATCCAACTGAATTCTGTGATAAAATCGGCCCCCAACTCGGATGTAAACACGGTCGTGTGCATGGACCCAAGTTTTATGTCAACTGGAAGGCTTTGTTAAACTAAGCAGAGTTGTCAGAGTTTGCCAATGGGTGCAGATATAAGGAAAACATCTTGGACCTGTTAGAATATCGTGATCATGATATTTTATGATTGTTCCCCTGGAGCTTAATTTAGCTTGTTAATGTTTCATAGCCGTCCAGAAATATCAAGATATAATATCTTTTTCTTTATTATGCCTTAAAAGAATACCCCCTAAAAATATCTACAGCTCTCTACTGAGACTCATTTAACATTTTAGGTGGGAGGTGCCCATTTTACCATTACCATAAAATGCTATTGATGCGACGTGTTATATAATAAAAAGCAGAAATGTCTTCTATCTATCATCTTTTTCAAAATGCTCACGTTTTTGTACTGCCACCTAGTGACTTACTATGAATCTTGTCGGTGGTCCTACAGGCTGACCTTTTCTGTAGCTTAAACAAAAAGTTACATGGATCAAGAATGAGATATGACAATTCAGTGTTAGACTCTGGTCCACCAGAGGAAATGATTCAGAGGAGCCCGTCCATCTCTACAGATCATGTGCATGGCCACATGTAATTGAATTGTAATCTATGTTGTTACTATTACCCACACAGGATGTATCATTGAAAGGATCTAATAGGTTATTATAGAATCGGGTAGACCCTAGTGGCAAGTGACTGGCTTGCCAAATGGGGTTACCTTTTGGTGGACCTTCATGTCTTTGTTGTGATAGGAACCCATTACTATGCCAGGACTATGACTATCAATGGATCCTTTGGTGGTCTGGTGGGTCAGCCGGACATTGTGACTCCTAGACTTGCATCTTTGATATTTTTTGTGGCTATTTTTATGTATATTACTGGTCTACATGTACTATATTTCTTGTATGCGTTTAGGTATGTGGTGATCTGGTTTGCTATATACAAACTCATTTATGGGTAAGACTGTGACCTTTTAAGCCCTCCCCTGGTTATTCAGTATCTAAACATAGGCTAGGTCAAGAATAACAGCAGTTCTTATTTCTGTGAGACACAAGTTGTGACAATCTTTCCCGAAGAGTATACCCTGTAGCTCTGGTTCTCATTGAGGAGATCAGCCCAGGCAATGCTCTATGGAAAAAAAGCATGCAAATTAGCTCTCCTTCAGAAGAAAAAACTGTCTGCCTATAGGTGGCACTAGAGAGCATACTGTGAAGCCCAAGACAATTCATTGTGCCACTAGCAGAAGTTTATACTGGACTCTCTCTACAAGTCTGGACGTTGTTTCTATCTTAACACAGACACCTACTTATTCTATATATTTACACTTTCTACATTTCCTGGGAACCGCAGAAAGAGAACCGACTAAAGACTCACACACCTGCAGTCAAGTCACATACATTAAACTGCGGACAGGCATTTTGGGTAGTTACATGCAAACCGCATACTAAGAATATCCCACACAAATATCTGCACAATATATCTGAATCCCTCACCATAGTGATGATAGCACTATCAAAGCAAGACAACAATAACCCCTCGATGCCCATAACTATTGTCACATGGTTTATCCGTCATCATATCAATCAGTTCCTTTTAACCCGTTTTGCTACCTAATGAGATGCAGCACCGTAAGTTAAAATACAAAATTTTCAGAGTAAAACATACATATCCAGTTTACATCTATATATATGTATATATAAAATCATGGGATCGTCAGCCATGTCCCCTGTCACAGTAAAATAGACAGATCTGAAAGAGGATGGTCTTTTTTGTCTTTGCCCTGAAAAACAAAGTATCACAAAGTATCGAGGCTTCCAAGTGGTCATCCCAGAACTGGGCAATGCCTTTAACATTATAAAAGGCACTTTTTTGTAATCTTTTTTTGGTTTTGGAGGAAGCAGACTTAATAGTGGATTAACTCAAATTTTCTCTGCACATCCAGGGGCCCGATATTTTTCCATCCATTTTGTTAAATTTAATATGTAGACTCTTAACAAAGGCAGGATTGTCCACTCGTCATACAGTAAGTTCCTCTTCATCAAAAGGGACATGCACATTGTGTCAGATTGCCTCCTTTAAGCAGCTACCATTCTCATCTCACGGGTTGTTTAAGTATGCTATCAAGTGATTTGATGTCAAGTCTCCCTCCTTGGCACTCACAATAGTTATCTGCACTTAATCTGTCAATGGGCCAATTGCAAAAAGCTTTATTTATTTGGGTATTTACTTTACTAACAAGTTTTAGCTCTTCTGAGTTAAATCCTGCGCTGAAATCCACTTTCTGCCTGTATCTCTATTGTTAGCAGAAACCTTTACACCACTTCTGACTTGAGAACGATTGGACAAGCTTTTGTATATTGCAGGAAAGCTGAAGATGGGAGATGTCACTTCTAACAGTTATATATTAGGCATTGTAAAACTTAGAACAGTTCCTCCAAAAGAACAAATTCGGAATTGGCATTTATATGGAGCTGCAGCTGCATCCATTCCTGACTGTGTTTTCAACTGGTGATATCTCTGGAAATAATGCAGATAAATCTGATCTTGGTGTTGTATGAAAGTGGAGAATATCATCTTTCCTATGATACCAGATCTACTACTGGTCTAAATTGTATCATGCCTGACAAATTGTATCTAGCCTTAGTTTTCCTGTATAATGCAAGAGCTTACACATCTATACTTCACTGAGAAGTGGTGTACAGATTTATGCTGACAATGACATTTGTAATGCACTTTTCTTTCACAACGGAACCAAAGAGTGGGGAGCTTGGTGGAGTAGGGGATTTAGTGGCTGCCATACAGGTTCTCTCCCCCAACACCAACAAGGGTCAGTTGCTTTACAGGAATCCAATCGGTATATATTTGGCACATGGGAGGAAACCCATGTCAACACTGGGAAAGCAGTAAGCAGATTGGAGAACATCAGAACTCACTAGTGTGGTCAATCAAAATAAAGGTGAGGTACTGGGCAGGATTTACAGGTCTGATCCAGAACTTTGGGTTATTTAGTAGGCATAAATCTGCTCACACGCTCCCTTTAATATTATGGTTGTCCACTATTCGCATAGATTTAGAGCACTCTTCTCCAGACATTAGTCTGCCAAAAATGGATTGGCTGTGCTGGATATTTTTGGTTGGCAGTTGGCCAAAATGTCAGGGTTTGGCATGCCAATTTGGCGAGCCAATTTGCGCAGAGTCGCTTAACTTTGTTTTTTCTTTTGCTCCCCTGATCCCCTGGCAGTTTAGGTATCAACGGCTGAATCGGTCATGCAAACTATCCCATCATCGATTTGACAGCCACATCATGACCATCTGAAAACTGGTCCATCTGTAAGCAAGAAATGTTCCCATTAATCGGTACTTGGATTAGTGGTGCAGCGATATAGTAACACCCTTTGTAGGCCTGTTTTTCCAGAACTATCAGAAATTTCCAGTGCAAATGCATTTTATGGCACACGACATGCGCTGGTCATTTCCTCCTTTCTTTGTAGGTTACCTCCATTCAGTAAGTCTGCATCCGCCATAGACAGCTTAAGGTCTACTCATATCTCCAATAATTTCACTTTTTCTTACAGCAGATTCATTATTTTTATATCAGTAATACTTTGTAATACTTCTCCTTTATCTCACTGCTAAAGACATAAAAGAGCAAGTCATACGTTTCACAGTCACACTCAGCATGATCTTCAAGAAAGCCTCACTCATGCTTACATAACAAAACCAGAAAAACCCACAGTTCAAATTCTACAAAGGCAAAAAAAGTATTAAAAAATGAGGTAGAAGTTTGTGTACAAAGTTTGGAAGTGCATCACGCTGGACTAGAAAATAAAATAAAGGGAAATTTACCTCAGAACAACATAAGCTAGGAGGAGCCAAATAAGGAGGAATGTTTTGTGGCAAGCTACCTAGATGTTGTTTACCTCCAAAAATATTCTACTTGGGTGATAGGACTAATGCAACAATGGGCCAAATGTACTGAAAGTTAGGGTATGTTTACATAGCGTAAATTGGAGAGGAATTTGAGGCAGTCTTCCACCTCAAAATCCTCTCTAAAAACCAGCCCTGTTGACCTTTTGGTGGAAAGTCAAAACCAAGCCTTAGCTTTCTGCCTCGGGTTTGTAGATATGACTAGTCTCCTATACAATGGGGCTATTCAAGTGCGAGGATAGCGACGTGGTTTCCGCAAGCAGGAAAAAAGAAGTGTCCATCACTGGCCCGAATCTGCCTAGGAGAGGCAGATTCGGGCCTATATTTTTGAGAGGATTTTGAGGCAGAAGATATACCATGTAAACATACCCTTAAAAGGACAAAAAGGTAATGGGGACTGCTACATGTGCTGTTTAATGCCATAAGCAAAACTATATCTAATGTAAACAAAAGAGTTCTAGATTAAAAGATTTTGACAGGTTTTCAGAAATAAGTTTGGGTATTTGGTTAAAAACGTACATTGATCTCTGTAAATGTATTATATTCATATAGCAAGCTATATGACATCCTGTGGTCAAAGACCCCATGGTCAGCTCTTGTGGACCAAATTGTAAGACAATGTGTATAACACATTTAGTCCTCTTTTAGTACTAGATTGCTTTTATATGTGCCGTACAGTTGGTTCAATATCTGTTTGAATGTGCTTTTTAGAAAAAAAAAAACTAGCAGTTGTCCTAAAAACTATACACCCATATGCTGCTTGTGTTTAATCTGTGTACCACATATTCCTCATTAGATAGCTCCAGGCATTAGATTTCTGTAATATTGCCCCTAAAATGCACACATTGAACCCCTAAATTGTAATCCATAGGGGAGCCATGTGTCTGCACTAGTCATGCAAGCATGAGCGAACCAAATATCACAGAACCACAAGTAGATCATACTAGAAAACATTCATCCCGGTTGAGGTAGGTTTGGAAACTGCCATCTGTACAGACTCCTCAATACAGTTTGTATCAGCAGACAAATAAAATACGTAATGAAAAATATAAAGTTCTGACCAGGCTACAAGAGCAGCGGGCTTCCCTGGGATATCCCCGAGAGCCTAAACAATCAACTGGAATAATAATAATAATTAAAACAGAGGGTTAAAAAATATCAGCGGGTAGTGATGTGATTTGGGTAAATTTCCCTATAAAATCTATCAGCCACCTCCATCCAAGGGGCTTAAAAGTAGGCAGATTCCATGTGTTGTAAGTGAAATAAAGATGGCTGCCCACAGTCTCTGAAGAGTAACAGTCTATAAGTGCCAAAGTTCTCACATAATAATAAAAAAGTACAAAACTCTATCAAAAGGGTAAAGGAGAATCACAGGGTTTGGAAAATGGAGACCTGAGATGTATAGAAAGCTCCGAACAAACACAGCTGAAAGGAGCAGCAGGGGTTCTGGGTCAGTTCACTTTTAGAGGAGGTTAGGGGCTCAGTCCTTGGCTGCAGGTGGATGGGTTACTGCCAGAAATCCAGGAGGGTCCTCTTCGGCAAAACTGATTTCATCAGGAATGATGGCG
Source organism: Leptodactylus fallax (assembly GCA_947044405.1). Taxonomy (NCBI): domain Eukaryota; kingdom Metazoa; phylum Chordata; class Amphibia; order Anura; family Leptodactylidae; genus Leptodactylus; species Leptodactylus fallax. The sequence continues at coordinate 2,550,886 of CAMRHE010000081.1, read as the reverse complement.
GACACCAGAGTTACGTCCAATGAATGCGAAGGAGCAGACTGATATACAGAAAAGAAAAATCTGGGTTAATAAGGTTCTCATATCATCACTCAACTGACCAATGAGGCCTTTCCATACATAGACAGGATTTACATATAAAAGTTTTATGTCATTTATATTGTAAAGGAATAAGAATACATATATTTTCATACAGACAAGGGTTTGCAGAAAATAGAAGCAGTCTGTGCATCTGCTAGGGAGCCCCTGAGTAGACCCAGCTTAGGCTAGACTATCCTTTTCCTAAACACTATGACAGTCTGTTCAAGGCGTCCACACTTGTAGCAATATTAGCAGAGTGGCTGGAGAGTAATGCCAGTTAGGAAGGATGGGGTGCTGTATCTACAGCTATAGTGAACACTCTGCAGGATGTTCCAGAACATATGTGGGTTATCACGTGAATAGAGCTGAGCAGCAATACCAAACATAGCCCGTAGAATATGTAAGACATTGTGCTTGGTACTCAGTGAAGAGGCCTCCAGATGATCGGTGAGAATATCTTAAGAATAAGGTCATCAATATGTATGTCCCGGTAAACACCTTTAATAAAGAAATTGTGTTCTATTTATGTGCTCACAGTATGGTTTATTTATCTGTACACAGTATAAGACTATTTATCTGGTCTTTGCACTATTATCATGGACATTGTATGTAATAATACAGGTGCATCTCAATGAATTAGAATAGCATTGAAACGTTCATTCATTCATTTCAGTAATTCAGTAAGACAATTCATAATCAGCGTCTTTCATGATTGTGTGTCCTACTGAACCAGACTGAGGGACCATTTAAAGGCTTAGGAAACCTTGGCAGGAGACACACTGAATTAACAATACTTAACTTTTTTACGATATTCAAATTTTCTTAGATTTTGTTTTTCATTACCTGAAATCTATAATCAACATTTACAGAAATAAAACAGTTGAAATAGAACACTCTGTGTGAAAAAAATCTAGAAAATATAGGAGGTCACTTTTTTAATTTAATTACTGAAAGAAATAAACGTTTCAAAGATAATCCAGTGTTCTAGATGTTTCTTTTTCCCAGCATGGGACAGTCAGTAAGCTGCCATACAGAGACTGTTACTATATATATATAAATATATATTATATATATATATATATATACTGTACTGTGCCTTGCGAAAGTAGTCGGCCCCCTTTAATAAAATTTTAATTTTTTGGTGAAGAATCAACAACAAGTGGGACACAATCGTGAAGTGGAACGAAATTTATTGGATATTTTAAACTTTTGTAAAAAATAAAAAACTGAAAAGTGGGGCGTGCCAAATTATTCGGCCCCCTTAAGTTAATACTTTGTAGCACCACCTTTTGCTGCGATTACAGCTGCAAGTCGCTTGGGGTATGTCTCTTTCAGTTTTGCACATCGAGAGACTGAAATTCTTGCCCATTCTTCCTTGGAAAACAGCTCGAGCTCAGTGAGGTTGGATGGAGAGCGTTTGTGAACAGCAGTTTTCAGCTCTTTCCACAGATTCTCGATTGGATTTAGGTCTGGACTTTGACTTGGCCATTCTAACACCTGGATACGTTTATTTGTGAACCATTCCATTGTAGATTTTGCTTTGTGTTTGGGATCATTGTCTTGTTGGAAGATAAATCTCCGTCCCAGTCTCAGGTCTTTTGTAGACTCCAACAGGTTTTCTTCCAGAATGGTCCTGTATTTGACCATCCATCTTCCCATCAATTTTAACCATCTTCCCTGTCCCTGCTGAAGAAAAGCAGACCCAAACCATGATGCTGCCACCACCATGTTTGACAGTGGGGATGGTGTGTTCAGGGTGATGAGCTGTGTTGCTTTTACGCCAAACATATCGTTTTGCATTGTGGCCAAAAAGTTCGATTTTGGTTTCATCTGACCAGAGCACCTTCTTCCACATGTTTGGTGTGTCTCCCAGGTGGCTTGTGGCAAACTTTAAATGAGACTTTTTATGGATATCTTTGAGAAATGGCTTTCTTCTTGCCACTCTTCCATAAAGGCCAGATTTGTGCAGTGTACGACTGATTGTTGTCCTATGTACAGACTCTCCCACCTCAGCTGTAGATCTTTGCAGTTCATCCAGAGTGATCATGGGCCTCTTGGCTGCATCTCTGATCAGTCTTCTCCTTGTTTGAGATGAAAGTTTAGAGGGACGGCCGGGTCTTGGTAGATTTGCAGTGGTCTGATACTCCTTCCATTTCAATATGATCGCTTGCACAGTGCTCCTTGGGATGTTTAAAGTTTGGGAAATCTTTTTGTATCCAAATCCGGCTTTAAACTTCTCCACAACAGTATCATGGACCTGCCTGGTGTGTTCCTTGGTCTTCATGATGCTCTCTGCGCTTTAAACAGAACCCTGAGACTATCACAGAGCAGGTGCATTTATAGGGAGACTTGATTACACACAGGTGGATTATATTTATCATCATCAGTCATTTAGGACAACATTGGATCATTCAGAGATCCTCAATGAACTTCTGGAGTGAGTTTGCTGCACTGAAAGTAAAGGGGCCGAATAATATTGCACGCCCCACTTTTCAGTTTATTATTTTTTACAAAAGTTTAAAATAACCAATAAATTTCATTCCACTTCACAATTGTGTCCCACTTGTTATTGATTCTTCACCAAAAAATTAAAATTTTATATCCTTATGTTTGAAGCCTGAAATGTGGCAAAAGGTTGAAAAGTTCAAGGGGGCCGAATACTTTCGCAAGGCACTGTATATATTATATTTTTATAAATGTATATTTATATATACATTTATTTATGACACTTTGTGGTGTAAAAAAAACTGTGACTTTTTAAACATCAATTGTGACAAATTTCTGCGTTTTTATGCTGCTCTCGCCACATTCCTGAGAGGGGGTGCAGCGGGGGGCACGAGCAGAATTATGATAATTTATGCCAGTTTCCTAGCGTAAATGATGCCTGAAAACTAGATTTCAGTGCAGAGTTCAGACCAGTAAAGGTTGTGCCTGTTTCATAAGGAGGCATATGCCTTCTCATAAATCAGGCGCATCCTCTGCCGCTGCAGGAGATATGAAAACTGGTGCTGAAAATGTTGGTTTTCATAAATCTCCTCCAATGGGTACGGTCAGCTCTCCTGTGTATAGTAGTTATATCTACTGGTGAGCTCAAAATAATATGTTCTGAGATTTGATAAAGACTGTCACCCATCCTACAGACAACACCATTCAATAAGTTTTATATTTATACAGTAAAAATTACAGTTCATATGTTTAGGGATATGTCTATCCTAAAACATGTGCAATGGGCTATGGTTTATGCGGTTCTTTAACCCTCGCCAGATTTAGTTTATAGCTGCAGCCAGTATGTGTATATGCACGTAGTGAACATTCATGCACTGGTGCATCAGCAGTAAATGCACGTATATATGCAAGTGCGTAATGTACTGAGTGTGTATATGTATGTATGTATAGTCATCTTGTGACAATCATTTTACAATTTATACATAAGCTGTACATAGTACATGAGATATACTAACTTGGTTAGGCACATTTCCTATAAATCTTAACTGTCTGACTACATGAATGTGTCTCACCTCTGATCGGTGACGTGGTGAATGAGGAAAGAGATGCTCCATTTCATTGAGATCGCTGACTTTCCCTTTCAGTTCTAACACACTAGTGTCCATCAATGTAGCACCATTTTGAGTACTTCGGTGTGAAATTCTTCCATTAACACCACCAGCAACTTGTGGAGCTGAAATTTGGTCTTGCGCTGCCTTACATTTCATCAGTCTAAGAGGAGAAGGGTCAGAAACAAAGAATTTGCATTTTTAGTGAAGCAACATGTGAAAAAAGTTTTCATTACACTACCTGATGATAATGATAAGTATATCATTGTCTAAAGTTCCAAGTCCAAACTTTCTGTCTTGTAGTTTGCCCATTTAGCTTAGTCATAAAGATACTAGCACATACAGTATTTGCTATGTTACGTGCACCTCTTTATTGGCATTGTTTGCTCCAAAATTTTGTCTAATATTTTTGACATTTATCATTTCGTTGTGCTGAAAAGAATGTATTCTTCCAACATCCTTGACATTTTGTGTTTTTAACCTGCTATGTTGGTATGGCTAGGTTTTATCTGTCTTTGAAACACATACAGATGAAAAATATTTTTCACTGAGTTTCTTGTTGTCTTCGGTGACAAGATATCACACTGCAGCAGTTTATGCAATTAAAGAAGTTTGGGTTAATTCTGCTACATCTTTATACAAAGCTGAAATTCACAGTTTTGGCACATAAAGTGCAGGTTGGATTAAATTAGAGACCGTCTAAAGTTTTTAGTGGACAAAAGCCAACAAATAGGTGATATAAACCAAACTAGATATGTATCCAGCATCGTCTGCTGTGATAAATTTGATGCATTTTAAGACTGTCTAAGTTTAGTAGGTGGAATTTATTATCCGAATAACCCCTCTGGTGCGAAATCTACGCCAGCCAGTTTTCTGGCACAAAAGTAGTGCATTTTTTGACGCAATAAATAACCGACTTTATCAATTTACAGACTCATTTCCCACCCCCTTGCCAGACAAGATGCAAAAAGTATGTAAATAAATAATAAATAATGGTGTAAGGCTGTATGCTATTTTTAATGCACATTACATGAGAATACTGGTACATTTTAATAGTAGATCTGCCTCATTATGTTTTATCTACATTTCCCTTTTTCTATTATACTGTAAAAATGAGTTTATGTCCTACCTTCCACGGTATCCAAACATGAGGAACAGCACACAGAAAATGATACAGGTCACACCAATATGGATACCAATGATGATGCCCGTTGTCGATGACTTTGCTCTCTGTTCATCACCTACACAATTGCAGGATGGATTTAGCACTGTGTACAGAAACAAGGAGATATATAGAAAACTGTCCAAAATCTTATACCTTGGGCACGTTTTTATGTTGATGTCCATAGAAATGGGCATCAAATAGGGGTAGATGCCATATATATATATATAGGGTATGATGAACATTTTTGAAAAGCCCTACATTAACTGGTTCACCATGTTCTAGTCTGACACTGCTGGGGTGTCTACTATACCTGAATGTGGGAATCCACATATTTACCTAGTGGATTAGCTCAGATTACATGGGAAAGGGGCTGTGTAAAGCCCAACTGCAAAAGAAATAAAACTCATAGAAGCAAATTCACTAAGAATTTCTGTGACTTTTTAACTTTAACTCATAACCCATGGCCTGATCTACACCTTTTCTATTTACAAAGCAGTTGGCCCAAGTTGCCATTGGAGAGGACAGTGAAGTCGGCCCCATTCTCCCTTTACAAGGTATTGGAAGCCAACACTGAGAGGACTTCTGCAATGGGGCTCACTTTTTCCTGTTTAGGTCACTGGGTACATACATAGTCATTGAGATCTATCTATCTATGTGTAATATATATATATAAGCTACTTACCAGAACGGGCAGATGCTTCTTTCAATGACACAAAGCGAACTGTGGAATTTCCATCTCCATGCTGATTGAAGGCCAGCAGCTTCACCTCATATACTACAAGGGGGTCTAGATACAAAATCACATTAAAAGTCATATGTTTTATTGACATGTCTTCTCCCTGTCTGAATCAACAATATGGTGGGGCTTTGTCTAGTTTATAGTGAAGAGTAGTACCAAGCACATCCATTAGATGTCATATAATTCACCTTCCAGGCACAAAACATGGGTCTTATCTAAAATATATTTTATATTACAGAATTTGAGAAATGTTTTGTTTTTGAGGACTGTTTTATTGTCTACATATATTACACTTGTCCTACGGGAACAGTGGATGTTGATGAATGGCAGCTGTTAAATGGCTCAATGTGAAATTGCTATATTAAATTTCGCAGCCGTTTTGCCGCAGTGGCATTTATAAGCCAGTGTGACTGCTGTAAATGTCAGTCTAATTTTGACAGTGTTAATGGAGAGGAGGTTGCGGCTCCATGTTTGATTACCATTATTATGTGTCACTGTATAATTCTCTCACCCATCACTAAAATTATAGGACACAGAGGTGTTGCACAAGGTTCCTGTCTGTGATACATTTCACATAATAATATATAACTCACTACAGGGGCCAATATAAATAAAACTACATATGAGTGTATGCTATGCTTTACTGTACTTACCAAGTCGGCAGATGTTGTAAGCTGTAACATTGCTAGGCAGCAGCATAGGCCCAGTATAGTGTGGCAGAGGAACCTTACGGTAATAGAGTTTAAAGCCTTCATTTTGCCCCAGTTTGATGGAGGGCTCCCAGGCAGCCTGGATGGCGGTACTGTTCAGTACTTTGATATAGAGCGAAGGGACGGCTGGTACTGCCAAAAGAAGATCACTAGAGTTAGTAACTAGTCAACGTCCATTCTAATAACCAATTGATTACATGATAAATAAAGTTTTAGAACCTTATCTTAAGTGAATATTTTAAAAAATCCATACAATTTCTATAATAATTTCTAGCATTCACACGTCCAAATTTGGTGTAGCAAGTGCTATATTCCTTGAAGTGTAATTGTCACTAAACTTTTTTTTTTATACATGTGGAGAATGTGGTTCTAACATTATTGTAAAATAGTTTATTAGGGAATTTTTTAAATTTTTATCAAAAAACAGCCTCTAGCCTTTCCTTAGTATGCTTTGCATGAGTGCTTCTAAGGAAAATCCATACTCAGCCTGTACATTACAGGTTCTCTATGGCTTAGTATTATGACTTTTCAGCCTGCCTCTACTCTCGCTGCCGCTGTCAACATGCATACATCTAGCTAAATATCCATATATAATGTAAAGTTGCTTCATCCTAACTTTTATACATATTATCAGCTCTGATAGCAGAAAGCCTGGTGTTTGCGTGGGTTTCCTCCAAGTTCTTTGGTTTCCTCCCACACTCCAAAGATATACTGAAAGGGAATTTAGATTGTGAGCCATATCCGAGATAGTGATTGACAATGTCTGTAAAGTGCTGCGGAATATGTTGGTGTTATACAAGTAAGCTATATAAGTAACTTATATTCATATAAAATATAAGGACAAATGACAGAAAGACAGACTAAGGCTAGGTTCACATCTGTGCTGGAGTCTTCATTGGAGACTCTGGCACAGAAACTGATGAAAATAGGCAGAGAGAAAAGTCCTGCATGGAGGACTTTTCTCTCCACTGGTTTCAGTATAAAAATGGCAGACCTCATTATAGTCTATGTGGTCTGTGGGTAACTGATGTTTTAGCGGTCCAGTTCTCTGTCATTTGGGTCCCCTGGTGGACCAGAATGATGAAGATTGGCACGCAGATGTGAACCAAGCCTAAGGCTCTATCTGCACAGTATTTGTGACTGCATGCATATTTGAATAGAGCAATAGAATGAATGCCTATATAGTTGTACAAGTCTTCCATTGGCTCCAATTGTAAAAAATCTAACATTTTCTTTTTTACAGGATCCAACTGTATTGAAAACTGTGCTATTAAACTATGCTATTCAATGCAGTTAGAAATACAGTATATACAGATGTGTCCACCTTTACACCTTAGCTCAAATTTGGTTAGTGACTCACAAAATCAATTTAATACAATATTGCAATATGGAAGCAAAACTCTTGACAGGCTGTAGTTCACAACACAACCACTATGTGGTCACACACAGACACATATACAGTAATATTGACACGTTGTGGCACAATATCATAAAATCATATTTTAACCCCTACAGGAAGCAGACATTTTTCATTTTTCTGTTTTCTTTTTTTACTCCCAGCCTTCCAAAATATTCACAATGTAATGGAAAGCTGGAAAAAAAAATTCTGAATGGAGTGGAACTGCAAAAAAAATGCAGTTGCACCATATTCTTATTGGTTTTGTTTTTACGGCATCCACCATGCAGTAAAAGTTACATTACTTTTATTCTGCAGGTCAGTACAATCACTGTGATACCAAAGTTATATAGTTTTTGTTAAAATCTTTGAATTAAATTAAAAGCAAAAAAAAAAAAAAACTATTTCTATGCATCTCCATATTCTGACACCCATAACTGAACTATGAAGACATCTTTTTATGCAGGGAAAGTTGTAGTTTTTATTGATACTATTTTGGGGAATTTTGATTTTTTTTCCCACTACAGCATTTTCAGACATGGAGATGCCTAATTTGTTTATGTGATTTTTGTTCATTTATTTTTATACATGATCTAGGGATGGGGGAATTTGAATTTTTATATATTTTTTAAAACTTTTTAGCGGTCTGTTTTTAGCCCCCCCAAAGGGGCTTGAACCTGTGATCATTAAACCAATGATATCTGATAAACTGATATTACAGTATTGCAGCCTGTGAAATTACTACATTGCTATTGAGCCCTCCCTCAGAGTAAGCTAAATAGCAGCGCTCCTACAGTAGGGCGGGTAGCCTTCAGGGGTAGGCTGAAGGCTACCAGCTGCCATAGCAATTGAACAACTCTTGTCTTCAGAGCATTCCGTTCTCTGAGCAGAAGTAAAAGTAACCTCTCAAGTACAATGGTTGCACCTGAGAGCCTAATGGTCCACTATCGGAACTGACTCCAATCACGGAACTTGTTGCTGGGTCCCTGCTGGGTAAAAGCTCCTGAGCAGTCACCATACTTCTCCACATTACGCAGTACATACATGTACATCCTGGTGCGTGTCGGAGTTAAAAAAGCTGGTAATCTCATGAAACACATATCTGGATATGTCCAGCCAAGAAGAAAGGTAACGAAGGGCATAAGGGCAGCGTTTTATATGGAAATCATATACCAAAAGGACACTCTTATGGAATATAGTTGGCCCATATTAACCTATGGGTATCTATTATGATTTTTTTTTTCCTGTAGCCCATTAACATGATGCAAATATCAGTAATACAGTAATTCTCCAAAATGATGGGTTGACTTTTCTATAACTTGAAGAATTTAGCACACTGGCACACATGTACTTAGAATGCCATATTTAACACCAGGTAAAGGAGATTTACTTCAGATTTGTAGCAAGTAAGGAAAGACTTTTAATAATCATAGTGAAAATGGCCAACTTTCAGACATTCAGAAATAAATCTATGAACATACATGGATATGCTCCAAGACTCACATCTTCTTCACTCATTTTTCTTAACAGGACTTTTCAGGCTAAATAACTGATCCTTAGGATAGGTCATCAAGACTATCAGTGATTGGAAAACCAGGCCCCCGGCTGATCAGCTGTGTGAAGAGGCCATAGCACTCATGTGAACTCTGCAGCTTCTTCAGTATCTACTAAGCACAGCGCCATACATTTGTAAAGCAGCTGTTCTTGGTTCATTCACATGAATGGGACTGAGCTGCGATCAGGCAATGTTACCCATGAATGAGAGGTCACTGACCTATGATGTGGCACTCAGGCACCACCGCAGCCGCTTCAAACAGCTAGTTTGTGGGGGTCATGGGTGTTGGACCACCACAGATCTTTAACTGCTGACCTATGCTATGGATAGGTCATTTATTGAAGAGTCCCAGATAACCTCCTTAAGGCTAAGGCCCCACACAGCGAATCGCTGCAAAAAAAGCTGCAGGAAAGAGCGCGGTGGAAATGAATTGTGTTTTTTTCCGCAATGTTTTTCACATAACGTCCGCATAGTTTTCCCCTACGTACTTTCTGCCGCTGTTATAATTGATATGCTGTTATTTACAAAAATGCAAGCGTTTTTGAAATCGCAGCATTTCCGCTCTGGATTTTTTTCTTGCATGTGTGGATGGGATTAGCCAGAATCCAATCCACTTTGAAGGTAATTTAAAATGCAGCGTTTTTTTCCCACGGCTTTTCCGCAACATGAGTCTATGCCAAAAACTGTTTTAGGCTAAGGCCCCACGTTGTGGAAATGCAGCTTTTTTGTTGCAGATTTTGCTGCAGTCTTTTGAACCAAAGCCAGGAGTGGATTGAGCAGAAGGTAGAAGTATAAGAGTTTCCTATATATGTCCCATTCCTTTTGTAGCCACTCTTAGCTTTGGCTCAAAAAAACACAGCAAAATCTGCTACAAAAAAAGCTGAATTTCCTCAATGTGGGGCCTCAGTCTTAATATGCTTTGTAAATATGGGCTACAGACACTGGTTACCTTGACTAAATATTAAGGTATGACGCATTTTTATAGACACAGTCCCTGATTTACTATTGTGGATACGGCTAGACACTGGTGTAAACATGGTGCATCTTTGACACAATGGGGCACAATGGTTGGGCTAGAGTTTTTCAACATGCTCATCATGTGGATGTGTAATCTCATAAAAAGGGTGCGTCTTAAATGCACCATGATGCAATATGTTGCGCCAAAATAGTGTTGAAAAATACTGGTACAAAGTAAGCAAACTAAAGGGAGTTATAAATGCAGCCTCATTACATACGCCAAATTTATCACAATGGTTGATACTGGATGATAAATAAGTAATAAATAAGTAATACTTTACCCTTCTTAGTATATTCTTAGGAAGCAAAATTGCAGCAAATATTGTACATATACCAAGTGATACAAACTGTTACTACCCAGGCACTAAAAATTGGTTGTGTCCCACTCTTGGCACTGAATAGGATTGTAAACCAATTATATGTTGCTCATCCAGTGAAGTACTGTACAATGGTGGTTAAATTGTCCAATTGTAGGAAATATATGTTATTGTTTGTGTAATGAAAAGTTGTACAATTTTTCAATAAACTTTCTTAACCAATTCCTCACAGTTTTCTAGATCTTTGCTTGGTGTGATTCATTACTTACCTCCAGTGGATAGCATTCAGTCCATGGTCATGTGATATACAGTCCATGGTCATGTGATATACAGTCCATGGTCATGTGATGAGCGCACAGGTGCACAGCTCGTTATAGTCACAGCACAGTAATCAGACATTTGCCTGGTAACGAGCTGTGCACCTGTGTGCTCATCACATGACCATGGCCTGATTTTTATCCACTAGAACAATGGTCCCCAACCTTTTTTCCACCAGGGACTGGAATGAAACAAGACCATTTTTCCATGGCCCGGCAGGCCGTCGGGTGGGTGGGGTTTGGGGGCGGGGTAGGGGTGGGGCTTTGGTCATATAAGGCGGGGTTATGGGGGGTTGGATTTTAGCAGCGCTATACTGCGCTGTAGACTGGGGGGTGCTGGCGGGACCTCGGTGTACAGAGCTGTATATCAGTTCCCCACCAGGAGCTGTGGCCAGATTGCCGATCCCGCCCCACTGTGCCCCACATGTGCTGTACCGATAGACATGTTAATGTGGCCAGCCCGCCGCTCCGCGGACCGGTAAAAAAAACCCCAACGGCCCGGTCCCGGTCCGTGGACCGGTGGTTGGGGACCCCTGCACTAGAAGTAAGCAGAATGAATGACAGCAGACTCTAGAAAACCCTGAGAAATTGATACAGAAAGTATATTGGAAAATTGTACAACTTTTCACAATGCAAACCTTAACATGTATTTGCAGAAACTGGACAACTCCTTTAACTATTCACCTACCTTCTCCCAGAGTCCTCTGCACCACGCTGGCAGATGCTTTACTTGCTCCTCTAGAAGTATATGCTTTTATATAGAAGATATAGCTGGTTGATGGTTCTAGATCTGTCACCGTCTGCTGAAAAGTATCCTTGCTCACAGCTTCTTGGTACTCCATTTGGACAGGGTCTGAGAATGAACCAGAGATATACAAATCATTCCTTTGTACCATTCAGGACAATGAAGGTAAAAAGAAATCGAAAAATAGAAAAGTCTAGATAAATTAAAGATATACAGTGGGAAAAAAAAGGTATTTAGTCAGCCAGCAATTGTGCAAGTTCTCCCACTTAAAAAGATGAGAGAGGCCTGTAATTGACATCATAGGTAGACCTCAACTATGAGAGACAAAATGAGAAAACAAATCCAGAAAATCACATTGTCTGATTTTTAAAGAATTTATTTGCAAATTATGGTGGAAAATAAGTATTTGGTCAATAACAAAAGTTCATCTCAATACTTTGTTATATATCCTTTGTTGGCAATGACAGAGGTCAAACGTTTTCTGTAAGTCTTCACAAGGTTGGCACACACTGTTGCTGGTATGTTGGCCCATTCCTCCATGCAGATCTCCTCTAGAGCAGTGATGTTTTGGGGCTGTCGCTAGGCAACACGGACTTTCAACTCCCTCCAAAGGTTTTCTATGGGGTTGAAATCTGGAGACTGGCTAGGCCACTCCAGGACCTTGAAATGCTTCTTACGAAGCCGCTCCTTCGTTGCCCTGGCGGTGTGCTTGGGATCATTGTCATGCTGAAAGACCCAGCCACGTTTCATCTTCAATGCCCTTGCTGATGGAAAGAGGTTTGCACTCAAAATCTCACGATACATGGCCCCATTCATTCTTTCATGTACACAGATCAGTCATCCTGGTCCCTTTGCAGAGAAACAGTCCCAAAGCATGATGTTGCCACCCCCATGCTTCACAGGCCTCATCTTTTTAAGTGGGAAAACTTGCACAATTGGTGGCTGACTAAATACTTTTTTCCCCCATTGTATACAGAGAGAAAGAAAGGTTGGCTCATGACCCAGAGTATGGTAGAACCACTTTAAAACTCATAACAGATTTATTTAATCTCTCTTCTTTTCATTTATATCAGTGAAGCTCCAAGGTTATATAAAGTTATATAACACTGCAGTAATATAAAATACTATTATTCTCCATAATATGATTTTTTTATGTCATTGTGGTATTTTAGTAATAGTAAACCAAAGTCCCGAATCGATGATGACAGTTCTGTAGACTATAACCGAGTGTCATACCACTTTAATCACATTAGTCCTGTAATACAGTTATAGAATTTGCGGGTATCTGGAAAAATAGTAAAGTGTTAAGTTTGTCCTCAATTGTATGTGCTTAATGCAAATTGCCCTAATGGTTCTGGTGATTACTCCAATTACATGTAAATGGAGGACATAAATATGTATTAGAGAGTAGTATGAAGGCTTTGCATGTCTGATCTGACCAGAGTGGCAGGTTAAGCTCTTAGTCAGTGACTACTTACTGTACTTTGTGAGACAACTAATTGCAGATTTCATGTACTAAATCCTTAAATCTGCCAATGTTCTTGATTATTCTAGGACCTTCCGTGCTGTGGCTTCCTGCATTGCAGTTACTTTATGTGCTATACATTGTAGGCAAGAAAAAATTACTGTTTCATAATAAAAATATCACATAGAGAAAGCATGTAAAAAAAAAAAAACTCCTATGACGTTGAATGTGCATCCTATACATTTAGTCACACGGTGACTTGACTTGAGGTAGGTACCTTCAGTTTTGCGAATGTGAACCACATAACCAATTATCTCTTGTGTGTTTTCCAACGGCTCTTTCCATGATACTTGGATGGAGGTGGATGATACCGTGATGGCAGTGACATCTTGTGGTGCACTTGGTAGTCCTTCTGCCCATATTACAGAAAGCCGGGCACTAGCCTGGCTGGAGCCCGCACTGTTCTGTGCTATGCACTGGTAAATTGCTTCATCCTCCTGACTGATCCCAGAAATGGTCAGAGAGCTAAATAAAGAAGAGAAAGTTTGGTAAAGCCAATGCAGCGAATGAGGAAACATTATTCATTACTACATTACTAGATGGAGGATGCCATTTGGAGGGAATAAGTAATAATAAGAGTAAATCCTGTTCATTTTAAACAACTTGATATAGACATGGAAATGGGTGAGAAGGTACTGATGGGTAAGGGCATGGTCAATGATATAAAAATATACTCTGATTATGGGAAAGGCAAGTTTAATAGAGCTGTGAAGGCATGAAGGCATATGGAAGCATTTTCCATCAGATGCTATATGGATGTTGTATGTTTATGGCAGAAGCCATAATACTGTGTCATCTAGATGCATTATACATATGGGCATCACTAATATGTTGAAAGCCATCATTGTGCTCCTTACATAAGCCTAATATGTGTACATTTGGAATACTAGACATCTTACGTCGTGTTTGTTTACTTTTGTTACAGAAGTAAAAGTCTTGCATGCATAACGTTTTCTTCTGCCAGAAAAGTAAGAAACATGATGGAAGAAAGCTTGTTATGTTTTTACATTAGACAGAATGCAGACGGACGGTGCTTCATCCGCATGAATCATTCTATTGCAGTTAATGTCTGTTGCTCTCATCCTATGATGTATGAAAGCAACAGACATTAATAACAGTAGTGTGTACTTACCCTTATTAGTATCTTACACCTGTGCAGTCTCCACCATATAACATTTGGGCCTGTCTGCATCCTGCTTTGAGCCATTGCTTCACCTTACATCAACTAAATGTGACTTTCCCTCAGTGATACCATTTATAATGATGGCCTTTTCAGTGAGTTACTACACATAATATAGTCTAAAGGGACTTTTGTCTCTGTACAGCTACACACATACAACTCTTCTACATTCATGTCTCCTAAATTTGGCAACACACCTTCAGGCTAAGGCACCACGTAACGTCCCGCAACAAAAAAGCACTGCAGGAAAAACAGTGGCGGCAACACATCACGGTTCTTCCCACATCACTTTTGACAGAAAGTTTGCAGAGTTTTCCTCTGCTGACTTTCTGCTTCCATTATACCTATAGAGAAACCACCAGTGTTTCTGTACGTATAATTGACTGCTGCAATTTCCAAAACCGCGACGTTTACGCCACATGGGGTTCCGGCCTCAATAGGCACTTGTTCTGAATGGATAAAGGGGAGTAAGACACTAGCAGAGATGTCTTATTTCCCCTAAGAACAAAAGGATCTGGCATGTAGAATTCAACATGCCCCATCTTTCTTTCCCTCAATATTGTCTGTTGGGGGAACGGCAAGACAATACAATACACATTAGATAGTCGCTCACTCCTGTCGAAACCAACATGTTAGACTGATGTTAATCTAATTTGTTTGGCATCTGGATACCTTAACATTTGTGGTGGCTTAAAGAGGACCCTTCATGTCCTCAGGCACATGCGGTTTTACATACCGCTAGAAAGCCGTCAGCGCGCTGAATTCAGCGCACTGCCGGCTTTCCCAGTATGTGCCCTGGGGCTGGAGATATGGTGGTGTAAGTTTCACGGTTTACTGTCAGAAAGGCGTTGCTGACAGTCTAGCTGCGCTGTGAGGAACGCCCCCTCTGACAGTTCTCATTCATAGACCTGCTATTGGGGGGGGAGCGTTCCTCACAGCTCAGCGTTATCGCTGGGCGGTAAGGAACGCCCCCTGTCTCTGTACTCGTCTATAGCGTTGTACTGTCAGAGGGGGCATTCCTTAATGCCCAGTGATGACGCTCAGCTGTAAGGAAAGCCCCCCCAGTACCAGTCTATGAACGAGAACTGTCAGGGAGGGCGTTCCTCACAGCACAGCTAGACTGCGAGGAACGCCTTTCTGACAGTAAACCGTGAAACTTACACTGCCGATATCTCAAGCCCCGGGGCACATACCGGGAAGGGCCGGCAGTGCACTGAATTCAGCGCGCTGTCGGCTTTCTAGCGGTATGTAAAACCTGTGTCTGAAGACATGAAAGGTCCTCTTTAAGTAAAGTCAGCTCTCCACATTCAATAACCTGTAACTACACCCTTACAGTAGACAGATGGCACTTCTATGGGTTTATTTTTATGGTTTTAAAGCCACAATGTATAGACTTATAATATGCATTATAATATTTTCTGCTTGTAAACACAGACCTGTTAGTCACAGGTCTAAAAGAGCCCTAAAGGCCTTATAACATGGCCCAAATATTGGTCCAATTATCAAAAACTACCGCATATGCAATATGCAAACTGTATGTAAACAATTGTGCTAATAACCATTTGTCCTCATACAGTATGATGATTGCTCCATTTAAAGGGGTTGTTTGGGATTTTTTTTTTTTTATGACAGCGTACAGAGCCAAAAGTAGATGGCTTCCACTGTACAGTACAGTTACCGGGTGGCGTTAAAACATCTCAGCTCCCATTAACGTTAATCGGATCTGAGATGCAGTAACACCACCTGGCCACTATACAGTGTTCAGAGCTATCTGCTTCCAGCAGTATAGGAATCCAATGCAGCCTTGAGCAGTTGATTATGGGGGTTCAGCTGTTGCCCCCCCCCCCCCACTGATCAGATATTTACACCGTAGAAACATAGTTCTGGAAAGTCCTGTAAGTGTAATAAACCAGTGCCGACTGACATCCTAGCAAGTTTTCTTGCCTAAAAGGTCAGGGTAAGGTAGATGTAGATACAGTCCTGAGTCTTAAGAATGGACATGGCAGGTACTGAGACATAACAGAGTAATACTTATTGCATATGACAGCCAAAGATCATATTGTCAATTAATAATGTCATTTTCTACAGGACATTAACTTCCTTTTGTGTAGCCAGACACTGCATCTGCTTGTTCTCCCTTTTGTATGGGCATTACAATGATCTGTCTGGATTTATCCTTATGTATTAGGTAATGGTTTTGCTTGATTAAATTGTAAAAGTATAGTAGCCTTTCATTAATCTTGGTTAACCTTTTCCGTGTGTTATAGGAAAAGCGGCAGACCTCTCGCTTCTTGGGTCATTGAGCAGACACACAATCGAAACATGACATCTCTTTTCTGTTTTTTTCTTTAGTGCGCTTGTCGTTAGTAAACTTTACTTGGGGCGGCATTTGTTTTAACCTATTCACTGCCAGCAGTTTGTTCATCATCAGCAATAGACTTTTGAAATGATTCAGTCAAGGGGTTAAGTGTCTAAAAGTTGAAGTCAGGGACCCTTCTGGCTGGAGGCCCCTTTCTATTGAAATGAAAGACTTTAATTACCATGGTGAGGGTGGGGGGATCAATACAGCTCAGTGCCCTGGTTACTTGTTACCATAGTGATGTCTCCTGGATACTTGTGTCCCCCCCCCACATCTTTTCCATCGTCCAGGATTACAACCACCTCCCAGGCTGGGTATGACCCTTGAAACTGGAGCAGCTTATAGCGTCGAGAAGCAAGATGACAACCCTAAGTGGGGTCACACTATTCAAGAATAGTAATTCTCTGGGGATCATACGATTATAAATATCCTATAATAGCAATGGTGGATTACTAGATAAAGGCTGTCTCAGCTATCATGATAATACTCTGTTTGACAGAGTACAGGACGTGGTTAGAAACTATGGGAGGAATTGCACCAGTCTTAAGAATTACTATGGGGGAGCATCATGCGTCGGTCTTAATATATTGAACGGTGGCGGCAAATGCGCCAGAATTATTAAGAGTCTCTGTCCTGTTAATAATTCTGACAAACCGGGAGAGGTACCATGTGCAGAAATTGAAGGCTACGCCAGTCAGGTGCTGGTGTACATTTCAGGTATAACTCACACCAGTTTTCTGATGTGAGTTATAGTAAATCTGTTGGCCCGAGTCCTCCCAAGCCCACCTTGATGACTGCCCTGCTCCACCTAGTTTGCTCTAAAGCAGGTCAGAAAATGGACAAAGTGTGACATTTCTGGTACATTTTGTAGCGCAACAGCCATGTGCCAAATGTGGGCCACTTTTGTGCTAGAAAACTGGAATGGCAAGATTGGTAAACTCCCCCTATGAATTTTCCAATGTTCAGTCATTTTGCAGACTCAGAATATGAAACCCAAAAGCCCAAATTTATAAATATATGTAGACGTAACATTCAGTAGCTGCCGCCTATAATAAGTCCATTTTCACTCTTTACACTTTTGCATAAACCGATACTGTTAGATTGTTAGGAATCTATATTTTACTGGGCTTTTATATGAAGTCTATGGACTTCAATGGAGCACTATTGTACCTCCAAATGCCTCTGACTTCACATGGTGGCATACAGATCGCTGCTGGATTTCATTTGAATCAGAAAAAAGAAATGTGGCATTAGATACATAGGATGTTATATTATGGAGCTATTCTCTCCTAGAGGCTAATCTCTGCCAGAGGCAATGCTACAAGGGGTGAATAATTCAGTGAAACAGCACCATATGGATCATTATATGAAGGCACTCAGGGTGCCTCTTTACAGCCTCGTGCACATGGCTCTGCTGTGTGTGCATGCAGGCTTTGTTCCATGTTAGACACTGCAGTCTCTTCAAACAGCTCATCCGTGGGGGGCCTAGGTGACCTCCTCTGATCATCAGGGACAAGTCATTAATTATTAAACCCAGAAAACCCTTTTCAGTTTGTTGCCCAACTAAAGATACTTATCTCCTTCCTATTGGATGGGGTAAAGTGTCTGATTGCTGGGGTTGACCTGCTTGAACGGGGATCTACAAGTGCCCCCGATGTGAATGGAGCGATGGTAAAGATGCTCACCCTCTGCTGCATTCTCTTCTATGGAACTGCTGGAGATCTTGTTCCCAGAAGTCATATAGAAGGAAATAGAGTAATGGTCACATATGTGCCTCACAACTACATTTACATATTGGCACTCCACTCAGGGGGAAGGAGGCGCACTTATAGACACCCATTTTGATGTGGTCTATTCT
Organism: Leptodactylus fallax; assembly: GCA_947044405.1. Classification (NCBI taxonomy): domain Eukaryota; kingdom Metazoa; phylum Chordata; class Amphibia; order Anura; family Leptodactylidae; genus Leptodactylus; species Leptodactylus fallax. Next base: position 2,532,371 of record CAMRHE010000081.1, on the reverse strand, counting down.
GTTTGGTCTCCATTATTTGAAATTGAAGAAGCTGTAGACGCTTTGATAAAATGGATCTATTTTTAGTTTACTGAAACAGCACCACACTTGTCCACAGTCTATGTCTGGAATTGTGGGTTATTCCTGTTTGATTGTATTGGTTTAAGTTGGGGAGTAAAAAAACAAGTTTCATCAGTTTAATCCATACCCATTGACCCAGTGTCTCGATATTGCTAAAAAAATATATTGCTATAATAATGGACAGAGAAATTTTGTCACACCTACTTTAATAAAGCTTGGGTATGTCCGGGCTGCCTTACTTGTCCCTTTCATTTTTTCTAATATTAGGGCCGATTTACTAATCCTGTCTAAGATTTGCGCACATTTACAGTAGACATTGTTAAAATCCTTCAGATTTATGGCGTTGGCTTAAAACTAGGTGTGATATTTTGTGGCAAAAATGCACCAAAAATGGAAAGGCTCAGACAAAAAAAAATAGTAAATGTGGACCATTGTTTTTCCTCTTACCTGTTGTTGTTTTTTAACTTGATGTGCCCCCTAGGTTCCAACTCCTGCCCATTTTTCAGCCATGTGATTTGTGGTGGTGGCTCACCTTGAGCCAAACATGTAAAAATTGCTGTGGTGCCAACAGGACGGGAAATGGACTGTGGATGTTGGACAAACTCAGCAGGGGCTGCAAAGAACAATATGGGATAATGAGTGGCTATATACTTTATGATACAATAGAGGAAAAACCATTATGTTTAAATAGATAAAGTCTAAAAAAATATTTTTTAACACTGAACTGAATTGTTGCATTTAACACATATGTCCATCTTTTACCACCATTTTGCTGTTTACATATACATATAAAAAGCTTAGAAAATGCATTGCATTATTTATCATGTATTGATCCTGTATTATACTACAGAGCTGCATTCACAATTCTGCTTGTAGGTATTGAAAACAGCTATATACCTAAACAACAGTTTACCTAAGTACCTGAGATACAGTGGAATAGTTAGTATTTCCAAAAAATATATATCACTAACGCAAGTTCTGTACTAATGTTGAGATGGTAGGGAATGCTGGGAGATTTCAGCTCTGAAGCCAGTAAAAGTGTGAATGAAATGTAACCTAAATTCATATTTTCATTGGAATTTCCATTTTTCTGTTACTATAAAGGAAAATCTTGGAATGGATCTATCAAGTGACAGAACTAAACGGATACTGATTATTGTAATGTTTCTCATTTTGTCATATAATAAAATCCTGCAGACTCTTCCATCCATGATTTTTGATGGAATCTGTGATGGAGGCTCCTAGCGAAGCCTCTGCCACACACGTGAACACAGCCTATCTCAGGGTTTAATATAATATACTGTCTACAACTTTACTCATCTTTTATGTAGCCTCTATCTATATGCAAACTTCACAATAAAATGTGTTCAGTATAAACAAATGCTTTAAAAATAACCTAGCAAGTGCTATTTCTAAAAAAATCTTCATATGACAAAATGTGTGTATTTCCTTGTGTTATAGAAATTAAATGTCTGTCACTTTAACTTCTCATTAGCTTGCTATTCTTAACAATTATAGAAATGCATCTAGTAGAAGAAGCTTACAGCCTTCGATGATAAGGATATACACTGAGAGCAAGGCCAGACACCCAGTCTAGGGCAGAATGTCCTAGTGGACTTACTTGTTTATAAACTTTCTGTGAGTTGTCCTTCGAGAAGGCTGGAGATTAACCCTACTTACGCAAACAGCCCCCAGCACGTAGCTGCGCAGTTTCTCCCCTCAGATGTGCAATGGTCCCAGCCATGCTTTGCATTACGCAGCTCATAGTACTAATATACTTTGATTATTGAGATGAGTAAGGGGGGTGTCAAGACCCTCCTCCCGCCAATGGTCAATCAGGTTTACCAGTTTTCACGCATGCTCTGTTATAATTAATAATTATTTACTGTTCTCTATAAAAGCTTATGCTATGTTTTTAATAAACACAACTTGCTTAACACCGACTGAGTGTGTCAAGTTAGTTCTTTCTCTGTGAGCTCACAATATATATATCAATATGGATTATAAATAATTTGGCACCACTTGACAATCAGGATTTTGAACCCAGTTTGGGTTTCGATAACAGATGGAGGCACTGCTGAGATCAAGGACCAACCCGTTAACCCACCAAGCCCGAGATCTATCATGAGATTATTGGCACATCTGAATGGACAGAATAGCAGCGCTGCAAAACGGTAAGAGTGTTTCTTGGTAAAATTCTGTCCCTTCCGTTGTGTGTCAGCTCAAGATGTTGGGTGTTGGTGGTAAGTAAAAGGGAAGGTACATTTGGTTGGTCCTTTGTAAAAAGAATTCTGTTTTTTTCCCTCAGATATGAAAGGTGATTGTCAGGTGGTTTGTTTTGGTCAGAAAAGGTCATGAGTGTAACAAATGGTTGTTAAAGATCCTTGTTCCTTGTTTTGGATAGATGCCATGTATGAATTATATATGTACCGTGCCTGAGCTGGTGGAGTAACACATTTTGATGATTGGACTTATTATATTTGTAGTTTTAAATGCTGATACTGCTGTACCACACCCAGAACACTGGAAGGAAACATCATTCGAGAAATTGGTAAACAGAAGAGACCACATACCCAAACACCCAGAAGGGAATTTATTTGTGTGAAGAAGGATTTTATTTTTTTTGGGTGGTATTGGGCCCAGGAGAGAGTAGGAGAGGGAGAGAACCCCCCATATTTGGTCGGACAAAAGTTTGGGTCTGACTTTAACGTGCATCCTTTGCTGGAAAAATTCTCTGGCCAGAGTGTGGTTGTGTATAGAAACGCAAAAGCAGCAAAGAGGGGGGGTTCCTCCAGTAGTGAGCCCAAACCAGGCTTAACCCCTGCAGAGATTGTGATGCAGAGGGAGGGAAAAGAAGCCATAAAGTGTGGACAGATGTATAAGCTCATGAAGGGTGTGGTTGAAAGACAGTGGCTTGAATGGGCAAGCCAGGATGTGGTCTAAAGTGTTCAAAGAATCAAAGGTAGATATTGATGTACCATCTTCAGTAAACAATCCAGAAGGTTGGGTGTGTCTGGTGTATGGACAGCAGAATCAGAATCCCATTTGGAGGGATAATTGTATAAATTCGGTTATCCTGTCACAGATGGGACATTCACCCAACAATCCTATTGTGACTCCTCAGAAAACATCCCCAGGTGTAGTGGCCACAGTGACAACCAGAACTAAATCAAAGTCTGGAAGTGATAAGAACCAGAAAATCATAGTGACAGAAGTTTGTGACATTTGTCACAATTGTGACAGACATGAGGAAAGACGACCCGACAGCTCAACAAGACAGACAGACTGGACTAAGGTTGATTTCTCTGACTCTCCACAAGAGACTGAAATGAACGGATTGAATTTATTTACAGTTCATGCCCAAGTAAATGGCATATGGGGTAAACTAATAAATGATTTGCTCACCTTTAAATCCCTTGCTGTTTCCACAACAACTGTTCATGGTCCCTTGCCGTTCTTAGGTTACAATACTACAGTGATGATGTGTCATCTCAACCTTAAGCCAGCCATACACCTGAGATAGCTGTCTGACAAACACTTGTTCTGCTGACAGCTATCTTTCTGACTCTCGTATACACATGCACTCTTGGCTCAGCCAAGCACTGCATGTATACTGAATAGGAGAGAGAAGAAAGCTGCTCCTTGAAGTGTCTGAGGTCGGCTTACCTCCCTGTGAACAAAAGGATCAGACGTGTTGAAATCCAACTGCTTGATCCTAATCTCCCCTAACATCTGCTATCTGGGGAGAGTTGGAAGGACCCCATACACATTAGATTATTGTGCAAACCTGCAGAAATTAGCAGGTGCAGCCAACATACATGTCATGTGTATGGGCTGCTTTATCGATTGTTACAGACACAGACTGGTGACATACAGTAACACTTCAGTATTGTAAATAAAGACCACCAGGAGACTACAGAACTGATAGGGAAGGGGGATAAAGCTGGCCATGCACATAAGATATTTATCTGCAGAACATCGACAGATCTAGCTTAAGCAGCCCATACACATTAGATGATTGTCAGATGGGTTTTGACAGCCCAATCGTTTTATTTTTGGGACATCTCAGTGGGTCCGAAGATAAATATCACATATGTATGGCCATCTTAAAGGGGTTTTCTGGCCACAACAGCATTTTTATACTGATGATAAATCCATAGGTTAAATCATCAGTATAAGACCGATGGGGATCCAACACCTGGACCTGGCACCAATCAGCTGACATGGGCTGCCTCTGGGCACTGGAAACTAATGCTGTGGAGTGGGCCGGAAGCAATTTTACTCCTATTGACGTATCAGTTGCACAAGAGAAGTAACCACCTCTATAGATTAGATGGGGCTGCAGTTCAGCACTTATTACTTGAACTTCTTAAAGAGTTTCTTCCGGCCCCATCCACAACAATAGCTTACAGCGCCTAGAGGCAGTTGGATCAGCTGATCGCTGCAGGGTCTGGGTGTGTGGCCTATACTGTGGATAGGTCATCAGTACAAAAAAACACTGTTGGGGCCGGAAACCCATTTAAGGGTTGGCAGTGATAACGGCTGGTGACAACAGTATTGCATAGCCTGTATTAACACATTTTGCAGATTGTAGAGGCTTAAAATGAAAGTCCACTTCCTAGGTTCAACAGAATACAGATTCATTTCTTATATGCCTTTACGCCGATCCACCGTTTTTATGATACAGAGCTTTAAAGTCCCTGGGCATTGAAAAAGTTGAATGATAAAATTCTGACTCCCCACAGCCACCACTGGGGAAAGAAGGAGGTGTAACACCTACCGTTTTGTTATTGGATAAGTATAAGTAGTATACAATAAGCTCCTATGTTCCCCATAGTGGCTGCCAGGACCTAGAATGTCTTAGGGGACGTCCACACTACCGTTGTTAATGTCCGTTGCTTTTTTCCGTCATAGGATGACGGCAACGGACATTAAACTGTTGCAGGGAACAGTCACAGACTAGTGCTGTGTGCGTTCCAATTGACACTAATGTAAACAACATGGCAGAAGCTATCTTCCCTCATGTTTGTTTACTTTTGTAACAGAAGATAAAGTCCTGCATGCACAACTTTATCTTCTGTTACAAAGATAGTGTGAATGCCCCCTTAACATACATGTGATGTAGATGAATTGTAACATGTAAGTGGTGTCTGCTGTACTGTATTACTAGTCATATGTGACAATAATATTGTTCCCAGTACATGTGATAGTCGTACTAGGGGGTCAATTTGGGAAAATGAATGTGTAATGGGGATTGTACTGTGGGTGCTAGAAGCCACTCTATATTTATATATATTTACATATAGGAATAAGCATTGAATTAAATCTTTGCCCCGGGTGAATAAAAAACCTAGCTATACCTCTGAGCAAACATCTGTCTTATAGTCGTAACAATTTCAGGAGCCTGTTATCCTGGTGGTGTAAGAAAATTGCAATATGTAAATGAGCTTTTAGGGTGCAATTGCAATGGAATTGGTCTTTATCTGTTCCTAGTGCCTCATTAAACCTTACATTTCTCTTATCTCCATTTACTGTGCATGTGAATGCAGTCTATTGTTCTCTGTGAGCAGCTGTTACTGCAGAGAAGGGCCGACTTTAAGGGTTCTTCATTTGGATTGTTAAAAAGAAGTCCAGAAAAATATCTACCCCATGATCACTACTTTACCGTTCCTATCTCCAGCTCTGGGAACCTGCAGGAAAATTTCCATACATGTGTGTGACGGATCTTAGCAGCTCTTTACCCTTTTATTTTAGTGGTGATAGCCCCCATAACAATAGCGTGGGAGCATAAACTAGGGCTGGGAATAAGATTGATAGCACTGAGGGTGTGCTGCACGGCAATGCAGGGCTTTGTCAGTACAAGAGCAAGCAATAAAAGGAGTATGCACAAGGCAGAATCAAGCATAAAGAAGTTAGTGGTTATGGTGCCTTACAGTAACCATTATTACATAGACAATACTAGCGCACTCAGCATATCTACATGCACCACTATTCATCGGAAAATTTCAAATGGGAATTTTTATTTGCTAAATGCAGGCATCACTGAAAGATGCTGAGTAGGGAAGTGGGAGGATACAGGGGACTGAATGCACAGATTACTGCCTTTGTCCATGCCCTGTTCCTTTCTTTCTACAAGGAATAGCGCTGCTGGGAAAATTCGGAGACTTCCATAGAAGAACTTAATAGGGTCAATATATTAACACAGTCACTGCTGATGCAATCCCGTCTGGCCTTCAATCTGTTGCGTACATTACTTAGCAGCATTACTAATTTAATGGAAGAGAAAAGAGCAGTGAAACATAGAAATGTAATCACTCTACCATGATCGACCTCCCCTCCTACCGGGACAAAGGCAACACAGAATTAGCTCTTTATTTTACTAGGGTCACTTAAGAATCTCTGCAATATTTCATTTAGAAAACAAAAAACATGTTTTAATCTTTAACACAAGGGTATACATTGTATTGTCTTAATATTATTAATACCATGCACACAAATGCAGGATAAAATAGATATACATGGCTTTCTACTGGGTAACAAAATATTGCACACTGTGTAGTCAATACAACTATAATATTGCAAACTCAGAGAACCTTCAGAACCCTAAGGGTATGTTCACAAGGAATTTTTTGCAGGCTGTTTTTGAAGCAGAATCCTCCTCAAAATCCGCCTCAAAAACTTCTCCCATTAATTTCAATGGGAGTCAGTAGGAGTTTATTTCCTCTAGCTGATTTTTTCAGGTAGAGGAAAAAAGGCGACGTGACCTATCTTCAGGAGGATTCTGCCTTGAAAAACCTATTGAAATCAATGGGAGGCGGAAAAGAAGCAACACGGCTTTTGATGCGCTTTTTGCCAGGTTTTTTGGCAAAAACCACATCAAAAACTGCAAGCATTTTTCAAAGGGAGGTTTCCAGGTCCAAACAGAGTGCTGGAGCAAAAAACCGTGGTAAAAAAACGCAACAAAAAAGTGGCAAAAAACACGACAAAAAGTATATCATGTAAAAAAACACGTCAAAAAAAGATTCCTAATTTCTGAAGCAGATTTTTTTTAGCCTGCAAAAAACTCAATATGAACATACCCTTAAGGGTTTTCTGGGCTAAAATTGTTGATAGTTTCTATCTTATCAGATTGGTGTGAGTTCAGTACCAGCACCCCCACCTATCAGCTATTTTCAGCAACTGATACACCAAGACTAAAACAGGAAGCAGATAGTTCTGGTCTCTGTGTAGTGGCTGTACTGAGTCACTGCAGCTTAGCTCCCATTCCATTGTACTGGTCTGGCCACTACATAGAGAGCAGAGCTGTCAGTTTCCTGTTTCATTCTGTATGTATCAGCTGATATATGGGGAGGTCAAGGTGACAGACTCCCCACCACCACCACCAATTGATGATTCATCCTTAGGATAGGTTCAACATTTTTAGCCTTCAGCACTTTAAGAAAATGATTTTATTTTTTATATATACATAAAAAGGCTTAAATCTAAATTCACCGATTTCCCTTAATTGTGTCTTGATTCTTCCTTTTCCTGTTTATGTAACAGACACACTGGGACAGATTTATCTGGCACGCAATTGTGTGAAAGTGGGCAGAGCGGGCAACGGTGGGCACGCCTTGGCTCAACATATTAATTATAACTCATGCCAGTTTTCTGATCTTTAATAAGACTGGTGCACAATACGCTAGACATACTTGTACCACTTCATGGCTGATGTACACGTATGCTGGTATATACCTGCTGGTTTGTATGCAAGTCAACAATAAGTTTGTTACAGCCATGTTGAGTTACTTAGCCACAGTCATAGTCACACCTAGGCCCTGTTGCCTGAGGGCAAATACCTATATAAAAAGACACAGTATTGTAAATGGCACATGGTATGGAAGGTGCCAAGCTGCAGATTTTGCCTTGGGGTCCAGGAATTTTCACGTTAAGACTCCTAGATGCATCTTCTTATACCTGAACCTATTTGCACATCCACCTTGGGTTGTGCTCTGGCAGTCCATCAAATAAGCAATTACTGTATATATAGATTTACAGAGTAAAACAAGTACCTGCTCACTTACCCTGCACAACAAGCCTTCCTTGTGCTGTCCGGCGCACCCTGGTTCCTGGTTTGTTGGCAGCACACACATAGACTCCAGAATGATGCACAGTTAGGTCTGATATCATCAAGTTTCCTGTCCCTAAAACTTGAATTCCTTCCACACCAATAGGACGGCCATCTGAAAGACATCCAAGTACACCAAATGTAACCTTTTTAGGCCTCATGCACACGACCAAGTGTGTTTCCAATGTGTGGCCAAGTTTGCAGCAGAGTGACATCCGTTATGCATTTGCATCTATGGGGGCTTCCGATCCATTGTGTAACGATGACACGGAGCAGGATAGGACCTTCTCTATAATTATTATACTTACTTATATAGCGCCATCTTATTCCGCAGCGCTTTACAGGCATTGACAGTCACTGTCCCATATAGGGCTCACAATCTACATTCCCTATCAGTATGTCTTTGGAGTGTGGGAGGAAACCCATGCAAACACGGGGAGAACATACAAACTCCTTGCAGATGTTGTCCTTGGCAGGATTCGAACCCAGGACTCCAGTGCTAACTGCTGAGCCATTCATGTCATCAGAACGGAATTAATCGGAATCCCCTATAGATGTGAATGCATCACAGAATGCACTCAGAGGACACTCAAATGTCACTGCGAGTGTCATCTGAGAGCATTTCCCTGCAACCTCGGCCCTACATCGGATGCACACTTGGTCGTGTGCATGGGATCTTACAGTGCAATTTGTAAACAATGGCAATAGGGATCAGGATTGTTACCCTCAACAATACTTATAGGTTCACAAGACTCCTCAGTGTGAGCCTAATCCCCAAACCTATATGATGTTACGCAATGCTAGAGAGTTATAGGAAGTCAATCTCAACATTTTGCATACTCTGCAGTAAATATAGATAAATCATTTATAATAAATATGTTCAGAACTGGATCTGTCAGTACAAGAACTGGCTCTGTAAAAGAATAATACAGCTATACGTAGAGTGGTGTCTTTATAGAGTATATACCTTCTACTGCAAGTCCCAATGGATTAGACTATGTATGGCCAGAAACACATATTTTTCTTACAAAGATATTTTAGTCAAAAACATAAAATAAATAGTCATATGGAAAATGTAGTCTAAAAGCATAGCAAAATACTTAAATGTTTACAACACACCAGCTCTCTGGTGGCTCCTTGATATCTATATCTAATAGTATGGTAAGAGGGCAACAGTAAGAGGGTGCCCAGGGAACCTGCTGATGTAATTATTACACGCTTGTAGACTGTGACGGAGACTGGGGGATCGAGGATGAAGTCCCATAAGATATCAATTTTGACACACTATTCTTGGTAAATACATAGACATTGACACATCTGGAGTAAAAACAGGTGAACTTTATAGGAAAATAAATGACACTCTTAAAGGGATATAGTATATCCTGTGGACATTACATAATATTTCAGATAGAAAACCTTGTTAATATTGATGTAGATTATGGAGAAATAGAACATTTTAATTTTGGCATGAGGTTCCCTTTCAAGCCTCATGCACATAACCGTAAGATCTGTATGGGTCTATGAAAATGGAACAGACAGAACATAGGTGGCATCCATGTTTTTTCACAGGCTTTACCAATACAATAGATAGAATGAGATGTAAAAAAAATGGTTGTGTGAATGGGTCCTTATTCTGTAAGAATCTGCAATATGAAGTAAAGATACTACTCCTTTTATTCTCAAACCACTCCTAGTTTTGGCTTAAAAAGCAGCATAAAAAATCCTGAATGTGTGTGCTTACCCTAAAACAGACTAAAATACCTGCTTGAGAATGCAAAAATTCTGAATTTAATTCTGAAATGATTTTTGCCGTTATCTGACCAAGATTATTCAATTATAGAAAAAAACTGCAACATGTACAGTAATAAAGTAATAATGTATATAATGATCAGACCAATTACATTAAAAGGAACCTCTCAGCACTTTTAACCCCGCAAAACAGCTGACAGCACCAAATTACTGGTGACCAGGAAACCAGTTTAGCCATATGTCAATTTTTCTTAGTAGAAACATGAGTGAGAAAAAGAAGTTTTAATATGTCATGCACAGCAATGCCAAGTGTCCGCGGGATGTTCCCTGATAGTAAAGTGTCCTGAACTCTACAGTAAATGCTCAATATTGCTTTCTACTAAGAATATCTAATAAGAATACATATGTTTAAAGAGGTTTTTTCATGACCTATCGCTATTTATCAAGCTGAGTTACTTTTCACATATTAGTCTATGGAGAGGGGAGGGAGGAGGAGGAGGAGGTAGATGCTGGAAAACACACACAATTAACTGCAGCTGCTACACTCTTCTACACTGTCTGTCAGGGAGCTCTTGTAATATTGCTAGGTTTCAAGACAAAAGGATACCAGTGTAGAGAATGAGGCAATAAATTAACTAACAGCCTCTTCCTCCCCTCTCCATAGACTCCTGTGTGTGAGCTAGGTATAGATACAGATTTTATCTAAACAAACAGACTGATAAGGACGAGGAGAGCAGCCCAACAAGTGGAGAAGGAAACATATTTCTTTAATAATATTTATTCCAACTATTCTTATATTCACCTGTACTATTCATTTATGAAAAGTTGTTTTATAAGAGGTACACGTTAAACTATTTTTTTGGTCACTTATCCAGTGCTTTTAGCAGTTTTGCAGGATCAAAAGTGCTGACAGATTCCTTTTAAATAATGATCTGACATGCCTCAAATACCCTGGATCTGATATTGCTCGCTACTGTAATCTGTGATTAGAATTTCAAGGGTTTATATCATACTTGCCTATTCTTCTTGAATGCCCAGGGGGCTCCCGAAATAGGAGAAGACCTCCTGGACTACAGCAACAGCTGGCAAAACTTCCAGGTTTTGGCAGCTCTATGTTACAAAAAGGGGAATGACCAGCACATTTCATACTTGTGTCACCAAAACGCAACCTGTCATCCAGTGGGTGTGGTCTAACCAGATGGGGACATGATCGCCCTGATGCACAAATTTTGGCAAGTATGGTTTACTGCCAGTGTCGGACTGGGATGTCTAGGGCCCACCAGTGGAATTGTTTCTAGCGGCCCACCATCAGGACCCCTGCAAATCAGCGGTACCGAGACAGGGCGGCTAAAGGTAATAACATGCTGGGAGCCATGCTGCTCACCCACTATACCATGTGCACCACTGCACTACCTAAACCTACTGCTACACCTTGTATGGCAAATGAACAGCCTGGCTCCAAGAATTGTTACCTTTACCTGTAGTATCATCGCAGATGTAATATTGATGGCCTATCCTAAGGACAGGCCATCAATATTAGAAAGATGGATAAATCCTTTAAAGAGGTTGTCCAGGAATTGGAGCAACCCATGTAGCTGGCAGGAGGTGTAAAGTAAAAAAATAAGTAAACTAAAAAGCATACTCACCTGTCCCCGGCGCTCCGTTGTTCGCTGCCAGTGTCCATTCAGTCTCATGCCGTCGACTCCTTGCTGGGAGTCCTGCACCTCATGTGATCGCTAAGACCAATTAGGTACAGGATTTCCAGAAATGAGGCGCCACCATGAGACCGAACAGACACAGGCAGGGGACAACGGGGTGCTGGGGACAGGTGAGTATGCTTTTATTTTTAAATTTTCTTATTTTTACACCTCCCTGGCGGCCAACACAGTGGTCACTCCAGTTTATGGACAACCTCTTTTAAGGGGTTGTCTGGGCCAAATTTTTCTGTGGTCACTTCACTGGTCCCCCCACATAGTGGCCTCTTCACTGGTCCCCCATACTGTATGGGGAACAGTGATGGGGTCATTATATTGTGTGGGAGCAGTGATGGGGGCTAACATCCTGTGGGGGGGACATTAAACTGTGTGGGGCATATTAAAGGGGTTGTCCAGGGTTAATCTTCTCAGGATAGGCTATAAATACCTGATCGGTAGGGGGCTGACACACGGCCCCATCAGCTGTACGGAGCCACTTCCAGAGCCCATTCTGTACACAACACAGGGCCGGAAGTAGAAAGCTCCATCCGCTGTATAGCAGCCCGACGCCTTCACTGCAGCTCAGCTCCTACTGACCTCAATAAGTGCTGAGATACAGTGAAGGTGCCCGGCTAATATACAGTGGACAGAGTTTTCTGCTTCCGGCCCTGTATTGTGTACAGGACGAGCGCCAGAATTGGCTCTGTACAGCTGATCGGTCCAGGGTCAGCCCCTACAGATCAGGTATCTATGGCCTATCCTGAGGATAAACCATAACAAATTATGCCTGGGCAACCTCTTTAATATACCCCCCAGGGCCCACCTAATGCTCCACACTTTAAAGAGGTTGTCCAGTATAATTTTTTTCTTCTTTATAATTAGTCCGGGGAGGTGAATCCCCCATACCCCCCCAAAAAAAAAAAAAAAAACATACTAAACATACTCACCTGTCCCTGGTCTCCTCCCAGCACGGTCCGGTCCTGCAGCTCCGCTGTCTTCTTTTTGCCGGAAGTCCTCACTGGCTGTGACGTCCCAGGTCCCTTCCCTTAGGCCGCTGATTTGCCTCAGGGGTCACGTGACGTCACAGGTAGTCATGTGCAGGGGGAACTTCAGCTGGAAGAAAACAACAGAACTGCAGGACCGAACTGCGCTGGGGGACATTGGGGACAGGAAAGAAAGTTTTTTTGGGGGGGGGGGGGTTGTTTTGTTTTTTTCACCTGCCCCGGCGTAATTAAAAAAAAAATGAAGGAGCCACTGTATGGAGTATAAACTCCACAGTGGCCCCCACCCAGTATTATAAGCTCCACAGTGGCCCCCACACAGTATTATATGCGCCCAATAGCCCCCCACCGCTTTAGTGCTATTACTATACTCTGGGGTCTCCTCAGACCCCAGAGTATAATAATCGGAGTCCCAGGGGAAGTGATTAAAAATAACAAACACTCATACTCACCTTGCCTTACCTTTCCTTTGCATCCTCGCTCCATCCTGTCGTCTTCAGCGTCTTCAGGCCCTTTTCCGATGTCGCTGCTGAGGCCTGTGATTGGGCCTCAGCGGTCATGTGGGGACACACTGACGTCATTACGCGGCCGCGCCCCATGTGACCACTGGGGCCTAATCACAGGCCTCAGTCACATGACGGAGGAGCGCCGGAGAGGACGCTGCACCCAGGAGAGGTGAGAATATGTGTTTATTATTTTCAGTCACCTCCCCTGGGTGCCATCTCCAGCTGGCCACGGGCACCATACCCCGCCGAGCCCGGTCGCGGTCACACCCCCTGCGACCGAGATCGTTACGCCACTGGTCAGGGGCCCGATCAGGATGGTCAGGATCCCGATTGGGCCCCCATGACATGAGGACTAATAATCGGGGCTCGGGGCCCACCGGAGAATTCACCGGTTCCCCGGTGGGCCAGTCCGACCCTGTTTACTGCTAAGGTGGGGACATTTTCATTATGTTTCCAAGCACCTATAATATCTTTGTGGTGAAAGCCTAGAACCCTGAGAGATGCCCAATTAGTTCATAATATGGGTGACCATAGACCTAGATATCATATGTCCAGTCTATGTCACAAAGATTACCAAAGTAATGATTTGCAATTAGGCAGTTAGTCATACCAAGTCGACTCCAAGACACAATAGGCCGGGGATTTCCAGTAGCCATGCACTCAAGAATCGCTGTCTGGTGAACAGTCTTTGTGAGGTTCTCTGGACCCACTAAGATCATTGGATCCTTGTATCCAGTGTAGTGAGGCCCTATAATAATTAATAGAACAGTCACATATAGCATATCTTATAAATTTATATTAATATATCACTAGAAGAAGACATATTCAAGGGCCTCACCTGTGACTGTCAGCACAGCTTCAGGACTGTATTTAACACCCGCTGCATTGGAGGCCACACATCGGAATGTGCCTGCGTCCTCAGCCTGGAGTGCAGTTATCTGTAGCACACCGGTGGGAAGCAAGGTATATCTATGTAGAATAAGGAGAGAACAGGATTAGCAGTAAACCGTGAACGTGACCTGTGCCCGCTATTGCTTGTATAATAGCATCCTAACTAAGAGTAAGGCCCCACGTAATATTAGAGCTGCAGCCAAAAAGCGCTGCAGAAAAGACCACAGCGATAACACATCACTTTTTTTTTCTGCAGTGATTTTCACAGAAAGTCCCTTTCTGTCCCTAGGACACCTATACAGAAAGCGCCAGTGTTTCCATAGGTATAAATGACATGCTGCGATTTATAAAAACACGATTGTTTTTGAAATCACAATATTTCCGCTGTGGATATTTACAGTGCCTTGCGAAAGTATTCGGCCCCCTTAAACTTTTCAACCTTTTGCCACATTTCAGGCTTCAAACATAAGGATATAAAATTTAAATTTTTTGGTGAAGAATCAACAACAAGTGGGACACAATCGTGAAGTGGAACGAAATTTATTGGATATTTTAAACTTTTGTAAAAAATAAAAAACTGAAAAGTGGGGTGTGCCAAATTATTCGGCCCCCTTAAGTTAATACTTTGTAGCGCCACCTTTTGCTGCGCTTACAGCTGCAAGTCACTTGGGGTATGTCTCTATCAGTTTTGCACATCGAGAGACTGAAATTCTTGCCCATTCTTCCTTGGAAAACAGCTCGAGCTCAGTGAGGTTGGATGGAGAGCGTTTGTGAACAGCAGTTTTCAGCTCTTTCCACAGATTCTCGATTGGATTCAGGTCTGGACTTTGACTTGGCCATTCTAACACCTGGATACGTTTATTTGTGAACCATTCCATTGTAGATTTTGATTTATGTTTGGGATCATTGTCTTGTTGGAAGATAAATCTCCGTCCCAGTCTCAGGTCTTTTGCAGACTCCAACAGGTTTTCTTCCAGAATGGTCCTGTATTTAGCTCCATCCATCTTCCCATCAATTTTAACCATCTTCCCTGTCCCTGCTGAAGAAAATCAGGCCCAAACCATGATGCTGCCACCACCATGTTTGACAGTGGGGATGGTGTGTTCAGGGTGATGAGCTGTGTTGCTTTTACGCCAAACAAATCGTTTTGCATTGTGGCCAAAAAGTTTGATTTTGGTTTCATCTGACCATAGCACCTTCTTCCACATGTTTGGTGTGTCTCCCAGGTGGCTTGTGGCAAACTTTAAACGAGACTTTTTATGGATATCTTTGAGAAATGGCTTTCTTCTTGCCACTCTTCCATAAAGGCCAGATTTGTGCAGTGTACGACTGATTGTTGTCCTATGGACAGACTCTCCCACCTCAGCTGTAGATCTCTGCAGTTCATCCAGTGTGATCATGGGCCTCTTGTCTGTATCTCTGATCAGTCTTCTCCTTGTTTGAGATGAAAGTTTAGAGGGACAGCCGGGTCTTGGTAGATTTGCAGTGGTCTGATACTCCTTCCATTTCAATATGATCGCTTGCACAGTGCTCCTTGGGATGTTTAAAGTTTGGGAAATCTTTTTGTATCCAAATCCGGCTTTAAACTTCTCCACAACAGTATCACGGACCTGCCTGGTGTGTTCCTTGGTCTTCATGATGCTCTCTGCGCTTTAAACAGAACCCTGAGACTATCACAGAGCAGGTGCATTTATACGG
Source organism: Leptodactylus fallax (assembly GCA_947044405.1). Lineage (NCBI taxonomy): Eukaryota > Metazoa > Chordata > Amphibia > Anura > Leptodactylidae > Leptodactylus > Leptodactylus fallax. The sequence continues at coordinate 2,516,665 of CAMRHE010000081.1, read as the reverse complement.
AGACTTGATTACACACAGGTGGATTATATTTATCATCAGTCAGTTAGAACAACATTGGATCATTCAGAGATCCTCACTGAACTTCTGGAGTGAGTTTGCTGCACTGAAAGTAAAGGGGCCGAATAATATTGCACGCCCCACTTTTCAGTTTTTTATTTTTTACAAAAGTTTAAAATAACCAATAAATTTCGTTACACTTCACAATTGTGTCCCACTTGTTGTTGATTCTTCACCAAAAAATTAAAATGTTATATCCTTATGTTTGAAGCCTGAAATGTGGCAATAGGTTGAAAAGTTCAAGGGGGCCGAATACTTTCGCAAGGCACTGTATCTGCAATGTGTGGATGGGATTTTGGCTAATCCCACTTTGCAAGTACTGTAATACGCAGCATATTCACAACATGGGGCCCCGACCTTATTCAAGTTACTAAATCGACATTCACCTGAGGTTGCACAATCATAGTAGAAAAATAGCCTCCTTACTTCAAGATCCATTACCAATGAAGGGGCTTTCCAGGATTAGAAAAATGGGTGCTATTCACATTACTGTTATTCAGATGATCTGTTGTAATGGACCATCAAAATATAGGTCACATTCTATTTTTGTCTGTTTTCACAGATCGCTCCATACACTCTAATATATGTGGATCTGTGAAAACGGGCGCACCTTGGGTGCAAGCAGCCATGAAAAAATTGACTTTGTTCATGGCTGTTTTGTACCTCAGTCATCTGAATGTAGCCAAATAGTGCCACAATTATCCACAGGTTGTGTGAGGTATTGCAGCTCAGTTGTATTCACTTCAGTCGAGTTGAACAGCATTATCAACACAACCCATGGGAAGGTGTGGCTCTGTATATGAAACAAAGGAGCCATATTTTCTAATCCTGGACAGAACCATGTACACATTGACTATGTGGAGACACACAATCTACCTGCAGTTTCTTCCTATGAAGCCATAGACATCTAATTGTATCAACCTTTTTCTGCCAGGAGAAACCTCACCTTCGTATGAAAATGTAGTTCTGTGATGCCTTATAGGTTGCTATAGGTGCAGTATTACAGCTCCTTATAACATGATGGTTGTATGAAGCTATAATATGGTTAATATAGTAGCATAAATAAGTATTAGGATAAACAGAGTGTTAAAGAGGACCTTTCACCACCTCTGCCAACTCCAATTCTTTGCATCCTTCAACAGTCCCTGCTCCACTTATTTTAGCATAGCTGGAATATTTTTTCTAGCCCCAACCATTCCTGAGCAATTAATACTGTTGTTTTCAGCATCCAATATGTTAATTAGTATCCCTATTGACAGGTGGGAGTTCTCGGTAACTACAGTATGTACCTATGGTTCTCTGTATCGATAATTTCACCACTCCGCTCCCATACAATTTCTGGCTCTGGCAGACCGTGGATCTGACACTGAAATCTGGCCACACCACCCTCTTCTAGGGTTGCATCACGGGGAAAGATGTGAAAGTCTGATATGGCTGTGGAAGAAAAGCAACATTGTCATTCATTTAATGACTCAGATGGTAAATTTCTCATTAAGGTGTTGGATTAACTTTAAACAATTGCCCTTCACTCATACATTGAGCCACCACATAGCTCTGCTACACTAAGGATTGGTTTAAATGTAAATACAATTGGGGATAGTTTCAATAGCTTCACAGATAAAAAGTTGAGTGTTCCATTGTATCCAATGAAACTCGAAATAGAATTTTCCTAGGAAGTACAAGCTACAACCTGAATTGTTGCTATGGAAACAAATTTTATTTTTACTCTACACCACAATTCACAAGTCAGAATACAAAGATTTCCTAGTTTTGTATTCCCAGTTTTAGGTTTCCCTTTTAAGGTTAAGTCCCCACGTTGCAGAAACGAAGCTTTTTTGTTGCAGATTTTACTGCGTTTTTTTTGTGCCAAACCCAGGAGTGGCTACAAAAGGAATAGGAATTATATAGAACGCACTTATACTTCTCTCTTCTGCTCAATTTATTCCTGGCTATGGCTTAAAAAAAATGCATCAAAAGCTGTGTTTCCACAATGTGGGGTCTCAGCCTAAAAGGAACTTGTCACTTGGTATGGGGATCACTAAATTTTCAGCATGCTCTTATGCACCTGGGGTTTAGGGTCCCGAACCTGTGTAAATTACAGCCACCCTATCCATGCAATGTGTAAGTCTACGAGTCTGCTTAAGAATAATGGCGCATGCTCATTGCATCAAGCAAAGCCCAAGTCAGTAAACGCCACTTTATTGCACATGCGCCTGATGATGTGTACCGACTTCAGCTTCACCGGGCACAGTGTACATGTTCTGATGTACTGAAGCGGATTCCTGGATTCATCTGCAATTAACTTATATCTTAAATTTCTACACATTGTGGGGACAGACCCAGTTTTGAGACCCTAAAACCCAACTCATTAACAGAATTCTGAGGGTTTAGTGACCCCAAACCACCTTATAGATTCCCATTTAGTTTCCCTTCAACAATTTATGTATCCCATAACTTTACCTTAAGAAGATAAGGAATCATATTAAATCTTATCAGTTATCATGAAACAAGAAACAAAATGTTTAAGACGTTAAGATATTTAAGACTATTAGAAAAAGTTATTTTTGAAAACAGAGAAATGTAGAAGAGTTTTTCTTAAAAAAAAATAGCAATTTAATTAACTGTATAATATACAATTAAAGTGAGCGTGTCAGGTCATTTCTATTGCTCTATGTGAGGGCAGGATATGATAGAGGTATATGGGACATACAGCATGATAGAAGATATGATAGAGGTGATGGGGGATCTTAGTCAATATCTGAATACTCATTGTGGTCTGTGTCTTATGCTTCCTATTAAAGAAGCACTCCCACACAAATGTTATCTTTTAGTCTGCTAGTTTATTTGCTATCAGCTTTGTTTGGGTCCTCATTGCACCATGTGACTGGCACTCAGGCTCTTCTATTCATACATGCTTTTCTGTGTGGATTGAAGGTTGGTTTCTCTATGCATTCCTATGAAATGCACAACGTGAGTCTCATAGGAATACATAGATAAACATATACAATTGGTAAAAACAATGCTCCTTTTCAGAATTTGGACATATTAGACATCTTCATGTACAGTGTACACACCAAAATTCCCTTTCAATTAGTTGTTTTACAAGGACAACCGCATTACATATTCTTCACTAGGGCATATGGTGGAGTCCCTGACAACAACAACCAATTATTATGACACAGAGGAAATGAAGGCCAGACTCCACACATACTACTGGAAACTTCAGGATATGCTTATTAACAACAAAAAGAAAAAGCTCCACAGACTGAGACAAAAAGGCCTCATTACTACAACCGCAAGTACTAGCCCAGCTCAGCAAAGCTGTGTTGTGAATCTTTCCTCTTATGAGCCAAACAAACACGAAATGTCAGTTCTCTCCAAAGGTCTGTCCTTCTGCCCCTCAGCACGCACTGACCATATCCAACTCTGCAATGATATGGAGGAGTTTTTCAGAAAAATGAGATTAAGGGAATATTTTTATGACAAAGACCTTCCATACAGCAGCGACTCTGAGATGGAACAGCCCATAAGGAATCCTACCAAAAATTCTACCTGGACCCCACGCCCTGGAGCTAATGCAGCACTGGATAAATATATTGACTGTTTCAGAAGCAAAGTAAAATCAGAAATCCTGGAGCAACAAAAGAAAGAGGCGCATAACCTAACCCTGCAAGAACAGAAGGCTATTACATCACTGAAAGAAAATCAGGATATAATAATAAAACCAGCTGACAAAGGGGGCGCAATAGTCATAATGAACACCTCAGACTATATCCAGGAAGCAAACAGGCAACTGTCAAATCCCATCCATTACTCCAAACTTGGAAGTGATCCCACAGAGGCCTATATGAAAGAACTAAAGAGTATGATCAAGGAGTTTCCAGTCCAGATCCAGAATCAGGTAAAAGGACTTATCCCACAAGATCCCAGGCCGGGCTGCTTCTATATGCTCCCAAAGATACACAAAGATGGCAACCCTGGGAGGCCTATCATTTCTGGCATTGGGACACTGACAGAAAACATCTCAGGTTGGGTGGAAAATCTCCTAAAACCCCTTGTCAGGGATACTCCAAGCTATATCCAGGACACCACTGACCTTCTTAACAAACTGAATGCCCTGGGCCCTCTACCTGAGGGTACCATTTTGGCCACCATGGATGTGGAATCCCTGTATACCAACATTCCCCACAAGGATGGAGTTGCAGCATGTCGGGTACACCTGGCAAAACAAAACCTCCAACAGAACCAGTAACGCAGCTCATACAATTCATCCTTAGCCACAACCATTTTACCTTTGGAGAGGATCTATATCTACAGCGAATGGGAACTTCAATGGGGACCAGATGTGCACCCCAATATGCAAATCTCTTTATGGCAGAAATGGAAGGAACATATTTATCAACATGCGCCACCAAACCTATGATTTACCTTCGTTATATCGATGATATCCTTGTCATCTGGACTGCAGGTGAGGAGGCCCTACTTCAATTCCATAATGACTTCAATGACTTTCACCCGACCATCAACCTTAAACTTAGCTATTCAGGGAGTGAAATTCACTTTCTGGATACCACAATATACATTAAAGACCACCGGCTACTCACATCAATATACCACAAACCCACAGACAGAACGGCCTACCTGAGAAACGACAGCTTCCACCCCAAGCACACAAGACAATCTATAATCTACAGCCAGGCTATACGATACAATCGTATTTGCTCCGACAAAACAGACCTGGACAAGCACCTCCTGGATCTGAGGATGAAATTTCTCAGATTGGGATACAAACGAAAAGTGACAGACAACCAATTAAACAAAGCAGCAGCCATTAACAGAGACAGTCTGCTCACATATAGAGAGACCCAGAAAGATGCCCGAGTGCCCCTAGTTGTCACCTACAACCCACAGCTGGAGATCCTACGAAGGATTGCCAAGGAGCTCCAACCTGTGCTACATAGGGACAACAGACTCAAGGACATATTTCCAGTCCCCCCTCTCCTCTCCTTTCGACAACCACCAAACCTGAGGCGCATTATCGTCCGGAGTGCCCTGAAGGCCCCAACTGAAAATGGCACCTCACCTTGCCTACATATAAGGTGCATGACCTGCAAGCACATCCACACTGCTGACAGTGTACCTATCCCACAGTCACAACAGGTGCACAGAATTAGGGGGACATTTTCCTGCAGGTCTTCCAATGTGGTGTACCTCATAATGTGTGTGCAATGTCCCACCACAGGCCTCTATGTGGGGGAAACAGGGCAGAGACTCAGTCAACGAATGAACTCACACAGATCCACCATTAATAACAGTAGAACAGATCTCCCAGTGGCCGCACATTTCTCCGGAGAAAACCACTCTATTGAAGATTTGCGGGTTGTGGTTTTAATGGGACATTTTAAGACACAGGAGAAAAGGAAAGAAATGGAGTACAAATTTATGCAAAAATTTCAAACTCTGCAATTTGGACTTAATATTCATGCCAGCTTCATGTCACACTATGTTTGAACCATGAACTGAACTCAATATTCATGCCAGCTTCAAATCACACTATGTATGACCTGTGAGGGACACAAATCACCTCCTGATAGCAAACAGATAACAGCAAGAATTACTGATCCCTCCGTCACGCACCACAAGTTTCCAGACTGTTTTTTTGACCTGTTGTAAATAACTTCTCTACTTAGATTGCAATTTTTTTAAGGACTCTAAAATGCTTTGAAAACCATGTGTATAAAAATCTGTTAATTTTCAGTTCTTGTATCACACCATGTCTGATGAAGGGAGCGAGCACTCCTGAAAGCTTACTTATAAATATACTCAGTTAGCCTCTAAAAGGTATCACCTGATTTATTCACTCTTCAACAACAACCAATTGTCAGAAGTTTCTAATGCTAAAACCTTAGCATACAACTACTCGCCAGGGTCATTATTAGAGCCATTTTAAGCAACACTATAACATATGCAAGAAGTAGCCACAAAAGTCAAAATGGTCTTCTTATTATGGTGCCACGTTTGACTTCCAGGAATTGGGTATTGTTTCCCTGTCTCCAGAGGTTCAGTGACCAATGAGCCAATTCCTCACCCTTTTGCTAAGAATTCAATAACTGAGGAGAGTCTTGCACAAGTTTTTGCCATTGAGTAGTGAAAGGAGTGACTAACCTGGGCTGTGCCCCCTCTCCCCAAGGCTCATATAGTTGCCCCATGGTCTGCTTCTATGATATGTATGTTCTTGGATTGAGCAGTCTTATTTTCATAGCCTGCTACAATTTCTTTCCGGTTGTAATGATCTCATATATTTCATCATTCTGTAGTGCAGGCTCATTGCCACCCTCACACACACATACCCAAGGGTGTTAGCGTCTTTGTGTGTGATTCACACCCATTCTACTCCCCTCAGCTTTACCTCCCTTTTCTGTCACACTGCACCAGATGGGGGCAATGTGCTAGCCTCTATAAAATGCCCCTGAGGAATATCCTATCGCCCAGGTATTTAACAAAATTGACAAACTGAATTTCCTGTATGTTACTCCTTGCACCTTTGCTTGAATCTATAAAAAGGTGAAAAAATAGTAGACAAAAAATTTGTATATAGTTATTCAGTGCAAAGTAATTACAGACAAGGTATTTTCTGTGGTACATTTCTAGTGACACCAGATGTCTTCAGAAAATAGGAAGATGGAAACTTCTAGGAGTCCCAGACGTGTTATAGCAGAGGAATAAATATTCATAGGAAGCCAATTATCGGCATTCAGGCGCACCACATGTATATCACGTGAGCGTGAATGTAAAATGAGCACATTTTATACATTTATCTCCAAAATGCCTTCCAGTTATTACATTATTGGTAATGACTGATTTAAGGTGTTTCTTCGCAGTGTCTACCAGCTTATATGGTTACTTTGGACGAGTCACAATTTACAGCATCTTTTTTAATGTTTCCTAAAATTCTCACATATTCATCCCAACTTTTAAAAAACCTGATAACATCAGCCTACAGTAAGTACAATTCATATGCCTAGGCTATGGATGTCATTGAGGAGGATCCCCCTCTCTAGGCCTTCCTCTATAACCCAGAACAGAGAGTGAGCATCTCCTGTTTTGGTGGACTGTTTTGGGAGTCGACCATGTGTTAGATGATCAGATGCTTATTTGAATGTCTGCCATGTAGTACTACTTTTATCCTGTAGTGGCTGCTGCAGGGATAATGATAAGCCAGGAACCAAATCTGGTGTGGATTGCATACTGAGAAAGGTTGTCAATGATGGGACTACCAATTCAGGCAATAATCCTGTGGATATGCCATAAGTATCTGATAGTTGTGGGTACCGACTTGGGGTGTGGGGTGTCAACAAGTTGTGGTAAGCCAAACTCTGTCTGTGTGATGAACAGGACTGTGCTTAGTTTTCTCCATTCACATCTATGTTGAGTTGAGTGGAGAAAAGACAAAAAATGGTGCATGTCGAGATTTGTTTTTTTATTGTTTCTAGGTCTGTGAAAAAAACATACTTGTGAATGACTCCATTGACTGTAATAGGTCTGTGTGCAGTCTGTTCTTTCATGGAAAGAAAAGTAGTAAGTGTGAAAGGGCCCTTACAACTCTCACAATTGTCCGTGTCTTCATTGGGGCCAAGCATGTGCCTTGAGAAAAATACCTCTATGAGACAACCACTCAAAACTGCACTGAAAGTGGTCTTCTTGGCCTGTATATACTATTCAGAAGTCAGCATGTCATTGGATGACATTAGATTAGTTGCATAACTGTATGTGACTGTTCCCTAAAACTGAATGAAATTTGTGAAAAAAAAACTCTGCACATGCTTCAGAAACAAACAGCCCCATTGGATCCAAAATAATGTTTGAAACAAATCTGCCCCCTGTGGACATGGCATTACACATTTCACATTGCTAATGCTGATGGGATCTAAAAGACAATCTACTTCCTGGCCTGGTAATGTATATTCTAGGGGCAGATTTTACCCAGTGCATAGAGACCAATCTTTGCCCTAGTGACAACCGGACAGACTAAAATCTCTGCCCAGTTACATGGCCTTATCTGACAGTTCTGCCAAGCAGATGAGTCTGCAGCATGACTGGAAAGCAGCCTCAGGATTTGACCTACATTTCACTGGAGCAGGATTAATGCAGCTTGTGCAGAAAATCCCGAGGAACCAGTGCCACGCAACCTCTGCCCAGTAGATATTCACAGGGGAGGGGGGTTAACCTTTTTAGTGCCACAACAGATTATAGCTGCGCTAGTCAACCTGCTGAACAGTCACAAGGCTATATGTATACTAGGCACTGTCCTTTTCTTTGTTCAGTACAATTATTAACTATTTACAGTGCCATTAAAACCCCTTATAAATTCTCACTGGTGTAATTTTGTAATGGCAAAGATTTACCCAGCAGATTTGCAAGTGCTTATAACATTTGATTGGAAAAAAGTTTAAATTAAAAAGAGATTATAGTCTTAAATAAATCATTAGAGGATTTCCACTATAATATTATGTCTTGTATGTTGGTGCTATACAAGTAAAAGAAAGAAATAAATGAATAGATATGCAGCATCACATCATAAATACCACATTAGAGACAATGAAACAATTGGACCTCAATGCTGTTTCCATGTTCCTGGATTCAATGTTCGTTGATTCAATTCCAAGAGTATAGCCATCCGGCAGTCTAGAAGCCCTTCACTAAGAGTCAGCTGCAGTGTGAGGCGTAAGTGACAAGTCTAAGATGGGCATAAACCTTCACGTTCACTCTGTGTGGTGGAATGAAAGCGACTAACCTATCAACACTAGAAAATGGCAATAGTGACTATCACTTTACCACCACCACACATTGACCATTACTTGGACAGGACCTGTGCACACTGTCATTTTTACTAATACCCTGCTCCATCAGTTTAGATACCATAGAAATTAATAAGATCTGTTTTCCCACAGTATAGGACATCAGTATGTGATCTATGGGGGTCAAACCCTACACAACTCAGCTCTTTCTGCAGTCTTTGGGTGCCGAAGCTGCTAGTGAATGGGTAGTGTATGCATCGTGGATCTTGGAAGTTGCAGCTCCGCTCTTATTACTTGCAGTAGAGCAGATCTGTATGGGGATAGGTCATCAGTATGAAAAATCATTTTGGGGCCGGAAAACCCCTTTAAGGTGCCCATATACGTTCACTAGCTGTTGGCTGAATGCTCTTTAAGCTGACAGCTTTTCCTTGCAACCCTTCCCCCAGGCATACGCACACTCAGTTTGGCCAATGTATTTTCAATGGGTAGAGTAGAGTAAGTCTCTGCCAGACAAAGGTATGATCATGATAAAATTCAGCATGCTTTATCCTTCTTTTCCCCAACATAATCTGCCAGAGGAATGTTGAAAAGTCCCTATACATGAAATCAGTGTGTTTGGAGAACTTTTTCATATGCGTATTGGACCTAAAGACCCCTTCCACTTCATTTTCATTGGCTTTGTCAGTAAGGTTCTATATAAGCAGAGATTCAAAGTTTTTTTACATTCATATAGTATAGTTCTATTATATTTTATAGGTTTTAAAAGAGAATCCTTCCCTAATGGTGCCTACAGTGTAATTTATCTGTAGGTAACACACAGACCTGAAAACATGGCCATATACAAATGACATCCATTGGGGGAATTTATTAAGACTGGCATTTTCCACACCAGTCTAAATAAAGGCCATGAAGGGGTGCAAGACACCCTGAATTACTAAGAGCCTCTTAATAAATCAGGTGTGCTCCACTTTCACTTGTGGCACTCAGGAATTATGTTGGGTAGAGGTGTCTCTGCCCCGGCCTACCATCCCTGTCCTCCTACATAAAATGGCGAGCAAGGTGCAGAATAGGGGATCTGACGCATCTTTGATGCAAAAAAGGGCTATGCGTCACATTATCACCCATTTACGCCAGAAAACTGGCATAAATGGGTTGATAAATTTTCCCCATTGTGCCCTACAAATTACCTCTATTGAGCACATGGTCCCAATTAATGATTATTGTGCATAAAACCAAATGGCAGTGTCAATTTGAACAATAACCCAGGGCACTTAGCATTCACCATCCCCTGCAATTTTGTCTATATCCCAACAAATGGATATAACTAAATTTTGTCTATGGCAAAACAATGACAGATCACTTCTGTAGAGTGTCTACTCATTACTTGCTAAAGACAGTGTACCACAGAATTGTGAAGTAGGAGGTAAGTATTATCTTACTTTGGTTAGCACTGTTACAGGGATACTAAAAAGCTCTGTAGTCGACTATTGCACCATTATTGTACGATGTGGCTATCAGTGTTAGACTGGCCCACCAAAAGAGTAGATGATCCTGGCACGATAATAGGACCCAAAGATTCAGCATAAATCAACCCAGTTTGGAGTGGACCTTGGAGCCTATCGCTTGCCATTTCACATGGCAGAGATGGTGGGCCCTCATAATAGTTTCCTCTGGTGGACTCAAAGAATTCCTGTCCATGGCTAACTAATATAATAGGATACTGTGGCTGGTGATTTAAAGTGGTTGTCAATTAATTGAAGCTACCTGTGGGGTGGCTGGAGGAGGTGTAAAATTGTAAAGTTAAAAAAAATCATATTCACCTGATCATGGCACACCATTGTCTGCGACCGGAGTCCATTCAGTCTTGTGCTACATTGCTGGAATTCCTGAGCTTCACATGACCATTGAGGCCACTAATAGGGTCTGGTGACGTCACTCACATACATAAGCAGTTCTTTAGCAGCAATTAGTGGCCTCAGCAATTGCCCACAAGGAACTGGTTTCATCACCGGTCTCCATCTAGTGACCAGTGAGGCCACTGATTGGTCTCAGCGGTCACGTGAGGCTCAGGACTTCTGGCAACATGGCACCAGCACGAGACTGAACAGACACTGGCAGAGGATAACACAGATCTGGGAACAGGTGAATATCTTTGTTTTTTCTTAATTTTACACCTCCCATGGGTACCTCACAGGTTGCTCAAATTCCTGACAACCCCTTTAGTGGGAGTATTATTGTCAATGTAGTGAGTCATTTGGCTACTACTTTAATGGGGCCCTATGGCTGGCACTGACTTATCCCACAAGATCCTAGGCCGGCTGCTTCTATATGCTCCCAAAGATACACAAAGATGGCAACCCTGGGAGGCCTATCATTTCTGGCATTGGGACACTGACAGAAAACATCTCAGGTTGGGTGGAAAATCTCCTAAAACCCCTTGTCAGGGATACTCCAAGCTATATCCAGGACACCACTGACCTTCTTAACAAACGGAATGCCCCGGGCCCACTACCTGAGGGTACCATTTTGGCCACCATGGATGTGGAATCCCTGTATACCAACATTCCCCACAAGGATGGATTTGCAGCATGTCGGGTACACCTGGCAAAACAAAACCTCCCAACAGAACCAGTAACGCAGCTCATACAATTCATCCTTAGCCACAACCATTTTACCTTTGGAGAGGATCTATATCTACAGCGAATGTGAACTTCAATGGGGACCAGATGTGCACCCCAATATGCAAATCTCTTTATGGCAGAACTGGAAGGAGCATATTTATCAACATGCGCCACCAAACCTATGATTTACCTTCGTTATATCGATGATATCCTTGTCATCTGGACTGCAGGTGAGGAGGCCCTACTTCAATTCCATAATGACTTCAATGACATTCACCCTACCATCAACCTTAAACTTAGCTATTCAGGGAGTGAAATTCACTTTCTGGATACCACAATATACATCAAAGACCACCAGCTACTCACATCAATATACCACAAACCCACAGACAGAACGGCCTACCCGAGAAACGACAGCTTCCACCCCAAGCACACAAGACAATCTATTATCTACAGCCAGGCTATACGATACAATCGTATTTGTTCCGACAAAGCAGACCTGGACAAGCACCTCCTGGATCTGAGGATAAAATTTCTCCGATTGGGATACAAACCAAAAGTAACAGACAACCAATTAAACAAATCGGCAGCCATTAACAGAGACAGTCTGCTCAGATATAAAAAGACCCAGAAAGAAACCCGAGTGCCCCTAGTTGTCACCTACAACCCACAGCTGGAGATCCTACGAAGGATTGCCAAGGATCTCCAACCTGTGCTACATAGGGACAACAGACTCAAGGACATATTTCCAGTCCCCCCCCTCTCCTTTCCTTTCGACAACCACCAAACCTGAGGCGTATTATTGTCCGGAGTGCCCTGAAAGCCCCAACTGAAAATGGCACCTCACCTTGCCTACAAAAAAGGTGCATGACCTGCAGGCACATCCACACCGCTGACAGTGTACCTGTCCCACAGTCACAACAGGTGCACAGAATTAGGGGGACATTTTCCTGCAGGTCTTCCAATGTGGTGTACCTCATAATGTGTGTGCAGTGTCCCACCACAGGCCTCTATGTGGGGGAAACAGGGCAGAGACTTAGTCAGCGAATGAACTCACACAGATCCAATATTAATAACAGCAGAACCAATCTCCCAGTGGCCGCACATTTCTCCGGAGAAAACCACTCTATTGAAGATTTGCGGGTTGTGGTTTTAATGAGACAGTTTATGGCGCAGGAGGAGAGGAAACAATGGGAGTACAAGTTTATGCAAAAATTTAAAACTCTGCAATTTGGACTTAATTTTCATGCCAGTTTCATGTCACACTATGTATGAACTGTGAGGGTCACAAATTACCTCCTGATAGCAAACAGATAACAAATCCCTCTGTCACGCCCCACAACTTTCCAGATTGTTTTTTGACCGGTTGTAAATAACTTCTCTACTTAGATTGCATTTTGTTTTGGTTTTTTTAAGGACTCTAAAATCCTTTGAAGACCATGTGTATAGGGTATATAAAAAATCTGTATAACACCATGTCTGATGAAGGAAGCTAGTCTTCTGAAAGCTTACTTATAAATATACTCAGTTAGCCTCTAAAAGGTATCGCCTGATTTCTTCACTCTTCCACTGCTATGTGTGTACTGTGATAATTGGGAAAAATAGCATGTTTGCTTGGATACCTGACCAGAGACAAACAGGAACTTTAACTGCATCCTGATATAGGAATATATGAAAGAAAATATAGTAAATGAATGCCTAGCAGGCTCACCCGCTTTGCAGACATAATCAAAGGATCCCTAACAACCTATCGCTTGCTAATCCCTATTAAAATTGTTATGATTTCCCCTAAAAGATTTCAGGTATCAGCATACTGCCTATGTAAACACACACCACTTGAAATTTTATGCAGAGGATCATTAGATGCAATATTGGAATGAGCTAATCATATTTTACATAAATATTCTCAGAAGCCGAGATTAAAAGAAGGCATTTTAAGGACTTCAAAAGTACGCTCGCCCAGCTGCATGGGGAGCTGTGACAGGGTTAATGCCAGTACTGACTGGCACAATCCCAGATGAAGCTGCCTCCCTTCTTTGAAAAAGTAGGCCAGATTCCCACATGACCGCCGCCGCTTTCCAGCAACTCATGCTCGTTTAGGGAGAAAGAGCTGAAAATAGCTCCTGTGGGAACCGTGACAGGAGAGACTAGCCAGGGGGGTGTTCCATTATGCCACCCAAATCAGTAATTCTCCAAGTATGCAAACAGTGTTATATCTAACTCAACAAGCCTTTAATTACAGACTAATTTGGACAAATCTCCCAACCAAATGTGTGGGGTCACTTGGCATTTTATGCAACACTGTTAAAAAGGCACATAGGTGCCACAATGCTGACCAGTGCGGTCATTAGGGACAGTGGCAGATTAAGGCAATCTCAGACCCTGGCTGGTAGAATGCCCACCTTCACCCCTTTACTAACATCTACTCCCTTTTTACTGGGGACACCGTAAATTCACTTGCTAACAACCCACCATCAACTGATGTAATATTAACTAAATTCTCCATTTATGTTTGCCTGAGGGTAAAATAGGTGGGATGGCGGGGTGCATACATTAAAAAAAAAAAACTGGTAGATAAATTTACAATTCTATTATGTAGACAGCAGATTTTGTGAAAAATTACACTTCACACCCATCCAAAAAAGGGGATCAGGATTTGCACTTTAGTTAGAGGCTGTCACCGCTTTGAATAGGGCGCCATTGAGCTGTAAATTGGAAACATTATTTGGTGTTTTTTAATTAGGTTTGGTTGAAGAATCAGTAGCATTTACAGGGGCAATTACCGAGTCATTAACCTCTTGAATATATTAAAGATGTGAAAGTCTTGAATAATATGACAAAAAAACTAAATTGTCTTATTTTCCTCCCCATTGAATTCTGCACTTCTTAGGCAAAGCAATTTTCTGGATGGTGAACTGGCAAGAGGTCATTACTGCAACCTGCAAAATTTTTGGATTCAAATGATCAAAACTACAGATCACAAAATCCTTCCTGGAAACCAGTGAGAGCTATGTATGAAATGTATGCTACAGTATAGTGCCCATCACTGCTATATTACAGATGTTAACCCCTGTTACTTCTATTAAACCTTGTGAGAGTTAGACTTAGGCTGACACATGACAGTTAGTAGGACAGTGGTTTGGCTAAATAAGAGAACGGCTATGGCACTATTCAGAAGGGGATACAATTTATGAATGAAAAACATGAAAACATTCCTCTCCTTTTAAATTTATTTCTACAGCTAACTGGATGTCATGTCTAGAAATGGGCGATTCTATCAAGATTCATTTTGTTTCAGATTTGGATCGTTCAGGTCCCAGATTAGTTTCGGATCGAAAAAGATACGAACTTAAACTTGGCTTAAAAAAGGAACCTATCTATCCCTTTTCTAGCTCTCTAAGGCAGCAGGTGGAATCAACGTTTTGCTGTAAAAATAGCAGTTTACATATGTGGCTGGTAATACATGGATGGCCAAGCAGCCCTGCATTGAGAACCTCATGTGTGTAGATGGTGTGAAGGTGAAAAGATATAAAGGATATTTATGGTAAATAACATATACTAGATACTAGTGGGGTATCGATGTAGAACACATTCTGAAATCCCTTTTTTTGGTTCTTGGTAATTCATTAAATATATCATAGATAACAAAATATACAAATCTGTACAAAATGTCTGTGTCCCCATTAGCTAGCAGGATGTATATTAGAGCCCTTTAAACTCCAGAATGGTACATAATGTTCATTAGAGACCACTTAAAATGTACCTATCCTTTCAACAAACTTTAGTACAGTGCATGTACATTAGAAATAGTGATATGTCTGGGCATTGTATTACTTGTACAGTATTCTGCATTTCTTAGCAGTTTCCCCTCTTTTTGTTTGATTTCTAATTTTCAGGTCTCCCTGAGCTGCTGGGTAGAGACTATCTGCTACGATCACACACTGAAGAAAGGAGAATCAGCTCATCTAACTCTTTCACTCAGATGCATCATCATTATTATATAAGAATTAAGAGAAATACTGACCTGTATGCACTTGGGGTGGGAATTAAATTCACTATTTACACTACAGTCATGGCCAAAAGGTTTGAGAATGATACAAATATTAATTTTTACAAAGTCTACTGCTTCAGTTTTTCTAATGGCAATTTGCATATACTCCAGAATGTTATAAAGAGTGATCAGCTTAACAGCAATTACTTGCAAAGTCAATATTTGCCTAGAAAATGAACTTTATCCCCCAAAACACATTTCAACATCATTGCAGCCCTGCCTTAAAAGAACCACCTAACATCGTTTCAGTGATTGCTCCATTAACACAGGTGTGGGTGTTGATGAGGACAGGGCTGGAGATCAATCTGTCATGATTAAGTAAGAATGACACCACTGGACACTTTAAAAGGAGGCTGGTGCTTGCCATCATTGTTTCTCTTCTGTTAACCATGGTTATCTCTAAAGAAACACGTGCAGTCATCATTGCTCTGCACAAAAATGGCCTAACTGGGAAGAGTATTGCAGCTAGAAAGATTGCACCTCACTCAACAATCTATCGCATCATCAAGAACTTCAAGGAGAGAGGTTCCATTGGTGCCAAAAAGGCTCCAGGGCGCCCAAGAAAGACCAGCAAGCGGCAGGACCGTCTCTTAAAAGTGTTTCAGCTGCGGGATCGGGCTACCAGCAGTGCAGAGCTTGCTGAGGAATGGCAGCAGGCAGGTGTGAGTGCATCTGCACGCACTGTGAGGCGGAGACTCTTGGAGCAAGGCCTGGTCTCAAGGAGGGCAGCAAAGAAGCAATTTCTCTCCAGAAAAAACATCAGGGACAGACTGATATTCTGCAAAAGGTACAGGGAGTGGACTGCTGAGGACTGGGGTAAAGTCATTTTCTCTGATGAATCCCCTTTTCGATTGTTTGGAACATCTGGAAAACAGCTTATTCAGAGAAGAAGAGGTGAGCGCTACCACCAGTCTTGTCTCATGCCAACTGTAAAGCATCCTGAAACCATTCATGTGTGGGGTTGCTTCTCAGCCAAGGGAATCG
Organism: Leptodactylus fallax; assembly: GCA_947044405.1. Lineage (NCBI taxonomy): Eukaryota > Metazoa > Chordata > Amphibia > Anura > Leptodactylidae > Leptodactylus > Leptodactylus fallax. Next base: position 2,500,154 of record CAMRHE010000081.1, on the reverse strand, counting down.
GCTCTCTCACAGTCTTGCCTAAAAACACAGCCATGAATAAAGAATGGTACCAGAATGTCCTCCAAGAGCAACTTCTCCCAACCGTCCAAGAGCAGTTTGGCGCTCAACAATGCCTTTTCCAGCATGATGGAGCACCTTGCCATAAAGCAAAGGTGATAACTAAATGGCTCAGGGAACAAAACATAGAGATTTTGGGTCCATGGCCTGGAAACTCCCCAGATCTTAATCCCATTGAGAACTTGTGGTCAATCATCAAGAGACGGGTGGACAAACAAAAACCAACAAATTCAGACAAAATTAAAGCATTGATTGTGCAAGAATGGACTGCTATCAGTCAGGATTTGGTCCAGAAGTTGATTGAGAGCATGCCAGGGAGAATTGCAGAGGTCCTGAAGAAGAAGGGTCAACACTGCAAATATTGACTTGCTGCATTAACTCATTCTAACTGTCAATATAAGCTTCTGTTACTCATAATATGAATGCAATTCTATTTCTGTATGTGATAAAAACATCTGACAAACACACATAAAAACCAGAGGGCAGCAGATCATGTGAAAATATAATATTTGTGTCATTCTCAAAACTTTTGGCCATGACTGTAGATTCCGGCACATATGTGAACCCAGCCTTAGCTGCATTAGACTCTGCCTGTGCCTTTGTCTCCCTTGTCTCTCAGTTCTTGCTTACTCCCTTCTCCATAGACCTCTATGAAATCTGTTATCTCTGTGAGTCCAGTTCAACTTGCTTTAGCAAGGCAGATTAAGCAGCAATTTCAGAATGAATGTCAGTTTGTGCGGCTGGAAAAGAGCCAGATAAGTAGAGAAAGGGGTATTTTCCCTAATAAGTTACATTGCAAACTTTTAATATTTGCCTGTATTATTAATTTATGCTAAACTTGTTGAAAAGTTAGTGACCATGAAAAGGAATACTGCAGTACATGTAATAGAAGTGAAACTTAGAAAAAGAGCTGGCACTATAAAATACACATATGTACATGAAAGTTTCTGGACAATCTCAGAATTGTAAATATATCAGGCAAAGCAGACATGGGGCAGACGACATTTTTGTGGTCTTCTTATTAGTAATCCCATTGGGAAATATTATGGTCAGTCTCTCCCCAGTTCAAAATGGCTGCTTCAAGTATAACATTCTCCTGCATTGAAAATTAAGATATTATAGCTTGAAGATGCATTGTCCCTTAAATAAAACTTGTATAGGGTTACAAAAATATGGTCAAAGAAAGAGCATTAATCCTGTCCGCGGGTATTGCAACTCAGCTCCACTGAAGTGAAAAGCAGCCATGTTTCATCTAACGCCTTTAAAGTGGTTGTTCAATGTAGGAATTTGACGCTGAATCAGTGGCAGATTCGGCCCAGATTCTGCCTCCCATTCTTTTCAATGGGAGGCAGATATCATAGCAAGACGCTGAAAAAATAAGTATCCTGCTCGATTTTGCCGCGGAGTCCATGGCTCGAAACTCCCTGCTGATCAGGTCCATTCATCTGGGCCTAATCAGCAGCAAAAAGCCGCAACTGAATGCCAATGCACTGCATCAGTCTCCCGTCGCGGGTAGCCGGTGACCAGAAAACAGTGATGGAAAATGAAGAGGAGTTCTTCTGCCATGTGAACAGCCCCTTAAACAAATATTGAGAGACAAATGTTATTGCTTGTATAATGAAAAGTTATTCCTCACAGTTTTCTATCATTTTTATTTTCTGTCATTCATTCTGCTTACATTCAGTAGATTAAAATTAGTCCATGATCATGTGATCTACAGCCCATGGTCATGTGATGAACACACAGGTCCACAGCTTGTTACCAGGCAGATGTCTGATTACTGTGCTGTGACTGTAAAGAGTTGTACACCTGTGTGTCCATCACATGACCATGCACTATTCATCACATGACCCTGGACTAATCCACTGGAAGTAAACAGAATGAACGAAAGCAAGCAGAGATCTAGAAAACCACGAGGAATTGATACAGAAAGTATATTGGAAAATTGTATAACTTTTTATTATACAAACAATAACATGTGTTTCTCAATATATGTCTGAAACTGGACAATCCCTTTAAGTAAGGACAAAGGATAAACTTTCACAATTCAGTCACAACAAAAGAAAAAAAAATGTTCCAGTGATACAGAGATGCATTCTTTGTACATGACCTTCAGACATGAGATAATACCAGGACAGTATTAGATAACACTATCTTATCCAGTATAACCATTCACAAGAATTAGACAAATCTACTGTTTAACTATTTAAATTCAGCTCTTTATTTTTTTTTTATATATTTTTTTGCATTTAAAACCAAATAATTTATACAAAACTTGAACATGTAACTTTACATTACACACTTCAACTTGCAGGAAAGTTACAAAGTTGATATATATTTTACCACAGGTGATCATTGGTACAAGTGTTAATATATGTATATGTGGGTATATAAAAGAAGTAATAAAAGCAATAGTAAATGCATTCATAATGAAGTTTAGTAGTGAGCAGACGTATTTGTGTAGCTGCATTGCATTAGGAACTGAAGAGGAGGTCCTGCAGACTATAACCCCTAGCACCCCTCCCCCTCACAATCTGGCAGCTTTAGCACTGTGGCAAGGATATAAATCTTATATAACATTTATATTGTTCCTTTACTGGCCTCAGTATGCTCACAGGAGCCAGTAAAGCAGCTCATAACCTCCTATAAAAGAATCCAGCTATGATATGGAGGCTGAAAATGAGCCAGTAAAATATTTAAAAACCTTGTAAAACAGTTTGTTTTTACAGCCAGTAAGAACAGAGAGATGGAGGGAGCAGGCTTTTACTCTCGGCAGCCAATGCTACGAAATTGCTGCGTTTCAATCCCATACAATGTAGACATGTACATGAAATGCAATGCAAAATTAGCATGATGTGGAGGAACTTAGAAGGGTGGCAAAAGTAGTCCATAGGGCCGAGCCAAGAAGAGGCACAGTTAGACTAGAGGAACAGGTTCAACACATGGTTCTTTACAGATACGTGAAAATATTATTATAAACTCCTGAAGGTTCAGATCAGAATTTTAAGACTTCTATCTGAACAAAAGCAGACAGCCACGTACTCTCCTGTTCTATTCTATTCATTACTGGTGATGGATGATGCTACGACACTAAGAACCATTACCCAAAATCAGGCATTCTGATGGGAAAGCACTACATATTTCACTGTCCATTGATTCTCAATACACGTTCACAGGCAACCACCTGCTCGTCCTGAAATTACAGCTAGATGGTTCAGAAAGGAACATATTATTAAAAGGGGTTGTCTGGTTTAGAAAATCCATATTCAAATAGCCTGTAAGGGCTTTCTGAGTTTAGAGGTGTCTATCATTGGGTCCTCCATGTATTAGTTAAAGAGAAGAGACACCACATGATTCACTTTGTTATACACCATATATACTGTATTGCATGCCATGTTTACTGTACAAAATGGGGTTAAATAGGAGTCTAATTGTTGAAGATTTTCTCACCCTGATGCGGGTCTGGTTTATATGCTATGGGACTGCTATGAGATACATACATTTTCGATGGAAGTACATGATAAAATTGATGCCAAAATTAAGATAGCTATACCTAGGGGGTTTGATATAGCAGTTCTCTACACTAACTGAATTTGGAGGTGGATTTTGCTGAAAAGAAGTCTAGGGGTTGTATAATTAGATTATTATTTATAGTCAAAATATTAATTATTAGGAAATGGTATTTAGAGGGCTCCCCTATGAAGGTCGAATGGTGGTTTGGTAATAAAAATTAGGGATTATGAAAAAATCTAATTCAGGAGGTTCCTTCAGGATGATGTATGGGTAAAGAGGTGTTTTTTGTGGTATTAATTTTTTTTTTTCTGCTCAGTTTTGTATGAAATTTATTTTAAATAAATAAAGTGAAGAGACTGTCTTGAGTACCATGTGTTACACAGACTGCCCATAGATTTATATGGGCACTATGTAATTGGCTTCCCCTCTTTTTATCCAGTGAAATTCCTACCCTCATCACGGGTGACTTTAACATCCCCACTGACAACCCTGTCTCCCCAGCTGCCTCACAGTTTCTCTCAATAACCACGTCTTTAGGTCTATCACAACTTTCCTCTTCCGCCACACATGTAGATGGCAACACCATTGATCTTGTCTTCCATCGATTCCTCACAGTTTCTAAATTTACTAACTCTTCTCTGCCACTCTCTGATCATAACCTTCTGTCTCTCACCATCAGTGCTTTCTCTCCTTCACAGGACACACCTACTCATCATACATATAGGAATTTACATGCTATTAACACCCAGCACCTCTCATATACTCTACAGTCCTCTCTGTCCCCCATCTCTTCACTCTCCTGCCCCAATCTGGCCACCAGTCACTATAATGAAACCCTTAAGAGTACATTGGATGAGGCGGCTCCCCCATCCACTCAAAAAGTTAGACGCAGGAGGCAGCAACCCTGGCATACGCCGCCACAGATGCGTTTTCTTCAGCGGTGCTCTAGGTGTGCTGAACGTCTGTGGAGAAACTCATGTAGACCTGCAGACTTCCTCCACTTTAAATTTATGCTTAAAACCTATAATTCTGCCCTTCACCTAGCCTAACAAGCCTATTTCACCGCTCTCATCTCTTCTCTCTCCTGTAACCCTAAAAGGCTATTTGAAACTTTTCACTCCTTACTCACTCCCAAGGTGCAGATGCCATTCACAGACCTTAGCGCAGATGACCTGGCCACTTATTTCCATGATAAAATTGATAAGATCCGTCAGGAAATAACTGCCCAATCCCCAGGTGGCACTGACCCCCTCACCAGCCGCACTTCAGACTGTTCATTCTCATCTTTTGAACCTGTTACAGAGGAGGAAGTATCTCAGCTACTTTCTTCTTCTCGCCCTACGAACTGTAGTAGTGACCCTTTCCCCTCACACTTTCTCCAGTCTCTGTCGCCTGCCGTCATGACTTACCTTACTAAAATATTTAACCTTTCTCTCTCTTCTGGAATTTTACCATCCTCTTTCAAACATGCTGTGATAACCCCACTACTGAAGAAATCCTCCCTTGACCTGTCCTGTGCTGCTATCGACCTGTCTCTAACCTCCCTTTTATCTCCAAAATCTTGAAACACTTAGTCTATTCTCATTTAATCTGCTATCTTTCTGCTAACTCTCTTCTTGACCCCTTACAATCTGGCTTCCGTACTCTGCACTTTACTGAAATGGCCCTCACAAAAGTCTCCAATGATCTCCTGACGGCTAAATCCAAAGGTGACTACTCTCTTCTCATTCTTCTGGATCTCTCGGCAGCATTTGACACTGTTGACCATCAACTCCTCTTCACTATGCTCCGTTCTGTTGGCCTCACAGACACTGCTCTCTCCTGGTTCTCCTCTTATCTCTCTGACCACACTTTCTGTGTATCATTTGCGGGCTCTGTTTCTTCCCCTCTTCCCCTTGCCGTTGGGGTTCCTCAGGGCTCGGTCCTAGGTCCCCTTCTCTTCTCCCTCTACACAGCCCCCATTGGACAAACCATCACTAGATTTGGCTTCCGGTATCAGGTCACGTGATAAGCCTGACCATACAGATGTGATTTTAGGGCAGTTTTGAAGCTGCTGTAGTTGGGGATTAATCGGATTGCCTTGGGTAAAGTGTTCCAGAGCACCGGTGCAGCTCAAGAAAAGTCTTGGAGATGGGAGTGGGATGATCGGATAACACGGGATGCAAGTCTAAGATCATTGGCAAAACGGAGAGGATGGTTAGGGCGGTAGACAGTGACGAGAGAGGAGATATAGGGGGCGCAGTGCTATGGATGGATTTGTGGGTGAGTGTGATAATTTTATATTGTATTCTGTGATGGATGGGCAACCAATACAGCGACTGACACAAGGTAGATGCGTCTGTGCACCGGTTTGACTATGTTTGACGCTGAATTGAATACCGTCCACCAAGTTTACCCGAAAGGGCAATTTGGCAGAGCTAAGAATTAGCTCAGAAAATACACCAGGCTTCGCGTTCCTCCTCACCACCAGCTTTGGTTGGAAAATAGAAGGTCTTCAAGTCATCTAATGTTCACAAATTTTATTAAATGGCACCGACCAACGTATCTGATGAAGGGGTGCACATTTGTGCGTCTATTACCCCGAAATGCGTTATTATATTCCGTGACATTTAATAAAATTCGTGAACATTAGACAGCTTGAAGACCTTCTATTTTCCAACTGAAGCCAGTGGTGAGGAGGAGTGCGGAGCCTGGTGTGTTTTTTGAGCTAATTCTTATTGCATCCAGCAGTCATTGCATCCAGCAAATTCTTGAATCAGTCCTCCACTGTCACCAAATGGGGGTTGTCCACAGTGACCTGAATGTGAGTTCTGTGTTCCCCATGCCATCTTCTTTATCATATGCATGTCAGGCTGGACATTGCCCATCTTTCCTTCCAAAACAACGCCTGTCCTGGGAGTGTCCCCCTGCATGCTGGGTGGCGAGTTGTACCTGGCTTACACTGTGGATAGCGCAACAGTTGTGGTTATCATAGCATGTGAGGTGTTGAGTTTGGGAATCTACCTTATCTGGGGCTTGGGTGCATGGCATGCTGTGGACTATGATATCTATTTTATATTTCTATGTGTGATTTAGTGCCAATTTTTTATGTATACACTTTTGATACCTGTACCTAAATCATCTCTTCTTATACAGCTTTGGATTCTCCAGTCTCCTGTACACCAGTGAACGCTGCCCCTTCAAAAAGGAATTTCACTTATTCTAGTAGTTGTGGCTCCACACAACTACTCCAAGTGAGCACCTAATTCTAGGGGCACCGAGGGCCTCAAAAGAGGGTTCCTGTTCTTAAAACCTTATCATAGGTTCTTCACAAGGAGCGCCTCTCTGTTTTTCTTTTTTCCTGAAAGATTTTCTTTTTCCCCCCGAAAGATTATAGCAGTGTAGCATGAAGCAAAACAGTGGTTGCCTTCAAAGGGGTTGTTGCACCACCTATTACCTATCTATAGAATAGATTATAAATGTCACCAGTGGGACCCACCTCAATCATAAGAAATGAGAGTTCTGTGTCCCCTGATTGAACATAGCGATGGTCACATGTGCATTCTGCTACTTTATTCAAAGTCTATTGGACTGATGGGGATAGTTAAGTACTGTCAATTATCTCCATTGGTCACGTAGAGATTGAATGCAGAATGTGTAACAGTTGGTCCATTCAAAGGAAGAACACAAGACTCCCATTCTTGTGATCAGTGAGGGGTCCCAGTGGTGAGATCCCCAGCAATCTGACACTCATCACCTATCCTGTGAATAGGTAATAAGTTGTTATTGTGGGACAACCCCTTTATATAATTTTTGGCAGAATTAGCGACTAACCAAAATGAATCATTATATGCAGGTATAGTATCATTACAGATACAGAAAATGTGATGGAATGAAATGACTGGTATTATTATTTTGCAGTAGTGGTTCTACATTGAGATCAAGTTTTCCTCCTTGCTCAACAAGTGGGCATGACTTTATGGGAAAATGGGGCATGGTATATATGTGCCAATACTTTGTAAGCAAGGCAACTTATAGGTGGTATAAACATAGACTAAACACTCTACAGATGCATTATATTTATCATCCTGCATCAACTACTGCATAAATCTGGTGGATTATCAAACTATCTAAATTTATACTGTCTATTTAGTTCATACTTGCCAACTCTCCGAAGTTCTAGGAGGCTACTGAAAAAAGTAGTGACCTCCTGGACTCCTAGAGGAGCTGGCAAATCTCCCAGGTCTGGATAAATGCTCCCTCATCCGCCGGACTATGAGTCTCTTTAGACATGATGTTGGCACTTTATGTTTCGTTCATGTCTGAAAAGGGGCTGTGGATGGTACATGTCCTGCCTACCCCATGATAAAGGGGGCGTGGTGATGCCTAAAATCAGCCACATCCATGCCCATATGAGCCATGCCAATATGAAGCATGATCCCAGACAGACTTGATGATATTGAGGGGGGCCATATTATCACTTCCAGGACTCATCCTCCTCCAAAGGGCGATCACAGTAAATATTGATGGGATTTAGATTTCTCTTTTGTTCATTCACTTCACTTTGTTAATTGACAATAATAAACTATTAACACTTCTATTTTAGAGAGCATTCTTACTTTGCAACAATTTTTCCATACATACATAAAACTTTTGCATGGTTCTTCTGTTTTCTTCAACTACATTGTATATTACTTCTTCATCAAAATGTTATCCCTTTGTATACTGTAGGTAAGTGCAGCTTACATAGAAATCCCATCTTGACAATGCGTGTACCTCTGCAGCTAGAACACTATCCATAAGTTACAGGGCAACACAGAATTGGATGCCCCATAAAGGAAGTTCTTAGTTATGGGTTGTATAGCTTCTCTTTATGAAAGGAGTCACTGGCAGTCATATCATTTGTGTAAATGTCTCTTAATAATGCTATAGTGCTCTTGGCATGTACCACTGCTCCCCAACCAATTAGCACCTTGGCCGTCAAACCTTAATAGAGATGTGGTACCATATGTTGCTGGGTGTTTAGGCATTGAAGAGTTAAGCAGGAATGCTTTCATTCCTAGTCTTGCTTGCAGAATTGTTTTTTCTCCTCTGCATTTCATTAGCAGAGCTTCTCCCCAGGGGCAATCACAGGGGCCAGCCATCCTGCCAGCTTAATACAAGGTCACTGATTCCTCTCACCTCTCTGACCCTTGAACTTAACTGTGATGTTTGGAGATGGGGGGAAACGGAGGTAGAAGGGGACAGGAAGCTTACAAATGGGGGTGGAATAAAGGAAGGTTTACTTTGGTTTACAATGCAACCACTTTAGTAATTAAGAATAGTATTCCCATAAATACAATAGTAATAGTATAGTAACTGCATTTGTAATTTTACTACGCAAGCAATAAAATCATTTTACATGGCGAAATAATTACAGTATATTAGATAAAATACATTACATTAAGAACACACATGGGATGCTTATGGTCTGTCTCCAGAGCTTACCTATAAATGCGCTGCATACAGTAGAAGAAGCAAGTTTGTGGTGTAGACATCATCAAGTCCAGGGGTAGGCAACCTTCGGCATGCCAGCTGTTGTAAAACTACAACTCCCAGCTTGCTCTGCTGTTCTTGGAACTCATATGGAAGTGAATGGAGCATGTTGGGAGTTGTAGTCTCACAGAAGCTGGAGTGCCAAAGGTTGCTGACCCCTGATCTAGTCTGTGATGAAAGCACACTATAGCAATACTATTTTACACCAGGAAAAGTGCCAATTAAGTGGATGACAGCTATCCTGCTAAACACCATAGAGGGGCATTCAGTATTATAAATAGAGCTGTGGAGTCAGAGATGAGGCCAGTTTTGGATGGAGTCAGAATTGCAAAAAAGTTCTCAACTCCATCTCTGGCTTCATAATAAAATGAATTATTTTTAATTGTATTATACAATTATTGATATTGTATAATTAATGTGTTACATAGTTTATTAGATATTTACTTTCACTGGAATTCATTCACTAGATTTTTCCTGAATTAGAGAAGCTTTACTGGTTCTGACTGACCATGGTTGTCAGCCATTTATGGAGGAGTCGGAGCCTACTGACTCTACACCCTCATTATAAAACCCCTGCCTGGGCACCAAGAGGGCTTGTCCAACCCCTGGGGTAAGTAGCTGGAATGAGGTTTTCAGCCTGGACCAGATGACATTTTGCAGGATGAGTCCTGTATACACAAATAATGTGGATTGGGGCATATAAAATTATATTATTATGCTGCAATACATTGATAGACATATCTAATGGGAAATACAGCTAGGTGAAAGCAGCTTAAGCCGAACATACATAGTAGATAACTTTCAGCCTGAATGAGCATTCAGCTGACAGCTATTTCACTAGACTCCCCCATACACATGCATGCTTGGCTCACCTAAGTATAGTGCTCAGCAGGGAAATAGAAGAAAGTTGCTGCCTAACAATTTTGGAGCCGCTTTTCTTAGATTGTGTTGTTATTCCTCCTACAAGTATATAGATAAATTGACAACTGGGTGTTACCGTTCTCCTTGTTGAAGGAGTGTGCCGACCACAATCAGGCATGGTCAGCTCTAACTGAATGAATGTGTAGAGACATGCACCCAACTTGTAATGCCCAGCTGTCAATTTGTTACTATAAAATGTATTAATTATGCATACATTTGTAGGAGGAATAACTGAGGAACAGCATAACCCAGAGTAAAGATGTTCCAGAATTGTAATTTCATTAAGAATGCCAGTATGTAAAAGAAACTGGCAGGTCAGAAGAGGTGACAATTATTTTTTTGCTTACTAAACACTGGTTTTCCATCCATACCTCCTCAACAACACAACTTTTAAGGGAGTCTGTCACCAGAACCCAGCTGATCAACACAGCACTGCAGATAGATAGATTAGGGTTACCTGAATCAAACAGCGCTTTCCCCTTGTGAATTGCTGCCTCTGTTGCCAACATATTGCTTTTTTGTCATTATGCAAATGAGCTCTTTGGAGCAACAAGGGTGTTGCACCTTACCTCTTTGGGGCAGTGGCAATGCCCTCATTGCTCCGAAGAGCTAATTTGCTCGAAAATGGAGGCACTGCTTCACAAGGGGAAAACACCATCTAATTCCATTGCCCCTAACCCATCTATCTGTGATACTCTGGGTTCTGGTAACCAACTCCCTTTAAGAACCAAAACCCTTCATAGAATATCTTTCTTTTTGCAGTCCATGGTACAAATCTGTTGTTCCTGTCTTATTTATTACCCCAGTGTTCTCCTATGAGACTTTTATCACTGCTTCAGTTTGTCTTAAGAAGGAATAAAACCCAGGGATATGATTTATTTAGTGGGAATGGAAAGCCTATAATTTCTGTTTCTGATTAAGAGGTCGACTGAGCTGCTCCATCTGACTGGATCAGCCGAGATAAAAGACATTTGTCAGGTACTAAAAGGAAACCTGCATTAAAGAATCCTGCTCAGGCAGTGGAGCAGGCCATAACTCACACATCACCCTGGGCAACAGGGACCAAGTTAAAAGTGAGGGCTCAGAAACCAGGACCTGAACGGATGTGACCTATGAACAGAGACCCCAAATGTACAACTCAAGTAACAGAGCAGATGAATAGCCTGCTGGTTATTGTTAAATTTCTCGGTGTAGACACAGTGAAGACCACCGTACATTAATATATACTCATATGGCATGCAACAAATTCATTATAACAATCTCATTAACAATGGGGTTTATTTCCTTAATGAATAGTATGAACAATACATTTCTCGAATGCTCAGGGGTCATTCATTTTTTACGATTATTGGCCAATTTTAACCACAGAGCAGATCCTACGTCCAAAGAAGCTCCGGCTGTCAAATGCTAAAATGCTGTTTAGGATGTAGTCACCCACCACTATCTTTATCTTAGTCAAATAGGAGAAACAGGAAAAAAAGAAAAGGAAAAAATTAACAAAACAGAAGAGGCCATAGGTAAGGGTTTAGTCCACCATAGAAAACCTGTTTAATATTTTGAATTCTGGGTTAATAAAGGGGTCCTCTGTTTAGGTTTCTTATCTCTTGGCCAGAGCATAGAGTGGTTACAAAGAGCCTCTCTTGCTCTGGAGGAGCAGTCCACTGGTAAATGTGCATCATGGAATGCTTAATTTCCCCTCCAAGGAGACTGAGTAGTTATTGCCAAGTTTCCTGATTATTACAGGTCCCTGCAGGGAATCACTTTGAGATTTGTGCATTGTCAAGAAGAGCTTCTAACAAGTATGAATTGTCCAAGTGAACATCCCCTTTACATAAAATCAGTATGCTTAAAAATATCTTTCACCACCTCCAGCATCTAAAGCTCCTTTAATATGTACTGCTCTACTGTTTCTGGTACAGTTAGAATTTTTTTTCTCTAGCCTCCTCCATTCCTGGGCAATCAGTACAGTTACTTTCGGTGCCTAATATGCTAATTAAGCTTTCTAATGTCAAGTGGGTGGCGTCAGGCAGGGGTAGACAAGGGGATGTGACTCAGAGCTCCAATAAGAGGTATGAATCTCGCCCCTAGCCTGATCCTCCCTGACATCGTCCATTTGATATTAGAGTCTAGTTAACATACCAGACACCAAAACTAACTGCACTTATTGCTTCAGAACAGGGAGGTCTAGAGAACAAATTCCAACTGTGCCAGAATCAGTGGAGCAGCGCCTACTAGAGGATGGAAAGAGCTGGAGTTGGTGGAGGTGGTGAAAGGGCCTCTTTAAGCTGTGGAGCTCACGTCTTTGGAACATCCCCTGTACTGCAGTTCTCTCCTTTAGAGTTTTTATTGAAAATTGTTGTTAGGCCAAGGCCCCAAGTGATGTAAACTGCAGAGTTTCACAGTCCCTGCAAAGTGGATGGGCACATTGCAGAAAAATACCCGCAGCGGAAATGCGCGTTTTTGGAAATCTCAGCATGTCAATTATACATATGGAAACGCTGGCGGTTTCCATATAGGTATAATTGACCCAGAAAGTCTGCATAGGAAAACTCTGTGGACTTTCTGTGAAAAGTGCTGCGGGAAAAAACGTGATGCATTTTCACTGCGGTTTTTCCTGTAGCGTCTTTTCGCTGTGGCCTGCTACATGGGGCCTTAGCCTTAAAGTGTTTTTTTCTATAAAGTGTCTGATCATTGAGTATCCCACCTATAAGATTTTGACACTCCATTAATCTCTATGAGACAGCTGATGAGAAGCTAAGTATAGCACTCAGCTATTTTCAGTAGTCAGTCCCATAGAGGTGAACAGAGAAGCAGCATACCTTTGTGACCTTCACTCCATTCCAACATGGGTACATGGCACCTCTGTTGTGATCTGTGGGGGTCCCAGCAATCCATGGTAAGGCATTGTATTTATGGGAAAAACCCTTTGGGCAGAGGCCATATGTTGTAAAAAAAAGCTGCATTTTTTGTTATTTTTCTTTTTTTTGTGCCAAAGCCAAGAATGGCTTCAAAAGAAATGGGGAATATAAAGGAAGTTCTTATACTTCTCCCTTCTGATAAATCTACTCCTGGCTTTGGTTTAAAAACACAGCATAGTTTATTTTTCTACAATGTGATTCGTTACCACGAAGCGTGAGGAAATCCGGATTCGATGTGAATCAAATATTTCCTGAAATTTGGATCGAATTCCACTTCTTCAGCATCGATTCGCTCATCTCTAATTATAAAGTACATTGCCAACACATCAATAGTAGGTAGGCAGTTATTGAAGACCTCTTGATTGTGAATACAGTTTTATGTTATGGCGGTCAGACAGGTGGGCCGGTGTACTGTAGGGGCAGCCTGTATACAATGGCAGGGTTGTTTTTAAGTTTACTTTTGGATATATGCTACAGGTATAATAAAAAAGTTTTTCTTCAGATAGTTTAAAGTGAAAATATAAAAGTTATCCAAAATGTCCACATGCCCAGTGTATCGTTGATTTTTCTACCCTGACGTGAAAAACTGGCAGCAGAGTTCTGGAATGTGTTAGTCAGCATTCATTCTTTGTATGCCAAGCTGGCACATGGAAGCTGGCCTGGAAACGTTGGTGTTGATCTCCTGCTGTGAATAGAGGATCATCTTCCTATAAATTCCACTAGCAGATCAGACTGTGGCATCTGTATAAAGGACCGGACTAAATTTCCGCCTCTGTGAACTTGCCGCCAGTAACCGAAATAACAGGTCACAATCTTTCCTAATGAGCATTCCTTGATAATGATGGGGTGTTGGGAAGGCTCTTATAATTAGGAAGAAACAATTGAAAATCTTCTTGCTGTGTAAAGTTTATTCAATGGGGTATAAAGATCTTTAATTTGGAGGAAAAAAATCATCTTGATGCCCTGAAGACAATATTCTATGTACAGTGAAACATCTATGATCAAGCCGCCCAAATTGACACAAAAAAATGGTCTTTGATAGGGGTGGTCCTTTGAAAGATAAAAGCATACAGAATGCAGGTTAAACTGTCTAATGGAATAGGCAAGCATGTACAGTCCCCAAATCCCCAAATAATGAAGAAAGATCCAAAAATCATGTATTTTATGCTTGGTACCACATCACTATATTCCCAGTTGACAGTATGACGACCTCTCTCATTGCTGGTCCCCAACACAGCATCTTATAACATCTTGATCCTCAGCTCGGTTCCCCTCGTAGACCCCAGCATGGCTCCGCATCTCATTCTTGGTTCCCAGCATGACCTTAATATGGCTTCCCTTTCCATTTTCCCCTTCACTGCTAAAATTGACCATTACTGATTAAATTTCATGGCCCAATCTAATTTTAAAGCATGTCCGGGAACACAACAAATATGCCCATTTTGGTGTGGGTTTTACATAAAACTCATACTTTTTGTGGCCCAGTTCCCTGGATTTTCCTGACAAAACTGGAATTGTTGTCATATATGCGCTGCCCCTCAGTGTCCAGTAGTCTCCATCAGCAATCACATGTTGACCATGACATGGGCTCTCTGTTCCAGTGTGAGACTGGCAACTTTTCTTCCCTGATGTCTCTTGCTCTTGCTTGCACAGAGCTGCATCCATATTAGTCTTGCAGTATGTAAGTCCAATGTGTGGTCCTACAAGGGGTTTCCACTGAAAAATTTGCTCTAAAAAGTGGTCTTCCAAACATTATAATGGGAAGAAAACTGGTCACTGAAAAAAATGGTCTTTAAGAGGTGGGGTCTTCTCTGGTCTCCTATACACATTATGCGATGCATACTTAGAAGACTTAAAGGGGTTTCCCATGAACATAACCATTTTAAAATTTGTAGACAATTAAAATATAAACAGTTTTGCAAATATAAATAAACCTAAATTTAGCAGTTTTAAAGATTTTCTCCAGTTATTTTAGCCAATTTTGCCAATGGGTATGACCAAAAATGCAGGAACTTTCTAGTGTCTGGCACATGGATATAATGAGTGGTTTTCTGACAATTCCCAAACCATAGAAAGTTCATTGTCGTATTCATTGGCAGTCAAGACAAAAGGCTATCACCACCACAGTGGTTAGAGAAAATGTTTTAAAAAATTTTAATTACTTAGATTTGCAAAAATATTACATTTTTAATTGTCTACAAATTTAAATATGGTTACAGTCATGGCAAAACGCATTTAAACCTCTGCACAAGGTAATGCAATAAGTACAGGGTAGTAGTTGACTTCCACCATCTCATTAACTTGTTACACATTATAACCTTGCTGAGTTGGTGAAGGGTTAAAAGATCTGACTATAGTTCTCATAATGACATTTATGGCTGCCTATTTCACCAAACTAAGTTTACCACAAAGTATCACTTCTGTCATAAAACGTAATGTGTCACAAGCTCAGGCTCAAAATGAGCAAGTGAGTCCTGACACAGTTATGAGCACAATCCTGCTTCAAAGGGACAAGGGGCTCTGCACAGGAAAAGAAGGGGGCCCATTAATCTTAAAGGCATAAAGGTGAACTGGGGGATGGGAGATCCTTTAGGCAGTTCAGTCTCAGCCAGTGTTTCTGCTGTATTAATAGTTAGTCAGGAAAGAAGATAATTCTGTATATTTGTGCTAATGTTGAGCTTTTAATCACTTTTTCACATATGATATGATCAGATAACTGTGTGGACTGCTTCACAGTAGAGGCCAGCGCATACTACAGGTCTCGCAGAATGATCTGCACGGATGTTTTTAGGATGAACACACTTTACAGTTATTTTATTTCAGCATACTTCATTGGTACATAGTTCACAGAATCTGTCACTATCATTTTTCCCCAGAATCAATGTGTTCACATATTTCTTGTTGCTTACAGAAGCCATAATGCTGTGCAAAAGCATCCAATGGACTGTAGTGACTTATAATAGGGTATGTCAAGGTTACACAGTGGTTTGGTTCTTTTGATGGCATGAGTAGTGCTGTATGCTGTACTGTTCTTGCAGGCGTCAGATGGTCCTTGCATTGAAGTTTCTACATCATACATGCCAAATCACAGGGGTGACCTCCCCAATCTATGCAAGAGTGGGCAGATCTTCCAGACTCTTTGTAATATAATAAGTGACGTGGGGTCACTATGTGCCAGTCACAAAAAAGGGCAGAGACCAGCACATTACCATGCCCACATCACAAAAAAGGGATGTGAGATGCTCAAAATTGGGGTATGTCTCATTCCAAAAAGGGCATGCTCCACCACTCCACCCTGAAATGTTGGCAAGTATGATCCAAATGCAAGTCTCCATGGGAGGTTTCTGCACTTTTGATGTCTTGTAGTCAAAACAGAACTGTGTGCGAGCCCATTCTACTCAGTATCTTCTGTCAATATAGTCTGTTGTTTGGATCTGTTTAGCGAATAATCTGGCACAGTGTGATGACACCATGACCCTAAAGTCAATGGGTGACGCAGTACTTAAAACCATGTTTGGAGCTTCTGTATCCAATGTCAGTTTGTACAAGCTCTTAGTTCTGTGGGCCCCTTCTACACAAAATGTTTTTATTAGAATTTATAAAGCAAAATGAATAATGCCATCCTTTATCTGATGATGTAGTATGACATATATTCTACCATAAAAGGTTTTCCTCAATTGGAGAATATCCCTGCTACATGATACTATATTGGGTCTCCAGGCTGTAGCACATAACAGTAGTTATAGGTACGCCATGTGCCTCTATAAAGCTTCCATACATATGACCCTGCAGTATACAATTTTGCGTGATTTTTTATTTTTTTTTTTTTTTATTCTGATGCTACCGTCTGTAAATCTGCTGCTAGGTTATCTACAAAGATGTGTTCTAAGGCAGAATCCACAACTTCATTCTTTTCACATTTGAGTCAGTGGCAGGAAGGAAAGCAGAAGTGTCAGATACAATGTATATAGTCATTATGGTTATTGGCATCAAAGCTAATTACCATTCTAGTTTAGTCTTTCTTCTATATCACACAGGATGGCATTTGTTGCTGAGCACATAAACCCGCTAATGATTTGTAGAAAGGTAAAAGTCATTAATGCCATTGTCATATTTTCACTTGATAACTGCAATGCAAATATTGAGGTGTGGTAGCAGGGATTTACACAGATTTTATTTTTCTATGGGGAATTTCAACTACATGAACTTATATACATTGTAACAGGTAGGGGATTGTGGACCCACTGTGCTACCAAACTGGTTTGACTTGGGGTCTCCTTTATTTCAGGGCAGGACAAGTACAGGTAGCAGAGGCCCAGTGGCCACAGGTTTTAGAGGCATTATAGAAAGCCCAGAGGCCACAGCTATCAGAGGCATTAGAGAAAGCTTAGAGGCCACAGCTATCAGAGGCATTAGAGAAAGCCCAGAGCTCACAGGTATCGGAGGCATTAGAGAAAACTCAGAGCTCACAGGTATCGGAGGCATTAGAAAAAGCCCAAAGCTCACAGGTATCGGAGGCATTAGAGAAAACTCAGATCTCACAGGTATCGGAGGCATTAGAGAAAGCCCAGAGGCCACAGGTATCAGAGGCATTAGAGAAAGCCCAGAGTTCACAGGTATCGGAGGCATTAGAGAAAACTCAGAGCTCACAGGTATCGGAGGCATTAGAGAAAGCTCAGAGGCCACAGCTATCAGAGGCATTAGAGAAAGCCCAGAGCTCACAGGTATCGGAGGCATTAGAGAAAACTCAGAGCTCACAGGTATCGGAGGCATTAGAAAAAGCCCAAAGCTCACAGGTATCGGAGGCATTAGAGAAAACTCAGATCTCACAGGTATCGGAGGCATTAGAGAAAGCCCAAAGCTCACAGGTATCGGAGGCATTAGAGAAAACTCAGAGCTCACAGGTATTGGAGGCATTAGAGGAAGCCCAAAGCTCACAGGTATCGGAGGCATTAGAGAAAACTCAGAGCTCACAGGTATCGGAGGCATTAGAGGAAGCCCAGAGGCCACAGGTATCAGAGGCATTAGAGAAAGCCCAGAGTTCACAGGTATCGGAGGCATTAGAGAAAACTCAGAGCTCACAGGTATCGGAGGCATTAGAGAAAGCTCAGAGGCCACAGGTATCAGAGGCATTAGAGAAAACTCAGAGCTCACAGGTATCGGAGGCATTAGAGAAAGCCCAAAGCTCACAGGTATCGGAGGCATTAGAGAAAACTCAGAGCTCACAGGTATCGGAGGCATTAGAGGAAGCCCAGAGGCCACAGGTATCGGAGGCATTAGAGAAAGTCCAGAGCTCACAGGTATCGGAGGCATTAGAGAAAACTCAGAGCTCACAGGTATCGGAGGCATTAGAGGAAGCCCAGAGGCCACAGGTATCGGAGGCATTAGAGAAAACTCAGAGCTCACAGGTATCGGAGGCATTAGAGGAATCCCAGAGGCCACAGGTATCGGAGGCATTAGAGAAAGTCCAGAGCTCACAGGTATTGGAGGCATTAGAGAAAACTCAGAGCTCACAGGTATCGGAGGCATTAGAGAAAGCCCAAAGCTCACAGATAGCGGAGGCATTAGAGGAAGCCCAGAGGCCACAGGTATCGGAGGCATTAGAGAAAGTCCAGAGCTCACAGGCATCAGAGGCATTAGAGAAAACTCAGAGATCACAGGTATCGGAGGCATTAGAGAAAGCCCAGAGGCCACAGGTATCGGAGGCATTAGAGAAAGCCCAAAGCTCACAGATAGCGGAGGCATTAGAGGAAGCCCAGAGGTCACAGGTATCGGAGGCATTGCAGAAAGCCCAGAGGCCACACATATCTGAGGCATTGCAGAAAGCTCAAAGGCCACAGGTTTCAGAGGAATTGCAGAAAGCCCAGCGCCCACAAGTATCTGTGCTATATTTCTGTTACATGTTTGGACCATGGCGTCTGCCAAATAACTCTGACACAACAAATAATATGACTTGCATAAAAACAGGGCATACGAAGACTCCAGCATAAAACAGCTTCCAGCATGTATGCAAACAGATCAGTAACAGACAACAGAACTCAGCCAAAGTGGCACCAAAGAAACAGACGTAAATACATACAGACATACAGAGATTGGCAGGAGGAAGTTAAGCAGGTAAAAACACTAATTTTTAAAGACACAGGAGCAAAGACAGAGGTAGCCAGTAAGCTAGGTTTTCTAACACAGAAAGACAGCATGCTGACGCACACAGAGCACAGGCATTACATACACACATGCGGATGCACAGTCAGTTTTCTCATAACAGGGTACACACAAAAGCAGGGCCAGCATCAGCAAGTTCTGGGGCCGGCTGCTGCTCTCTGCTTTTTATGCTCCAGCCTTGAGTGGTTTCACTAAACAGACAGTAGTTCTTCTCTGATGCCCTTATTTGACCCATGAGTATAGAGGACACTGACAGTGCTTAGGAGATGCCTCTAAGAATTTCATAATTTTTTTTGCCTCTCTTTTTAACGTTTCTCTGCCAGGTCTTGAACTCAGGACCTGCTGTATGAAAAGCAGAAACATAAGCCACAGGCTGCACTGCTGCTTTGAACGGATTTGCTCTATCTAAAAACCTCAATAGTATTCTTCTTTATAGGCATAGAGTACAGGCATATAGAGATATATCTTTATATGCCAACATATTATATTATTACAAAAAATAGAAAAGTTTTTTTTGGAAATGTACTAAAAATAATGGTGCAACACTGAATACAATAAACATTTTAGTATAACACACTGTATTAGATAAGGAGTCGGACTGTGGAATAAAAGTCGGTGGTTTTGTCTACCGATTCCACAGCCCTGTTCATAATAACCTGCTCTATGCAGTGAACAGCTTACTGATGCTAAAAGGTAACTGTTCTAAACAAAAATGGTGAAATTACTTTTTTCTGCATTTAACCCATAGTAAAAGTAAGTATAAAATGAAATGCTTACTTATGGGTATGGCATAATAATGCATTAAAAAAACTTCACTATGTCTCGCAAAAACAGGACCTCATGTAGTGATATTGATGTAAAAAAAAATATAGAAGTTATGAATGTTATGGCTAAGAATTTTGGACAATAAAAACAATTATAGCACCTAGGTCAGTAAAAGGGCATACAGTAAAATAAAGAAGTTGAGGCATAAGGGGGCCTGCTGTGACTCTATCACCCAAGGGCCCACATAAATAAACCTAGAGCTGGTTCATCCCAAAAGTACTAGCCATATGTAGCCCCTAGTTATAGTGTCAACTAGAACCCCCTCATATGTATTGGACACATGCCTCTCACAAGTGACCTGACAGCTAGGTATCCTGTATTGACATTGCAAACCACATGTCCCCCAAAAGTGCTAGCGACATGTCTCCTTCAAAATAGTGACAGCTAAATATGCACTGAACTCAGCCACATGCACCTTCAGAAGTGACAATCCGTACATGCTATCAGTGTGGCTATATACGTACAGTATGTACATGCATATGTAGGTAGAGTAGACAAGCGCCAGCACCGCTGCCTGTGAGTCCTTGAACCCAATGTGTAGATGACAGCAGTTAGAGGGGCATACCCTGGCCACTGTCATCCTTTTTAAAAGCACAATGGGATTAAAACCCTAACCCACCCAACTTGCATTTGCTATTGTATATGTTAATATGCTCCCTTACTGGCTGCATAAATATAATGAATTTGTCTCTGTATCATAATCCTCTTACTACTTTTAAAGGTCCTTCTGAGAGTCATGGAATCATAGTCATAAAGTATAATAATCCTCTTATCACACTACAACACGGGGAACAGTCTCCTGAAAAGGCTATATTTTCACACACACTGCTCACAAGCATGTTTTACAGCATAGAGTTTTGCTAAAATATATGGTTGCTGTTTTTTACTAACTGTGGTTACCCATTTAAAGGGAAGGTGTTATCCAAAAATGGCCTATTGTTTAAAGCTTGTATGGTAAATATATAATAAAATAATTTTTGGTGGTTTAATTTTCCATGTCATTATATATTTTTTTAATTTGGAAATCTTGCAGTTTCCACACTGACCACTAAGCCTAATAATAGAATGACTCTTACAGTCACATCTTATCTACTCCCCTACCTGCGCAGGTCACAGAGCATGTATAGAAAGCTCTACTATAGAAGTCAATAAATCATCTCCATTATTGGAGCGGAGGAGGAGAGGGCAGTGAAAGAAGAAAGATGCCTAATAGGAGTTTTCTATGACAACCAAAGCTCTTTGTTCACATCAGCACAGATCAGTTCTTCTCTATATATGTCCTGCATTTTTCCTAATATGATGATCTAATCCTACACAATAAATCATGTAAGTCAACACTAGTAGAAAAGAAAGATATTTTAGAATATTCTGTATGTCTGCTTCATGATGTACTGTAAGACATAAACTCACATTTTAACAATCATCCTGTGGATTCAGATGATGAATGAAACAATATAGAACAATTTTTTGTCTGACCTGTTTAATTACTATTTTTGACAACTTCAGTATAAATCTATAGTAATTATTCTATAAATGCACCTCTGGACTCCTAGATAAATAATCTCTGCAAACGCTATTTCTGTTCCAGATTGTATTTAGTTGAATGTCTAGTCTAGTGATGGGTATAGGCACCAAAGGTTACTATACTATATAAATACTAAAAGCCTATATAATTAGCAAAATGGTACAGAATAGACACAGAGAGGTCAAAAGACCGCCAAACAAAGTCTTTCTTTAGGAGATGGATATGCATACATCTAGCTGCCATGGAAATGAAGTCCCTGATGTTCTCCTTCACATACACATCATGGTACCTGCTTGAAGATCAGAGGGGCACTCTGGGAAAACTCAAAATTCATTAACCCAGCTGGACCGCAGTGTATCATTCAGAGCACATCTCACAAATGATCCTACCAACCAGTCATCCGGGAAGGGGGTATAGAGAATCTGAAATGATTTTGTTTACTTCTGTCTATGTTTTTGTTGTATGCAAAATGTTCACTTTCCTTTGGTACTGAAACTTTACATTGTGCATTTTTTATCCGCAGCGTTTTTCATTGTGATTTTGCAGAGTTTTCCTCTGCGGACTTTCTGCCTTATACCTATATGAAAAACGCTGGTGTTTCCGCTGCAGAATTTTTTCTGAAATTTGTGGATGGGATTAGCCAGAATCCCATCCACTTTGCAGGTACTGTAAAAAGCAGCATTGTGTTTTCGCAACCCCAAGGATAGAGCATCCATATTACAGTCATGGCCAAAAGTTTTGAGAATGACACAAATATTATATTTTCACATGATCTGCTGCCCTCTGGTTTTTATGTGTGTTTGTCAGATGTTTTTATCACATACAGAAATAGAATTGCATTCATATTATGAGTAACAGAAGCTTATATTGACAGTTAGAATGAGTTAATGCAGCAAGTCAATATTTGCAGTGTTGACCCTTCTTCTTCAGGACCTCTGCAATTCTCCCTGGCATGCTCTCAATCAACTTCTGGACCAAATCCTGACTGATAGCAGTCCATTCTTGCACAATCAATGCTTTAATTTTGTCTGAATTTGTTGGTTTTTGTTTGTCCACCCGTCTCTTGATGATTGACCACAAGTTCTCAATGGGATTAAGATCTGGGGAGTTTCCAGGCCATGGACCCAAAATCTCTATGTTTTGTTCCCTGAGCCATTTAGTTATCACCTTTGCTTTATGGCAAGGTGCTCCATCATGCTGGAAAAGGCATTGTTGAGCGCCAAACTGCTCTTGGACGGTTGGGAGAAGTTGCTCTTGGAGGACATTCTGGTACCATTCTTTATTCATGGCTGTGTTTTTAGGCAAGACTGTGAGAGAGCCGATTCCCTTGGCTGAGAAGCAACCCCACACATGAATGGTTTCAGGATGCTTTACAGTTGGCATGAGACAAGACTGGTGGTAGCGCTCACCTCTTCTTCTCCGAATAAGCTGTTTTCCAGATGTTCCAAACAATCGAAAAGGGGATTCATCAGAGAAAATGACTTTACCCCAGTCCTCAGCAGTCCACTCCCTGTACCTTTTGCAGAATATCAGTCTTTCCCTGATGTTTTTTCTGGAGAGAAGTGGCTTCTTTGCTGCCCTCCTTGAGACCAGGCCTTGCTCCAAGAGTCTCCGCCTCACAGTGCGTGCAGATGCACTCACACCTGCCTGCTGCCATTCCTCAGCAAGCTCTGCACTGCTGGTAGCCCGATCCCGCAGCTGAAATACTTTTAAGAGACGGTCCTGCCGCTTGCTGGTCTTTCTTGGGCACCCTGGAGCCTTTTTGGCACCAGAGGAACCTCTCTCCTTGAAGTTCTTGATGATGCGATAGATTGTTGACTGAGGTGCAATCTTTCTAGCTGCAATACTCTTCCCAGTTAGGCCATTTTTGTGCAGTGCAATGATGACTGCACGTGTTTCTTTAGAGATAACCATGGTTAACAGAAGAGAAACAATGATGGCAAGCACCAGCCTCCTTTTAAAGTGTCCAGTGGTGTCATTCTTACTTAATCATGACAGATTGATCTCCAGCCCTGTCCTCATCAACACCCACACCTGTGTTAATGGAGCAATCACTGAAACGATGTTAGGTGGTCCTTTTAAGGCAGGGCTGCAATGATGTTGAAATGTGTTTTGGGGGATAAAGTTCATTTTCTAGGCAAATATTGACTTTGCAAGTAATTGCTGTTAAGCTGATCACTCTTTATAACATTCTGGAGTATATGCAAATTGCCATTAGAAAAACTGAAGCAGTAGACTTTGTAAAAATTAATATTTGTATCATTCTCAAAACTTTTGGCCATGACTGTAGATTGGTGGTAAAATGACACATAGTACCTCAATTGATCAGCTGTTTGCAGCCTAAGTCCAATTGAAGTGAATGGTATCTGATCTACAGTACCTTGTCTGGTCGCTACTCAGAAAACAGAGGTGTCTGCTTCCTGTTCCTTTCTCTGCTTATCAGATGCTGAAAACAGCTGATCAGTGGAGGTGCTGGGTGTCAGACCACCACCAATCTGATATTGATAAATTACCTATAGGATAGGTCATCAATAGTTTTATCCCAGGAAACTCTTTTAAAGCACTAGGCAATTTAATCGCATATCTCTCCTTTACAGCACCCCATCATGGATGGCATACTTCTATGCAAGTGATGGCGAACCTTTTAGAGACCGAGTGCCCACACTGCAACCCAAAACCCACTAATTTATCGCAAAGTGCCAACATGGCAATTTAACCTTAATACTTTGCGGATCCACTATTGCGGACAATTATGGACCCGCAAAATATGGTTGTGTGAATGGGGCATTACAGAGCTTTCAATGATACAAAACAACTTTGTACTGAAAGGTAGAAGTTTGCATTTGGCATAATTTTGAACAATTAATGTTCACTCTTTACATCGCACAGGATCTGTTTTAAAGTGACAGTGCAATGTTATTACAGCCTGTACTAATATCACCTCTGCTATAAAACAGATACTGTGTGATATAAATAATGAGGGGCCCCCACACAGTACAATCTTCTCCACAGTGGCCCCCACACAGTACAATCTGATGCAAAGTGGCCCCCACACAGTATAATCTGTTCCACAGATTGGTGCCCACAGAGAGGGCTCTGAGTGCCACCTCTGGCACGCGTGCCATAGGTTCGCCACCACGATTCTATGCCAATAATTTGTGCCAAAATTTTAAACATGTGACACATTTTATGACTCCTTTTATCTACACCCCTTTCTTGGGATACTATTCAAAATTGTTATGATGGATATAAAAAAGTGTTCAAAAACATGTAATAAATGTAAATTTGTCGTGTGCCCCATATCTTTTTGGTACAAAATAATGCAAAATAATTCTGGAACTGGGAGATTTTGCTTAATAAATCTCCCTACAGAGTGAGGACACGCCCAGTTATATATTATGTACAACCCATTGTTGAATGACTAGTACCAATATTCTGGAATTTGTGGAGTCAGCACTTCAACTTATGTGCCAAGCTGGCACAGGAAAACTAGTCGGAAGCTTTGGTGTTGATCTTCTGCCGCGAACAGAGGATCTTCTTCTGCCACATACCACTGGCGCAATAGACAGTGGCACCCATACAAAAGACTGGACTGAATTTCCACCTCTGTGAACTTTCCTTTAGAAGCAGAAATAACTGAGAGGCCACCTAAAAATCCTTCCTAATGAGCAGCCTCAGATAATGGCGGGATGTTTTTAGCTGGGTGCCAGCGTGATGCTTGGGTCCCTTTGCCTGTAATTACATTCCTTTGTTGTTGAAGCCTAATAATGCCTTGGATGGTGACCCATAAAATCATGCATCCTCTTTGTCTCGCGCTAATCCTTTTAGATTTCATCCTGCCTATAAATGGTGCCATTATTTGATGTCAACGGCTCATGCTCAACTCCCTGACAGGTTAAATCTGCTCGATGTGCCCCAACTCGTGGATGCAAATAAGCAGTAGGAAAGAGGAACTGTGTCCCTAGTTCATCTCCAGCCAATTTACTCAGCATGTGTTTGTAGAACTGCTGACTGTTCATGTTAGTCTACAAATGGCATATAAAAGCTTCAACAATTAGCATTTATTATATTACGGTACATTTCTCATGCATGGGCAAAGCATAGCTATAGGGGGTGCAGAGGTAGCAGTCGCTATGGTGCATTGGAGCCTCAGGCTCTCTCAACAACATCAGAAGACACCAGTATTATAGATAGTAAATGGTAAGTGTCCTGTTAGATATTTTGCATTGGGGTCCAGGAGCCCTGCAACTCCTTCACTAATGTAAGTGAATGGAGCAGTAATGCAACCCCGAGGAAGCTGCAACTTCTAGAGGCAAAAAGACCTAGCACAGCTGGATTCGTGAAGTGGCTATGTAGTCCTTTCCGTAATTTTCGCACTTTACTGGATTAATGGCTGTGGAGTCCTCAGAGATTGCACAGGACTATACATTGCTTGTGTGCACTAAGATACATTATAATTTGAGCACATCTGATGCCTGTAGTCCACCAAATGACAAGAGCTATGCTGGATTTAGGCAAACTATGCCTGTGCCTAAGGCATCGGGCTGTTGTACTATATTGTTTACATAGTGGAAAACATAAAATTCAGCCCCTAATATAGGTTCAGTCCCCAGCTAATGGGAGCATTTTCCATGTCACTCTTGCCCCTGCACTGATATTGCAGCTAAACCCATTCACTTGAATATAACCCAGCTGCAATACCAGAGACTACCCATGAACTAGAGTGGCGCTGTGTCGGGGATTAAGAAGCAGACCCTTTTTATAATCTTCTACATACTCTTTTAATATGATATTGTTAATAAAATAAAACTTTAATATAATACTTTAAATCTAAGATTAAAGGAATGTATTTTCCTTTTGTTTCCCCTTTCCTATCAAGCATTTTACAAAAGGTCTTTCCATACGCACATTGTGCGAGTCTCCAGGGAGAGGTGGGTGGGAGGAGGATTTGCTGTCTTACAAATATAAATAACAGATTTCTGCCCTTGACATTTCTTTTCCCCCCAGTGCGGCACATTAATTGTGTCATCTTGACCTCCCCTAGTTAGCAAATCAGCCATCGTCTATGTCAGCATAATAGAAAGTACCCACTGGAGCAGCGGATTACAGATAATGATAACTAATGCATTTAATGCACCCTATATTGTGCCGTGAGTCACAGTAAAGAGTGTGGTATATGCACTCGGCCTGACTTCTAACATTTTTTTATATAGACTAATAAAAATGTATAATTCTTATCTATATCCTAAATGTTGCAGTGTCGCTGCAGTTCTAAGGATTCGCTGGGATTTATAAAAATTTTGCTCAGAGAAGGGAATGGGATGAAACCTAAATAAAAAAAAAAAAAGATAACTTCTATCATCAGTTCCTCAATGCCTTGCCTATCCAGTGCCGCCTCTCCTTTAGTCCCCACTGGTCTCCTCTGCTTACTTCCTACAGTGATCACAAGTTGTAAACCAATCATGTGACTACTGCAGCCAGTTATTGGCCTTAGGAGGGATGCCAGCATGTTCGGCAGGGACCACGTAGGATAGTAAGGGTGGGTTCACACATGCGGCTGCACTCCGTCCACCGCGTATCCGACATAAATGTCGGAAAACTGGATAGGCACTGGATAGGGAAAGGTTTGCAACGCTTTGCTTAAAACCCCATTCTCTTGAATGGGTTTTTAAAGCAATGCGCAGGTGTGCGCTTACACCCTCTGTGCCGCGAAGCCGGTCTTCCTGCATGTCCGACTTTGTTTCCAGCTAAAAAAAACGGCTCGCTGTGCAGAGGGTATAAGTGCACACCCGCGCATTGCTTTAAAAACCCAATAAAGTGAATGGGGTTTTAAGCATAGCATCTCAAACCTTTCCCTATCCAGTTTTCCGACATTTAGTTCGGATTCGCGGTGGACGGAGTGCCGCCGCAAGTGTGAACCCGCCCTTAGTTGCAGTGGACAAGTGAATGATGTATGTCTTTGCTGCAGTAAGCAAGCAGATATGACTAGGGACCACAGGCGCTGAGAAGGTGGACAATTGAAGAGGTGAGCTTAGGGATTTTTTTTTATTTCTGCAAATTCCCTGCTCTGGGCTAAATTTTTGTAAATTCTTAAAAACTCTGTTAACTCCAGTATCACCACCTATTAATATACCTTATATGGACCAGAAAGCTTAGCTATAGCTTGTTTGGCATGTCCATTATACTTGTTACTATATTTAATAATTTATTTCCATTTGCTTATATAGCAAGAACATTTTCCACAGCGCTGTACCTGTGCAGTTACACAGGCACCTGGTAGGTAAGAGTCTATTACCACTTTAGAACTACTATTCTATTACCACTAATGTTTAAGGCTATGGCTACACAGCGACTTTGGACACTGCTCCTATTGCATGACCAAAAATCAACAGGTGGCCATGTGACTCTTAATGTTAGTGTATGGAGTCACACTGCAACACCTAGGGCACCATGACCGTGGCTTCTATTCACAAAAAAATGGAACACTGCACGATCTTTTCTGACTAAAAGTTATGGTCGCAGCACCCTAGTAGTCACAATGCGACTCCATTCAATAACATTATTGAAGGTGTTCCCCCCAATCTTTGGTCGAACGATGTGAATAGTTATGGGATAGAAAGGATGTATTCACATAGGGCAGTAAATCCATCCCATATATCTAAATTGTTTCTGCAGTATGTCCAGAATATTACCAACTTTATTCAACCCTATACAATCAGAAATGTTTGCAAGAAATCTGCAACATGTGAACACCGCCTTAGGACTTATTCAGATGTTCTTTTATCATGTGAGTGTTCTGTGCATATCCTCCAGTTCTCCTCACACAGCAAACCGTCCTGTTCATTTTGGGATGTGTTTTTTGACATTGTTTTAGTAAGCTCTTATTCGGGATGGCTTTCTGATGTCAGTGTTTCCCAGGATTCTCCTCTCCTGGGGTAATCTTTGTAATTAAAAGAAAAATGTTCCCTGGTTACCATTTTATCGGGTTCGTTCAAGCATCGAGAAAATGGCAGGAATCCACGACCAGTCAAAAAATTAAAATGTAGGACTTACAAAAAGAAAAAAAAATGCAAGTGCTCTAAGTTTCCCTCTATTTCAGCTTGCAAACCTAAAGCTATATTCACAGGAGGATCAAAATTGGCCGTATGACGACCAATATTGGCCATAGAACATATTGCTTTCAATGTGTCTATCTTCATGTCCATTTTTTAATGGTCTATTTTAACAGTCCATCAAAAAAACAGAACATGTCCTATTTTAAGCTAAGGCCCCACATTGCGGAAAAGCTGCCTTTTTGTTGCAGATTTTGCTGCAGATTTTGCAGAGCTTCCTTTATATTTTCCATTCCTTTTCAAGCCACTCTTGACTTTGACTCAAAAACCCGCAGCAAAAACAGCAACAAAAAAAGCTTAGTCTTAGTCTGTTTTCACAAATTCCTTAAGACAGGGGCCACACATTGCGAAAACGCAGCGTTTTGGACGCAGCAGAAAGGCTGCAGCAAAAAACACTGCATTTTACAGTACCTGCAAAGTTGATGGCATTCTGGCTAATCCCATCTACACATTGCAGAAAAAAATTTGCCCCAGGACAGCTGCGTTTTCAAAAACACTTGCGTTTTTGAAAATCGCAGCATGTCAATTATACCTACAGAAACGCTGACGCTTTCCGTACGGCTATAATAGGAACAGAAAGTCCGCAGAAGAAAGCTTTGTTGACTTTCCGTGAAAAACACTGCAGAAAAAACTTTGATGCATTACCGCTGTAGCCTTTTCCGCAGAATTTTTTTCATGTGGCTTGCTACATGGGGCCTTAGGCTTATAGACAATTCTTATGTGAATGTAGCCGGTCAACTGCATCATAGATTTAGACCTTGGTACAATATGAGGTTGGGAACACTCTTAGTAGCCACTGCCATGAGTTATCCAGAACAGTACCAGATATGTTACCCATGTATAGAATTGCTCAGTAGCAAATTGTGTGTGTATACTATTTTACAACACTGATGAGTATATGGTAGCAATATAATCACTTACCTGCTACCTGCACTCTTGCCTTGCGACTCACCACAGTCCCGAAACGATTTTGTGCCACACAGTCATATTCACCCTGGTCAGATGACCCATCCTCCTTATTGACTTGGAAGAAAGGAATATAGAGGGAGCCATTGGGAAGTGGAAACACATTAACCTCATTCCACAGGGGAGCACCATTCTTCCTCCATGTAATAGTAATTGGCTGGACACCATCTGCAGAGCACAACAGGGTAACAGGCTGTCCTGGTACTGCCACTTCATCATTGGGCTCTGCTGTAAATGCCAACTCCACTGACTGACCAAGACCTGAGGGTGATCAAAACACAAGAGTTATTTTTTTTTTCTAGATTTTACATGTGAGTTAGATCTTTAAAGATTGGGGGTTTGGATGACTTTACATCAAATCCGTTGCATTTGTACAACTGACTAGTAGCATTCTAAGCTAAGCTTACAAATATATTCACAGCAGGCGTCCTATGCTAGATAGGGTAATAACATGTAGTTTCCAGATTGTATTCACTCTTGAAAACACAAAGAATGTATAGAATGCAAGAAGTCATCTTTATTATATTTATAGACATTTTTATTTTATTGGTTATAAATGACATAAATATGTTGCCCGTTACATTGAAGCTATATAAATAAAGATTTTTATTAGTATAATTAATAAGCCATGTAGATCATTACAATATAGAGCATTACATTGACATAAGCATTATTATACACATTACAACTTGATGGTTTGGGATAACATAAGAAAGATGTTTAGCCTGGAGGTGAAATCTCTCAATAAGGCTAAGGCCCCTCATTGTAAAAACGCAGCATTTTTGGCTGCAGCAGACACACAGCAGAGAAATAAAACTCTGGACCAGAACAGTGTATGAGATTTTGTTTAATCTCATCCACACATTGCAGGAAGAAAAAGCTGCGGTATTGCTGTGCTTTCTAAAACACATGCGTTTTTAGCTGCGGAAATTGTTATTTTTTTCCTTATATATTTAATAGGCAAAGAAAAAACGCAGAGCACAAAGCACAAACTCAAAGTGCTTTTGCATTGCATTTTCGCAGTATTTTAGCTGCATTTCACTATGTGAGGCCTTAGCCTAAAGGGGTTTTCCAGGCTTTAGAATTGATGACCTATCCTTTGGATAGGTCATCATTTAAAGAAAGGCAGAGGTTCTATATACGGACCCCCATCCCATTAGCTGTTTCAGTACTTACTAAACAGCACCGTACATTTGTAGAGTGTCTGTGCTTGGTATGTCAGCTCAGTTGAAAAAGTGTCAAATAGTGCAATGCCTTGGACAAGGTATGAAAACATTAGATATTTCACGAAAAGTTAAGCGTGATCATTATTCTGTGCAGAGATTTATGGCTGATTCAAAGCACAGATGGGTTTGTGCAGATAAAGGCATAAAGAGGAAGGTTTCTGCCAGACAAATTCATCAGATTAAGAGAGCAGCTGCTAAAATACCTTTACAAAGTAGCAAACAGGTGTTAGCGCCACTAGAGTCCCATGAACCTTAAGGTGTAGGATCCTCAAGGGGCTTGCAGTTTTGCAAAAACCTACTATTTGGCCACCCCTAAATAGTGGGTGTGAAAATGACTTCTGCAAAGTATAAAGAGTTTCTGACTGACCACTTTCTTCCATGGTACAAAAAGATGACCTGTGCCTTCTGTAGCAAAATCATCTTCATGCATGACAATGCACCATCTCATGAAGCAAAGAATACCTCTGTGCCATTGGTTGCTATGGGCATAAAAGGAGAGAAACTCATGGTGTGGCCACCATCCTTACCTGACCCAAACCCTTTTGAGAACCTTTGGAGTACCCTCAAGCAAAAGATCTATGAGGGTGTGAGGCAGTTCACATCAAAACAGCAGCTCTGGGATCCTTTTCTAACATCCCTCAAAGGAATTCAAGCAGAAACTATCCAAAAACTCACAAGTTTAATGGATACAAGAATTGTGAAGGTGATATCAAAGAAGGGCTCCTATGTTATCATGTAACTTGGCCTGTTAAGATGTTTATGATTGAAATAGCTTTTGATTTCAGTAAATGTGACCTCTTACGGCTGCAAATTCAACAAATGAATATTTTAAGTTCTTTACAACCTATAAAATGTGTAGAAACTCTGTTGTGCATAGTAATTTGGAACAGTGGATTTAGATTTTTTTAATTTGTGAAAAAAACTTTATCAATAGGAGATTTTTCTAATAAAATTTAATTTAGACTCTAAAGGTTGAAGATTTGAACATTATACTGACTGTCATTTGCATCGACCACCAACCCAGCCATGATTTCCTTATGACGTCCCACTCGCAATTTTCTATGGTTATATTCGTGGGAAACCGGTCCAATCGGCATTGTTGGCTTTATGCTATGACCAATAGTTCCTAAGGCCAATAAAATATGTCTATTTTCAAAAATTGCCTCCATATGTTTACCCACTGTGGACTGACACCACATTCACATGCCAGGAGTAAGGGTCCTCATGCAATGAGTAAGGGCTGTTTAGCATGAAACGAGTAAGACTAGGTTCACATCTCTGAGTCTTTTTAAGCGGACTGGCTCTCCGTCTTTCGGGTCCCCATGCTAATGTGAACCTAGCATTAGTTTGATATTTCAAATAGGATTTAATTGGTCTGTGGTCACTTTCTGTTCTGCTGTCAGTGATCAGACTGTGCACCCAATATTTTTGTCCCAGATTTTGGCTTTTCCAGTGACCGTAGTTCCAATACAATGTACGTGGACTTGTCGTGAAGAATCACTTTATCATCACTGATATTCGTTCTTTGCTCATTTTCAGCACCCCCTTCTTCCTATCAAAGTAAGTGTTGATTTTCTATAATAAATTTCTCATTTTTCTAATTTGCAGCCTGTTTTATCTAAAAACAACAGATGTATCTAGACTTCTAGAGCCACCCACACTACTACAATGCTCTGCAGACACCACATGCAGACTAAGTCCTGCTGTGAATTGATCTTAGTGAGTCCCTGGTAACAGATGCCCTATAAAGTAGATTGCCTAGTTTACAAAACCCATTTTCATATACCATAATAATAGAAGGGGGTCCGCTTTCCAGGATACTCCTTTTTAAGTCAGAGTGATTCCAAAAAGTGTCTCTGACTGGAAGGTCTGGCTTGTCCGGCATTACACAGACAACCCATTGATTTGAATGGACAAGGTGCAATGCCTAATTTCCCTTGTGGTAGTTCTGCAGGGAAAATGAACAGTTACTTCCAGATTCCCCCACAGATTACAGTTAAGCTTATTATCAAGGGACCCTTCTAACAAGTGAGGACTGTCCAAAGCGGAAAACAGCAGGGTTCAGGCTTTAATAGAATATGACTGATGTTCATGAGTTAGATGCATCGCTGTTTATGCACAGCTCTATATAATGATATAATATATACATGATATATATAAAGTACATATACGAAATAAAGGGTTGTTAGGTAAACTTAAAAAGAACACATTGGAACCTAATAAGCTAATAAGTCATCTGACACTACTCAACTCTTTACTATGCACTTGGCTTACAGTACTTAGAAGACAGTATCATGTCTCAATGACTTCAGAAAACACTTATCACAATGTAAGTGTGAAAATGTCTATGGCTGGAGACCCGGAGAGCTTCCTGTCGTCATTGCAGCGCTATATTCGTCAGCAGGAGGATTCCCAGTAGCTCACACAGTTGCAAGTTATTGAGTTACACAGATAATTCATGGATGGAATTCCAGGATTTTTCTCACCAACGTTCTGATTTTTCCCAGCTGTGGCTCACGGACACTCCACCTGTTTTAATAAATTAGTGACTTTCATCCTTCCGGCGCTTTCTTTCTTTTTAAATCCATTAACCCTTTAGTGCCACACAGAAATACAACCAATAGACTATAAAGCTTATTACGTGACGACCCAATACATCAGTTGCCACCCTGTCTTGTCATAGAAAAGTCGATTATAAAGTGCAAAAAATTTCCAAAATGCTTTTATTTTTATTTAAATAAGAAAATTCTCAATGCAAGTATATGTATAGGAAACCAATTTAATGTCTGAGCCATGTCATATACTGAATGACTTGTCCATAATGGAGAAATCAATAGAAAGGGGATATATAAGTGTGTCCAATAGTGTAACAACTCATAGGCAAGCTATATGTTAGATATTGTCTCTGGAGCAAATATCAGAAATTGCAGGAACTGTCTGACAAAAGAGAGCAGCAGAACTAGCTGTTTAAATCTTTGAATGAATTTGGGGGCCCAAGTTATCAGCACAGAAACTGGCACAAGAAATAAACACTCCACAAACAAGTCAAACCAGAACCCATGATACACTCACAAGGCAGATCAGAACCAGGAGGATAAATTTAGGAGAATGAATGTCCAAACCAAAAAGTCATTCTGAGAGGTAACATCAAAGCCAAAATCACAAGACAAGCAGATTTCCAGTAACAAGCCAAAGGCCAGTTTCAAGAGGTAACATTAGAGCCAAAATCAGAAGACAAGTGGATTTCCAGTAACAAGCCAAAGGTCAATATAGAGCAGTCCAGCACAAACGATCAGGATATGAAAGCCACACTAGGTACAACCAAATAGCAGGCACCTGACTTAGGAGGAAGAGGATTGAAGTATGTCTCCGTAGCTGCTAATTGGATAAGTCTAGGAAAACCATGAGCACTGCTGAAGCTGCACAGGTTCGCATGGTAACCTTAAAGCAACATCAACTAAATTGACATTCCTGACACCATATGACTACAATAGGACCAGCAGCAAAATGATACACTACTTTTGGGTTTTCAGGGAAAAAATATGGATGACCTTTCCTAACATAGACCATTTCTGTGTTATTGGTTGAGCTCTGGCCCCCTGGATCCCTCAAAATCTGCAGAATAAAGGAGTCTACTTGATTGTTGGTAGCCAGACACCCTACCAATAAAGTGATTTTCCCGCTTCAGACCCCACTCTATGAGCAGAGCAAAGAGTCACAGAGAAACAAATGTACATTCTGGCAAACACATCAGACTCAATTGAATGGCCATAATGTAATTCTACATTTATAGTATGGCTAAAATATGACCACCTGCTACAAAGGAAACCAATTGCTAAGGTTTCAGGAGAATCTTCATTTAAAAGGGAGTCTTACCATCTACCCCAAACATGTTCAACAGCTAACTCCACATTACAGAGCACATTACAATGAGAAATATCATACCTTTGTTGTTTTTTGTAGGAGTTTTTTTCTGTAGGTTTTTTGTAGGTTTGGAGAAAAGTAATATGCAAATGAGGTAGTTGGTGCACTCAGGGCGAGCCTTCAGTTCTGGAGCTTCTCTTGCTGCTCAAGTAGGATGGCTGATGTTATAGCACTGGGAGGATCAACTCTCACTACACAGGGTGGCACAGGCAGAAGATGTCGGGTCAGTAGGGGTCAGAGTGG
Organism: Leptodactylus fallax; assembly: GCA_947044405.1. Taxonomy (NCBI): domain Eukaryota; kingdom Metazoa; phylum Chordata; class Amphibia; order Anura; family Leptodactylidae; genus Leptodactylus; species Leptodactylus fallax. The sequence goes on along the minus strand of CAMRHE010000081.1, from coordinate 2,465,248 downwards.
CAAAAACAGTGCTCCAGGGAGCTGATGGCCTGCTCCACAGTGCATCAACTGCTCCATTTGCATAAGACTTCAAAGTTGTTTTACTTCAGATCTACAAAAGTGACATACATAATAAATGTATGATGTTTATCGCTGTAATGTGCTCTGTAATATGGTGGTGACAACTGACTAGGTTTGGGGGAGTTGATAGACTCCTCTACGAAGGAGTCCTTTATGTGGTGATGAAAGTAGAAAGGAAAAGGAAAAAAAAAATTACATGGGGAGTAAAAATGGGTGTATCATGCATTCTGATGTCACTTAAAATCAAGAAAAAAGACATTGGGGTTAGGTAAGTACACTGATCTGTACAGCAAGGGTTACACAGCTCATTGCATGGCCAAAGATCACAGAGTATTACTGCTTTCAACATAGCAAATGAAAGAATTTCCAGTGATGGCGACACAATGGTTACAAAAATTCAAAATCTAAGGATTTTTTGCAACCACATTCACATTCATTAGATGAATAAAGACATCTATACTATCTTTGGCTGCACAACAATAATAAGACAAAAATTATTATCTATAATAATAGATGGTGCATCCTCCTTTATATTTGATTGTGCCAATAGGACCTGTTTTGAGTTTTGCCTAGGCTCATACACAGGACCATGAAAATCCACGGCCAAGTGTATGTGGCTATTGGAAGGAATGGGCCAGTGTGCTAGCCATTAAAAACACAAGAATGAGTGCAAATATTGCTGATATTTCTCGGGTTAGCATACTGGTCACCCCAAACCCATGGAGATCTAGGATGGTGACCTCCAGTATCAGACTGGCCCACCAGAATACCAGAGGACCCTCCGAAGCTCTAACACAGTAATGATACAGCAGAAGACATCCAATGTTGAAGAGTACTGTGGTATATTTCTCAGGGTTTTTGCAGTTTGGAGTCCCAGAATAATTTTATTTGATGGGCCCAAGTAACCTCAGTACGACTTTGGTCACCTCTGAGGAGTTGGACTTTTATAGCAGCCACCCAAACTTGGCATTTCAATGGATTATTCATTTTAACATGTCAATACATAGTATTCTAGAGCTGAACAGGACATGGCTGTGCCCACGAATGCTTATACAATAACACTACCTTATTTCTACCCTCCATTACATATGCTGGGTGAGACAGTGAATGGGTTAAGATGCCTCCAGAGTTTGGAATTCCACAGCCAGCTGCCTCCAGATGAGGATTTGTTTAATTGGCTGAACATCATCCTGCTAATTTCACTAACGAGGGAAAAGCTGAGTGTCTATAGCTGGGATGGAAAAGAACTACTGTGAGGACTAAACCGGAAGTATCTGATAATATACTAAGAAGGCTATATAGTTTTTTAGAATATATATATAGATATATAAATATATCTAAATAAAATGAATTGTGGTGCCCCAGCTTGATATATATCCAAGAACTAATCGTAAAGGGGTTTTCCAGGACTATGAAAAATTACCCCAAAGGCAGAGGATAGTTTAAAATAATAAACCGAACATTACTTACCTTTTGGATCACAACCGTTCCCATGCTGTGTCTTTGCTGCTCCCTGTGGGTGTCTGTTAATGGGGCTGAAGCTGTGATGTGATTTCGACAACAGGTGACCACAGCTGTACATCCATCAATCAGCTGATCAGCGGAGGTGCTAGGAGTCAGGTTCCTACAGATCTGATGTTGATCACTTATTCTAAGAATAGGCTATCAATATTAAAATCTCTGAAAAACCCCTTTAAGTTTCATGCACTGAAGTTTTTACATGTCCAAGATGAGTCAATGCAAAGTACCATAAATAGGAAAGCATATGTATTAGGCCATTTTCTGCTGTACATTGCACAACTTTTACACATGATACTTACACAGATTAACTCCATTGAAGTTCAGTGGAGCTAATCCTTGGTTTTCAGTGCAAATCCACAGGAATAATTAATCCGCTGTGGACTATAAAATTCAAGGGACATATTTTTTGGTTAGCATGTGTATGGCTGGATAAAAATCTCCTTTATATGTATTGCTAGCCGAGTTTCAGTGGATCGTGCCTAGATTTTGGTGCAAAATCTGTTTGTAAAATGGGGAGAGGTTTAAATAGGTGACCATCGTCATACATTTACACTCACTGACAAAAAAAAATAATGCATCCAAACAGAAATGTCGGATTGCTACAAAACTCGGCATGCATGATGTGCGGTCTGATTAGACTATGGATCTTGCCACAAGAAGGCGTAAAAGTGTTTCCCCTCTTTCCCTCAGAGCCTACTTTAGGATAGTGTAACTCCTGGTGACAGATCGTTGACTGTGAGCGGGCAGGATGCAGGATGGTCATTTTGAAGAATTGCCTTTCTGACCTAGCTGTTAGGAAGTGTTGGTTGGATATGTGAGGGCATGCACACTTAGGCTCTGGACGGTCCAGACAGACCACCACTAGAGAGGATTGTTTGATCTACTGACCAGCATGAACAGCTCCCACAGTTTCCTTGTCCACCATCCAGAGGAAAGGTGGCAACTTTACTACACACCCCTGTCTCTGTCTAGTGCTTAGCAGAAGGAAATTTCATGTCATGGTGCCCATTACGGGTCCTCCTACTGACAACAAGCCACTGTCACCTTCATTTGTAGTATCATGAGTAAGAAATCTGCTATGGACAAGAATGTATCTTCTTTAACAATAAATCCAGATTTTATTTGGGATTCCACAATGGTTGGGTTCAAGTATGGAGGCTTGTGATGGGCACTTCAATCCTGCCTTTGCTGTGGAAAGATACACTGTCCCAACTGCTGGAGTGATGATCAGACCAGTCCGTCACCCCTAGTACATTAGAAGCAGGACATCCTGCAGCCGTGTGTGTAGCCTCTCATGCCAGGCAGAGGCGTAGCTAGCGGGGGGGCAAAGGGGGCGGCTGCCCTGGGCCCACTGAATTTTTGGGGCCCCACCCCGAGGCCGCCATTAATACATCCTTTATTTCTAACTAGATCGGTAACCTGAAACTTAACAGTATTGTAAACCGCAAGCCTGTACAAGACGCCAAGACCACAGACGATGTCTGCTTCTCAGCACGGGCGGCGCGATGACGTCACAACAATGCGCCGCCTGCGCTCAGACGCAGACGTCCTGTGCGTGGACAGGGAGGAAGCGCCAGCGGCTCCATTCATCATCATTGCAGGTGAGTATGACTTTTGTTTTTGTTTTTTTTAGCTTAGTTGTGGGTATATTAATAGTATAAGGGGTGGATGGGAGGGGGGAAATATAACTATAAAGGGAGGATTCATTGGGGGGCATTATCATTATGACGATGGGGGGTCATTTATATAAGGGTTATTACGGGATATTATGAATATAAGGGGGGAGGTTATTTATATAAGGAGCAGTTAGAGGGCATCATTTATATTAGGAGGTATTATGAACATAAGGGGGGGTCATTTATATAAGGGGCCATTAGAGGGCATCATTTATATTTGGAGGCATTATGAACATAAGGGGGTGGTCATTAATATAAGGAGCCATTAGAGGTGCAGTATTTATGTCAGGGTGAATCAGGGGCATAATATGAGGGTCAATTAATTTAATTAAGGTGGCACTTGGGTTTTAATAAGACTAAGGCCCCACATAGTGGGCTGCAGAAAAAAAAACGCTGCAGGAAAAACCGCAGCGGTAACATTGTGGTTTTTATCGCAGCACTTTTCACAGAAGGTCCGCAGAGGTTTCCCCTGTGGACTTTCTGATTTCAATACACCTATATGGAAACCGCCAGTGTTTCCATAGGTATAATTGAAATGCTTCAATTTCCAAAACCGCAACGGTTTTGGAAATCGCAGTGCATCTGCTGCACGTATTTTTCCGCAATGTGTGGATGGGATTTGCTAGATGTAAAATGCCGTTTTTTTTTTCTGTGGGTTTTCGCCACATGTGGCCCCTATCCCCACTTTGCAGTAAAATATGTGCAGCGGATACGCTGCGATTTCCAAAACAGACGCAGTTCTGGAAATCGCAGCATGTCAATTATACCTACGGAAATGCTGGAGGTTTTCCTGTAGATATATTTGAAGCAGAAAGTCTGCAGAAGAAACCTCTGCGAACTTTCTGTGCAAAGTGCTGCAGGAAAAACAGCGATGTGTCGCCGCTGCGGTTTTTCCCGCAGCTCTTTTTTGCTGCAGGACACCACGTGGGGCCTTAGCCTTAAAGAGGACCTTTCACGTCCTCATGTATATGCTGTTTTACATACCGCTAGAAAGCCGACAGTACGCTGAATTCAGCGCACTGCCGACTTTCCCGGTATGTGCCCCGGGACTGGATATATCGGGGGTCTTAGTTTCACGGTTTACTGTCAGAAAGGTGTTTCTGACAGTCTAGCTGCGCTGTGAGGAACGCCCTCTCTGACAGTTCTCGTTCATAGACTTGTACTGGGGGGCGTTCCTCACAACTCTGCGTCATCGCTGGGCTATAAGGAACGTCCCCACTCTGTACTCGCCCATAGCGCTGTACTGTCAGAGGGGATGACCCTGAGCTGTGAGGAATGCCCCGCCAGTACAAGTCTATGAATGAGAACTGTCAGAGAGGGAGTTCCTCACAGCGCAGCTAGACTGTCAGAAACGCCTTTCTGACAGTAAACCGTGAAACTAAGACCCCCGATATCTCCAGCCCCGGGGCACATACCAGGAAAGCCGGTAGTGCGCTGAATTCAGCGTGGTGTTGGCTTTCTATCGGTATGTAAAACAACATAAACATGAGGACATGAAAGGTCCTCTTTAAGGAGTTTTCCAGCTCATTTTTATTGATGATCTATCCTCAGAATAAATCATCAATAAGAGATACAGAGCTGGCCAAAAGTATTGGCACCCCTGCAATTCTGTCAGATAATACTCAGTTTCTTCCAGAAAATGATTGCAATCACAAATGCTTTGGTAATAATATCTTCATTTAATTTGTCTTCAATGGAAAACCACAAAAAGAATTGTCAAAAAGCCAAATTGGATATAATTCCACACCAAACATAAAAAAGGGGGTGGACAAAAGTATTGGCAACCTTTGAAAAATCATGTGATGCTTCTCTAATTTGTGTAATTAACAGCACCTGTTACTTACCTGTGGCACATAACAGGTGGTGGCAATAACTAAATCACACTTGCAGCCAGTTGAAATGGATTAAAGTTGACTCAACCTCTGTCCTGTGTCCTTGTGTGTACCACATTGAGCATGGAGAAAAGAAAGCAGACCAAAGAACTGTCTGAGGACTTGAGAAGCAAAATTGTGAGGAAGCATGAGCAATCTCAAGGCTACAAGTCCATCTCCAAAGACCTGAATGTTCCTGTGTCTACCGTGCGCAGTGTCATCAAGAAGTTTAAAGCCCATGGCACTGTGGCTAACCTCCCTAGATGTGGACGGAAAAGAAAAATTGGCGAGAGATTTCAACAAAAGATTGTGCGGATGGTGGCTAAAGAACCTCGACTAACATCCAAACAAGTTCTAGCTGCCCTGCAGTCCGAGGGTACAACAGTGTCAACCCGTACCATCCGTCGGCGTCTGAATGAAAAGGGACTCTATGGTAGGATACCCAGGAAGACCCCACTTCTGACCCAGAGACATAAAAAAGCCAGGCTGGAGTTTGCCAAAACTTACCTGAGAAAGCCAAAAACTTTTTGGAAAAATGTTCTCTGGTCAGATGAGACAAAAGTAGAGCTTTTTGGGAAAAGGCATCAACATAGAGTTTACAGGAAAAAAAAGAGGCCTTCAAAGAAAAGAACACGGTCCCTACAGTTAAACATGGCGGAGGTTCCCTGATGTTTTGGGGTTGCTTTGCTGCCTCTGGCACTGGACTGCTTGACCGTGTGCATGGCATTATAAAGTCTGAAGACTACCAACAAATTTTGCAGCATAATGTAGGGCCCAGTGTGAGAAAGCTGGGTCTCCCTCAGAGGTCATGGGTCTTCCAGCAGGACAATGACCCAAAACACACTTCAAAAAGCACTAGAAAATGGTTTGAGAGAAAGCACTGGAGACTTCTAAAGTGGCCAGCAATGAGTCCAGACCTGAATCCCATAGAACACCTGTGGAGAGATCTCAAAATGGCAGTTTGGAGAAGGCACCCTTCAAATCTCAGGGACCTGGAGAAATTTGCCAAAGAAGAATGGTCTAAAATTCCAGCAGAGCATTGTAAGAAACTCATTGATGGTTACCTTTTGTCTAAAGGTTGTGCTACCAAGTATTAGGCTGAGGGTGCCAATACTTTTGTCCGGCCCATTTTTGGAGTTTTGTGTAAAATGATCAATGATTTGACTTTTTTTTTCATTCTCTTTTGTGTTTTTTCATTGCAAGCAAAATAAATGAAGATCTTATTACCAAAGCATTTGTGATTGCAATCATTTTCTGGAAGAAATTGAGTATTGTCTGACAGAATTGCAGGGGTGCCAATACTTTTGGCCAGCACTGTAAGTGAATCCCCACTGATCAGCTGTATGAAGGGGCTATGGCGCCTGTTTACATCATATGCTGTCTGTTTATAGTGACCGTGTGATGTAATTCCAGTCTTGTCACATAGACGTGTATAGGACGAGACTGTATTTACAATACATGACTGCTATGAGATGAATGACACTATGTAAACAGAGAAGGGGTCACGGCACTTATACAGGTACCACGGTTCATTCAAATAGCTGATCCTGGGGGTCCGGGGTATTGGAAACCCAATAATTTATTTTCCCTTTTTTTTCCCTTTTTAATTAGGAAACATCTGGGGCATTATTAATAAGGGGCACTATTTAAAGGGGTGCACAGGGAAGTTATTAACTTAAAGATACAATTGGGGGTATTATTCATTATGGGGGTTATATTATATATTTTATAATTGGGGTAGCAGCAGGATAGGGGCTTTGTGCAGGTGAGGACAATGTGGGTCAGGTGCCTGGAAAAGTGAGGAGCCAAAGATGTCTGTGTTGCAAACTTTACAGAGAGTGGAAGAAGTGGTCATGGCCGTCCAGATAAAAGAGACGGGGAATGTGAACGATTAGTCAGAGACGTCACCGGTAAGTCACTAAATGTTACTGCACTGTATTCACCTAAATCGTCTGCAGAGCTGCAATATACCACTATACGCTCACCGTATACTGATAGTATCGGTATACGAACAAGTCCAAGTTGGGGGCCCACTTGGACATGTTCGCCCCCCCTGTGCTGAACTCCTAGCTACGCCTCTGATGCCGGGACTTCCAACTTGCATTTTCCAGAAGGATAATGGTCACCCACACACAGCAAGGGTTTCCCAAGAATGTCTCTGTCACATTGCAACACTTCATTGGCCTGCCTGGTTGCCAGATCAAGTATTTAACCGGTTAAGGACCGGGCCTAAAAGTTCCTTATGGACCAGGCCTCATTTTTCAAAACTGACATGTGTCACTTTATATGGCAATAACTTTGAGATGCTATAACTTACACAAGTGATTTTGAAATTGTTTTTTCATGACACATTGTACTTCATGTTAGTGGTAAACATTGATCAATATTTTTGTATTTATTTATAAAAAATTAGAAAATTTGAGGGAAATTTGGAAAAAAATAGCAATTTTCAAAATGTAAAATGCTCTGCTTTTCAGACAGATAGTCATACCACCCAAATACATTAATAAATATTATCTACCATATCTCTGCTTTATATCGGCATCATCTTTTAATCATCCTTTAATTTATTTTAGATGTTAGAAGGTTTACAAGTGTAACAGCGATTTTCCAGATTTACAAGAAAATTTCCCAAACTCATTTTTTAGGGACCACTTCAGTTCTGAAGGGGATTATAAAGGCCTATATATTAGAAACCCCCATAAATCGCCCCATTTTCAAAACTGCACCCCTCAAATAATTCAAAACAGCAGTTGGAAAGTTTGTTAACCTTTTAAGCATTTCACAAGAATTAAAACAATATGGAGGTGAAATTTAGACATTTCATTTTTATCCAAAAATGCATTCATTTATCCCTAAATTTAACACATTCACAAAGGGTTAAAGGAGAAAATGCATCTCACAGTTTGTTGTGCAATTTCTCCCGAGCACAGAAATACCCCACATGTGGGTGTAAAATGATTTTTGGGCACACGGCAGTGCACGGAAAAGAAAGAGCGACACTTGCCATTTGAAAAGCAGATTTTGCTGGAATAGTTTTCAGGTGCCATGTCTCATTTGCAGAGCCCCTAGAGTAACAATACAATGGAAACCCCCTAAAAGTGACCCCATTTTGGAAACTACGCCCCTGACAGAATTTATCAAGGGGTATACTGAGCATTTTGACCCCACAGCCGTTTCACAGATTTTATTAACATTGGGATGTGCAAATGAAAAATTACTAAAACATCACTTTATCCCCAAAGTTTTCATTTTCACAATGGGTTAAAGGAGAAAAAGCTGCCCACAGTTTGTTACACAATTGCTCCTGAACACGGCAATACCCCATATGCGATCGTAATTTGCTGCATGGGTACATGGCGGGGCTCGGAATGGAAAGAGCGCTATTTGGCTTTTGAAGGGCAGATTTTGCTGGAATAGTTTTCAGGTGCCATGTCGCATTTGCAGAGCCCCTAGAGTACCAATATAATGGAAACCCCCAAAAGTGACCCCATTTTGGAAACTACACACCTCACAGAACATATCAAGGTGTATAGTCAGCATTTTGACCTCACAGCCGTTTCACAGATTTTATTAACATTGGGACATGAAAATGAAAAATTACTTTCTTTCCAATAAACCATCAATTTAGCCCCAAATTTTTCATTTTCACAAGAGGATAAAGGAGAAAAAGCTCCCCAAAGTTTGTTACACAATTTCTCCCGAATACAGAAATGCCCCATATGTGGTTGTAATCTGCTGTATGGGTACATGGTGGGGCTCAGAATAGAAAGAGCGCTATTTAGCTTTTGGAGGGCAGATTTTGCTGGAATAGTTTTCGGGTGCCATGTCGCATTTGCAGAGCCCCTAAAATACCAGTACAATGGAAACCCCCAAAAAGTGACCCCATTTTGGAAACTACACCCCTCAAGGAATTTCTCAAGGGGTATGGTGAGCATTTTGACCCTACAGCTGTTTCACAGATTCTATTAACATTGGAATGTAAAAATTACTTTTTTTTTCCAATAAACCGTCCATTTAGCGACATATTTTAAATTTTTACAAGGGGATAAAGAAGAAAAAAAAAACCACAGTTTGTTACACAATTTTTCCTGAACACAGAAATGCCCCATATGTGGTCGTAAACTGCTGTATGGGAACATGGTGGGGCTCACAATGGAAAGAGCGCTATTTGGCTTTTGGAGGGCAGATGTGGCTGGAATAGTTTTCGGATGCCATGTCGCATTTGCAGAGCCCCTAAAGTACCAATACAATGGAAACCCCTCAAAAGTGACACCATTTTAGAAACTACTCCCCTCAAGGAATGTATCAAGGGGTATTATCATTTTGAGCCTAAAAATGCTTCCCAAAAATTAATGTACAAAGTGAAAATTGACAATTTTAAATAAATATGCCATTTTGGTGCATACGTTGTACCCATTTTTGGCATCAGAGACATGCAGTCCTAAAACTATTATGTGGGCTATCCCGGGGGAAAAAAAAATTATATATGTGGGTGTAACCTGCTACTTGGGCAAACAGCAGGGCTCAGACAGGAAGGAGCACTGCGCTTTTTAGCTTTTGGAGTACAGATCTAGAGGGACTTTCTGGACGCCATGTTGTTTTTGCAGAGGTGCCAGTAAATTGGAATTCCCCAAGAAGTGACCCCATTTTGTAGGGGCAATTTTAGGGTCTTTGCCAATTTGACATGGTGTCCAAAATCCAACAATCTAAATATATGCTCCAAAAGCCACATAGCGTTTCTTCACCTCTGCCCCCTGCTGTGTACCCAAACTGCAGTTTACGCCCCCATGTATGACACTGGTGTACCCAGGATAACGTACTTGGTATAAACTGCTGCTTGGGCACAGCCGGGCACAGAAGGGAAGGAGCGCTATTTTGGTTTTTGAAGCACAGTTTGGTTTTTGGACACCATGCCACTTTTGCAGAGCCCCTGAATTGCCAGTAAAGTGGAATCCGCAGACTTGTGACCCCATTTTGGGAACTACACCCCTAAAAGGATTTATCAAGTGGGGTAGCGAGTATTCTTAACCCTTAAGTGTTGCATTCATTTAATTTCAATAAATTAATGCACAGCTGATAATGAAAAGGGAAAACTGCAATTTTTCCAGAGATACGCCATTTCAGTGCCCAATATTTTGTGCCCAGCTTATGTCAGCAGGCACAAATACTCTAAAAACTGTTAAGTGGGTATCCCGGGCACAACATCTTTTGGAGCGTTCACATCTGATACAAGCCGGGCACAACGTATTATGCATTGAAATTAAATATTCCTGGAAAAATTGTCATTTTCACCTTTCACCATCAGCTGTGTATTCATTTCTGGAAAATAAATTATAGCAACACTTGGAGGTAAAAAATGTTCACTGCGCCCCTGGATAAATTCCTTCAGGGGTGCAGTTTCCAAAATAGGGTGACGTGTCAGGGGTTTCCTCTTTACTGGCATTTCAGGAGCTCTGCAAAAGTGTCATGGTGTCCAAAAGCTAAACTGTCTAAATCTGTGCTCCAAAAACCAAATAGCGCTCCTTCCCTTCTGTGCTCGGCTGTGCCCAAACATCAGTTTATACCCACATATGACATTATGTACGTTATCCTGGGTACGACAAGTGTAATACATGTGGGTATAAACTGCAGTTTGCGCACACAGCAGGGCGCAGAAGGGAAGGAGCGCTATGTGACTTTTGGAGCGCAGATTCAGATGTTTGGTATCTGGACGCCATGTCATGTTTGCAGAGCCTCTAAAGTTCCAGTAAAGTGGAATCCCCTAGGGAATGACCCCATTTTGAAAACTGCACCCCTCAAAGAATTTATCAGAGGGTGTAATAAGCATTAGTATACCAGACGTGACTGCACAGCGGATGGTGAAGAGTGATTATGTAAGCTGTGCGGAGTACATGGGGAACACGAAATTCCCTACTATATCCCCAGTAGCTCCTATGATTGGGGGGTCACTTTGGGGGTCACTTCTGGTTTATTATCCCTCGTAAGCTCTAAATCTGGTTTGTCCCCTGATATACGCTCGCACAGCTTATACATTCCATCCCTGCCGCAGCCAGTTGCGTTCTAATGATTTGGTGATTTTTGGGGTTTTTGTCTTCACATTGTACAAGCTATAGTCTTTATTTTTCGGATGATGTAGCCATATGAGGCTGATTTTTTGGCCGTATGATATGCATTTTTTAATGACACCATTTTTTTGGGTGTCTATAGCTTATTGAATAAATTATATTAACTCTTTCTGGGTGGATTAAAAAAAAATATCAATTCTGGAATTGGTTTTTACCTTTTAATTTTTTTGCCGTGTGGCGTACAGCATAAGTCACATGTTACCTTTATTCTGCAGGTCGATACGATTACGGCAATACCTCATTTATATTGTTTTTTTTATGCGTTACTAATTCTGCAGAACAAAAACCCATTTGTGGACATAAATCAATTGTTTTTGCATCACCATATTCTGAGATGCGTAACATTTTTATTTTTTGGTTGACAGACTTGGTTTAGGGCTTATTTTTTGCGGGAGGATATGGGCTTTTTATTGGTATTGTTTTGAGGTACATATGAGTTTTTGATCACTTTTTATAGCATTTTTTTGTAAGCAAGATAGTCAAAAATCATTACTTCCAGCGTTTTTTTCCGTTTTTTTTTTTCCAACGTTCACCGTGTATGTTAAATATTGTTTCAGTTTTATTGTACAGGTTGTTACGGATGCGGCGATACCAAATATGTGTTGTTTTTATTAATTTTATTTTTTTTTTTTTATATAATTCATTTTATATAGGAAAAGGGATTTTTGGGGGCTTTATAACTTTATTAATTTTTTTTTTTTTTTTTACAGACTATTTTTTTTTAACTTTTTTTTACATTTTTTACCTGTCCTATAAGGACACCTGAGCCAGCGATGCTCTGATCCTGGCTCAGTATTATAGACTGCAATACACGAGCATATTCTTGTATTGCAGTCTATACAAGAATGTCAGCCGATGTAGACGCATCGGCTGACTTCTCCACATCCCGGCAGGATCAACCAGGTAGTGGGGGCTTCAGGTAGCCTGGGGTCACTGGCCAGACCCCGGGCTACAGAAAATAGACATCGGCAACCCCCGATCTCGCCGCGGGGGTTGCCGGTGGGGGCGGCAACATGGCGGAACCCCTTGGATGCCGCGGTCATGTTTGACCGCGGCATCCAAGGGGTTAAAACCTCCGATCGGAAAGCATTTCCGACCGGGGGTTATGGAGCAGGGTGTTAGCTGTCAGTTACAGCTAACACCTGCTCCCGATCCCGGTCACAGGGTCTCTGAAGTGCCGGCCGTAAATTTACTATTGGCCGGACTTCAGAGACCAGGTCCGCAGGCCGTAAATTTACGGCTGGTGGTCGTCAACCGGTTAAGTGACCAGTCTGTGGGCCCAGCTGCAGCATCTGCAGGCAAATGTGCTGGAGGAGGATATCTTATGGAAACTGTATGCCTCTATGCCCAACCATATCTCATTGTGTATCTAGGCTAGAGGTGGCGCAATAGGATGCTAGAGACTCCTTTGAATTTACTCCTTACACTTTTCCTCAATAAACTTCTCCTTTCTCTCTAATATTGTAATCACTTACATATATCATCATTACATTCACACATAGAAAATTTCATTCCATTCCAACAACTCCATCTTTTATTTTTTTGTCATTTAGTGTACATTAGGGCTCTACAAGCTCTCACTGTCTAACAGTAAATACAGTATATCAAAATTTGCTGCCTAGAAGGTTTAATGTGTAACTGATCTGTTTTTTTCAGAGAAAATGTAGATAAATATATATACACATATAATGTCCCCAAAGGTCTCTTGTGACCTATGGACTGGGTCTCTGAAAAAATAGCAAAGGCAACAGCAAAAATGAGGATCAATAAAAAGTAAACAAGGAAAAAAATACATAAAAAAGAAAAACTTCAGGTCTAAGGCTACAAGTAGCAGAAAACATATACCTATGTGTAATAAAAAAGGTTAATCACTTGGATAACCAATCAAATAAATTTTATAGACATTAAACTGGCATAAAAATAACTTAAAGGCTAAGGCCCCACGTAGCAGGGTGCAGCAAAAAAGAGCTGTGGAAAAAACCATGGTGGCAACGCATCACGATTTTTCCCACAGCACTTTTGAAAGAAACCTCTGCGGACTTTCTGCTTCAATTATACCTATAGGGAAACTGCCGGCGTTTCCGTAGGTATAATTAGCATGCTGCGATTTCTAAAACTACCATGATTTTGAAAATTGCAGCGTGTATGCTGTGCGTATTTTTCCGCAATGTGTGGATGGGATGGATGGGATTCACTAGAATCCCATCCACTTTGCAGAGACTGTAAAACGCCATGTTTTTTTCCGCGGTATTTATGCCACGTGGGGGCCCGGCCAAAAAGAGATCTGGAGAGTGTCAGAAATCTCCACTTGTCATAATCTTCAAGTTTCTCCCAGCAATATGCACATCACCCAGTTAAAGTTATACATCAGTAGCTTTCTATATTATACCATTGTACACACCTCCACCAAGACAGTCACTTGCCTGATTCTTTCTTGTTTTCACTGCCTGCTTAAGTGACTGTGAGCAGCACAATGCTGAGAGACAAAGCAAAGCTATTTGCTGCCATATCTGGCCTCTTTTAATGGCTATTGAGAAGTGAAGTATCAATTATAATGAGAATAAAATAAAATCAATTATGAAGAATGATAAATGGGTTTGGCAACCAGGACCTTTAAGACCATGCTGAATGGAAATCAATGCTTAAACCACAGCTCTTACGGAAACTTGAAATTCAGATTTTTGAGTGAAGTTAACCACTTAGACAGTAGTTAACCTAGGAGGGGCAGATGCTCCACCAGCTCCCTCTAGTTATGCCCCTGAAGAGGAGATTTTGGTTTGACCTACAAAGCCAAACCATACAACATTCTACAATACCAAGATATTTAGGGATTCTGGGACTACGTTATTGATCTCCACTTCCTCATCTCAGGCCAGTGCAATCATTGTCAGTGGTCACATGACCATGCTGCAGCTCAGTCCCATTCAATTGAAAAGGGCTGAGGTTGCAATACCAAGCACTGCTACTATACAATGCACGGCGCTGTGCTTGGCAAGAGGTGCAGAGGCCACAGCAATCAATTTTATGGTCTGAGAAAACCCTCTCAACTTAAAGGGGTTTTCCGGGCAAAAAAATCATTTTTCAACAAAGGTTAATAAGTGCAACCAAATACCTTTAGCAGTGTTTGAGTGATTTCTGGGTTTCTCTGTGAGATCCTGGCATCTTCTGCATTTGTTCTACATTGCGTTTCACTCAGAGCTGACTCACACTACCTCCCTCTCTCACTCCCTCACACCTCCTCCTTTTTATCTTCTGGGCACGGGACATCACTTTCTTTTGGGGGGTGACTCCTCCTCTTCTTGACATATGCCGGTGCCTGTACAATACAGCCGGAGGGCCACCATGTACTGTAGGCGACTCCAGCTTTATTGCGCATACGTGGACTATAATGAGGAAACTACACTATAATGGCACGCAGCGCTTTTCTCTCCGCATTTTTTTAAAACGGTTTCGGGGACAGAAACCCTGAACGTGTACCAGGCGCAGGTGTAAACCCAGCCTTAGACTAGATAGTCATAAACTGCACCAGATGTATCCCAGTGGATGATGCTGGATGATAAATCTGGTTTATCATCACACTATGTAGTCTAACTTTACACCACTTATTAGTTGGATTACAAAAATAAAAACTGGTGCCTGGTTTTGTATCTTAAATCCTGCTCCTTTTTGATAAGCCCTGCCCATTTTCACAAAGTCATTCCACTTTTTTATACAAGCTATATAAGTCTAAAATGTGTCTTAAACACTTCATAAATGTGGTGCAAGACATGTGAGACAGCTTTTTGGCACAAATTACACCAGAATTCTGCCACATTTTGCTTAGTAAATTTCCCCCATGTGTTCTTTATTTGCAGAATTCTTAAGCATAAAATAACATAGTCTACTACTCTACTGTATACTAAGATATACTGACATACAGCAGCCCAACAGATTCCAAAAGGACACTTCTTTTAACATCTGTCAGGGGAATGGAGTGAAAGGTTTGACATATATGCTAGTGCCTCTTCCTCAAATGTAAGGTTCCATGTGAGGAAAACACATCTTGGCTTCCCAGTTCACCATAAATCTGGTTTATTTATTCCCAGATCACCATAAATCTGACTTATTGTGGCAGTAGGTGATTGTGATCAAGTATACATAATATAGGGAGTTGGAAAGTCTGGTTTAGATCAAATGTAGTCCTTAAATGAAAACTATTATAGATGTAACAAATGAAGTCTTGAAATTGTTTATCCTAATGATAGGTCCTCCATGTCTTTTCTCTCAATATGGAAGCAATTACTACTGTTACCTAGAGCAACCCAATGATCAAGATCTGATCATTGGAGGCCAACAACTGGAACCCCCATAGATCAGCAGTTTGAAGCTTTTTCACTGAATGGCAAGCATGTGCACATTGTGTAGGGGCTATGCTTAGTATTGCAGCTCAGCCGCATTTACCTAAAAGGGACTGTGCTGCACCTGCCCCATGTGACCAACGAACGTGATGTCATCAGCACAGGGAAGGGGCTGCATTGCTCTCAAACACTACAGCCTCTTCATACAGCTGACCTATTGATGGGTGTCCTATTGGTGGGGGTCCTTGTTATTGGACTCCACCAATCTGATATTGATGACAGGTCATCAATATTTTAGTCCTTAAAAGTTTGCTACAGCATAATATGTAACACATTAAATATCAATTTAGGTTTAGCTACATCACTATCTGTCTGGATGGATGGGTTAATTTCCCTCAACCTTGTTTGCTAATATTTCGGTAGCTAGAGAGAGGCCCTGCACAGGATCTTATTTCTCCAGTTCTCTGTAACAGTGTATTGATATATCTGATAGAAAAGAAAGTCAGCTTCCTTACCCCTAAATAATGTGGATATGTTTATACATTGTCAATGTCCCTTATAGGATGTGTCACATATAAAGGATAGAGGGACATAAAGTCTGTTACTAGCAAAAAAAAAAAAGCCTGAGCAGGAAATTAGAGAGAGGAAGTATGCCCCAGCCACATTATCTGCTATAAGAGAAGGGGTCATTACAGCAGGGGGCCCACTGGGGAAATCCTCCCCAGCTTGATCATTCCCCTTTGATCTCACACAAGCATTACAGGAGTTAATGCACATTGGAGGACCAGTGCCCTGTGTTCACAGCTTGCAGGTCTTGCAGGTGCACATGTTCCTTCATGGTTATGTAGTCTAAACTAGTCTAGGTACATGCTTTCAATGTGCAGACAATAAATTGCAGAATTTTGGGAGTCGCCTATTGACAGCTCCATTATGTTTCTGTATTTCAAAGTAATCGGGTTCCTATAAATACTTGCATATAAAGCAAAAGCCTTGGTGAGCAGCAATAGTTCCACAAATTTATAATCAGGTTTTTTTTTTTCACCCAAGGTCCATACCATAGACATACCCCAGCAGGGTTAGTTAGTTAGTTAGTTGAAGCCAGGACCACCTGCACACAGGACAACAGGATATCTGGTCCCACTGAATATAGGACGGTTGGGAGGTATGTATAACAGATATCAGCAGTGGTCACGTTCCTTGTGAACCCAGCCCTAGTCTGCTGGCCATAAATAATGAACATTGTACATCCTAGTGTATTTCCATTTTTGATCCGCGTGTCATCCAAATGCTATCTTCTTTGTTTTTCAGCATCATCTAGCAATGAGTCTGTGAAAAAATAATGAAACACGGATAGCACATGCTTTACGTTCATGTGTTGTCCATTTTTTCACTGACCCTTCAGGGTGTGTTCACACGGAGGAATTTGCCGTGGATTTGGGAGCGAAATTCGCCCCCGAATCCGGTGCAGATTCCTCCCGAATCCGTCTCCCATTGTTTTCAATGGGAGGCAAAGATCGCAGCAGGATGCGGAAAAAGAAGTATCATGCTTGATCTTTCCGCGGATTCCGCCCACGGTGTCAGCGGCTCGAGACGCCCTCCTGATTAGGCCCATTCATCCGGGCCTAATCAGGAGCAGGATGCCGCGACGGAATGCTGATGCACTGCATCGACATCCCGTCATGGCTAGACCGCGGCGAAAATTCCGGCGGCGGAAAATGAAGAAAATTCCTCTTCATTTTCCGCTGTGTGAACACAGCCTTAGACTTGCATAGCCAAGACGAGTAGAGAAAAGGGAAAAAAAAAACTAGTGCATGTCTCTCGGTCAGTGAAAAAAAATCAGACGTGTGAATGGTTCCATTCACTATAATGGGTCACTTTTCACGGACAGCATAGGATAGAAAACAGGATAGAAAAATCATTGGTGTGAAAAGGGTCCTAAATCAGCCCAGAGAATTTAGTAAGAGCTCTTGGTGCTAAATCTCAGTAAGGTTTTATTAGGTTTCTGGAGCAACAGCTTTTCTCTACAATATTCATGAATTGCAAAATAATAGAAACCTCCCAACTCTGCAGGAAAAAGTGACTAAAAAGCAATTAAAATCTTCTCACAGATACCATCAAACTCACTATGGCATTATATTTAATATATCTTTTTTAATTTAGAACTACTATGTACAGATATTATTGAAGAGGAAATCCAGTCAAAAGATTTTCTGATATTTTTTTTTTATGAAGGGTAATTTGCATATTTTTTATTTTGCCATGTTGCATTGCCTGGAAATATGTCTCTATACACCAGCTGTGCCTCTTCATTAAAAAGCAGTACCCCCCTGAGCTGTGTCGGAAGGCACCTCAGCCAGCCAACCAGTACCCTGCTCTGTACTGACAAGGAGAAAAGCCAGAAAAAGCTGTCTGCAGATGGGTCCCTGTTACTTCTGGAGGAGTTTCTGCTTTGGCTGGTATGAGAGAGTTTTCATTCTTATGACGGAGAGGTTGCTTTACATATATATATTAGCATTGGGCATTGCCTGAAAATAATTCTTCACACACCAGCTGTGTCTCTCTATATTTCATAGATGGATGTAAGAAAGTTGTGGTCTGTGATCTTGGACCACCATTTTTTTTCCCCCTTTTTAATAAAAAGGTTCTATAGAACACGTGAACCCCTTTGGCACTGCTCAAAGATTTTTGCTGTTAAAAATCTTGTAAAATATTCTAAGCAAAGTGCTGTTGTTTTGGGCTGGACTTCCCCTTTAAAAGCATTGAACATATTTTTCTCGATAGTCCTGCAAGGACTTTTCTGTCCGTATAAAACCGTTGGAAACCTTGCGGACCTCATTATAGTCTGTGGGGTCCGTGGGTGTCTGCGGGTAACCACTTATTAGGCGGACAGGCTCTCCGTCTTTCGGGTCCCCATGCAGAGCCAAGCGCTAGTGTGTACCTAGCGTAAGTGATTTTGTTCACAGTTCTCTTTGTTATGACTTAAATACACAGATGTCACTCCAGTGGTAGAAGAAAGGATGAGGTTCATGGCAGCCATAGTGCACTACATGCCATCTCTTATCAAACAATACCAGGAACAGTGAGCGTATGGAGGTCGTCCTGGATCCTGATACCCCCTTCCATTCTTTCCCCAATGACATGGAAATTTTACTAGAAAAATTATCTCTGCATGGACAGATAGGCGGCTACAAAAATACATAGAAAAGTAGATATTTTTAAAAATATGGCTTTATTTATGTAACATACCCCTTTATTCATCCTCAATTGTCTCCATTACAGGGATAGCTGCATGCTGCATGAAACATTTCTATGTTCAGCTCATGAATGCTGGGAAGATACCAGTAGTGCACAAGTTTGATATCAGTTGTGTTTGGCTCAGGCTTAAAAAAGGAACTAGCTGGACACAATAGATTTACTGTATGTACTCAGAGTTATTAGGTATTCTAATACTACCCAGTTTTAGCATATCCATAGGATATGTAATTTATTTTCGATAAATGCAAGCCAATGCTCTTGGACTCTATCTCAAAAACAGGGTCCCCTGACACTTGTCTCACGACCACTGAAAACAAAGAAGTAGTCATGCCTTGTGAGGCTCTCTCTACTTATGTCTATCAGAATTGAGATTTTTTTGCCATCAACTTCACCCGTCTATAGTTTTGTTATTAATTGGTAAACCTTTGTAACATGTCTACTGTTTAAAAAGGGCAGAGTTCTCCTTTTATTATAGAGCAGGGATCTCTCTGTTTAGGGAATGAAAGTTCTCTGATCACTAAAGAGTATGGAGTACATGGTCAATATATGTATACTGTATATCCATTTAGCCAGACTCACAGCTAACTGGTGCAGAAAATCGAACATCATGCAATTCCTAGAGAAACGTTTGCAGTAGAATAGCTCATCTAGGGAGCTCAGTGACTTTTGATATGTTATCATACATCATATGCTGCCACATTTACAACAAATCATTGTATTAAATGTATGTCCAGGTAAATTGTACAAATGTAAAAACTGAGATTCCATTCTAGATTGCATGTGTTTTGGAGCTGTTTAAGACTGAACCGCTCTTTTTCTGTTGTTGATATGGCTTACCCATTGAAAATGTCAGCAATACCACCTGGTTACTGTATATGTATGTTTTAGCCATGTATATCTAAATGCTATGTATGCCGTGTAATGTTATGTCCTGTCATGTATGACGAGTAGCGCCAACAATATCTATTCTGCTAGCTAGGGTTATTTCTTAAGGTTACATATATTCCTGGCTAGCTAAGGGCAGGTCTAAGGTACCACCAATATTGCACTACAGCCACAGAGAGAAATGGCAGGTTCGTGGGTCAGCATGGGGGTTTAGTAATATAGTGTCCTCACAGCCCAACAGACATCACTGAGAACATAGAATGGGGAGTTTTGGTGCTACTACGGGTCAGCCAGTGCAGATGGCATGCAGGCACAAAGAAGGTGCACCAAAAGACACCAGCCAAACTGATCTAGTAGTTAGCGTGGGTGAGTGACACTAGCCTTGTGCAGGACTTTAAAAACATGATAGCTTTCTTCTTCTAAGGAAGTGACATCATGAATGGGACTGAGCTGCAGCATGGCCAGGTGACCAACAGACATGATGTCACTTTCTGAGAAGAAGACGGCAACCATGTATTTGAAGTCCTGCACAACCCCTTTTAGATGTGCCATCACTGGGTCTAGGTTCAGGGTAATAGTGAAGCCTTAGAAGATTCAGCTTGTGCTGTCTCAGATTGTGAAACTTGCCCATCTGCCCCCTGAGTGTATCGACATAAGGCAATGTGAGTTCACCTTTTGAAGGGTGATATGCAACACCAGAGCCTGTAAGCTGTGCTTTGAAGAGAAGTGCAAAGCCAGAGATGTTTAAGAGATGAAAAGTAAGTGTGAGGCACTGTCCCAAGGTGACTAACTAAGGTAGGACATGAAGTGTGCAACATAACGAAGAGAAAGCCACAATGAGACAAGTCTAAGACATAGTAAGCAGAGTGACCAGACCGGCTACTACCACGGCAGTGCTTTTGAGCACACAAGTGACCCTAAGGGAGGGGCTATGACTGACCAAGAGCCTAGATTGGACCAATTATATTAGACTGTTGAGAAAGAGGCTATCCAGATGGAGAAGGTGCTGAAGTCCATGTCTCAAGGTGTTTCCAATATGGTTGCTGCACTACTTGCTGTTTCCCAAGACATATCTGTTGCCTCATCTGAGATCCCTGTGAGTAAAGTTCAACCATTCACAAGTTACATCTTGTAAATTCATGCACTGGAAGTAGTCTTTCCATAAGCAAGATGACAGCATCATAGATTAGGCAGTGCATGCCTACTCCTGGCATAGTGAGGGAGCCTAATACTCTTTCACAGTGAAGTCCTCCATCCTGTGCCCCATGACCATTAAAAAAAGAATTGTCTACAGCTACACTCATCTGATCCCTGGTTTTGTTAACATCCCTGGTACATATTGTACGTATTACATGCACAATGTATAAACCCAATCTAACACTGAGAATTGATTGAGAATGAGCATTCCTATGAATGTTCATTCAGTGAATAATCAGCCCATATAGAAGAACCTGAAAACATTATCCTGGTGGGGAAGTGGGGGCAGACACAATCTTCATACAGCTCAGGGCCCATGAAAGTCTTAGGCTAGGTTCACACCAGTGCTTGGTTTCCATTCGGGGATTCTGTCCCCCATTCTGCTTGAAAAATGCGTAGAGAAAAGTCCTGAAAGCAGGACTTTTCTCTCTGCATTTTCGGGCGGAAACCCAGCAGACCCCATTGTAGTTTATGGGTTTTGAGGGTTTCCACAGGTAACTGCTTTTTAAGTGGATTGGGTTTCCGCTCCCTCACCAAATATTTAATGGGAATTGTAAATGTTGTATGGATGAGTAATATAGTTCTGGATATGGATTTAACTACCACAGTAGCAAGCATAGAAGATGTTATGGGGCCATTAAATAATAATAATCCACCATTGCACTGCAGTTAGTGATGACTATACCTATAGATGGTAAAATAAGCTACCGATTTGTCACCAAAATGCATGCAGAAATTGCATCAAGTTGTAATTAAAAATCTCAAAATATTGATCTGTTACTGGTCACACAGGTCTCTGGAGGTGTTCCTATAACTTACTGAATATATTAGTCAGGGATCTCACCTGTCCACTTGCTGTCATTATTTACATGTACACCCATCAATGACCCAGCCTTGGGTAAAGAGCATTTGATAATTTGACCTGTTGTAGACCAATGAAGTACAATGAGGAAACTGTATAAATAATGTCACGGACAAGATCATTCATTCTCAAAATACGCTATGATTGGCATGTCAGGCATTCAGGCTGGCAGTGGAGCCTGTGGATATCACTCTAAGGTAGTGTCAGACTGAGGTTCCTTCAGTCCACCAAATAAAATGATTGTGAGGATCCACCCACCAACATCACATAGGAAATGGACCATAGTACCCTTCAAATGTGAATGTCTTCTGCTGGACCATTATTGTGTAGGAGCCTGGGCACATCAGAGAGCACTCTGGTGGACCAGTCCAACAGTGCTCAGAGGTATTGTATTCGGGCTGACAATGGGGCTGTGGAGGGAACTAAGGGACACAAGCAAAAGGGGGAAGGCAGTTCATGTGATTTATGGGGCTGGTTACTGGCTGGAATTGAAGATATTCTGGCTGGCAAGGGAGCCACATGGACTCATACTTGGGGATTTCATTGTGCTAACAATTGGGTTATCAGTTCTGTCTGACAATGGGTGATCAGAGGGTGGCATTGTGGCTTACTGTGGGCATACTGGGTCTTGTATGAGGGTCGAACTGTCTGCCAGTGGCTGATGTTGAGGTTGAGACAGACATAACATATGTGTGACCTATGGAGCTGCATCCTTAGAACAGCTTCCTACTGTCTATATCCTTATCCCTATATGCAATTTAGTAAATATTACTGATGGTTTCTTAGCGAGATACTGTATAAGGGTGTACAGTAGTTCTAATATATTGGTGAGCAAGGGGCCTAGATATTGTTCTTGCACAGGGGCCTTTTGCTGTCTGATTCCAGCCTTTATTTATGGAATTGATGCTTGGGTTAAAGTAGCAAAGAGAAGCTGTGCAAATGGAAAGGATGTGGTAGAAGTGGTTAACTGATGTACAAATTGGGCTGGGGTCGGACCTGTGTGACAGCAGTGATAAGGACATTTAGTTAATTAATATGTGTATGAATAAAACAGTGTAGCTGTGGAACTTAGTACTGGTAGGACTGTGTGTTTAACTATTCATTCTTTTTGGGCTATACATTAGTAACGGTTGTACTCCTAAACTGTTTGTTAATGCCCTTTGCCCAATGTTGCAGGTTGCCCTTTTTTTTAAAGGCTGCAGGGACAGGCTTTGCAAGAACTGCCAAGCTAAAAAATTTTTATCATTAGTGATACCACACTTTCCTCTTACATGGTGCTCAGTGGAAGGGTTCTACAACCCGCACAGTCATATATTATTATTATTATTGTTTATTTATATAGCACCATTAATTCCATGGTGCTTTACATTTGAGGGTTTACATACAGTACACCAGGTATACAAAACAAATATAATACTAACAGTGACCAACTGGCATAGTGGGATAGAGAGCCCTGCCCGCAAGGGCTTACAATCTATGAGGGAAGAGGGATAGAGACAGAAGGTGAGGGGAGAGACTGTACAGGTGGTGGTGTGGTGGGTTTCCTCCGACACTCCAAAGACATACTGATAGGGAAATGTAGATTGTGAGCCCTATATGGGACAGTGACTGACAATGTCTGTAAAGCGCTACGGAATATGATGGCGCTATACTAGTAAGCATAAGATAAATAAATAAAATAGTGTTATTCGCTGGGCAACGGGTAGCCAGTGAAGAGATTGGCAGAGGGGAGAGGCCGATGAAGAACGGGGGAGAGGTGTATTAAGCAAGCAGCACAGTTTAAGGTGGACTGGAGGGGGGCGAGAGTGTTTGCTGGGAGGCCATGGAGAAGGGTGTTACAGTAGTCTAGATGGGAGATTATGAGGGCATGGACTAGCATCTTTGTAGTTTCAGGGGTGAGGAAGGAGCGGATTCGATGGATGTTCTTGAGTTGGAGGCGGCAGGAAGTGTTGAGGGTTTGGATGTGCAATGGAAAACCACAGCACACACTTTCTGAAAAAAGCGTCTGCCAAGCTAAAAGGCATAATTATTTATACATTTATGATTTCTTCGGGACTCAAGGGCATAAAGTGTCATGTCAACAATGGAGATGGAGCAATGAGACCCTGCGCTTGTGTGGCAACGTAAAGGTGCTACCAATAGAGGCAGAGCTACTGGGGAGACTACTGTAATTCAGTGGGGGTTTCCCACCAATGGTTAGTTGGATAGAGACTGAGGTGCAGCAGCATTGGGCTGGAGAGTGTTTGTTTTGAGCTGCAAGTTAGGCCCCAGAGATTGCAAGATGACTTGTGACGGCAATGAACACACATAGTGGACTGGGAAAAGTTTAGTCTTGAGTGTGCTCTCAGCAGTCAAGCCAACCCATAAGTTAAGAGAAGCATCAGCTATTGTGAAACTGAACACAGCCAGAACTTGCCTAGACTTTGTTAGGAAATAATCCAGAATCTCTCTCTAAATAAGAGACAATTTCGAGAAAATGTGACCGTTCTTGTTTGCTGCACTTCATTTGTCTGTTTGTTACTTTGCGCCTTAGCTCCAGAACATTAAACACCGCTGTAGATGCTCCACTCCCCTATCTGAAGATCTCGCAAGCTCTACATTATCAACATCTATCATTGTGCTTTGTAACAATAGGTAGGACATGTCTATTCATATTTTTGACAGCAGGCAGTGGATGACACATAGCTATTAACATGTACAGGCAAAAACAAGCAGCATTATCCTGAGCATTAATCACACCAGTAACCTTCTGGACCTAAGCTGTCATGTGACTGAAGACAAGAGATTGGTCCTGAGCAATGATGTCCACCCAGGTCATTAAAGTCCATTAATCTGTAAGTTGTTCAAGCGAAGAACAAAAGCAACATTAAAAATCTGTGGTCTAGAAAGAACAAGAATGTTTTTCAGTCTTAGCAGCATTAGTATCAAAAATTCTGAAGAACACAATGGGTTGGTATCTGAATTATGATAGTTAATATTACTAGTGCCCTAGGTGTCTCATGTGAACATATTCTATTTAACCATTTGTGCCAGCTCATACGTTTTAACGTATTATCCAATTTAATGTACGGTATATGTAAAATGGAACATAACTTGCTGATATGCTCTTAGGGATATCTGTTGTGGCAGGCTTTCATTTATAAGCTGCTCCGCTAACACATGGAAGACATCCATAAGGAGCTATGGATGCTCACCAGTCAAAGATCAGTCCCATGTAAATAAACATTTGCAGCCGCCTCCCCATTGCCCCTTGTAGCTCAGACACTATTGTATCTATATTTCAAAGTGTGAACCCTGAAAGGGGATATCGGGGGACAAAATTTTACCTATCTTCAGGCCTGGTTCTGTCAGGGCGTCATGTTGGGCTTATAGGCTGGTTCCAATTCAGGGTCATGTGATCAGAACCAACACCCAGCACAAGTTGGTCTGCCTCCTTCCTCTTTTCCCACATTCATAGATAGTAGGTAACCTGTATCATAGGGGCTGAATTTACTATTATAATGATCTAGTCTATGAGCCCATTAGAGAACATGAGAGAGGAGAGAGGAAGCGGATTGACTTGGGTGTCAGGTGCTGGTTCCAATCAGGTGACCATGAATTGGAACCTGCCCGTAAACCTGATGTGCAGCACTTTACAAAACCAGGCTTGCAAATAGGTAAAGTTTAGTTGCCTGAAAGCCCCTTTAATATGTATATCACAACATCTTTAAAGGGAACCTGTAACAGTGAAAACATAGTCAGATCTGCCTTCATCACGTTATTAAGCAGGAGGAGCTGAGCTGTTCGATATATGGTTTTCTAAGAAATGTTCAGCATAACTTGCAATTTAAAGAATTAAATATCTACTCTGTGCTTAGGAGTCCATTGGGCGGTCCTACTCAGTGATTGACAGCTATCTCTGAATACATGCTTATATAGGGAAGACTGTCCACCCACTGGACTCCTAAGCCCAGAAAGAGCAAAGATTTCAATCGATAAATGACAAGGCATATGAAAGCCTTTACCTCAAAACTATACAGTATATCAATCTGCTCAGCATCTCCTACTACATAACATGCTTATGACAGACTGGATAGCATTTTCATGGTGGCAGGTTCCCTTTAAGGGTTCAGTACACACTATAAACTTTGCATATCACACTGCTGAGAAAAGTTACAAATCTGAAGAAGACATTAGTTGAACTATGTACCTGGTAGCAAAGATTATACTGTATATAGATAAAGGTCTGGAGTTGACAGCAGGCTATATTTCACAATGAAAACTGGATGTATGATCAGATGTAAGTAATAGTCATAGGCAGGCAATAAACTCATTGTTAAATGGCCAGTTTAACTTTCATACAAAGTTAATGCTCATTTAATGAGGGGTGGGAATGTGGGATAAAGATAAGCTGTACAGAAAATGGCTTTCCTCTATCTTGTGGAATGTGCTCACATATCCAGGTCTAGAAGTTAATGTCAGGATTATAGATGTTTCAGAATACTATTTCACTCTCTGCTTTCCTACTTCTAAGAGCTGTCATTCTCTCTTAATGTCCCAAAAGTCAGCACACGTCCATTATATCCTGAGAAGTGTCACTCTCCATACCAACTGACTGCCATCACATTCCCACACACTACCCAAATACCCTAAGGCTGGGACTATAAGGCTCACTTCATCTCTGAGAAATTACCAGTGACCTTATTGACCCAAAACTAGGGTGGGTCATCACATAATCCATCATCGTCATTGTCCATCTCTCATTTTCCTCTTTCAATAAAAGACCCAATAGGATTTTGAACTCATAGATCAAGCACCTTTCTACTTTTCTGGATTATTTTTGTTTATATCTCTTCAATTTTGTGATACTTTTGTTAAAGGGTTATTGAGATCTTAGACATTTATGGAATATTCATAGGACATGCCATAAATAATTGAAAGATACAGGTCCCACATCTGGAAGCCACACCTGTATGTAAAACAGGGGTCCCCAACCCCTATCCCTTCTGGCAAGGTGGCCTCTGGTTGCTGCATTTGAGCAAAACTGAATGGAGAGGTGGGTGCACATGGTCCTCTCTCTTCTCCTTGGTGGAAGTTGCAGAAATACCCAAGCTCCTGTGAATGTGCTGTAAATATGTATGGTAGGAATATCCTGTAAATTCCAGAAGGAAGATAACTGTCTAATGCCACTTATAGTTATAGCTACCCGTAAATCACTATTCATCCCATTAAAGAGCCCTGAATCATGCCAATGGATGTAAACCAAACCAGAGATGCCCATCTTTAGACAACAATATTCAGTGTTTTTGTTCCTGTAGGGTTCTAGTTGGGTTGGACATTGACTTACAGGAAAGTATAGGTGGCACAAGACAGACAGTTTTCTTCTTTCTGGAGGAGAGCTCTTTTGCATAGTCAGAAAGCATTGCCTGTTTGGGTAAGACCACACAGTCTCTCTGCAACATGCAGACAAAACTCCACCAACCCACAGTAACCAGTGGCTGCACAATTTTGTAGTAAGTAGCCTGAAAATCCTGCGACCATTGCTACTATTGGTGGGTGCAGTTTTGGCCGCGTGCAGCACCAAACTATATGGTCTTATCTTAAGACTTTCTACACCAACTGGGTCTCTGCAAGAAGAACCCATACCTTCCATATGATTATTTCCTAATAGAAAAACAAGTATTTTATTGTCTAACTGGATGAAGATGGATTACTGCTTATTGTATGTTGTGACATGTTTGCACCTCCTACACTTCATGCTTTTTCATTCTTGACAGGTTACATTTATAATCCAAAACTATTAATAGTATCAGTCACAACATCAGTTTCCATAAATATATCACTCACAAAAAATGTGTTAAAATGGACCAAAAAACTGAGAGTGGGTACACAGGCTCATTGCTCTCAGACCTATCTGCCTCTGTGCATGCTGGTGTAGACTAGCATTATCTGCATCTGCAGCAGAAGTCACAGGGAGCAGTCTTTGTCTATACAAGTGCTGCAGTTATTTATATTGTTAACACATTGTGTATGCTGCCCACACTCATGGTTTGCTATGGCCATGCTGTCGGATGGTGTAGACAGTCAGACCCTGGTGGACAGGCATAGCGACAATTGTCCCATGTGTAATAAATGCACATAATCAGGATCTGTCACTTTCAACTTATATGTTGTTTCGAGTGAAAAAATAATGAAATTCTTATACTATTCTTGTGATACCACCAAAGGCAATGTTTCCGAACCAGCGACTTAGAGGCCACATGTGTCTCTTGGGCACCCTGCATTTAGCTTGACAAGTATTTGCAGAGGCAGATACTGTATGTATTCATGGTGACAGTGAGGTCATAACATTACTGTAATACTGTCAATGGAATGGTACAACCTGGTATAATAATATTGGTACCATAGTTATAACCATATCATTGACAGTTTTGGCAGGAGCCATGTTAGTCATATACAGTATTTAACAGACTTTCTCCAATTTTAGTGAGACTGACCAAACATCCTTTGTATATGCTGGCTCCTGACTTTCTCTTAATGGCAAATGTCAGAAGAAAGAAAGATCAGGCATTTGGGTTACAACTGGGCAACTGGCCGATCTGAGCTTACGTGTATATTAGGGTGGTCAGGAGGAATAGCTGTGGGCTGAACAAGTGTTCTGCTGACAGCTATTTGAGTTATATGGACAGCTTTGATATTGAAAGGTCAATTGGTCTAAAAAGTTGCACTGTATTCTAACCATGTCCAAATCCAACTGTATGTATTATCTTAGGCAATTGCATTATCTGCAATCCCTTTACATTATATTACCAGAATCATTGCAAAACACTGGCATCATTGACTGTAGTCTGTGAATGGAGTGGACAGACAGGCTGCCACCATATGGTGATGGCGATAGCTGCAGACGACACCTGCAGGAAAAAGGCCAGGAATATATTTCCACACAGCTGGCATACTGTTACCAGAATCACTTCCCACCTGTCAAAGAAGCCACTGCAATAATATATGGTAACTGCTCATGAGTCCATAATATAATATGTAAAATGGCTCCATTGTGAAGATATACAATGATTTATGAAATGTTACATGTTAGTAACTATTATGTACTCTGCCCTACAATATAAATCTAATGCAGTGGTTCCTTCTGCAGGTGTGCCAATCGTGGGCTACAGCTTTTGTGCTGTTGTAATACCCTGCATGCCCACTGGTGGCAGCAGACAGGGTGGATCTGACATTTGTTCCTAAATCCATTACACCTCTGGCTATTTTAACCCTTTATATAGAAAGCTATCCAGATGCATAATTCACTGCAATTTTGATTCTAAAGTTGTCAAAACTCTGTCTTACCAATGATACAATTTCACTGAAAAGTCCTATTTTTATATTGTATAAAACTTATATATTTCTTACCATTAAAGTCATTTATTCCCAGTGACGTTTAACATTGCTGGAGTCTGTATCTCCATTCAGCTCCTACTAGTTGCACACATGTAAAAGGTGTAACCTGCATCATACATCTAGATTGGATTTGTGTCACTGGTGTCTTGTTGTATGCAATCTTATGAATGTGGCTAAATG
Organism: Leptodactylus fallax; assembly: GCA_947044405.1. Taxonomy (NCBI): domain Eukaryota; kingdom Metazoa; phylum Chordata; class Amphibia; order Anura; family Leptodactylidae; genus Leptodactylus; species Leptodactylus fallax. The sequence continues at coordinate 2,435,899 of CAMRHE010000081.1, read as the reverse complement.
GAATAATTGTCTCTATTAATAATCATAATCATTATACCGTTTTAGTAAAACGTCTTTGCCGCCCAGAAGTGAATGAATAAATCCATGATAATCCTAATTATATGGGATTATAATACTCTTTGCTCTCACACAAAAGGAGCTCTGCATTTCTTAGCAGAATGGATTAAACACGCCTCACATGGTCCAGATAGAGAGGAGTCAGTATGTACTATGTATTTATGTACACATGTCATCATCAGGCAGGGAGCTTACATACACGCTGCACCCAGATCCTTATCTGTACAAAGAGGAAGCGTGCACATTACAAGCAGATAAATCAATGGGAACAGACCCCAAGAGGCTCATTATCCGCAACCAATGATACCAACAATATGATATCATTGTTAGTGTTTTCACCCAATACACTTGTTAACATTGTGGCATTGTGTGGGTTAATACATTGGTGTTATCATTTTTTTTGGTTAACATGGAGCATGCCATGCAGTCCACTGCGTGTCCCTTCTCCCATTATTTATTGCCATTTGGCACAATTCCCTGCTGCTGGGAGACTTGTTGACACAGCCATGTGCTCTAGTACTAGACAGTGTTACACACCCGGATGGTAGACAATGCTCTGTCCGACCACTAGCACTACAAAGAGATGTTATGATGAGGCTGTCATGGCAACAGGACACCAAAGATCTCCAAGTCTTTTTAAGGGAGGGGGTCTTTCACTGCAAGATGCTGCAGAGCAATGTGGCATTCAGAGGTCCATGGCTACTCTGTACGGGGACTCATAAAATACAATACCTAGGATAGATATGGGTCTGTAAGACAGAACTCATTTGAATGAAGAAGACAATGCCACCACAATAACAGGCAGGGGTAGTCTGGGTCGGTTTGGGGAGTTTACCCCATAAAACTTTATAATTGCAATATGTACAATTATACATAGATATTGCATCTGTACACAATGAAAAAACGCATTATCTTCCTGGACAATGAAGGTTAATGATGAGTGCCATGGGGGTGCACATGCATCTCTATTATATTTCCCATCCATGCTTATTGTAAGCTCTTGGGATCAGGTGCCCAATATTGTTTGGCTGCAACATTGGCCACCATGTGACTTTGGGTACAGCTACGGTGTAAAATGCTGTCATAAGATTTACAGAACAAGTGCATAAATCAAGAAATGTACTCACCGAGGATAGATGTCATCAGTGATAGTGACAATCCAAAGCACCACAAGCAGCTTCCACAAGCCATAGTATCACTTTGTAGTGTTCCAAAAAAACAGCCAAAATACTGCACGCAAAAGCAGTCTAGAGAGTGCAGCTGCACAAAGCAATCCAGCCAGACAGTAAGTCTCAGTCACTCGTCACTGGGACAATTGGGGCACGTTTGCACCATTTTGCACATGCATTAAAAAAATTGTCAGCATCCCCTTTGCTCCTACAGACCATCCGCATGAGTGTGCGAGTGTGTGTGTGCACTGAACCAGCAGCTACCAGGTCCCCCCCCCCCTCCTCCTCCCTCTCACCACAGTTCTCTTGAGGCCCTTTCTGGGGAACAAAAGAGCCAGCTAGTGTTTTCTGCCAGTGGACTTTTCAAGCAAGTGATCCCCATGCTTTTGAACTAGGGGCGTGTGGATTTTAGGGGAGGTATCAAAGATCCCCCCTTTTTCCCCCGAACCTTGTCATGTCACCTCTGTTATTTCTCTCCTCTCTACAGGAGTGTGCCAAGAAATTGTGAGATGCCAGGCTGCACTGGTGCGCTTGTTAATAATTCATGCGGTATAGATAATATTTTACAGATATATTTTATTTATTGAAAGAATCGAGAGCAGGCGTGAATTCTTCCAAACCTCTGCGTATAAGACAAAGAAATAATACCTTTAGCGTGATAGATGGATGCGATCTGACAGGAACAGGGCAGAGGATAGGATGGCTCCGACATAGAGGGATGGTTCACTGTAAAGGAAAGTAGAAGAGAGGAGAGAGATAAAAAAAAAGTCACTAGGAAGAATGAAAAGACAAGTACTAAGCACAAAAGACAGCGCGACTGAGGATGTGCTGTAAGCAAAGAGCTGGAAAGTTCAGCAAGACACAAACATAAACTATACAAGGACAATAGCAAAGCTGCAAAGCAACAAAACCAGAAAAAATGATAACAGGAAAAATTAATCCTTAGATACGACACTTCCAAAGTTCTAGAGAAAATCCTGATTTTACACATTTACAAATGAATAGAAATTCTTTTGTATGACTTTAGACTGGAATAAGTTAAAGGGGACCTGTTACCTCTCCTGATATGTCAGTTTTAGAAGAATACAAGCATTTACTAAATATTTGTATTCTTCATGAAATACCAATTCTGGAACAATGTTTCTTATAATGCTACATTGTGCTATTCCTCTGTTATTCTTCTTGACAACTGGGTGTTGCCATTCCACTTGACAAAGGGGTGTGTCCCTACACAGTGTGATACAGACAGCATTGATTGGATAGTATCAGGCTGTACAGAAATAAACCCCCCAACTGGTAACAATCAGTTATCAATGTATTCATAAATTTCCTGGAGGAATAACAGAGGAACAACATAGTGTAGCGTTCTAGGAAAACATGCCCTGGAATTGTTATTTCATGAAGAATACAAGGATTTAGGGTCCATGCACATGCTGAGTTTATTATCGAATGCTGTCGGATGATATCCGGGTGTATTCCATGATACATTCACGTCTATGGGAGTTTATGGATCCATTCCGTTCCGATGACATGGACCAAAATAGGACCTGCTCTATAATCATCTGTGTTATTGGAACGGAATGGATTGGAAGCCCCATAGACATGAATGCATCATGGAAGATGTCAGACTGCATTCCATAATAAACTCAGCCTCCAACTTGGACGCACACGGCTGTGTGCATGAACCCTTACTGAAGCAGACATGTCAGTACTGGTGACAGGACTCATTACATTTATTTAAGATTCATATTGTAAACTGGATTACAATTGATATCAGTCAGCATTGTATGATGGGGGTTGTAACACTCCTGGGTTCTCCAAGATACCATAGTATGTGACAATGTACCTGCTCAGAGGCGAAAGATCCTCCCTCTAAAAAAGCATATAAATATGAAAGTGAAGCAGAACAAGACTAAAAATCTATGGCAGATAATGGAAAGTATATGGATGGTCAGACCATTGGTTCACCATGTGCAGTTACACAGGGGCCCAGTAAGTCAAGGGGTCCCATTACTTTACTGCCTATTAGACTGCCGGTAAATGTCTAAACTAATGAACTTCATGGTTCACCACTACAGGTGGATTGTTAGAGAGACATAAGGGATATTCTATGCTACGATATTGGAAAACAAAGGGCCTATATCTATTTTTGCACAGGGGCCCTCCATTGTCTGTGTCTGCAGATGGGAACACCAACAAAAATTTGTAATGCGCTTTTCCCACAATAGACTCAAAGCACATGGAAAGTGATAGTATTAATAATCTGGATTTACAGCGGGTACATTTTTCACTGCCAGATCCCATAAATTCTGCAATAAGTGAATACCTAGAAGATAAGTGAGTAAAGTGCATAATGGTCAGGAACGTCAAAATGGCTAATTTGAGCTAGGCAGAAGGTAATTAGGCAGACACAGGTCATTAGGATAAATACCAGTCTGCCCGCATCCTCTGCCATACTGTACAGTCATGGCCAAAAGTTTTGAGAATGATACAAATATTAATTTTTACAAAGTCTACTGCTTCAGTTTTTCTAATGGCAATTTGCATATACTCCAGAATGTTATAAAGAGTGATCAGCTTAACAGCAATTACTTGCAAAGTCAATATTTGCCTAGAAAATGAACTTTATCCCCCAAAACACATTTCAACATCATTGCAGCCCTGCCTTAAAAGGACCACCTAACATCGTTTCAGTGATTGCTCCATTAACACAGGTGTGGGTGTTGATGAGGACAGGGCTGGAGATCAATCTGTCATGATTAAGTAAGAATGACACCACTGGACACTTTAAAAGGAGGCTGGTGCTTGCCATCATTGTTTCTCTTCTGTTAACCATGGTTATCTCTAAAGAAACACGTGCAGTCATCATTGCACTGCACAAAAATGGCCTAACTGGGAAGAGTATTGCAGCTAGAAAGATTGCACCTCAGTCAACAATCTATCGCATCATCAAGAACTTCAAGGAGAGAGGTTCCAAGAAAGACCAGCAAGTGGCAGGACCGTCTCTTAAAAGTGTTTCAGCTGCGGGATCGGGCTACCAGCAGTGCAGAGCTTGCTGAGGAATGGCAGCAGGCAGGTGTGAGTCCATCTGCACGCACTGTGAGGCAGAGACTCTTGGAGCAAGGCCTGGTCTCAAGGAGGGCAGCAAAGAAGCCACTTCTCTCCAGAAAAAACATCAGGGACAGACTGATATTCTGCAAAAGGTACAGGGAGTGGACTGCTGAGGACTGGGGTAAAGTCATTTTCTCTGATGAATCCCCTTTTCGATTGTTTGGAACATCTGGAAAACAGCTTATTCGGAGAAGAAGAGGTGAGCGCTACCACCAGTCTTGTCTCATGCCAACTGTAAAGCATCCTGAAACCATTCATGTGTGGGGTTGCTTCTCAGCCAAGGGAATCGGCTCTCTCACAGTCTTGCCTAAAAACACAGCCATGAATAAAGAATGGTACCAGAATGTCCTCCAAGAGCAACTTCTCCCAACCGTCCAAGAGCATTTTGGCGCTCAACAATGCCTTTTCCAGCATGATGGAGCACCTTGCCATAAAGCAAAGGTGATAACTAAATGGCTCAGGGAACAAAACATAGAGATTTTGGGTCCATGGCCTGGAAACTCCCCAGATCTTAATCCCATTGAGAACTTGTGGTCAATCATCAAGAGACGGGTGGACAAACAAAAACCAACAAATTCAGACAAAATTAAAGCATTGATTCTGCAAGAATGGACTGCTATCAGTCAGGATTTGGTCCAGAAGTTGATTGAGAGCATGCCAGGGAGAATTGCAGAGGTCCTGAAGAAGAAGGGTCAACACTGCAAATATTGACTTGCTGTATTAACTCATTCTAACTGTCAATATAAGCTTCTGTTACTAATAATATGAATGCAATTATATTTCTGTATGTGATAAAAACATCTGACAAACACACATAAAAACCAGAGGGCAGCAGATCATGTGAAAATAGAATATTTGTGTCATTCTCAAAACTTTTGGCCATGACTGTATACATGGACATGGAGCTTTACCAGGAGCTATGTAAATGCAAGACTCACTTGTCCATAAGGATAACAGTAGAGCCAATGCCATACCGCAACACTGCAAATTATAATGCAGAGGCCAAAGCAGTGTAGATATATGGAAATCATAAATGATCTGCAAGCACAAAAGACTGGAATCTATGGAGGAGCAAAACAGTTAACCTGGATCGGGAGAAGAAATGAGAATTGTATCAAAAATCATAAGTAAGTTACTAAATTGTGGTGGTTAATGAAATGTTTTGCATGGGTTTCTTCAGGGTAGTGGAGAACATGGAAGATATAACGTGCTAGATAAGGTATGCCATACATGTCCAATAGAGAATAAAGAGGTAGCAGCATAGGCACGACTCTCTTCATTTACTTCTATGGGGGTTCCAAAAATAATGAGCAGATGTGTTTAGCTACTTTCTGAACTTTCATAGAAGTGAATGAAGTGCACTGTGCAAGTACAGCCACCACTTCTCTCAGACTAGCTGTGAGACTGTGGTCAGGAGCTCTCCAGAAACAGAATCCACATCTATCGGACATTTATGGTATATCCTATGGATATGCATAAATATCAGAGATTGAGAGACCCCCTTAAGGTTTGCTCTGCATTATGGTGCCAAATTTTGCCACCCAGGACAGAAGGTTCTGGTGTTTATTTCTCTATTTCCATGATTCTTGTGCCAATTGCTCTGTCCTTATTTTTACTTACAATGTATTTCCTCTGTTGGAGGTATTACTACAGATGTTCCGTACCCAATAGCAAATATGATGCCAGTCACATGTTGTGCTCAATGGTATGTTCATCCTTACTTCGGAGCAAATGGTTATGGAAGATAAAATAATATAAAAAAAAAAAAATCAAATGGAAATTGAAGGACACAAAAATGATTCCTAAGTGAGGAGTATATTGGAAAACTGTAAATTAACAAAGAGAAAAAATAAAGTTTACAAGTTTATATAGACAAAAAACAATTTTCTAGGAAATTACCATGAAATGTAAAGAGCTAAGAACACTTTACTCTCTGCAGCAGTTGTGCACTGTTCTTTCCATATACAGTCATATGAAAAAGTTTGGGCACTCCTATTAATCTTAATCATTTTTAGTTCTAAATATTTGGGTGTTTGCAACAGCCATTTCAATTTGATATATCTAATAACTAATGGACACAGTAATATTTCAGGATTGAAATGAGGTTTATTGTACTAACAGAAAATGTGCAATATGCATTAAACCAAAATTTGACTGGTGCAAAAGTATGGGCACCTCAACAGAAAAGTGACATTAATATTTAGTAGATCCTCCTTTTGCAAAAATAACAGCCTCTAGTCGCTTCCTGTAGCTTTTAATCAGTTCCTGGATGAAGGTATTTTTGACCATTCCTCTTTACAAAACAATTCCAGTTCAGTTAAGTTTGATGGTCGCCGAGCATGGACAGCCCGCTTCAAATTATCCCACAGATGTTCAATGATATTCAGGTCTGGGGACTGGGATGGCCATTCCAGAACATTGTAATTGTTCCTCTGCATGAATGCCTGAGTAGATTTGGAGCTGTGTTTTGGATCATTGTCTTGCTGAAATATCCATCCCCGGCGTAACTTCAAATTCGTCACTGATTCTTGTACATTATTCTCAAGAATCTGCTGATACTGAGTTGAATCCATGCGACCCTCAACTTTAACAAGATTCCCGGTGCCGGCATTGGCCACACAGCCCCAAAGCATGATGGAACCTCCACCAAATTTTACAGTGGGTAGCAAGTGTTTTTCTTGGAATGCTGTGTTTTTTTGACGCCATGCATAACACCTTTTTGTATGACCAAACAACTCAATCTTTGTTTCATCAGTCCACAGGACCTTCTTGCAAAATGAAGCTGGCTTGTCCAAATGTGCTTTTGCATACCTCAGGCGACTCTGTTTGTGGCGTGCTTTCAGAAACGGCTTCTTTCGCATCACTCTCCCATACAGCTTCTCCTTGTGCAAAGTGTGCTGTATTGTTGACCGATGCACAGTGACACCATCTGCAGCAAGATGATGCTGCAGCTCTTTGGAGGTGATCTGTGGATTATCCTTGACTGTTCTCACCATTCTTCTTCTCTGCCTTTCTGATATTTTTCTTGGCCTACCACTTCTGGGCTTAACAAGAACTGTCCCTGTGGTCTTCCATTTCCTTACTATGTTCCTCACAGTGAAAACTGACAGGTTAAATCTCTGAGGCAACTTTTTGTATCCTTCCCCTGAACAACTATGTTGAACAATCTTTGTTTTCAGATCATTTGAGAGTTGTTTTGAGGAGCCCATGATGCCACTCTTCAGAGGAGATTCAAATAGGAGAACAACTTGCAATTGGCCACCTTAAATACCTTTTCTCATGATTGGAATAAATGGTTGGAAAGTATGCGCTCCTAGGAGGAGACCACTAACTATAATATATATAGGTAAATCCTCAGTTATTCCTTAGTAGTTGAGGATTTGAACCAACCCAATTATGGTTAGATGACATAGATCGTATTAGGGAATCTAGTAGATCAGGATCGCATTCAAACTGGGGTTACCGGCTATCCGAAGGATTGAAGCCGTTGGTGAAAGATATGTATAGCTGGAACAACTGTTCCTAATAGAGTCCCAGGATTTGCGCTCCTCTATGGATAAACCACAACTGGTCTCAAAGTGCGGGAAGTTCAGGCTTTATTTAAGATTACGCGTTTCGGGGTTTTAAGGCGTTCAAAAGAGCGCACCCCTTCATCAGATCTACATAAATAATGATAAGAGATAAAATAAGAACACTTATTTCAATTACAATCAATAAAATAGTAATAAAACATAAAATAAACATAAAATAAACATATAAAAATTTATAGTAAAAAATCATAAGCTAATATTATAACAAGATATAACAAGAAAGACATAAAAGATGTACTATAAGATCATAACATAATCAGATGATAAAAGATCTAACTGTTGGTTACATTATTAACACACTTGTTGGTTACATTATTAACACACTTATTACTTTATAGTCTCCTATGTAGAAACATAGTTTATATCTGTATGTATGTGTATGTATATATATATATATGTATATTATTTCATAATAAAAATGTCAGGTATATATTCAAATTGCCTTATACAGACCATTATAAATACAATGGATTAATGGATGGTATATAAATTTATCAAGATGAATAAATCACTTGATATGGACACTGGAAAATATTGTATACGATGTGTACAGTCAAAACAAATATATAGTAACTAATCTCATGATTGGATACACCTGGCTATGAAGTTCAACGCTCAGTGAGGTTACAAAACCAATTTTGTGCTTCAGTAAGTCAGTAAAAAGTAGTTAGGAGTATTCAAATCAATAAAATGATAAGGGTACCCAAATTTTTGCACCGGTCAAATTTTGGTTTAATGCATATTGCACATTTTCTGTTAGTACAATAAACCTCATTTCAATCCTGAAATATTACTGTGTCCATCAGTTATTAGATATATCAAATTGAAATGGCTGTTGCAAACACCCAAATATTTAGAACTAAAAATGATTAAGATTAATAGGGGTGCCCAAACTTTTTCATATGACTGTATATACAGTGGGGAAAAAAAAGTATTTAGTCAGCCACCAATTGTGCAAGTTCTCCCACTTAAAAAGATGAGGCCTGTAATTGTCATCATAGGTAGACCTCAACTATGAGAGACAAAATGAGAAAACAAATCCAGAAAATCACATTGTCTGATTTTTTAAGAATGTATTTGCAAATTATGGTGGAAAATAAGTATTTGGTCACCTACAAACAAGCAAGATTTCTGGCTCTCACCTGTAACTTTTTCTTTAAGAGGCTCCTCTGTCCTCCACTCATTACCTGTAGTAATGGCTCCTGTTTGACATTGTTATCAGTATAAAAGACACCTGTCCACAACCTCAAACAGTCACACTCCAAACTCCACTATGGTGAAGACCAAAGAGCTGTGGAAGGACACCAGAAACAAAATTGTAGACCTGCACCAGGCTGGGAAGACTGAATCTGCAATAGGCAAGCAGCTTGGTGTGAAGAAATCAACTGTGAGAGCAATAATTAGAAAATGGAAGACATACAAGACCACTGATAATCTCCCTCGATCAGGGGCTCCACGCAAGATCTCACCCCGTGGGGTCAAAATGATCACAAGAACGGTGAGCAAAAATCCCAGAACCACACGGGGGGACCTAGTGAATGATCTGCAGAAAGCTGGGACTAACGTAACAAAGGCTACCGTCAGTAACACACTACGCCACCAGGGACTCAGATCCTGCAGTGCCAGACGTGTCCCCCTGCTTAAGCCAGTACATATCTGGGCCCGTCTGAAGTTTGCTAGAGAGCATTTGGATGTTCCAGAAGAGTATTGGGAGAATGTCATATGGTCAGATGAAACCAAAGTAGAACTGTTTAGTAGAAACACAAATCGTCGTGTTTGGAGGAGAGTGAATGCTGAGTTGCATCCAAAGAACACCATACCTACTGTGAAGCATGGGGGTGGCAACATCATGCTTTGGGGCTGTTTCTCTGCAAAGGGACCAGGACGACTGATCCGTGTACATGAAAGAATGAATGGGGCCATGTATCGAGAGATTTTAAGTGCAAACCTCCTTCCATCAGCAAGGGCATTGAAGATGAAACATGTCTGAGTCTTACAGCTTGACAATGATCCCAAGCACATCGCCAGGGCAACGAAGGAGTGGCTTCGTAAGAAGCATTTCAAGGTCCTGGAGTGGCCTAGCCAGTCTTCAGATCTCAACCCCATAGAAAACCTATGGAGGGAGTTGAAAGTCCGTGTTGCCCAGCGACAGCCCCAAAACATCACTGTTGTAGAGGAGATCTGCATGGATGAATGGGCCAACATACCAGCAACAGTGTGTGCCAACCTTGTGAAGACTTACAGAAAACGTTTGACCTCTGTCATTGCCAACAAAGGATATATAACAAAGTATTGAGATGAACTTTTGTTATTGACCAAATACTTATTTTCCACCATAATTTGCAAATAAATTCTTTAAAAATCAGACAATGTGATTTTCTAGATATGTTTTCTCATTTTGTCTCTCATAGTTGAGGTCTACCTATGATGACAATTACAGGCCGGCCTCATCTTTTTAAGTGGGAGAACTTGCACAATTGGTGGCTGACTAAATACTTTTTTCCCCACTGTACAAGGTGAATTAGAGGTTCAATGGGTTCTCTCTCTGTACAAGAAGCATTCTACATGTCTATGAAGACTAATAGGTAAGCTATATATATATATATATATATATATATATAGTTAGATTCTCAGTTTAAGAAGAAATTTAACTCCTTGCTGTCTCATTTGCTTGCCCGACCTCCGCCAGTTAATGCTTGTTGTGCAAAAGCTTTCCAGGGAAAACTAAAGGAGATCAGTTCCCATAGAAATTAATCGGTGGTAAATAATACAAAGGGCATTAACTCCTTCCCTGACAGGGGTTTGATAGGACGGCAGGGATTAACTGAAAAGAGCCAGCAGACTTCTCTCTTACAGTTAGAGATATCAAATAACTGAAGGATGATGCAAATATCATGAACCTTGTTAGTGTATAGGCCATAATAACAAGCCTCCTTCTTCCTCCATATGTTCACATGTGTCATAGCCCCCTTTCTGTTATGTGGCCACACCCTTAATGTAAGGAGCAGAGGACCCCTGGAGGACAGGGTCTGGGATGCTATGCAATATTTATTAGTGAGATATGGATTGTGGCCTGTAGTTGGGGCATTGCTGCCGCTAGCATTGACTGTCAGTTTGATGTTCACTTGTGGAAACAGAGATGTAGTCTCAGGATGCAGGCAGACAACCTTCCTCTTACTAAGATGACTGTTGCTCCATTTGCTTTACTTTATTTCTGCGTCATGTGTTACTCTTGTCCTATTTTCTACTGACATAAAATATTTATTGATATTATTAAGCCACGTCACCTACAACTTCAAATATGTAATACATTTTAGTAGGAAAATCTAAAACCCTAAGGCTGTGTTCACACAGAGGAATTTGCTGTGGAACTGGGGGGCGGATTTCGCCCCCAAATCTGGGGCAGATTCCTCCCGAAATCCTCCTCCCATTGTATTCAAAAAAGAAGCATCCTGCTCGATCTTGCCGCGAATTCCGCCGGTGATTCAGCCACAGAGTCGCGGCTCGAGACTCCCTGCTGCTTAGGCCCATTCATCCGGGCCTAATCAGCAGCGGGATGCTGTGACGGAATGCCGCTGCACCACATCAGCATCCCATCGCAGCTAGACCGAGGCGAAAATGGAATTCCTCTTCATTTTCCTCTTCATTTTCCACTGTGTAAACATACCCTTACTGAAAGTAGTAGAAATTGCTTTAGCCTTAGGTGGACATGTGCTTCAGGATACTACAGTATATTAAAACACTGGCTATACCCATTAGATAGAAGCTGGTTGATACTTGAACAATAGTCTGGTTATAGATTGTTACACAGATGTAGCCGTACACATTGTATGTATATTGACCATTACAGTCATTCGGATTGGCCATACTATACATTTTCAATTACACCAGGCTAAGGACATGTGCAGTCATTCTGAGAACGTTCATGGACAATTTTTGTAAGAAAGAAAGATTGTTTGTATAACTAAAAATAAAACCCCAAAAGAATGGCAGAATAATGTTTTTTTTCCCATTCCACCCCTTAAATATTTTTTAAAGTTTCTTAATATATTATGGAAGAGTAAATGTTTCTGAAAAAAATACAACCCGTCTTACAAAAAAGGCCTCGTACAACTATGTCATTGGAAAAATAATTGTTTTGGTACTAGTAAGGTGTGAATGAAATAAATGGAATAGCCAAAGTTGCCTGCAGGGGAAACAGGTTACATTAATATACAAAAAATGGTGTTTATTCGCCCATCACAGTACAAAGGTGCAGTATTTCAGTTCACCCTTAATATAATAGCTTGAGGCTAAGGCCCCACGTAGCGGGTCATGGCAAAAAAGCACTGCGGGAAAAACCATGTCAGCAAAGCATCACGGTTTTTACAGCAGTGCTTTTCACAGAAAGTCCACAGAGGTTTAATCTGCGGACTTTCTGCTTCAATTATACCTATAGGGAAATCACCACCATTTCCGTAGGTATAATTAACATGCTGCGTTTTCCAAAACCGCAACGGTTTTGGAAATGGCAGCATATCATATTTTTTTGCAGGGGCTGTTTACGCCCCCCACATCTGGTCATTTGAACCTGGATATAGCATGCTGCTCTACAAGTTGTGTGTTTGGTTAAATTGATATTGTGTTCACAAACCCAAAAAAGAAGCAGTTCAATCAATTCAATTCAGTATACAAAAGAGTACCACACTTTTTCCCAGTATATATTAAAACCAGCATAGGGCAGACTAAAGGATGCATAGTTCATGTGTGTTTTGTGCAAATATGCCCAGTATTCAGTAAAATATTTGTAGTTATACCAGAAGCTGCCAACAGAGGGCAGTATAACTCTCACTGCAAAGTGCAGGAAAAAGCCAGCATGAGAAGACTAATAGGTTAATAGGTTGTCACTGGGTGGGTTTGTTATGGGGTTAGTGTGTACAGTGCTTGGAAGGGATGCAGTAGTGCTGCAGTCTCTTTAACCTCGTGACCTAGAGGTCCCAACAATAGCGCCTCCTCCATGTATAGGCATACCTTAGCTATATGCCATCTGTAAACTGCCAGCAAACGTGCTAGATAATACTTATATTACAAGCCCCTATCCCACCCTCCTCTGGATCAAACCAAAGGTACATGAAGGTTTAGTCTTTTACCATTACTACAATACAGGTATTAATAAGTGGGGACTGTGGCAGGCATTAAATGGACACAATGGCAAGAATTATTTTATGGGCAGTACTACTCCCGACACAACCTGATCAAACCATACTGGGGGATGCAGGATGGGAACATGGAAGGTATTGCATACAATACCAAACTCTTAAAAGGGATTTCCAAACTAAAAATAATGATGAACTATCCTAAGGATAGGTCAACAATATGAGATCAGTGAGAGTCCAATACCTGGCACCTCCACTGATCAGCTGCTCTCAGCAGTTGTGAATGGAGCAGGAAGCAGATAGCTCCATTCTCTGTGTAGTGGTCAGATGTATTGCAGATCAGCTCCCATTCACTTTAATGGAAGTTAAGCTGCAGTGACCCTGTTCAGCCAGTGCATAGACAAAAGAGGTTAGGATAGGTCACCAATAATTTTAACGTGAAAACCACTTTAAATAAATAAAATCTGTAGATCTGGGGTTTAATTTAAACACCAGACCAGACATAAAAAAAAATTTAGATAATCTAGTCCGGGGTTTAGGTACAGATAATGTAGACCATTGATCCAATCAGATCAGATCAATCTACTTTAGGGTTCTGATCTTGGGTGTGTTTAAAGGGTTTCCTCAGGATTTCAATATTGATGATTGATCCTTAGTATTTCAATACTGATTCCTAGGATAGGTCATCAATATCAAATCAGTGGGACTCCGACACCCGGCGCGCCCACCATCAGCTGATAACAGCTACAGTACAAATACAATACAGATAACATTTACAGTTATGCACACTGTACGTAGTCAGCTCCGTACACTGTGCAGTGCCCAGTTATTGTTATTTTAGATCCTAGTATGTTGTGCTAGGAGCACTCATATATAATAGTGGCACTCCTGGCATTGATATCATCGGTACCACAGCAGTTCCAGGAAAATCATTGTAACCTTTAAGTCTGTCACAGAGCATGGTTTCATGGTGATGGCTGGAGCACAAAGGGGCCAGCTTTGTGGGGGCACTGAAATGTTATTATTAGTGTGTGGGGCACAGAGCATGGCATTATTACTGTGGAGCTAAAAGATTTATCATTATTTGGTGATGAGCACAAAGGCAGATTTATTTCTTTGTGGGGCTTTAAAGGACACACAATTAATATTTGGGGCAGTACTGAGAGGGTTGGGAAGGATGGGAAGTTTAGGTGCAAAAACAAGTCATAGCCAAGAGAAGTCTTCAGTTTGAGGGCGGTTACAGAAGAGTATGGGCGTATTCACACCAAGTTTCACCCATGAAACTTGCTCCGTTTCTTGATCAGATTTCGGGCGGCACCTTATGCTGGGAAAGGGACTCCTAGTAGCCTAGTTATCTATGCTGTTAAGAGTCCCTGCCTCCCAGCGACATACTGACCATACTGTAATCATACTGTAATGTTTGTGTTATGATGGACCTATTCATCGCTCCATTTTTATTATTATATTATTGAAACTGAAGTTAAAATGCAAAGTTTGCTTCCAAATGATCACGATAATTTTTTCCATAGGATCCATAAAAGCCAATTAAAGGCAAATCCTATCTATGATTTAGAAGTTAGAAACCTAGACTACTAGACAGTCTTAAAATCATTTATCACAGTGTCTGATGCTGAATGATAAATCTGGTGTATCTTTACACTGTCTTGTCTAATAGTACACTACCTTTTAGTTGGCTTATTTTGTGCTAAAATTATGCACCAGCATTTAGGAACAATTATAGTGCACATTGACACATCATAAAGGGGTTTTCCAAGACTTACAGATTGATGACCTATCCTTAGGATAGGTTATGAATTAAAAGGGTTATCCAGTTTCCAAAGATTATATGCAAATACATCCATTGCAGTGCTACATAGTCATTGTTCCCGTGTGCAGCCTTTGTTTGGCTTTATTTTCATTGCTGCTCCTTGTATCACTATTTACATGTAGTGAATTTGTGGACAAACTACACTTCCCATGATTCATCTCTATGCTCACACTCTCTGTTTACTCCTTCCTTCTCCTCTCCCCTGCAATTAAATCGCAGGTAATAAATCACTCCCACATCTGAGGTCACATGATGCTGTGATGTTTTGTTTGCAAGCTCACCCACCCCTCCTGTGAGCAGCAAACACAGAGAGTGAGAGAAGGCAGACAAATCATGGGTAAGGTAGTTTGTCCACATATTCACTGCTTGTAAATAAAACTGATACAAGAAGCAGCAAGTAAAATAAAGTCAAGCAAAGGCTGCACAAGGGAACTGTGAGTATTTAGCACTGCTGTGGATGTGTTTGCAGATAATTTTTGGACGCTGGATAACCCCTTTAAAGATCGTAAGGGGTCCAAGACCTGGGCTCCTGGCTGATAAGCTGTTTGAAGAGGCTGCAGCGTTCAATGCTTAACATATATTTGTGCAGCTGCTGTACTTGGTATCACAGCTCATCCCATTGACTAGCATGGGACTGAGCAGTGATCAGGCCATGTGACTAATGAGCGTGATCTCACATGGCCCCCGCAGCAGAAGCAACAATCATGTAGGCCCCGGAAAACCGATTTAAGCAATGCCCTCTTTACT
Source organism: Leptodactylus fallax (assembly GCA_947044405.1). Classification (NCBI taxonomy): domain Eukaryota; kingdom Metazoa; phylum Chordata; class Amphibia; order Anura; family Leptodactylidae; genus Leptodactylus; species Leptodactylus fallax. The sequence goes on along the minus strand of CAMRHE010000081.1, from coordinate 2,420,262 downwards.
GCTAAGGCTAGGTTCACATCTGCTTAAGAAACCGCCAAAACTCGGCAGAGAGAAAAGTCCTGCACAGAGGACTTTTCTCTTCGACAGTTTCAGTATAAAAATGTCAGAAACCCGGTGGAGCCCATTATAGTCATTGGGGTCTGCGAGTGTCCGTGGGTAAACACTGTTTTAGCGGCTCGGCTCAGCTTCATTCGGGTCCCTCGGCGGATGTGAACCTAGCCTAAACTGCACCCTTTCATTTTAATCCCTGCCTCCTTCTCAAGCGAGTTGGAAAGGTCACACCAACATATACGACAGAAACCATAGTATACAATGTATACATATCTCTACAATGTACGATGTACAAATGTGATCACTTTTCAATTATATACCAATGGTTTCAACTGGTCACGACAAATCTATAGGATCTATTACACGGGTAGATTATAGGGAGCAAGCATTCATAGAAACGTTTGTTCCTGATAATTGGTCCATGTAATTGTTTTTATCTTTTATGATGCAATAAGATGCGAGGTTATCAGCATCCCATTCCCCTTAACTAAACTGTAGGGACAGAGACCACAATATATATAAGGCCGACACAAATGAGCACTGATTGAGGCGTTATGTCATTGATCGGCACTTGTCAGCTGTTAACTCTTAAATTGCCATAAACTTTATTTAGTGCACAACAGTTGGAAATAAATAGAAAAGTTGGAGGGGAAAGAGCAGAGAGGAGAGGTCAGAAACATAACTTGGCACAGTGATAGAATAAAAAGGAATTTGAGTCGACTTTTGCTTTCATGCTTTTAGAAATACCCAACAATGGTGCATAGCTGTTACTGTGTCACAGATCAGTCAGTCGGTGATGTTCTGCTTTTTACAACAAAACAGCCTGTTCCAGACATCAGACATCGTGACCAGACAAGCAAGTCTACTGCAAATTTCTAAAGACGCATGCACATGGCTGTAGTACTGAAACATGGTGTTTCTAAACTGTGTGCATCTGTTAACTCGTTCCCGCTCTGTGCCGTACTATTACGTCGCACTGAGCTCACAGTTAACGCTCAACGCCGTAAAAAAACAGCTCTGTAATGCTGCGGGCATAGAAGCTGTGCCTGCGGCATTACTTCCTGCTCTCGGCTGTCGAAACCGGCCAACAGAGTCGAAAGATACTCTGAATCCAGCGGATTAACCCTCTGGATGCCGTAATCAATAGCGGGTTCGAGGGGTTGCCAAGGCAGCCAGGAGGCCGGGCCATGGCCTCCTGACTACCTATATATACTCCCCTTATAGGACATGTAAAAAGTAAAAAAAAAAGGAAAAACACACACACACACAGTAAAAACACACAAAAATAAACAAAAAGTTTAAAAAAAAACAGTTGGTCACTTTGTTTTCCCCAAAAAATAACAATAAAAAGTGATCAAAAAGTCACACATACCAAACATCAGTACCAATAAAATATATAACCTGTCCCATAAATAAAGAGCCCTGACATATCTCCATGAACAGTACAGTAAAAAAAAAGTTATAGGCGTCAGAACACGGTGACCCCAGGAAAATCGTTTATTTTCAAAAAGTGACGTTTTATTTGTAAAAGCGGTAAAACATAATAAAAACCAATATAAATATGATATCGCCATAATCATAACGGCCTGCTGGACAAAGCTGCTATGCCATTTTTAATTCAAAGTGAATGCCATAAAAAAAAAAATGCAAAAAATTATGATAGAAATGTGTATTATTTCACATGGACCCCCCAAAAATGTAAATAAAATCAAAACATTACATGTACCCCAAAATGGTGGCAAATGAAAGTACAACTTGCCATGCAAAGAATAAGCCCTCACATAGCTACGTCAACAGAAAAATAAAAAAGTTATGAATTTTGGAAGATGGGGAGGGAACATATGAAAAAAGTCACTGAGTATTAATGTGCAAACTACCCTGTGTCCTTAAGGGGTTAAAGGTCAATCACATAGGGGCAAACAAATGGAGGGAGGGTGTCAGACATGTCTGGAACCTCTTTTCCCAGCATACTTATGAAAATATCATTTTTTAGGTCACACCCCTGCCAGCAGCGCTGCTGCCATACACAGACAGTGGTGCTATGCAAGGATCAAGTATTGCAGCTTGCCCTGCACTATTTCCAGCAAGGTGTTTAGCAAATAGCTAGGAGGTGACAGCCATCCGTGACACTGCCAGTCAGCCAGTCCAGGCCCATCAAGAGCAAGGTGAGGTTAGTTGAGCAGCAGTACACCTGGAGCACCTACTGGGAAGCAGCATGGACTCCTCAGAAGACCACCTCCCCCTGAGTAAGTACTCCTGCCTCCTCCTCAGACTCCTCTTCCATTTCCAACTGGAGAAAGAGGACAGAGAGTGCCAGCCAAGGCTGACTGCTGCAAACCAGGGCATGACAAAATTACTTTTGGCCTTTTGCAACAAATGGGTAATAGGGTGGGGCAGGTAAGTATACTGGGGAAGGATAAAAATATCATTGTGCTTATGGGAATCTAGTCTGAGGTCTGATTTATTTAGGCAAATGGTCTGAGTTTGGAATTAATTTTGGGCTTATTAATTATTAATTTTGGATTTATTTAGGGATCTAGTCTGAAGTCTGAATTAAAGTTTGGAGTTTGGATTTATTTAGGGTTAAGATATATGTATATATGTACATATATATATATATATATATATATATATATATATATATACTGTGTATATATTCTGAGTGTGTGAACCTAGAGGGCGCTAGTGAGTGACCCAAAATCAGGATTGAAAAGCTCCTCAGCCACACCCATAGGTGGGGGGCACCAACTCCAGACGGAGTGTCTGCAGCAGGAGAGAGTGCTGTGGAGTCCTGCAGGAAGCAGGGAGACTGGGAACCAGGTGGGGACAGACAAGGCGGTCTGTCCCAAGAGGACTGGGGTCCTGAAAGGACTGACTGAGCCAGGCTGCTTCTTGCCCCCAGAGGTTAGATAGGGAGCAAGCAGTAAAGTAGGGCCTATGTGTGGCCTAGGTCATTGTATTGTTTTGTTCATGTACCTTTGGTAAAAAGCTGAATAAAAGCCATTTAATTTGGATTAGCACCGTTTGAATGCTGCTTCTCCGGCACCCAGTAACACAAACACCGCTGTCGAGTCCAGGAGGCTGCCGCCTGTGAGGCTAATTTCCCCCAAATTGCCGCAATATACTGTATATACAGTGGGGAAAAAAAAGTATTTTGTCAGCCATCAATTGTGCAAGTTCTCCCACTTAAAAAGATGAGGCCGGCCTGTAATTGACATCATAGGTAGATCTCAACTATGAGAGACAAAATGAGAAAACATATCTAGAAAATCACATTGTCTGATTTTTTAAGAATTTATTTGCAAATTATGGTGGAAAATAAGAATTTGGTAAATAACAAAAGTTCATCTCAATACTTTGTTATATATCCTTTGTTGGCAATGACAGAGGTCAAACGTTTTCTGTAAGTCTTCACAAGGTTGGCACACACTGTTGCTGGTATGTTGGCCCATTCCTCCATGCAGATCTCCTCTAGAGCAGGGATGTTTTGGGGCTGTCGCTGGGCAACACGGACTTTCAACTCCCTCCAAAGGTTTTCTATGGGGTTGAGATCTGGAGACTGGCTAGGCCACTCCAGGACCTTTAAATACTTCTTACGAAGCCACTCCTTCGTTGCCCTTTCATGCTGAAAGACCCAGCCACGTTTCATCTTCAATGTCCTTGCTGATGGAAGGAGATTTGCACTCAAAATCTCACGATACATGGCCCCATTCATTCTTTCATCAGTCGTCCTGGTCCCTTTGCAGAGAAACAGCCCCAAAGCATGATGTTGCCACCCCCATGCTTCACAGTAGATATGGTGTTCTTTGGATACAACTCAGCATTCACTCTCCTCCAAACACGACGAGTTGTGTTTCTACCAAACAGTTCTACTTTGGTTTCATCTGACCATATGATATTCTCCCAATAGTCTTCTGGAACATCCAAATGCTCTCTAGCAAACTTCAGATGGGCCCGAATATGTACTGGCTTAAGCAGGGGGACACGTCTGGCACTGCAGGATCTGAGTCCCTGGCGGCGTAGTGTGTTACTGACCGTAGCCTTTGTTACGTTAGTCCCAGCTTTCTGCAGGTCATTCACTAGGTCCACCCGTGTGGTTCTAGGATTTTTGCTCACCGTTCTTGTGATCATTTTGACCCCACGGGGTGAGATCTTGCGTGGAGCCCCTGATCGAGGGCGATTATCAGTGGTCTTGTATGTCTTCCATTTTCTAGTTATTGCTCCCACAGTTGATTTCTTCACACCAAGCTGCTTGCCTATTGCAGATTCAGTCTTCCCAGCCTGGTGCAGGTCTACAGTTTTGTTTCTGGTGTCCTTCCACAGCTCTTTGGTCTTCACTATAGTGGAGTTTGGAGTGTGACTGTTTGAGGTTGTGGACAGGTGTCTTTTATACTGATAACAATGTCAAACAGGAGCCATTACTACAGGTAATGAGTGGAGGACAGAGGAGCCTCTTAAAGAAGAAGTTACAGGTCTGTGAGAGACAGAAATCTTGCTTGTTTGTAGGTGACCAAAAACTTATTTTTCACCATAATTTGCAAATAAATTCTTTAAAAATCAGACAATGTGATTTTCTAGATATGTTTTTTCATTTTGTCTCTCATAGTTGAGGTCTACCTATGATGTCAATTACAGGCCGGCCTCATCTTTTTAAGTGGGAGAACTTGCACAATTGGTGGCTGACTAAATACTTTTTTTTCCCCACTGTATAAACACAATGTGGCAGATTTATAAATACTGGCGTGTGCCCAGGGCCGGCGTTAGGGGGGGGGGGCAAACTGGGCAATTGCCCAGGGCCCCATCCCCAAAGGGGCCCCCGGGATCCGGAACCTGATGACTCCGGATCCCGGAGTCAGGCCCGGCCAAAGCAATAACAGCAGGGCCCCTTTCCGAGGTGAGTAAAAATAACAAACATTTTTACTCACCTGTCCTTTTTGTCCGACGTCATCTTCTGGCGTTCCGGACATCACTGCTGAGGCGCTGAGGCCTGGCCTCAGCGGTCACGTGGGGCGTGCCTCACGTAATCGCTGAGGCCCAATCACAGGCCTCAGAGGTGACGTCCACACAGCATATTATACTGTGTGGGGCCACCGTGGAGCATTATACTGGGGGGGGGCTCTGGAGAGCATATTATACTGTGTGGGGCCTCTGTGGAAAATTATAATGTGTGGGGGGGGGGCCTCTGGAGATAATGTTATATTCTGTGGGGCCACTTTGGAGCATTATGCTCTTCAGTGGGGCCCCCCAGTATAATGCTCCAAAGTGGCCCCACAGAATATAACATGCTCTCCAGAGCCCCCCCACTTTATAATACTCCATAGAGGCCCCGCAGAATATAACATGTTCTCCAGAGGGCCCCCTCCCCAGTATAATGCTCCACAGTGGCCCCACACAGTATAATATGCTCTCCAGAGCCCCCCCCCCAGTATAATGTTTCACAGTGGCCCCACACAGTATAATATGCTCTCCAGAGGGGCCCCCCAGTATATTATACTGTGCGGGGCCACCGTGGAGCATTATACTGGGGGGGGCTCTGGAGAGCATGTTATACTGTTTTGGGCCACTGTGGAGCATTATACTGGGGGGGGCTCTGGAGAGCATATTATACTGTTTTGGGCCACTGTGAGTATTATACTGGGGAAACCTCTCTGGGCAGTATATTATACTGTGTGGAGGCCATTCTGGAGCATGTTATACTGAGTGGGGTCACTGTGGAGCATTATTCTTTGGGAGGGGCATCAGCAGAGCATATTATATTGTGTGGCGCCACTGTGGGGCATTATTCGGGGGGGACTAATGAGCATTATACTAGGGGGCCCTCTGGGGAGCATATTATACTGCGTGGAGCCTACTGTGAAACATTATACTGGGGGGATGCTCTGAGGAGCATAATATATTGCGTGGGGCCACTGTGGAGCAAAATACTGGAGGGGGCACTATGGAGCATTATACTAGCGGGGCCCTCTGGGGAGCATATTATACTATGGGCCACTGTGGAACTTTATACTGGGGGAATGGACAGTGTGGGGAGCCTGTTATACTGTGTGGGGCCACTGTGGAGTGTATTATATTGTGTGGGGCTTTTCGGGAGCATATTATACTCTGTTGGGCCATTGTAGAGCATTATACTGGGGGGGACTGTGGGGAACATATTATACTGTGGGGGACCACTGTGGAGCATTATACTGGGGGAACCCCTCAGGGGAGTATATTATACTGTGTGGAGGTCATTATGGAGCATGTTATACTGTGTTAGGCCACTGTGGAGCATTATACTGGGGGGGCATTGTGGGGTGCATATTATACTGTATGGAGCATATTATATTGTGTGGGGCTGCTGGGGAGCATATTGTACTGTCTGGGGCCACTAAGGGTTAGTATACTGTGTGGGCCACTGTGGAGTATTATACTGTGTGGAGCCTTACAAACCATGTGGGACCACAATGGGGGGCTCAGGGGAGCATTTTATACTGTGTGGGGTCACTGTGGAGCATTATATACCATGTGGGGAAACTGGAGGGCTCAGGAGAGCATTTTATACTGTGGAGCATTATATACCATGTAGAGCATTATACTGTGGGGGGGGGGGGGCCTCACAATTCCTGCTGGCAGCCCTGTGTGCTATGTCTGCATCACAGCTCCCTCACTATAATCTTGCACATACGTGTAGTGCTCCATGGCCATGTCATTCCCCATAGAGTACTGTGCATGAACTGGCCATGGAGTTATTGGGGCCTGCACAGTACTATAGGGGCTGACTATACTGGGAACATACTCAGTAACACCAGATAGTCAGCACATATGTAAGACTTCAGTGAAGGAGCCGTGGTATAGGCTATTAGCAGGAAGCTTCTGGGTGGGGCCCCAGAACAAGTTCCTTTGGTGGGCCTAAGGCCCTTCAGTCCGACACTGTATAACGGAGAACTATTATATATAAGGGTGGGTTACTATATATAATTGGGAAACTTAAGTAAGAGGGGGCTATTATTTATAAGAGGGGAACTATTTATAAGGGGGGTATAATTGTTAAGTGGGCTTATTTATAAAGGGGGCTATTAGTGATAATGAGGACTGTTATTTATAAGTGTAACTATTATTTATGAGGGGGCTATTATTTATAAGGGAGCGGTATTATTTTTACGGGGTGACTGTTACTGATAAGGGGGATATTACTGATACAGGGAACTATTTACCATTTATAAGGGCCCTATTACTGATAAAGGTGTAATATTATTTATAAGCAGGGACTATTATTTATAAGGAGGCGCTATAATAACTGATGACTTGGTGCAAAAATCTATTAGGTGGTACAAAGGTGCTCATTTGAATTGTGTGTGGTAAAATGGGGCTTGTTATTACTTTTTTGTTGGTAGAAAGGAGGCGTTATTATAGGGGTTGTCACTGGAAGACGATGGTGTTGTTTGCATATCAGCATTTGGGGCCCCGCTTTTAATTTTTGCCCAGGGCCCCACTTTGTCTAAAACCGGCCCTGCGTGTGCCTTATATATGATGAGGCTTACACCTCCTCCTAAATGAGGTACACCCTCCAATGGCCTGTGTGCCTGCATACAAAAAATATATGTATAATAAAATGTAAATCTAGATAACCCTTTTTCATGTACATCTAAAATTTAAATTAGGCAAATCAGACCTTAGTGTGAACATTTCTGCTATGACCTGCATCAGACAATCTGAATAAGTACATAATAAAAAAAATATTGTGTTCACTGTGTAATTTACTATTACTGGGACACAATACATTCTGTTCCAATAATTTCTATTAATTCTATACATCTGAAAAGTTACAAGGAACACGATAAATTCATATACAGATGTAGCAGAGGTAACCCGAACTTCTGCAATTAGTTAAAATGATGCAATGTGATATTTTATCACATAAGACAACAAAAAACAATGAAAAGTCATTGAAAAATCTTTTTGAAATGACACTTCATTGGGAATGAAGTTCGGGTTAACTCTGCTACATCTGTATGTACACACAAGATTCAAGCAAAGCACTTTGGCAAAAAATCATGTTACAAAAAAATAGCCCCCAAAGCCATATACAGAAAATAAAATAATAAAAGACATAGAAATGAGCAAAACGTGATATATTTTACTAGCTGATTTCAGTAAATAAAAAAAAAATTGTGCCACATCACCCATGGAGGTCAATAGTGAGAGCTCATGTTCATCAAATCTCATCTAATATGTACAGGCACCAGTATACCAAAAGACCTCAAAACATTGTGGGGATGATCGAAGAGATGAGTGTCCTTGTTATTGAATCACTGAGGTTGGCATTTCTGGGATGTCTGCAAGGGTTATAAAATTTCAGCAAATTTGGAGAACAGGGAGCATAATAAGCGTTGACATCTTTGACGCAAGTGTCCATATGTCAGTCTTGGTGGTTGGTTGCCCTCCTATACAGTGAATGGAGCAACAGTGTACACATAACTGTGCTATATGTCATGTAGCAAAAAAACAACAAAACACTTTAGAAATGTAAAAAATAATTTATTTGGTAGGTAAAGGTTACATAGTAAGGATCTAATACAATACAAAATAGATACAAAGAAAATAAACAGAAAACTGACATTTATTTGTTTAAAAAAATAGCAAAAAAAAACTTTGTGTGCAACATAATTAGCACAGAGATGTAGAGAGAGGTATATATAGGACAGCATGTATACAATAAGCAATTATCAGATGCGTAACATCATCTCTGACATTAATATCATTTATACCAACCCTTTAACTGTATAGATACAGAGCATGAAGAGAACAATAACGCTGAAACTACAAAAACAGAGGAGTTGAATCCAACCCTATTATTGAAAGATATATTTAGCCATTTTTTTTATATATAAAACACTGACAACAATAAAACAAAGCTAAGTATAAAAATCTAGACTTTAAAAAAAACTTACTAGAAATTCTGACCTAATCATTTGTAATACTTGTCTGGTTATATTGATGGAATTAGGGAATAGGGATTATGGGAGTTAGAAATCTACAAAATGCTTCACCTGTACCTTATTATCCCTGTGTACTTGGTGCTGATTCATGATAGTGCGGCCCCTTAATTCTGAGGATCGCTGGGGGGTCCTGTGAGTGTGGACTATTCTAAGGATAAGCCATCAATGACCTTAGTGAACTCTTTAGAGTGATGACCCCACATATACCATCTTAAGTCTCTGCTTCTTTGACTGTGTGTAACGTCTCTGCGCCACCCTCCACTCGCACTCTGCGGCGCAGGAGTCGTGTTCAGTTTGATTCCTTACTTAAGGTTCGTGTTGCTCAGTCTGAACACTGTCCTAGACTATGTAATTGAATTTCAGCCACACCCGTCTCGTGCACCTTGTTTCTTTCTGCTCCTCAAATAGTTAATCTTAGCCTTGCCTGTGTGATTGACAGCCTGTCTACCAATCAAGTCTGGGGCAGGTCCTGGACTTGCTATAAACAGGTCATCAGCTCACTCATGGTCGCTGGCTATTGTACTCTGTCCTGTGACTTTGTCCTTGCTAGCTTCCTACTTGCTTACTGTATTATTTCTGACCTCTGACATTTGGCTTCCTTTGTGACTACTCCTTGGATTTTGATTTGGTACTGCTTTGTCTCTCTGGTTTTGACCTTTGGCTTGCTGACTCCTCTTCTGTGTTATTTTGTTTCTATCTTGTTCTGTGTGACACTTATTTCTAGGAAGGGTTTTGCCGCCAGTTGCTCCTGTCATTAGGACAGTGTGGCAAATAGGCAGGGACAGAGGCTGGGTAAGTTTAGGACTCACTGTCTCTGTCATTCCCTTCCTCCCAGGTTTCTGCAGCAGCACTGGGGAATTGCTCAAGTGTCAATTCCCTTACACTGTGAGTATTCCTGTACTTACTGCACACAAATCTCCTGGTGAAAAAAGTGGTCCAACCAAATAAGTAGTAGTTAGTGATTATTTCTAAATATTAACAAAATAAAGCTCCTCTGTCAGCTGTTATGCCAGATTTGACAGGAAGAATAGCATTCACCACTATTCTTCCCATCAAAGTGACAGAGAGAATAATGGCCCCTTCTGAGTCCCCATATGCAGTATAATGGCACCCTCAATGCCCCCACTCACAGTGTAATGGTCCCGTTAATGCTCCCACACAGTACAATGCCCCCTATATGAACGCCACAAACCGTATAAAGGCTCGCTCAGTGCCCCCCCCCACACACAGTATAATGACCCCCTTAGGGCCCAGAAACACAGTGTAATGGCGTCTTAAGTGCCCACACACACACAGTATAATGACCCCCTCAGTGCCACCACTCATCGTATAATGGCCCCCCTCAGTGTCCACACAGTGTAATGCCCCTCTTAGTGCCCACACACACAGTGTAATGCCCCATTTATTGCCCCCACAAACAGTATAATAGTTCCCTCAGTGCCCCACACACAGTATAATGGCCCCCTCAGTGCTCGCACACTCAGTATAATGGCCCCCTCAGTGCCACCACACACAATACAATGGGCTCTTAAGTGCCCCCAAACAAAGTATAATGTCCCCCTCAGTGTCCGCACATGCCGTATAATGTCCAGGAGGCGAGTGGTAAACTCAGAGCTGGGAGAGCGGGGAGCAGAGCAGTAAATGTTCAATCTGTACTGACTGCATGCTCCAGCATTCTTCAGAGCAGTGTTCTGCTCACTCATGTCCTGTACACCCTGGGGTACACATACTGCAGGTGGAGATCTACTAACTTAGAAAAACTGCAAAAAAGCCATAGATTGTAATAACCTGTCTTTAGGTGGCTATTCACATTAGAACATTGACTGAAGCTGCCAGTTTTGGTGGGCCAACCATCTAATGTATATAGAAATGTCCTGGCTCTCCCCTGTGGCAAAATTTGGGGAAATGGATTAGGCATGTTAGATTTCGACATGGCCAATCCTCTGTTCATAACAAAGATAGGCCACTACTGTAGGTACCTGGGAGTGGCTTACTCATTTCTCTCTCTTGAGTATACATGTACATTCAGTGGAGCCAAGCATGCGTGTATATAGGTAAATCAGAAGGAATGAGAAGTATTTGGCTACCTAGGTGTGGGCCACTAGGCTAATAAAAGCCCATACGAGCAAAAGGTACAGAGTGCTTTTCAGGGAGAGACAATTCCTTTTATCTAGCAAGAACTTGGGGTTTTAGCTGTTGAACTTACCATTCTGGCAAAACATGTAGTATTCATTCAGCTAAAGGACAGGCAGCTTTCATGCATTGTGTCTGATTCTACAATATATGCATCCACACTCTCACCCTAGTAATGTTCAACTGGTGGCCCCTGTACTTTAATAAACCTAAAATCTTCTAACCAGTTTCCCTGGGACAATTTTCTTCAACCTGTGACTCTCCATCTGTATGCCACAGGTTGGAGACCATTGCCCTATGAAATGTCCAGATGTCGAATACCTACATTTTTTCATTACTATGTCACTCTAGTCAGGTGACTGCTGTAGGTGGCTCTACAGTAGCAGAGAGGACAACAATATCAGCTATACATATTAAATTATTGGCCAAACACAACTATTTTGGTAGATCTGGCCAACCATCTAATGTGTATGGCACTTTCCTGACTCTCCCCATTGGGAGATATCAGGGAAGAGACAAGTCAGGCTGCTGGATTTCAACATTCTGGAAACTGTTCCCAATAGTGTGATCTGAGAAAGCCACTGACAGACACCTCTGAGTATTAATGTTGGTGACTTAGTCCTTTATGGATGAGCACATTTGGGTATATACCTTTATCTGTATTAATAGTTCTAGTACATAATCACATTATATGAATTTTACTAGGCCCAGGGCACCTACTATAGTCATGTCTTCTTAGCTGCAAACAACGTTGCATAGAATCACAGCACAGTAGGTATCATACAGGGGTTGTCTTTAGACAATCCCTTTTTGTTAGAAGGCTCACATTCACAGTAGAAATAAAGCATTACATGGTGCCAATTGAGATCATCAGGCTGTCCACGTAATGAATATAAGTCCATGTCCTCCACAGAGACTTTCTTTATAGCTGCTTTTCAATCCTAAATTGGTGATCCCTAAGGTGAATGCACTGGATAGGTGAAAATGGGCTTTCTAAACCAGAAAACTCCTTTAGGCTAAGGCTCCATATTGCGGAAACTCCTTTTTTTTATTGGAATGGGATATATATAGGAAATATTTCTAAGTACTGCTCAATCCAATCTTGGCTTTACCTCGAAAAAATACAGCAAAATCTGCAACAAAAAAAGCTGCGTTTCTGCAACATGGGGCATCAGCCTTAATGTGTAAACCCTGTAAGGACTTCTTAATACACACATACTCAACCATATACCCAACCTCACTCATTCTGCTTTTACTAATAATGGTCATTTGGGCACTGTTCTTCTTCCTTCTGCTGGGATTTATCTTTCTTTTTGGTAATACAGAAAAGAGATATGTAAATTAATCCTAAGAGTGTGCAGGGACATAAATGGAAGACACAAAATGAGAGTTAAGCTGGCCATTCACATTAATTAGTTGTTGGCTGCCAACCATTCCTCCCTTATACAAATGCAAGCTCAGCTTGTCTGAGGGTGCATGTGTTCTGGATGGGGAGAGGGTGCCAGCCATTTCTGGCAGTGGCTTATCTCATTTGTGTACAAAAGATTCAGCATTTTGAAGCCTGACCACTTGATCCTTATATCCTCTGTAATTAGGACAGAGCCAAGAGGCCTACATTTGATGGTTGACTGGTCACACAGATGCATGGCAGGGCTCATAAGAGAAATGAGACAGATTGGAGACATGTCCCTCAGAGAAGGGCTCATAAGAAACATGTGACAGACTGATGACACTTCCTACAGGGGATGGCCCATATGAGACAAGTTTCACACTGGAGACACATCCCATAGAGGTGGGCTCACAAGAGACACATGGCAGAGTGGAAACACGTTCCAAAGGGGAAGACTCACAAAATGATAGACTGAAGATACGTCCTGCATGAGGAGGGCTCACAAGACACACATGATAGACTGGAGACACGTCCCGCATGAGGAGGGCTCACAAGACACACATTGTAGACTGGAGACACGTCCCGCATGAGGAGGGCTCACAAGAGACATGTGACAGAATGGAGACACATCACCCAGGGGAGGGCTCACGAGACATGTGACAGCATGGAGACACCTCACCCAGGGGAAGGCTCACGAGACATGTGACAGCATGGAGACACATCACCCAGGGGAGGGCTCACAAGTGACATTCAATGCAGACAAAATATTGAATTAAATGACCTCAGACATAAATAGTATACTATTCACCACTTGGTGTACAATCTATTAACACATGTTCAAGGGATGAGGAAGAAGAATAATTGCAGTACGAGCCTTCATCCATGTCATCTTCTCCTATCTTTTTGTATTTGAAGCACCTGAAAAGAACAAAATGTAAAATCACTGACATGTACAGGAGGCTGCTGGCCTCAACCTCAACACTCAGCAGTCTCCGGTACACATCAGCACCCTGCTCCTGATCTCTATAATGCACAGCATCTGAAGGAACATGTTGCTGGAGGCTGCTATGGCAGACTGAAGAATATGGAGGATGTAGAGGTCAAACTACTGTGAATGCAAAGCATCTGGAGAGCTTGTGGCTCCTGTAAGTGAGGGAAGGAAGGCTCCAGTTAACTGTACGTGGTTACCACTGCTGGGAGCCGCAACCAGGGACTGGGCGAAAGCCAAAACTGGCTGGGTGACTTCCAGTAAAATTGGGTAAGTTAGTCTGCAAGTGTGTGCATGGTGTGTGCCGCAGGTGTCTAGAGTGTTAGTAGCGTGCAGCATGTGTCTAGAGGGTAAGTGGTGTGCAGCATGTGTCTAGATTGTTAGTGGGACTGTTTGGACTTAACAACCACCAAACTTTGCTAAACCTTGACTCCTCATAAACCACAAAATAAAATACACGACACCAAATTGTGGGTAAACTGGGGTTGGCCACAGCATTTTTTTAAACACAACTTTAAGAATAAAACAAAACCAAACAAATCTATGACCTGGGCTTCTTCCTTCCTTTTGGATCCTTCCCCCGAATGCTGAACCGCTATCCGACAGCGGGCATGCGGACCATCTCTTCTTCTCACCGGGGCATGGAACCTTCCACAAGCTGTGACAACTAAGAAAAAACTGAAAAAAATTTAAAAAATTGGCCACCATGAGGGCAGGGTGGGAGGGTGTTCCTCTCGTGAATCAAGTAACTGACAGAAGGTGATGCTCCTCCAGTTTTATTACGCAAGTACCGACTCTAACCACAAACCTCCAACCAATGGAAAGAGCTCCTGAGCTCTTTCCATACATCGCCATGCGACTCAGGACGTACTATTATGCCCTGGGTCGCTAAGGGGTTAAGAATAAAACAAAACCAAACAAATCCATGCCCTGCTTCTTCCTTCCTTTTAGATCTTTCGCCCGAATGCCGAACTGCTGTCCGACAACGGGCATGTGGACCATCTCTTCTCACCGGGGCATGGAACCTTCCGCCACAGAGGAGACAGTGTAGACCTACACCTGGCTCCGAACAACCCCACCAGCCAGAACCAGAGCCCTCTCAATCCCGTCCTGAATACCAGCAAGGAAGATATCCAACCTATGGGGTTGAGATGGATGCCATCCCTTAACAGCAAATTGCCATTGTCCCCCTCCAATTCAGTATATCGCACTGACACCCCACCAAAAGCTCTGACGTGCCGCGAGACCCTCAAGTTTAACACACTCTAAAGCGGCCATATCCCGAGCTCCTCGTCAAACCTTACATGGCACCACCTTCAACCAAACTGAAACCACCTTGGTAAAAAAAGTGGGGAAAACATAAAAAATCAACGCAATCAAATCAATCAGTTTCACTTTACTTAAATCGTTGCCATCCCAGTGAATAATTAAAATCACAATGTCCGACACTGACCTGCTATTCTTGGCGACTTGTTGAAGAATACCCAACCAGCCAGCTAGTGGACCTCTACACCCAGGATGCACAACGACAGACCAACAGGACAAACAGCCACTCTTCTCTCAAACCAGCACATATATGAGTGTCCCAATATCCACACTTGAACCGAGCAGGAATCTAAATGTTTTGACTCTTCCACACCCAAACCGCAAGTGTCGGCCATGGTGGCCGTGCCTATCTTGAATGAATATGTCCCTAATTCCCCAGGATTAAGACCAAGACTGGACAGGCAAGACTGAAAAACCGCCACAAATTGAAATTTTATTAAGACCAAGACCCGATTTATGAATCAAAAATCTATCACCAGAACCGCGAACATGTAAAAATTCACCCACAACTTTCAGAGGGCAGCACACAGAGCCAATTGCATTTAGGGTGGCCCAGGCACCCTGCCAATACATGTCAGTCTTGGACCTACGTATGCACACTTTTACAGCAGTAGGGGACAACACCACATCTGACGCTCCCAAACCTCCTGCCGCTGTAGCGCTAGCCGGTACCAACTATCCGATATGCAAGGCGACAAAAAATGCGAGGGAAAAAGCCACCCGAAACAATGCCACTTCGTCATTGTCCCAACAGATGACAAAACTGCTAAAAGCCGCTCTAACAAATGGAAAGACACCGGCCGTCTCCTGTCCATCCCAGAAACTTCCTTCCTCCACCCTTTAACTATTTGGCGTACCATAAAATTTTCTGTAACATCGGGAAACCATACAATTTAAGCATGAATGCTACTCCCAACAAACCCTTTTTAGCCATAACTGCCGAATCTCCCTTATGATGCAGCTTACTCATGAAAGCCAACGTAACCCCCAGAAGCCAGCTATCCTCTGCAGGTACTAAACCAAACCACTGGAGCAGGATAACCACTCCTCCCAGGCTTTGACGTGACCGCACCATGTCGCTAGCGACACTGAACCCTGTAATAAGGCGATCAGACAATCTCTATCAGATTCCATAGGTAATCCAGGCACGTTGCACTTTCCAAGTCGGCCATGGAATGCAAAGACCAGAAAACCTGAAGTTTGGAACGAGACAATGAGTCAGCAATGGTATTCCACACCCCTGGAACGTGACGTGCCTTGAACCAGATGTGAGCCTGCAGGCAACGTAACACTAAATGATGTAAAAGTGACAATACCTCTAAGGATGACGAGGACTGACCATTAATGGCCTGAACCACCACCATATTGTCCATCCAAAAACAAATGAAATAATAGCTGCAGCACTGCCCCCAAATCTCAACCACTACTACTGGTTCTAACAGTCAAATTTTTGACCAAGCCAGAAGCTCTCCAAGCTTCAGGCGACGGACCTCGACTCCACTTATTTGCGAAAACTGCAGTGAAGCCATCGCTCCCAGCAGTATCCGTAAACAATGCAAGTACCAGTTGGACACCTCTGAGAACTGACACACGGCTCTACCATTGAAAGAAACCAAAAACTGTTGCCATACCCGAAGGTCATTCCATAACGGTCTAGTAACCCGAATAAAATGATGTGGCAACTGAATCCCCTTTGTCGCCAGCGACAGCCGACGGCAAAAGGCACTGCCCATAGGCATGACTCTACAGGCAAAATTCAGTAAGCCCAAAAGGACCTGCATTTGATGCAGCATCACCTTACAGAACCGCGAAAAGTCACCCACCACATCTTTTAAGTAAGTTTGTCATCTGGTAAATGAAAAACCATGGAAATTGTATCGATTTCAATGCTCAAGAATGACAAACATGTAACTGGACCCACCGTCTTTTCTGCAGGTAATGGAACCCCAAAACGACGCATTAAAATATGAAAAGAGTGCAACAAAAACTCACACACCGTCAAATCTGGAGGACCCAAGAACAGAAAATTGTGGAGGTAGAGCAAAATCGGTCTCAAAACGCACAACTCACTCTAAAAAAGAACTAAAAACCTCAAATAAATAACGCGAAATAGAACACCCCATTGGTAGATACATGTCATAGAAAAATTTTCCTAACAAACTACAACTAAGGAGGTGAAAACAATTGAGGTTAATGGGTAAAAGACGAAAAGCGGATTCTATATCGGACTTGGCCAAAAGGGCATCAGGGCCTGCCTGCCGAACCAGATCCACTGTCAAAAGACGTGAAACTAACCGCTGACTCTTCCTTGGAAATCCCAACGTTCACCAATTCACCTCGCTGGAAGGACAGCCCCAAAGGCAAAACACGGAAATTGGGAAAGGGCAGGTCATCAAAAGGACTGGCCATCCTCCCCAATTCCACCTCCTTCATCACTTTTTCCCATGCTAACGAAACATTCTCCAAAACCGACTTTAAATTAGAACATAAGAAGGAGGAAGTGGACTCCTCAAAGGGAATAAAGAAACCGACAGTGAAGACATCAAGCAGCAGCTTTGCTTCCAGATGGTGTCTAAATCGACAAACAGTTCAGGACCTCTTTCCTGCGCCTGCTGGCACAAGATATGTGCCAACATCGCGAAAGCCTGAACCCAGTTGCCAAAAGTCTTGGCAACATTGGGTTTCCGGTCCGAACCCCTTTCAAAAATCCTTTCCTTATCGACGGTCAGTTGGTCCATCGAAAGGAGAGACCAACTCCACAAAAGATGGAGTCCCTAAACGCGAGCCCCTGTGGAAGGCCCACGGGTGATGGACAAACCCCCCCCCCCCCCCGAACCCGTGAGCGAGCCCTGGGCGCTAACAGGCTTTTCCAACTGAGATATAAAACTGAGGCTAATTCATCAGAAGCACTAGGTACAGGAAGGGCAGACCAAGGGGGAAGACAAGGAGACTCACCCTCTCTCCTGGTCCCTCTGACATCGGCGAAGCAGGCAATGGCTCTGGATCTGGTGGAGCAGGCGAGTGGCTGTGGGAGCTGTCTGTTGTTCCGCAGGGCGAGACCCCGCCCTCAGAGAAGCTCTTCGAGATGAAAGATGGCTGGAACCTCTGCTGGACCTATAAGGAGTCTCTCTGCAACTGCGGCGGGGAGGAAACCCTGACCGAGGAATGATGAGAAGAGGCATGTCTTCGCTCGTCCGACCACCGTCGGGGAGAGCCTACTAGTCGACCTGGAGTAACGACGGCAATCTGGCGACCGGGAGTGTGGTCTTCCACTTGACTGATGGCGACGACTTCTGCCATCCGCATCCCCTCCACAACGAGATCTGTGAAGGTGCCGAGATCCATGATGGTGCCGTGATCCTCCTGAAGAAAGTGAAGACTCGGAGCCAGAAACAGGTCGGCAAACAGGAGGTGACATCACAAAAGAAGCATCTATTGCATGCGTACTCCTGCCTGCCACCCGGTTCCCCTGCCCCACCTGTGAGAACTCACCAAAATAGAAACCCGCAGGAGGTGGAGAGGACACACATTAATGTCCCCCTCCAGCTGCCCCCACAGTTTAATGTCTCTCTCCAGTTGCCCCAGTTAAACTGGGACAGCTGGAGGGGAACATTATAAACTATGGATCAGCTGGAGGGTGACATTAAACTGTGGGGTTAGCTGGTGGGGGACATTAAACTGGGGCAATTGGAGGGGGACATTAAACTGCGGGTGCATCAGGAGAGAGACTTTATACTGTGGGGTCAATTTGAAGACAACATTATAATGTGGGGGGCATATAATATTATGTGTGGGGAGCACAAAGAGAAATGGATGGGAATGGGCAGAGTCAATTTAGAAGTGGGTAGAGCTAAATTTGCCATGGCGTGCATAGTGCACCGCACATTTTGTCCCTCTTTCTGTCCTCTAAAAGTTGGGAGGTAAGTGTTCAGTGTGTTACAGATACTTGTGGCATGTATTTAGTGTGTTAGTGGTGTACAGCATTTGTTAGTCCTGTGTGCATCATGTTATTATTATTATTATTATTACTGTTTATTTATAGAGCACCATTAATTTCATGATGCTGTACATTATTATATTAATTCCATGGTGCTTTACATTTGAGGGTTTACATACGGTACACAAAATATACAAGACAAATATAATACTAACAGTGACCAACTGGCACAGTGGGATAGAGGGCCCTGCCCGCAAGGGCTTACAGTCTATGAGGAAAGAGGGATAGAGACAGAAGGTGGGGGTAGAGGCTGTACAGATGGTAGTGTGGTGACAGTAGTGTTATTGGAGGTTGTAGGCCTTTCTGAATAGGTGAGTCTTCAGGGCCTTCTTGAAGCTTGTGTGGGGGTCAGTCTTATGTGTCTTGGTAATGAGTTCCAGAGTAGGGGGAGAAATCTTGGAGATGGTTGTGTGAAGAGCGGATAAGAGCAGAGCAGAGTAGGAGGTCTTTGGAGGATCGGAGGTTACGTGCGGGCAGGTAGAGGGAGAATAGGTCGGAGATATATGGAGGGACAGGTTGTGGATGGCTTTGTATGTCAGCGTTAGTAATTTGAACTCAATTCGCTGGGCAACAGGGAGCCAGTGAAGGGATTGGCAGAGGGGAACGACTGATGAAGAACGAGGGGAGAGGTCATGTGTCCCGTATGTGCATGTCACGTGTCACAAGGTGCAGTAGGTGTCCAGTGATCGTAGCTTAGTGTACATTTTTTAACATTGAATAACAAAGGGCCCAGTTATACTTCTTGCACAAGGGGCCCCTTTACAGTTGGTGTCCCTATTTATCCTATACATAGTATATTGCCATATAATCTTATCCTAACCACAGGTTAATAAACTGTTACAAACTATTACATGCAACTTCCCTCTGTTTATGTGTGATAAAGCATGTGTGGATGGTGATGCTGTAACATTGTGCCCTGGATATCTATTATTAATGGATTAAGTACACACATAGAGCACACTATATCACTGAAAACACTGTGCGGTGTAGTAAGGTCATTGTAAGGGTACGATCGCAGGATGATTTTGCCTACGCTGCACTTCTACATCACAATGTGACCTACAGATCATTTTTGCTGTACTTACAAAAAACATCCCTGCTTTGTAAGTCTTAGGTTACATTAACTATTGTTAGACATCTATTAGTTCAGGTAATTCACATTTACATAATGGTTGTTTTATATGTCTAGCATAGAAGTTAAAAGTGTCTTTCCACTGAATGTTACTGAATGTTGTTTAGTCAATTTCTACATTATGTTTCACCCCACCCCACTGATGTGACCTAACAATGAAGACTTTTATAATGTTACATATATGCTGACACATACCACCAACCTTGAAGAGACCAAAAGGACACTGTTATGGCCGCCATCTGGTGAGTAGAGGCCTGTGGATATCTCAGATGTCTGTACAGGGAGGTTTTTCAGTCCATTTACCAAACTTAAATGAACAATGCTATAAAAACTAAAATATACTTAGCGCAGGTGTGTACATAGAAAGTATAGGGCCACCTAGCAAAATCCTGTGTGCCAGGCTGATGTTACCAGGAGAAAATACAATTGCCTGTACTGGATATTTCCCTGCTGTTGCCACTGCAGAGGAAATGTAGTGTTGGATTGTAATACATGAATCACTTAGGTCCACCAAAGTTAGAACAACTGCTTATTAGAAGCTCTCAGCACTGGTTTATACAGGATAGACTCTACATAGCACGCTTTAGAGCTATAGAGCATACAGACAAGTGACAGCCCTTTAATGTCCTATTTCTTTCTGAAGGCTAAAATTTTGTGCACGTGTGTGTGTGTGTGTATATATATATATATATATATATATATATATATATATATATATAACAATGATATATCGCAACCCACTAGAGGGAATCAGAGGATGGGAGTAGTTGTAGTTGTCAAAGTTGGCCAGGAGCCAGTCCACCTTCTGGGTTGGGGCAATCTTGAGGGGGCCTGCAGTGTACCTGATGGTGGTGGTAGTTTTCCCAGGTCACTTCCAGTTTGTAAGACATCCTCTTTTCTCACTGAGCCAGGTGAGGGTGGTTGGTAGGGGCCTTGATGGTGGGTGCAGGAGACAGCAATTGGAATTGAACAAAATGGTGGCACTTTACTGAGATAAAGTAAACAGATGCCGCTTCCAGAATAGGGGTAGTAGTGCAACGCGAGTTCCACTGTGGTAGATGGTACTGAGCCTGGTAACGATTTTTCACAGCATGGGGAAGCCCTACATAAGATGATGAATCCAGTGCCTAATATCTATGCTCCAATACACCTATACTCCTGTGAATGAGTAAGTCCCAGGTATTTCTGTCTACCTGAAGGGTTTGCAGGGTCTAGATATACAGTGCCTTGCGAAAGTATTCGGCCCCCTTGAACTTTTCAACCTTTTGCCACATTTCAGGCTTCAAACATAAGGATATAAAATTTTAATTTTTTTTGGTGAAGAATAAACAACAAGTGGGACACAATCGTGAAGTGGAACGAAATTTATTGGATATTTTAAACTTTTGTAAAAAATAAAAAACTGAAAAGTGGGGTGTGCCAAATTATTCGGCCCCCTTAAGTTAATACTTTGTAGCGCCACCTTTTGCTGCGATTACAGCTGCAAGTCGCTTGGGGTATGTCTCTATCAGTTTTGCACATGGAGAGACTGAAATTCTTGCCCATTCTTCCTTGGAAAACAGCTGGAGCTCAGTGAGGTTGGATGGAGAGCGTTTGTGAACAGCAGTTTTCAGCTCTTTCCACAGATTCTCGATTGGATTCAGGTCTGGACTTTGACTTGGCCATTCTAACACCTGGATACGTTTATTTGTGAACCATTCCATTGTAGATTTTGCTTTATGTTTGGGATCATTGTCTTGTTGGAAGATAAATCTCCGTCCCAGTCTCAGGTCTTTTGCAGACTCCAACAGGTTTTCTTCCAGAATGGTCCTGTATTTGGCTCCATCCATCTTCCCATCAATTTTAACCATCTTCCCTGTCCCTGCTGAAGAAAATCAGGCCCAAACCATGATGCTGCCACCACCATGTTTGACAGTGGGGATGGTGTGTTCAGGGTGATGAGCTGTGTTGCTTTTACGCCAAACATATCGTTTTGCATTGTGGCCAAAAAGTTCGATTTTGGTTTCATCTGACCAGAGCACCTTCTTCCACATGTTTGGTGTGTCTCCCAGGTGGCTTGTGGCAAACTTTAAACGAGACTTTTTATGGATATCTTTGAGAAATGGCTTTCTTCTTGCCACTCTTCCATAAAGGCCAGATTTGTGCAGTGTACGACTGATTGTTGTCCTATGGACAGACTCTCCCACCTCAGCTGTAGATCTCTGCAGTTCATCCAGAGTGATCATGGGCCTCTTGGCTGCATCTCTGATCAGTCTTCTCCTTGTTTGAGATGAAAGTTTAGAGGGACGGCCGGGTCTTGGTAGATTTGCAGTGGTCTGATACTCCTTCCATTTCAATATGATTGCTTGCACAGTGCTCCTTGGGATGTTTAAAGTTTGGAAAATCTTTTTGTATCCAAATCCGGCTTTAAACTTCTCCACAACAGTATCACGGACCTGCTTGGTGTGTTCCTTGGTCTTCATGATGCTCTCTGCGCTTTAAACAGAACCCTGAGACAATCACAGAGCAGGTGCATTTATACTGAGACTTGATTACACACAGGTGGATTATATTTATCATCATCACTCATTTAGGACAACATTGGATCATTCAGAGATCCTCACTGAACTTCTGGAGTGAGTTTGCTGCACTGAAAGTAAAGGGGCTGAATAATATTGCACGCCCCACTTTTCAGTTTTTTATTTTTTACAAAAGTTTAAAATAACCAATAAATTTCGTTTCACTTCACAATTGTGTCCCACTTGTTGTTGATTCTTCACCAAAAAATTAAAATTTTATATCTTTATGTTTGAAACCTGAAATGTGGCAAAAGGTTGAAAAGTTCAAGGGGGCCGAATACTTTCGCAAGGCACTGTACAGTGGGGAAAAAAGTATTTTGTCAGCTACTAATTGTGCAAGTTCTCCCACTTAAAAAGATGAGGCCGGCCTGTAATTGACATCATAGGTAGACCTCAACTATGAGAGACAAAATGAGAAAACAAATCCAGAAAATCACATTGTCTGATTTTTTTAAGAATTTATTTGCAAATTATGGTGGAAAATAAGTATTTGGTCACCTACAAATAAGCAAGATTTCTGGCTCTCACAGACCTGTAACTTCTTCTTTAAGAGGCTCCTCTGTCCTCCACTCATTACCTGTAGTAATGGCTCCTGTTTGACATTGTTATCAGTATAAAAGACACCTGTCCACAACCTCAAACAGTCACACTCCAAACTCCACTATGGTGAAGACCAAAGAGCTGTGGAAGGACACCAGAAACAAAATTGTACACCTGCACTAGGCTGGGAAGACTGAATCTGCAATAGGCAAGCAGCTTGGTGTGAAGAAATCAACTGTGGGAGCAATAATTAGAAAATGGAAGACATACAAGACCACTGATAATCTCCCTCGATCAGGGGCTCCACGCAAGATCTCACCCCGTGGGTGAGCAAAAATCCCAGAACTACATGAGGGGACCTAGTGAATGACCTGCAGAAAGCTGGGACTAATGTAACAAAGGCTACCGTCAGTAACACACTACGCCGCCAGGTACTCAGATCCTGCAGTGCCAGACGTGTCCCCCTGCTTAAGCCAGTACATATCCGGGCCCGTCTGAAGTTTGCTAGAGAACATCTGGATGTTCCAGAAGAGTATTGAGAGAATGTCATATGGTCAGATGAAACCAAAGTAGAACTGTTTGGTAGAAACACAACTCGTCGTGTTTGGAAGAGAGTGAATGCTAAGTTGCATCCAAAGAACACCATATCTACTGTGAAGCATGGGGGTGGCAACATCATGTTTTGGGTCCATTTCTCTGCAAAGGGACCAGGATGACTGATCCGTGTACATGAAAGAATGAATGGGGCCATGTATTGTGAGATTTTGAGTGCAAACCTCCTTCCATCAGCAAGGGCATTGAAGATGAAACGTGGCTGGGTCTTTCAGCATGACAATGATCCCATGCACACTGCCAGAGCAACGAAGGAGTGGCTTCGTAAGAAGCATTTCAAGGTCCTGGAGTGGCCTAGCCAGTCTCCAGATCTCAACCCCATAGAAAACCTTTGGAGGGAGTTGAAAGTCCATGTTGCCCAGCGACAGCCCCAAAACATCACTGCTCTAGAGGAGATCTGCATGGAGGAATGGGCCAACATACCAGCAACAGTGTGTGCCAACCTTGTGAAGACTTACAGAAAACATTTGACCTCTGTCATTGCCAACAAAGGATATATAACAAAGTATTGAGATGAACTTTTGTTATTGACCAAATACTTATTTTCCACCATAATTTGCAAATAAATTCTTTAAAAATCAGACAATGTGATTTTCTGGATTTGTTTTCTCATTTTGTCTCTCATAGTTGAGGTCTACCTATGATGTCAATTACAAGCCGGCCTCATCTTTTTAAGTGGGAGAACTTGCACAATTGGTGGCTGACTAAATACTTTTTTTCCCCACTGTATATAGATATATATGGTGTGGATACTTTGAGCACCCAGTACTGGCACATTATAACAAATACATCTTGTACCAATATTGATTGATGTCTTTTATTCTCTGATGGTTTTATCAAATGGCATTCACCTGCTTATGTCTCCCCCTAGTGGTGGGTTTGCCTACTAACACTATCACTAACATTTCTTCTCTAAGGATCTCATGTAAACATTATAAATGGAGATTCCTTGCAAATCGATTTTGACAGATGCACTTTGATATGTGACTAAACACATTGAACTGATGCTATTTGCAGAGGCGAAGAGCCGTATCAGAATGCATTAACCCATTACATGCACAGCAGCACAAAGGTCAGGTGAAGCCATTTCTGAACGACAGCACAAAGGTCTGTGGACGTAAATGTGGACGCCATGATTTCTGATTATGAGGAGCAGTGCAAAATTTGGGCTATCTATAATACTGATGTCTTCTTATGTTGTAAAGAGGACTATGGGTCTGTGGCTCCATGGCCCGGCAGCGATTGCACCCCCAAAAACTATGCCCCTGGTTACGATAACATTGCAGTTGTGGGGTGGTACATTTACTACCACATTTTTTTTTTTTTAAATAGAGATAAAAAACAAAACTTCTTTCCATATTGGGAAATTGATGGCAACAAAAATGGGTCCAGTTGAATCCTCATTTTGGTATCAGGTGAGAAAATGTTCCAAAAGAATTTCACAGGTATTCTGACATGGACCTCCTTCTGACTGCTATGAGCTATGACCAGGCAGTGTACATGTCAGTCCTAGCAATAAGGCAGGGAAGGACTGCGGAAAACTCTTTGGTGCAATGAGAATAATGGTGATATCCTCATTATACCAAACCAGAACACGAAAAAAGCTAAAATCTCCGCAATTGAGCCACCAATCAGTAGAAAAGCAGAAATATTATTTTTATTCACATGAATGCCATCCATCAGCCTGTGCTAATATTTCAATAGAGACTGTTCTAGAGACAGACTCCCTTTATAGGGTTAATCAAAGTAATGTAGGTAAACGTATGTGAAGCTGTCCATTTGTGCTGTTACTTCTATATTATGTAACAGATAGGTAGTACATGTACCTGTTGCATACACATCTATCAGAGTCATGCAGTGTTTTCCCTCCATCTGTCTAATGATGCCTCTTGAAAACCTCATTTGTCAGACGTCAGACTAATTAATTGCGCTTGCCGGGAACATTTATGAAGCTATTTGCACTTTTATTTGTTGTATATTGCGCCTTTTTGTGGTGTATTTCTACCCTGCACTTTATTTATGATGCATTTGCGCTTTTTTTTTGCATGTGATGCTGCCCTCACCACTATGGCTTTTTGTCGGGCGTTGCTAAATTGGAGATCCTTTTCACGCTGTATTTATGACTTGTGCTTTTTTAAAAAAGAGACAAAAAAGGAGCAACTGCCCTCCAGTCCATTGGCAGCGTAAAAAGCCCGTCAGGTCAAACGGCATTAAAAAGGGGCAATTCTGCATGTAGCTTATAAAAGTGCATCTAAACTAACATATGGGCACAACATTTAACAAGGAGGTGCGCTGACATCATAAATAGGCACCATGGTAAAACCAGTCTAAAAAAAGGCGCACCTACAAAAATATGGTGAAAAAAGGGCCAGATGATAAATAACACCCAGGGAGTATAGATGTAACAGTGTTATAACAGTCTAGATATATGTACACAACTCTACTAATTATAAACTTCAGTGAGTCCATAAACTGTATTTTTCGGACTAGAAGACACACTTTTAAGCAAAAAATAAAATTGTTTATAAAGGGTCAACTTTAGAAAGTTAGCCCTTTTTGAACCTCCTATGTTACGCTAGAACACAAGGGTGTGGCTGCGGCCTTCTCTCCTCTTCAAGTTCAATACTGTATATATGGGAGAGACAATGGAACATGATAATGTAAAAACCCCTACTTCTATCCTGGACTTTAAGTTATCATCCCCAACTCCTACACTAGACCACCGGGGAATAAATTATAAATCTCCTCTTCTACCCTAGACCACCAAGAAAGTATGGACAATAGTATGTTGTAATACTGGAAAAGGTAATACTTATTAATACAAGGGCTGGTTAAACAGATCATGCCATGAAAATTATTTACCCTCTGGATAAATTGCTGATTTAGTAGGGCTCTGACTGCTGAAAACTGAGAATGTAGTCCCCCGAAAATAACTGAAGTACATGAATGTGCGGTCCTTATGTACGATAAAGATTATTATATTTATAGTGGATGTGTGTTTTTTTCTTGTTTTCTTCTTTGTTGTTTATTGATATGTGGCATGTATACAGCACTGCGTGAGCTGATAATACTGTAGTGGTGCCCGTTTATAGTAGCTTTTTGTATGAATGGAGAGGGGGCGCCTCTGCATCCACTGTGGCTACATTCTCAATGGGAGTAAAACTTTCCATGGTCTCAGAATCAGTGGGGGTCTCAGCCATAGGACCCTGATCAGAAATTTAACCACCATTCTATGGATAATGGATCATTTTCGTGGCATAGCCCCTTTGTCCCTATTTTCCAGCAGGACGCAGACAAGCCAGAATGTTATATGAGGGTGTTCACACAGGTACAAAGTAATGATGAACATCTGCTTAGACAGGTATCATCCATGACAAAGTGGGTGGTCACTATACATATTAGACATCTATCGACCAAACCATTTAATGTGTATGGAGGCCTGCCTACAGTAAACCTGGGGGATAAGGATTGCCCAGTTGTATTTCATGTTGGCTTATTCTTTTGCTCTTGCGGAGATACGATTCTACCAGACAGCAGCTTTCCTCCCTCTCCCAGCTCAGTACAGTGTGTGTGTGGTCAGGGGAGCTGGGTTTGACAAAACTACATGTGGTGTATAATGATAAAAGTTTCCAATGACATTTGTTATTATCTAGTATAAGAATAGACCCTTACCCACACACCGGGTCACTGTTATTTTTTTTTTTTCTTTGTTTATGCCGCTATTATATTACAGGATTTCTTTGTTCTATAGAAAACATAAAGTTTGCTATAATACCACAATTTATGTTCACGGTCAAGTAGTAGGTCTGATAAATGCTAAAGCTGATAAGTGTATAACACATCAGGTGGGTCAAGCACTCACAAGACATTTCAAGGGAAACAATACAGTGGGGCAGATTACTAATACTGTCTAAGTTTTAGACATGCTCACCAACTCATGGTCACAGAGGTTACCTATAACACGCGGTCACAGAGGTTACCTATAACACGCGGTCACAGAGTTTACCTAAAACGCACAGTCACAGAGGTTACCAATAACATGCTGTCACAGAGGTTACCTATAACACGCGGTCACAGAGGTTACCTAAAACGCGAAGTCACAGAGGTTACCTATTACCCACGGTCATTAGAGGTTACCTGTAAGTGACACTCCAGGGAGCTTACTGCATAAAGATTTACAGCATAACACTCTCTAACTTGCTCTATAATTAATTACAAATGCAGTTAGTGCCCCCTACTGGTGTCTGTAGAATGCCAGAATATTGTTATAGTTAATATTTTTATTAGTTCTCTTTAAATGTACCCTTTTATCTTTTCATAGCATTCTGTTTTCTTTCTCTATATACCTTTTTGATGGGGTTGTCCGGTAGGTAAACATTTTTATAATAGGCAAAGAATAGGTTAAAAACAAAGTAAAACTCATCCCAATACTCCACATTCACCCCAAAGCTTACTGCATCTCTATTTCCTGGTCCTTTACAACATGCAGGAAATGCCAATCCCTGGGTAAGGTAGGTTACCGCAGTGGCCAATGATTGGCGCAACGCTCATTTACTGTGTGTGAAGCGGTTCATATGCTGGGTTCTGGAGTGGATGCCTATTCCTGCAAATAGACGTGATAGTACATCATGGTTATGGCACCCGCTCAGAAGCTAAGCGGTGTCATTGACAGCGAATGTCAACTGTGAGCAACAACTTGTAACACCCCAAATTGGTGCTAAGTGCTGATGGAAGGTGTTAACCCCTTAGATGCCATGGTCAATCATGACCATGGCATCTAAGGGGTTTCCCTGACACCTCCAGGGGGAACCGTGTTGTTTCTTCAGTAGCCCAGTGCTTGTTCTGTCACCCCGAGTCTGCCATCTTCTTGTCAGGCCTCAATCTTGCAAACTTATGTATTGGAGTGTATAATGTTCCAATGCATACATATAATACTACAATTTTTCATGTCCCCTATTGGGACCAAAACATTTTTTTTTTTAAAGTTAAAAGAAAAATATTTAAAAGTATTAAAATAATAATAGTAATAATAATATACTCCAAAATGCCCCATTTCCCATATAAAAAATAAAATAAATTTTTTTTAAAACCCCCCCACACATTTGGTATCGCCGTGTCTGTAACAAACTGTACAAACTAACATTAGTGAACATCTTGACAAACGCCAGAAGTAAGGATTTTTTGCCATCTGGTCACACAAAATATGGAATTGAAAAGTGATCAAAAAGTCATATATAGACAAAATGGTACTAATAAAAATCACAGCCCTGAAACTGCTCTGTCAACAGAAAAATAAAAATGTTATGCCTCTCATATTGGGCACTGAAGTAGAATATGTCAGGGAAATTTTTAATTTTCATTATTAGGTGTGCATTTCTTTTTGAAAAGCATTTTTGGGGTCAAAATGAGCACTATACCCATTGATGAATTTTTTGAGGGGTGCAGTTTCCAAAGTGAAGTGAATTCTTGGTACTTCCCATTGCACTGGCACCTTAGGGGCTCTTCAACCAAGCATGATTCTGCCCTCCAAAATCTTAATGGAGGCCCACAACTTCTGTGCCTTGCAATGTGCCCAAACAGTTTTCATCTGTATTTGGCGTGTTTTTGTAACGGGGAGAAATTGTGTAACAAACTATAGGGTGCTTTTTCTCTGTTAACCACTTGAAAATAAAAAAAAAATTGGGTTAAAGTGATGTTTTGTTGGAAAAAAGGTAATTTTTCATTTTCATGTCCTAATGTTAATAAAATCTCTTAAACAGCTGTAGTGTCAAAATGCTCACTATATTTCTTCATACATGCCTTAACTGGTCTAGTTTCCAAAATGGGATCTTTGTGGGCTTTCCATTGTACTGGTACTCTAGTTGCTCTGCAAATGAGACATGACACTGAAAAATATTCCAGCAAAATCTGCCCTCCAAAAGCCAAATAGCGCTCTGTCTGTTCCGAGCCCCGTCATGTAAGGATACAGCAGATTACAACCACATATGGGGTATTGTTGTTCAGGAAAAATTGTGTAACAAACTGTGTGGTGCATTTTCTCCTTTAACCCTTTGTAAATGTGTAAATTATAGGGCTAAATGAACTGTGAAATAGTTTTAATTCCTGTGAAAAGCTTAAAGGGAATCTGTCAGGGCGATTTAGGACACTAAACCACAAACAGGTCCTTATGGACCGGAGATTTAGTGACCCAAATTGCCTCGTTATAAAGCCATCAGTGCCTGCAATATAAATAAAAAAGCTTAAGGCTGAGGCCCCATGTTGCAGAAACGCAGCTTTTTTGTTGCAGATTTTGCTGCAGTTTTTGGAGCCAAAATCTCGAGTGGATTGAGCATAAGAAGTATAAAAACTTCCTATATATACATTCCTTTTGTAGCCATTCTCGGCTTTGGATCTAAAAAACGCAGCAAAATCTGCAACAAAAAAAGCTGTGTTTCCGCAACATGGGGCCTCAGCCTTATACTCTCCCTGTCACTGTACTCCTCATGCCAGCGCAGATCTTCACTTAAGCCAGAGGAGTATCACTCAGCTTCAGTGCACATGCTCCGTACCTCCAGCACTTGCGCAGTGAAGCCAGGGTTTACATCCTCAGCTTCACTAAAGAACTGCACATGCACCGGGAGTATAAAGGGTTTTTTTTTTTTTAAATGCGGGCACGGATGGATTTAAAACAGGTCGATTTGCGACACCAAACCTCCAGTCTATAAGGACCTTTGGGTGGTTTAGTGTCCCAAATCAACCTGACAGGTTCCCTTTAACCCCTTCCAGCTTTTTTGATTTTCATTTTTGACTCCCCGCCTTCCAAACCCCAAAACTTTTTTTTTATTTTTCCGTTAGCAAAGCCTTATGAGGGCTTAATGTTTGTGGGACAAATTGTTCTTCATAATTGTACCATTTATTATTCTGTACAATGTATTGGGGAGCTGGAAAGCTGGAAAAAACTTCAAAATGGGATGGAATTGGAAAAAAAAAGTGCAATTCCACAGCAAAGTACATTGCCTGCGATCAGAGTATTAGCAGGGCATTAGCTAGACCTGGTAGTTATGGCGGTCTCTCTGCAGCCGCCATATTTAAAGACCCAACATCTTCCGTAATAGTACGGCGAATGTTGGGAAGGGGTTAAAGGACTAACTATGTTCCCAAATGCTATTTTGAATTATTTGAGGGGTGCAGTTTTGGCTGAAATGGTGCCTAAAAAATGGGTTTCGGAAATTTTCTTGTAATGATTAAAAGATGATTCCAACATAAAGCAGAGATATGGTAGATAATATTTATTAACTAATTTAGGTGTTATGACTGAAAAGCAGAGCATTCATAATTTGAAAATTGCAAATATTTCCAAATTTTCTATTTTTCAAAAATAAACGCAAAATATATCTACCAAAATTTACCACTACCATGAAATACAATGTGTCTTGAAAAAATAATCTCAAATCACTTAGGTAAGACTCAGTTTTGAAAAATGTAGCTGTGTCTTTTAAAGAGGACCTTTCACGTCGTCTGGCACCCACGGTTTTATATACTGCTAGAAAGCTGACAGTGCGCTGAATTTGGCACCGATATTTCATCACCGTCAGAAAGGCAGGCCTTACAGCCTAGAGTTATCGCTGGGCAGTAAGGAATACTCCCTCTGACAGTACAGTGCTATGGAACACTACTGTTTGGGGGCGTTCCTTACCGCCCAGTGATGATGCTAAGCAGTAAGGACCGCCCTACTGATGGTGAAAGGATATCGGTTCTGAAACTAATGGTACCGATATCTTCAGCATCCAGGTGCGTACCACCAAAGCACAGCTTTCCAGTGGTATATAAAACCGTGGGTGACAGAGGAAGTGAAAGGTCTTCTTTAAGGTGTTTTTAGACCATGTCCTTATGTGGTCAGTAACTTTTCAGACATATTAGGCTAGGTTCACATCTGTAAAAATTGATGGAGAGAAAAGTTCTGCAAGGAGGACTTTTCTCTCCACTACTTTCAGTTTTGAAATGGCAAACTCCATTATAGTCAATGCAGTGGCGTAACTAGCAAAGACTGGGCCCCCAGCAAACGTTTGACTTGGGCCCCCCCACGGTATAGCATCCCCTTTCCTGGCCCCCACACAGTATAATGTCCCATAGTGGCCCCTCCACACAGTAGAATGTCCCATAGCGACCCCTCCACACAGTATAATGTTCCATAGTGGCCCCTCCACACATTATAATGTCCCATAGTAGCCCCTACACACAGTATTGAAAAGACCCCAGAGTATAATAATAGTAGTATTTGTTGGGGTCGCATCTGCATCCGCTTCCCCTTCTGCTCTCCAGGGGGCTCCAGCGACATGATATGGGATGCAGAAAGGGAAGTGGAGGCGGCCTTGAGCAGGAGCAGGGATAAGTAAGTAAATAGGACCTGTTACCTGCTGAGGTTACTCCAGCAGGTAACGGCCTATTTAAAAAAAAAAAAAAGAAAGCAGCGGGGGGCCCGCCAAGCCCCCTAAAGTCCCGGGCCCTGTGGCAGTCGCTACAACTGCTACCCCAGTACTTACGCCACTGAGTCAATGGATTTTGCCGGTGTCCGTATGTAACCGCATGTTGCTGCTTTTTTCATGAATGTCCCCCTCCAGCTGTCCCAAGTGTAATTTCCTCCTCCAGCTGCCACCAGTTTAATGTCCCCCTCCAGCTACACCCACAGTTTAAGGTCCTCCTCCAGTTGCGCCCAGTTTAATGTCCCCATCCAGTGACCCCAAATTTAATGTCCCCCTCCAGCTGCCCCAGTTTAATGCCCCCCTCGAGTTGCTCCCAGTTTAATGCCCCCTTCTATCTGCCCCCCAATTTATCTGCCCCCCAATTTAATGTCCCTCTTCATCTGCCCCCCAGTTTAATGTCCCCCTCCATCTCCTTACCCCGTTTAATGTCTCTCTTCATCTGCCCCCCCCCACTTTAATGTTAGTTCCTCCATTTTCCCCCAAAGTTTAACATAAAAAAAAAAAACACATACTCACCTCTCCTCGCTCCCCTGCTGCTCTGTCAGCAGTTTCTGCTCCCAAAGGTTTCAGGGAGCTGCTGGCACGATGTGATGATATCATCACATCACGCCTACAGCTTCCAGGCCGGAACACACTGGGGCACAGTGGTGAGGCAGGGAGCGGATGGCTCCTGTTTCACTACTCTATTCAACTCCTCTGCAAGTTGAAACTGGGACATACCTCTCGTCGACTGGGACGGTGGGACAAGATCCGCTGAATCCAGGACGATTGGGAGGTATGAAAATACTTGTGTGTACTTCTGGCTGCTTGTGTGGTTGCAGATGGAATACTATTCACAGACAGCAAGCATGCAGCTATGCTCATAGTTTTCTATTTTCCTATGCCATGCCTGCATTGTAGATGCTAGAATGTAGTGGGTATTTGCATGTACCTGCTCTATAATTGCAGTTTAGTGTTTCTAGATCTCATATGATGGGACACTTGGGCTTTACTCAGATATTTGTTTGCTCATATTCAGTTACTCCTGGTAGAATTTCATGTAAACGAACCAAACTAATTATAATAGAGAGGGGAAGGGGGCAGACTGCTCCTTATTGTACATGCCCACAGCCTCAAAGTAAAATGCATAATGTGCTTCAGCCAAAATGGGGGAATCAGCAGCAGAAAAACTGTTAGCACACCATTTATGAAGGCTTATACAGTCATAGAACAGACTGCCCTGCAAGACCCTGCACATATTTCAACTTTTCATGAAAGCTCAGGTACCCTTTAAGGTGTTGAACATGCTCAACAACCCATTTAAATACATACATTCCCACTTCTGGTTAGTGTACTAGTGCTTACAGACAGACATCTAGTAAACCTCTTTGCAGTGATCTCATTCATTTTATTTCTTTCCCTGCATTGTATAATAAAGATTATAAACAATATTCAGGTCAATGGATAAAAATGATTGCTAAACACCGCTAATGACTTTAACATGTATTTATTTTTGACCTTTGGTGGATCTAGGCCACAGTATGTGACATGTTGGTGGCCATTCTCCTGTTGTAGACGTTTTGCCAAGTGACTGCATCACTTGTGACATTCAGATGGACCTAGCAATGGATGTATACAACTGCAGTCCGGAAGGCTAAAAAAGAAACAACACTCGTACGGAGAATTGAACAGATAAGGGCTGTTACGGCATTTACATATGACCATTAAAAAAATACAGGTGAGTGCTAATGACCTACAAGTTAGAAAAGAGTCCTGGAGGTGTTGGCAGGGCACTCACAGAGTGCATACAAAAGGGAACATTGTCACAGAAGGGGATTGTGTAGCACCATCCATAAGTCCTCGAATTCTCATGCAATAATGTGTGGGGGTATGGAGCTGTAGCGCAAGCCTGTGACCAATGTGAGGGCTAGTGGTATACATCTTGGTACGTCATAATACAGCCATAGTTGCTGTATTGTTATGAAAACTAAAAGTAAATTCTGCTGCATTACAGTAATAATCCACAAAAGATGGCATCAGGAATGTGAACAAGCCTTGGGCAGTGAAAGGACATAAGGCTGTCTGGAAATTATATATAACGCAGACATTGAATGTAGTCAGAAAGATCAGAACGGAAATACACGATATGTATAACAGGTAATGAGACCAGGGAGGCAGTGATCTTTATAGTGGTGGGCAGATGCGTTACTTGTAGCTCCTGTGCCCCAATGCAAAATCTGTAACAGACCCCCCTACCTATCATGTGCCATTTATGTGTCTTATCATGTGGCAAAGGAGATATTGGGTTCTATAAGGACCCGGTTGTGGCTGCGACCTCTGCATTTCATCTAAACTTGACATTTATCATTTTCCAAAAGCCAGTGCAAAGGGGGCACACAACACGCTATTACTGATTCATTGTTTTTGCACCACAAGTACAAGAAGGCAACTTATTTGGTGATTTCAGCCTGACCCAAAATCCAATATAAAGACAACAGCACACAGTGCAAAACTCAGTTTCCTATGTATTATCTTTTCTTCTAGTTCCATAGAAACTTGGTTTTGTAGGAACCTCAGCAACAATCTTAGGTTGCAGCCTCTAGGTCCATTACCATGGACAGCTCTGTTGTAGGTAGTGCTCCTAGTATCCATTTCACTGCTACCTATAGTACCTCTCTCTTATGAGGGCATGTGTACTGTTACAAGACTGTCAGAGAATTCATCTAGGTTCAAAACAGGTTTTAGTTGCACAACATGGCTGAATATTCGCAAGGTTTGCCCAATACACTGAGTCTATTCTGAAATCTGTGGTAACATAAAATAGACTACTGTACCCAAATCAGTAAATTCTTTGTAGGTTGATTTTAAGCCCAGGATCATAATTCAGTGTACAATCTCCTCCTGGCTGAGTGGTTGTAGAGAGTCTGGTGTATTGCTTAGAGGCAGTTCTTGCTGTGCCTTAGACGTTAGAGACACCTCTTCTGAACATGGATCTCCATTGCCTACAGTGAAAGGCAAACCCATGGCAGCCTGATTTTCCTGAAAGTCCACACTCTTGGCACACTGGATGCCATTGGCAAGGTGCTGGCTCTTTGTAGCCACTGAATTTATACTTTGTTCTGTACTAATGGCCATTAATGGCTGGCTGCTCCAGTCTTGGCTTCCATTTTCAGTTACCATGGACTGAGTCTGAGAGTTAGAGAGTGGAGTCAAACAAGTCTCAACTTGGTCTTTGTCTGGATCTAAACTAAGTTCTTCCTCTTCTTCAGAGTCCAACCCAGCACAATGACCACTACGCTCAGAAGCAGAGAAATCTGAGTGCACAATGACGTCAGCCTCCACCTGATTCTGAGATGGATTCCTGTGGTTCCTTCCAACATCCACCTGGAGAGAAGTAAATCATTATTCCGTATGCCGAATAGTAAACTAAAGCAGAACATTTATGTTTACACTCCCTTAAAGGGGTTGTCCAAGACCAGATATTAATGGCCTTTCCTTAGGATAGGTTACCAATATCATATCTGGGGGGTTCACACCCAGCACTCCCCCCAATCAGCTGATATGTGCACAGTGCTTGGTGTCAAAGGAAGATGGCTCCATATACTTTGCAATGGCTGTGCTACTGCAGCTCCACATCCATTCACTGGAATGGGAGGTGAGCTGCAATAGCACGGCACTGCACTCTACCCTGTGCACTTTACTCATCATGGTGGTCCTGGTTGTCAAACCCCCACAGATCTAATATTGATGACCTATCCTAAGGACAGCCCATCAATATTAGGTTTTGGACAACCCCTTTAATCAATTTTACCTTATGTGGTTCATAGGAAATGTCATGCAAGACCATCCTTAGACCTCCAGAGGTCATATGATTCGCTGAGCCATTGGCAGCACAGGTGAGGTCCCCAGTGATGGTATCAGCATAGCTGGTGATGTGATTTGCCCAGTTCTGAGTGATTGATCCATTCCATGAAGGCTGAAAGTAACAGAATATGGAGATAATTCATGCAGACAGTTAATCACTGATGTAAATACTTAATACTGTGTACTAAAGGTCCCTAAAGAAGAAAAGTGGGTCTTTGGTGCTGTTTATATTACATTTCCTTTATTTTCGATGTATATGCTACACATCTCCCACATATGTGCCGAATGTAAATCAACCTTAAGCCTCTTCATGTTAAAAACCCTATACCACACAGTATGCATTTTCACTGTATAGGTAAGCATAGCAGGCTATGATTTTCTACAAAGTAGTAAAAACAGATGCGCTTAGCTCTAAAAAAAAAAGAAAAAAAAGAAAGAGTCCAAAAAAAAGTGTCCCTCTGGCCTCCACCTGGCTGGTATACATTGACTGGTGTTATTTATTAACGCCAGTCTTCATATCCCCGAAGTCGGAGGAGGGTGCACTTAATTTACGTCAAGATGCACCCCTGCTCATAAATGATTCGCACCCTCCACTGGGCCCTGCATCTGGAGAGGAAATGTACATCAACTCATAGCCGGCATACATTTACCACATCATTTCTGGCGTAAATAATGATAAATCTGCAGGACCTAGGGCCCTGCTCCCTGTACACCCTTGTCTCGCCCCCTTTTCTGGCCCATAAGGGATAATAAATCAGCCCCGTTGCATTCTCAACGGTGCAGAATCAGATACAGTGTTGTGCTAAGCAGAGAGTCACTGCAAAAAAGTATTAAAAACATACCTCAAAATATACTTTTTTTTTTACAATGGTACC
This sequence comes from Leptodactylus fallax, assembly GCA_947044405.1. Classification (NCBI taxonomy): domain Eukaryota; kingdom Metazoa; phylum Chordata; class Amphibia; order Anura; family Leptodactylidae; genus Leptodactylus; species Leptodactylus fallax. The sequence continues at coordinate 2,383,377 of CAMRHE010000081.1, read as the reverse complement.
TTACAGCTGTCATAGGCCCCATCAAACGCATATGTCCTGAGTGAACATGTCTGGCTTGAACGTAATGTACACAGAACTGACACATAACAAAAGGACTCTATGGATACCCTCAGCCTATCTACTGAAAATATCTCCTGACACACAGGATGAACATGGTGTGCACCATGGTGAGCCTTCTTCCTGATATTACTTTCACAGATGTACATGCTGATAGCTTTGTGATCATAAATATATAATATATATATATTTCATATTAATTTTATCCACAACAATTCTGTGGACACATCTACTGGCAGTACGATAAGGTATAAATGGTTACTTCTAATACACAGGTTGATGTTGTATATGCTTGTATTAGCTTGTCTAGTTGTAGACTTTATCCTCATGCACTAATGTATTCCATAATGAAAATCTTTATAATTAATAACTTTGTTATTTCTTGTACTCTTCTGCTGTTTAGACATGTATCACATATGTACCTACCTTCACCTTCACTTGATTCTTGTCTTCTGTCGGTTGGTTTAAAACTAGACTATGGCTTCCTAATAGATCTGGAACTGGAAGAGAAGGAGTATCTTCTTGTGCAGGAGGCATCAAGGTCTCTAACTCATGGGAGTCTTGGCAGTGAGTTTGGGAACATGACCCCTGTCTTGCCCTTTGATAGGATGAGGGGCCCCTAGTAGACCTGGGCCCCAAATCAGATCCCACATCCCTAAGTAAGAATCAGTAAAGAGTGTGAAACAAATGACAAATAAAGCGCTGTCATGAGTTTAAACACATAAAATAAGAGAGTGCTCCAAACAAGTCATTTACCCGTTATATACTGGTTACATCGGTGATAATACACCATACAGATTGCTTCAAATATAGAAAGTCCAGAGCAGACTTTTAGTGGGGCGCCGGGTGTTTTAATGAAGTTTTCTCAAGATGCCCAATGATCCATTGTTTTGATTAAGTCCAGAATGCTAGCCCCAGTCAATTGTATTCTTATAATATGGGGCATGATATTTACATTATTCAGTTATTTCATACAAAAGAGAAAAGGTTGATACTCATATAAGACTGTACCGTAAAGAGGTTGCCTGCTAATAATAAAAATCAAAAAATCTCAACAGTCTTAGTTTCATATAAAAATCTCTTTATTTTTTTGCATCAATAAAATTTATAATTTGTAGCTACAGATACACCCCAGAAAGATCAGATGTATGAATAAACATAAGGCATTCCGCTCCAGAACCACCTGAAGATTAACGCGGGGAAGACCAAGGAGATGCTGGTGGACTTCCGTAAAGGCAGATGCCCTCCAAAACCAGTGGACATCCTGGGGACGGGCATCGAGATTGTGAACACCTATAAATACCTGGGTCTGCTCCTTAACAATAAGCTGTACTGGGCAGATCATATGGAGGCCCTGTACAGGAAGGGCCACAGCAGGCTCTACCTGCTTAGGAAGCTGAGAGCTTTTGGAATCCGGGGGGCACTTCTTAGGACTTTCTTCAACTCGGTAGTGGCATCAGCCATCTTCTTTGGAGTGGCCTGCTGGGGGAGCAGTATATCAACCAGGGACAGAAATAAACTTGACAAGCTGATTAGAAGGGCCAGCTCTGTCCTGGGGAGCCCACTGGACCCTGTGCAGGTGGTGGGTGACAGAAGGATACTGTCCGTGGTGAGCTCCATGCGGGAGAATAACTCCCATCCCATGCATGAGACTGTGATTGCGCTGGGCAGTACTGTCAGTGACCGACTGCTCCACCCTAAGTGTGAGAAGGAGCGCTATCGGAAGTCTTTCCTCCCCACCGCGGTTAGGCTGTACAACCAACACCGACCTAAGCGGAGATCATTACACACAGAGAACTGAAATATCTCTCTGCCTGTTAAATCCCCCACCCCCTCTGCTACGTCCTATCTGTCTGTCTGCTATTAATGTAATGCCTCTCACCTTGGAACATTCCTGTACATGTTGTATTTGTATCTGCTTATCTTATCTTATCTTTGCTGCTGTAACACACTGAATTTCCCCACTGTGGGACTATTAAAGGACTATTATTATTATTATTATTATTGATACTGTGTGCAGGGGCCCCTATGGGACATTATACTGTGTCTGTCTGCTATTAATGTAATGCCTCTCACCTTGGAACATTCCTGTACATGTTGTATTTGTATCTGCTTATCTTATCTTATCTTTGCTGCTGTAACACACTGAATTTCCCCACTGTGGGACTATTAAAGGACTATTATTATTATTATTATTTAAACCAAAAATGACATTTTTTCTTTCTCTCCTCCCATCTACATTATTTCCACTTCACTTAAATGGCATTAGACTTAAATACCCATTACACATGCACCCAAGTATTGCAGCTACCGCTAGTAACGTACATGTCTCTTACAGGATATCAATAGCGGGTATAAGGCCCACTGCACATGAACGTGCGGGCCGCCGGCCGTGACTGAACGGCACGGCCAGTGGAGGGGCGGCACATGGATGTCATCTCTGTGCCATTCGTAAACTGGACAAGAATAGGACCTGTCCTGAGTTTTTCTGTTCAGACTGTCGGCATAATACACGGTCACGTGCGTGGGCCGACAAAAATGAATGGGTCAGTGTAATATCCGGGAAAAACATCTGATCGGTCTGTGGTGTCTGTAGCTTTGAATTATAAATTTTATTGATGCAAAAAAAAAAAAAAAAGAGATTGTATTTTTATATGAAACTGCATTGGAGGTAGAGTTGTTTCAGTTAAAAAGAAAACATTTTTGTGGCTATTATATTTGGTTAATGTCTGCTAATAATGTAGCCACTGGGGCAATGTCTGGCAAAATGAAGGTTCCTCAGGAAAAACATAAGTTATTTGCCAGGGGTTTCGGAGGCCAGAAACAGAATTAGGGGACGTTCACACTACCATTGATAGTGTCTGTTGCTAGTATCCATTACAGAATGTTAACAGCGGACACTAACATAAATCCATTAAAAACCCCATTGATTTTAATGGGATTTGATCTGTTTTCCATTAGTGTCTGTTTTTTGTCAAATCACATGTTAGTTATTTTAGCGGACATAATAACACGGGATGCAGGACTTTTGTGTACGTTGAAAATAGCATATTTATTTTTTAACATTATTGTCTATGGCTAACGAATGGTAATGGATGGTCGTCCATTATATTGTCCATTATTACAGTCTGTTTTTTTCTGCATATACTCAGAAAGCAGAACAAAAAAATAGGCAAAAAAACGGACGGTATAAAAAGGGACATTACCGGACACTAACTGATGTTAGTGTGACAGTTTCTTTTAACTGACACATTATCAGACACATTAACATCAGTTAGTGTCCGTAAATGGCCGTTATGACAGGCACCCGTTTTTGTTTTTTTTTTGTTTTTTATGGACCCTATCAGAATAGACATCCAAAGTTAGTAATGCCCCCTTACATGGACATTTTGAACCCACTGGAGTGGAAGTCACTGTTAATGAGGCATATAGAAAGGGGTAAGCTTAATAAGTCAATCCCTTTAAAGTGAAACTAAACTTTCGACATACCGTAAGTATTGTATTAATAAATTTTGGCTCTTTTTTGTGAAATACTGTGCTGAAACACATTTTCTATCCCTATTTCTCAATTGCTAGGAGAAATCTTTACACTGTTTCTCTCTGTATGCGGGCTGATGTATCATGCAGGAAGGCTGGAAGTCACTTTTACACATTTAAATTGAGGGCATTTTAAAGCATAGAATAGTGATGATTGTGTCATTTGAAAGATGAGATTCTCAGCTTTCATACAACACCAAGATCACTGTTCTACCTGTATTATTTATCCAGTTGAAAACATAGTGGAGTTTGGGAGCAGCTGCCTACAAGTATGCCAATTCTGACTATTTTCAACTGGTGATATCTCTGAAAATAATACAGGTAGATCTGGTTTAATATTGTCTAATCTCATCTTTCATATGACATCGGCTTAACTGTTCTAGGTTTTAAAATTTCCAACATATAACTGTTTAAAGTGACTACACCTCAGCCTCAGCTTTACTGCATGATACACAAGTCCAAATATTGTGCAGCTTACAGCTAGCAATAAAGAAATAGGGAAAGAAAGTGGATATCAGCAGAGCATTTCACAGAAAGAAACTAAATTAATCAATAAAATATATTACAATATTTATTAATGTCGCAAATAGTACAGAACAGAAAATCAAAAGTTGTCTGAAAGTTTAGTTACACTTTACATAGTAATATTTGCACCAGTGTTGTGACGCCATGGAAAGCATTAAATCTGTAGATGCTGGCCATCATCTGTAAAATACTGCATAGCCATTAGGGCACATGTCGTCTTGCCAACACTTTCCTGAACCCTCTGGATCTTATTCCTCATTTGCACTACTAGACAGTTGCTGGGTATAGTGACTATTATTACAATTCTGGTTGACTTACCTCTGCTTGCCCTGTTGGAAGCTTGCACACATACATAGCAGGAGGCACAAAAGGCACAGACAGACACCAACAATGATACCAGTAACAGAATTCATATCAAGGACATCTGAAAAACAAATATAGCATTGTATGGATCATATAGAATGGATAGATACTACAGCAGAGATGCTTTTTATGGCACATCAAATATTTTATTAGGCCCCATGCACACAATCGTAGTAGTTTTTCATATATAGTCAGCGATTGCCATTCATTTATATGGCCCCATACATACTTTGTTGTGGCCGTAGAAACCATCTGCAAATTATGGAGCAGGTCCGATTCTTGTCTGTATTTGCGGCACAGACTCACGGAAGCCTTTTTGCAGATCCACAATTATTGATGACACACTGATGCAATGTGGATACATTTTTTTTGTGGATTGCAGATCAGTATTTGCGGACAGTTAAACCACCACTACATGTGCATGTAGCCTGTCTGTGAGTCTGTGAGACAAGAACAGGGCCTGCTCTATATTTTGGGATAGTTTCTATGGCCTAGACATCAGTAAAACTACGGTCATGTGTATGGGTCCTGGTCCTAAACTCTTCTTTTCATTGAGTGGTTTGGAGTCACTCTCAATAGATATAGAAGTGATATAGATATGAAAGAGAAGACTGAGAGTTTATGACATTTGTGATTGACATTTTTTTGAAGAAATAGGCTTTAGGTTGTGTTTACATGTCATGATTGTTCTGTGGCTTTTGCTGAGGCTTTCACAAAAAACTCAACAAAATGGTGTACCAAGGAGTAATTAGAAATTCCCCTTCGCGGTGAGAAATACGTAAGATTTGTCTTCTAGCAACAACCACAGTGATTTAGTTGTATACAATAAGGTGTAACATCTAATAGTTCTGTAGTCATTTTTTTAATAAAAGACAATGATGTATCCAGACAATAGAAAACAAAAATTTTACATTTTATACCTGGAGGTCTTGGAGGCAAGGTCTCAACTTCTACTATGTTGGAATATGGTCCCCATCCTGACACAGTCTTGGCTCCCATCTTGAAGTAATATTTGGTCCCACTTTGCAAACCATCCACTTCTGCACTGAAAGTATTTCCTGTATAATACAAAACATACTGTATTGTTAACATGAAAAATGGGTTGAGATCTCTCGATCACATCAGTCCCTGATACAGCCATTAGATCATATAATGGTTTACATACTGTATGTCTAAACTTTAAACGATTGTCCCACAAGTAACATGAATTGTTAGATCATGATACATAACCATTTGTTAACTCGAACCATTAAAAAATGCTCCTGTGTCTACATTGCTGTTACATATTTGTCATGGGGCCTCTCAGAATCTTTACCTTATTGTGTCCATTGCCAGTGGTCACACATGCCCAGTAGATCCATCCCACTGCACTGTACTTTTGGGCATTTCTGAAATTATGCAAGCCAACCAATAAAAATCAGTTCACTCGAAATGACTAGAAGATTTCCTGATGTATACCTACACCTATCATGTGGTATATTTTTTTCAGTGGCCCTCTATATAGGAAATCATAGTGTGTAAACAAGGTATACGGACAACAACCCCAAAAACAGGCAGAAAGGATATTCTTTCGGCTTCTTTTCATTGCATTAAGTCCTATGGATATGTTTAATGTCTATGCCCAGAGCCTTTCCCTGTGTATCTCTGTCAAATGTAGGGTTCACGTGCTGTGGGTAGAGTCATAAGCATTGTTTGTATTCATATAAGAGCTTGCTCCAATACTCTGTGAGTTCAAGCGCACAGAGCATTGGGGGAACTTATTACAAAACTGATTTACTGTAGATGGACGTTAATGTGGCACATTGTCCTTTCTGACGCCAAAGATGTGCTACAAAATTTGTTGTGCACCTTGCTCACCACTTTCTGCGAATGGGGGCAGAGCAGGGCGAGCCGGGACAGGGATGCCTATCCCCGACATATTTATTATACAGGTGCATCTCAATAAATTAGAATATCTTTGAAGTGTTTATTTATTTCAGTAATTAAATTAAAAAAGTGACGTCCTATATTTTCTAGATTCTTTACACACAGAGTGTTCTATTTCAAATGTTTTATTTCTGTAAATGTTGATTATGGATTATGGATAATGAAAACCAAAATCTAAGAAAATTTGAATATTGTAAAAAAGTTCAGTATTGTAAATTCAGTGTGTCACCTGCCAAGGTTTCCTAAGCCTTTAAATGGTCCCTCAGTCTGGTTCAGTAGGACACAGTCATGGAAGACGCTGATTATGGATTGTATTACTGAATTACTGAAATGAATGAACGTTTCAAAAATATTCTAATTTATTGAGATGCACCTGTAGCTCACGCCATAAAATTGTTGTGAGTTATATAGGAAATCCACGGCATTTCCTGACCGACATAGATTTCCATTCTGATAATTCAGGAAGGCCTTGAGCCAGTCGAGGTGGTTAAGCTCCAGTATATTCACATCAAACATAAACCCCTTTTATGATTATTATATACTCCTCTCATATCATTTACAGTATCTAAAATGGCATGGCACAGTAAACTTTGTACAATCTGTAAAAAAATATATAACACGGTAAACTCTATAAAGAAAAAAAAATAGTGGAATTGATGTTTTCTTTTTCCCATTCCCCTATAAAGTAACATTTATACATGTACAAAGTATTTACCCAAAAGCAAGGCAATTATAAAATATGGCTATATTAAACTTACCTGCTATGTTCACAGAAGTTATGACTTTAGGAATGTGAAGGTGAAAAAAAAAAACAGTCGCTGTACCTTTGAAGTCCAAACTAGGCCGCATCCTTAAGGGATTAGTGGGGTTGTCTCATTGCAGACAACCCCATTGAGATTGGTGCTGCCCAGAAAACAGCAGATTTTACAAGGACAGCCCAAGTCCACAAGACGGTAAAGATTAAAGAGAGAGGACTTTATAATAATAATAATTTATTTTACAAGTTTTCATTATAACACAATGGGGCACATTTATCAGTACTGTCGTACTTTGTATCTTAAACTACAAATCCCATTTGTCATTTTAGACATATTTATCTGTCATACGGACCTTCAGAAATATGGAGTGTTTCTAAAAGCTCCAAAATTTTGACTTAAATGCCATCTGACTAAAAGTATCATGCTTCACCATGAGATAAATATTTGGCACAAAAAATGTAGACAAAATATGTAACTAACAGGCTGTAAGGAACAAATATTTGGTGCAAGCATTAAAACCCAATTTTTGGCACAAAATAAGAAGACATACATCATCTCTCGCTTATTGAGGAGACAAATATGTGGCGCACAACATGAATTTATGGTGCACAAAGTTGGTGTAAATTCATAAGTTTACACCATGTTAAACTTGGTCTACTTTGCACAACAAAATCTGCGCCATATTTGTTCTTTTCTGCTTCATAAATGTGTCGTTAAGTTAGAGACATCTAAACCGCGCCCATTCTGGGGAACATTTTCAAATGTATTGAGCCTGTCGTATTTTTCTGTTCTTTCTGGTGCACACGGTTCATAGATATGTTGTAAATGCTGTGCACCATAAATTCTGATGCTAATGTAGTTAGAGAAGTGTCAGACTTATATTGATAAATATGCCCCAATGTTCACATGACATTATACATGGAATCAAGCTGACAAACTCCTTCATGTGGAGCCAAGCTACCATACAATATTGTACACTTACCTTCCTTAGTTAAAACAGTCCACATTTCGTCAGGGTGGCTTTTATTGGCAGTGTACATTATCAGATACTGCACAATTATACCATTTGATTCCAGCGGGGGGCGCCAGTGCACCTGAATGGAAAACTGTGACAGTGGCTGCAGCACCAGGTCTGTGGGAGCCGTGGATGGTCCTTAAATAAATGTCACAAATTAGAGGAAGAGGCATAAAAGGTGCCAGCGTTTTCAGAAATTATAACTCAATATCAGACACTGTGTGAGGAATCGATGTAATAAAGCAAAACTAATGACAAACAGATTCTTCACCTGTTTGTCAGTAGTTTTGCTTTATTCCATCTACTGACATGTACTGGATATGGTCAGATTACTACTAAAAATAGAGTTAGATAATAAATCTTAACCAAAATCAAGCCATAACTAAAAAACTATCTTAGCAGCCCATAATACAATACTGGCCCACAATATACAGCGCCCTATGGATTTATCTATGAACATGCTCAGTGCAGAACTGACATGTGGAGGATCACTGCATAAAGTCTGAGCTTTTACTATGCTACCTACAATATACTTAAAGTCGCCATATGCACTGCATTCAAGTGTTTTTCACTTACCTATTCTTAGGATTGGAAGATCAGCGGGGATCCGACATTCAGGTCCACCATTGATCAGCTGTCTAAAGTGACTAAATGCCGCTTCCATTTCATAGGCCATGTAATGTCACATACATTGGTCACATGGCCTGTGAGTAGCTCAGCCCCATTCAAGTGAATGGGGCTGAGCTGTAATACTAAGCACGGCCACTGTACAATGTATGACGCTGTGCTTGATTTTCATTGAAAGACCTCAATGCTCACCCAGATGCTGCGGTCTCTTCAAACAGCTGATCAGCAGGGGTCCCACACCTGGGATACTTAATCAATCTTCCAGGAAAACCCTTTAATGTCAACCAAGAGCTAGGAGGTGGATTTTACATGCTGGGTTCTCAGGGAGGGACATTCTTGTGAAGAATATCGCCTCGCCCAGCCGCCTGGCACCCCTGCGATCAAACTTCTTTCTTAACCTCCCACTCACACACCGTGAGCAGACCGGGTCATAGGATAAAACGAAACGAGCGATATAAATTTTATATATTTAATAACCCAAGTGGGTCGGTATGGATTAATAGCATATACAGAAATATACAATATTAATATGATCAAGCATAAACATACAAGCAAAAGAGCAATGATACAATACACCAAAATAAAAGGGAAATAAAAGATTAGAAATGATACCTGAGCACACAGCTCTGTCCTAGCTGTCTCTCTTCCATGCTCCACACAATAGACTCTTAGTTCGTTTCTCTAGGCCACAGCAGAGTTTTGGGCCTAGGGCGCAAGCTTAAGCAAGTTGCATAAAACAATCCTTCTACATGTTGTCCAGAACAAGTGAAAGGCTTCAGGCCTCACTGCTAGGCCCTCAATGCATTCCTCAGTAGGGCAAGCTCTCTCCTCTTCTCCCAGATCAGAGTTCCTTACTGCCTCTTTGCTGAATGACCCCAGAATCCAGGTCTGCCCACAGCATATGGCTAGTGCTCCACCCACCCCTTGCACCAAGGCAGCCCCCCTTCTCCCACCTTTGCAGAACCCTCGGAGAGATGGGTGAAGTTAAGGTCACTGGCTTGCTATCCCCCCATCGCCATCTGGCCAGGGATAATAAAAGTTCCTGGCTATAGCAAGCCATCTCCAATGAACACACATAAAACCAGTGAAGCGTATCGTCCAGCAATGTAAAACCCAAGTTAAACACAACATTCCAATAGGTAGGGGGAGGACGGACATGAGCAAGTAAAAATACATTTCTGAGAAAGATGTACAACTGAGGGTCGGTTCATCACACCTCCCCCTTTTAGAGCGTGTCGGGAGGAAGGACGATCCTAAGATCACCTTCCGCGGACACCTTGGCATCCTCACCCCGCCAGGACCTGCGCTGGTCCCTGACCATATTCCTGGCATGCTGATACCCTCTTCCTCTCCTGTCTGAATGGAGACTCTTCTAAGGCTCAGGCTCTGAATTAAGTAGACCTGGCTACCTCCTGCTTGCTCTGGGTCCCTCCCCCGAGTGCTGGCATCCCTCAGACCCACACTCACAACCCCAGGCCCTTGTGGTACTGGTGCTGAGACCCCATCCCGGAAGTCTCCACCCACCTGGCTACCCCCGGCCTGCACTGGGACCTCGTGCTGAGTGCTGGCATCCCGCAGATCCACACTCGCAACCCCAGGCCCTTGTGATACCAGTTTAGAGACCCCTTCCCGGCAGTCTCTCAGGGTCTCTCCCACACTAGCCGCTAGTTGGGAGAGTTCTAGGGGATTCTGCACCTCCCCCTTTGCTTCCAAACCTAGGGGCACCTCTAGTTCTGGCACAGGTATGTTTGGACCCTGTCCTCCCTCCCAGACGCCTTGCCCCTTTGGGCCTACACCCTGTTCCTCCTGTACTTGGGTGGGTGATGGTGATACCTTGGGCAAATGACTGAGATTATGCTTCCCCAAACCATCCCTCCACGATACATTGACAGGTAATACATTTGACACACCCCCTTCTTGGGTCCCACCTCCAGCACCCCATGCCGTCTGCACTTGGGCCATGGGCACGACTGGCACACCTTGGATGGCTGTTTCTCCTTCCCAGGACTCTTTCACAAGAGTTAGGGGCCCACGTACACGTCTCCTGTACAAGAGCTCAAAGGGAAAGAACCCCGTTGAGGCTTGCGGCACCTCCCAGTAAGCGAACAGCAGGTGCGGGAGATAAAGCTCCCAGTCGCGCCCGTGGGACTCGACTAACATCCTGAGCATCTGCTCCAGGGTGCCATTGAACCGTTCACACAGGCCATTGGTCTGTGGGTGATACGGGCTGGACACCAGATGTTGCACCTCTGTTACCTTACACAGGCCTTGCATCAAGGCAGACATTAACTGGGTACCTTGGTCTGTGAGCATCTCTCTGGGAAATCCAACACGGAAGAAGATGCCTACCAGAGCCTTGGCCACTACATCAGCCCGGGTGGAAGACAGCGCGACAGCTTCCGGGTACCTAGTAGCGTAGTCTACTACCGTTAATATGAAACGTTTCCCGGTGCGACTGGGAATGGACAGGGGTCCAATGAGATCCACAGCCACCCGCTGAAAAGGTTCGGTTATGATGGGCATAGGTATCATTGGTGCTTTGGAGCCTTGTCCCGCCTTGCCCATCCTCTGACAAGTGTCACATGAACGGCAGTATTTAGCTACATCTGTCCCCATCTTAGGCCAGTAGAATAAGTGGCTGAGGCGAGACTTGGTCTTAGCGATCCCCAGGTGGCCTGCCAGTGGAATATCATGAGCAATCCGCAACAACTCCACCCGGTAGGGTTGGGGTACCACCAAATGTTTCTCCCTGAGCCGACTTTCTTTTCCCTTTGTGGGGATTGTTTCTCGGTACAACCTCCCTTGCTCCCAGTACACGCGGTCCTTGTCCGACTCCAAGGGAGGTTGATCGGCACGCTCCTTCAATACGCCCAGACTGCGGTCAGCTTGGACAGCGTCCCTGAACTCCTGACTGGAACCAGACAGAAGAGATGTGCATGTCACATACCCGCCGGACTCCTCCGGCTCCAGTGTGGGGAGGTTAGTCATGGCGGTCTCAGTGCCATCTCCGGGTGACAGAGGGAACGGCTCAGGGGTCGGAGCGCCTTCCACCCCTCTAGCACTCTGGCTGCGGGTCACCACCGCAACACCAGCAGTCTGTTCCTCATCCAGATCGGCCCTGAGATCCCCGTGACCCACCTGACAACCTGGCACATTGTCATCAGTTGGGGTTGCCCCCAGCATCTCAGAAGAGCTCCCCTGTAAATCTGCAAGGCAAGAATTAGCAATTACATTGACACTGCATTCATTCATTGATTCACAGTGAACTGCATGGGTGACTGGCTCAGCCAGGGTCACACTGAGGGGGCTCTCACCACCCGCAGATGTGGGCGGGGCTACAGCCAGGTCAGCATTCCACAATGCCTCATTCACAGGCTCACTGATTACTTTAGCTGGACACACAGCAAGGGGAGACAGGCTGCAGACCCCTCCCTCTGCCTGTGTCTGCGTCTGGGTGACAGGCTCCACCACCACATTAAAATCGTCCTTCAGTACAGGCATTTTGAAACAGCGAGGTGGGGCTACTCCCACCCCATATTGGGACACCAAGGGCCCCAAATCTCTTCCCAATGGTACATTGGCAGGCAGATCAGACATTAGCCCCACATCACACATCCCTTTTCCCGCACCCCAATCCAAATGGACGCAAGCCATGGGCACAGTTAAGCGTTCTTGTCCAATACCCCTCAGGGTCAGAGTCTTTCCAGGGATAATACTGTCCGCAGGGACCAAGTCAGGTTGCACCAGAGTAACATCCGCCCCAGTGTCCCGAAATCCCATGACCACTTTACCCCCCACAATGACCTGTTGGCATCGGATTGCAACCCCTCCCTCCCCACCAAGTATACAGATGGGCCAGCTGCCGTGGCTGGGGAAAGAGGGGGGTTCTTAGAGCGGTTGGGGCACTCCGCCTTGAAATGTCCTGGCTGGTTACAGGCATGACACCGCCGGGCCTCTCCTTGGGACTTGGAGGGGGTACCCGGGGCGCCCAGAGTTCTTGGGACAGGGGAAGTAGAGGGGGCACCTGGGACAGAGTTTGTCTTACCCCACTTGGAGACCACAGGCTGTGGTGAACTCCAACTTTGCCCCTCCTTCCCGCTTGGGGGTCTCTGCAGTGTGGCTCCTCTCTTGATCCCTTGCTCCCTGGTGGACACATAGTTGTCAGCAATCTCTGCAGCCTTGTCTGCTGTTTTGGGTTTCCAATCACACACGAACTGGCGAACCTCCAGAGGGCACACCTGGAGAAATTGTTCCTTTATCATAAGATCCCAAATTCCCTCAAACGTGGTGACAGTAAGTCCTTTGATCCACTGCCAGAATGTAACCTGTAAGTGGTGCAGAACATCCGCATAGCTCTCTGTGGGACCCCGCTGGATATTCTGGAACTTTTTGCGGTACACCTCCGGCGTGAGCCGGTATCTCCGGATCAGCGCCGCTTTGATGGTCTCATAGTCCGCGTCCTCTGGTAAGCTCGTGGAAACATCCAGGCCTTTTCCCTTCAGCCGGGGAGACAGGTAACGGGCCCATTCTGCCTGGGGAATATGATGCTGCTTACACACCCTCTCAATTCCCCACAAGAACGAGTCCAAGTCCCAGTTATCTTCCAAGATTGGAAAGTCCTCGGATCGGATCTTTAGTGCTCGGGCTCCTGGAGTTGGTGCAGGGGAAGGTTGCGCCTGCTGGCAAAGTTCCAGCTTTTTTAGCTCAAGCTGATGCTCCATCTCCACCCGACGCTCTGCAGCAGTGGCCTCTCTTTCCGCCCGGCGCTCTGCAGCGGCGGCCTCTCTCTCCGCCCGGCGCTCTGCAGCTTCTCTCTCCGCCCGGCGCTCTGCAGCAGCTTGGTACTGGTGAATCACCTGCAGAAGGGCGCTATAGTCACTGGCGTCTATCTGCTGTAAAGCCATTTGCAAGTATAAGTCCGTTACCCCCACAGAACTGGGGTTACTGGTCCCTCCAGGCAGTTACCTCTGGGGTCTGGGCACCTGCGGAACCGTCTGGCATGGTGATGTTTTCTGGTGCCAGCCTCTCAGGACTTTGCTCCGCCTCCTGCATGGCTATGGTAGCTTCCATATCCGCCATCTCCTGGAGTTCAGCAGCAACCAAGTCCTGCAGACGTTTGGTAATGCTTCTGGTCCCACCAGCCATCCACTGGAAGCCGTTGCCAAATAAAAGATAGGACAGAAAAAAGAAGAAGGGAGGGAACAGTACTGTACCAAACTTTCACCGTATTTTAAGCTTGATCTCATACCGCGCTCGTTCCATAGGATTGCCGCAATCCCCAGTGTCTGCGTGATATCACACCCACACACTGTTATCCTAAGATCCCACAACGCTGCCACCACTGTGAAGAATATCGCCTCGCCCAGCCGCCTGGCACGCCTGCGATCAAACTTCTTTCTTAACCTCCCACTCACACACCGTGAGTAGACCGGGTCATAGGATAAAACGAAACGAGCGATATAAATTTTATATGTTTAATAACCCAAGTAGGTCGGTATGGATTAATAGCATATACAGAAATATACAATATTAATATGATCAAGCATAAACATACAAGCAAAAGATCAATGATACAATACACCAAAATAAAAGGGAAATAAAAGATTAGAAATGATACCTGAGCACACAGCTCTGTCCTAGCTGTCTCTCTTCCATGCTCCACACAATAGACTCTTAGTCCGTTTCTCTAGGCCACAGCAGAGTTTTGGGCCTAGGGCACAAGCTTAAGCAAGTTGCATAAAACAATCCTTCTACATGTTGTCCAGAACAAGTGAAAGGCTTCAGGCCTCACTGCTAGTCCCTCAATGCATTCCTCAGTAGGGCAAGCTCTCTCCTCTTCTCCCAGATCAGAGTTCTTTACTGCCTCTTTGCTGAATGACCCCAGAATCCAGGTCTGCCCACAGCATATGGCTAGTGCTCCACCCACCCCTTGCACCAAGGCAGCCCCCCTTCTCCCACCTTTGCAGAACCCTCGGAGAGATGGGTGAAGTTAAGGTCACTGGCTTGCTATCCCCCCATTGCCATCTGGCCAGGGATAATAAAAGTTCCTGGCTATAGCAAGCCATCTCCAATGAACACACATAAAACCAGTGAAGTGTATCGTCCAGCAATGTAAAACCCAAGTTAAACACAACATTCCAATAGGTAGGGGGAGGACGGACATGAGCAAGTAAAAATACATTTCTAAGAAAGATGTACAACTGAGGGTCGGTTCATCACAATTCTCCTCTCTGCCCTGCCAACACATGTATACTCAGCCACGTGTTAGCAGACTGAGTATTTAAGCTATCTGAAGTGTCTGGCCACCTTCAGTCCCCTAGAATAGCACATACAATGGGCTTGTAATATATGTCACTTACAGAGGACTGTGAAAATAATGTACATAAATATTAGTAAGTGACAAGAAAGCATTGTATCCCACCACTGACCAAGTACTGTGTCTTACTCACTATCTGGAAGGGTCATTTTTTCCACAATGTTACTGTAAGGACCATCCACTCCAGATCCACTGGACTGAACTGCAAACTCATATCTGGTGTATGGTTTCAATCCAGTGATGAGAATCTCTTCTAAAACACTGAAAAGACAATATACAGGTTACATGCACATCTCCAGGGCCTGGCGAGCATAGAGAACATAACAAGGAGCATAAAAAAGGTCCCGGTTACCTGTTATGGTAGGTGAACGTTGACGCGTTCTTAGCTCCCCAAGGTCCACATCGAATAGTGTATTTCACAATTTTGCTAGTGATTATGGGTTTCCTCCATCTCACCAGCATTGCTGTAGAGCTGTTTGGTGTCACTTGAATATGGCTGGGTGGCAAAGGTGGGATCTTCTCGTCTATGAGATCTTCAGAATAAAGAGGAAGACATGCTGTTTAGACACAATGGAGGGAATTCATTAAGACTGGCGTTTATGCCAGTCTTAATAAAGCCTACGACTAGTGCAAGATGCGCCTGAATCACTAAGAAGATCTAACTTCTTAATAATTCAGGTGGACTCCTGCGTGCCAGAATTAAAATCCACATCAGTCCGGAACTGGCACAGACTTAAGGTATAACTTATGGCAGATTTCTGAGTTATAGTAAATATCTCAAAACAAGGCTTATCTGTCCTGGCCCTCCTTGTCCACATTTGCAATACAGCTATTGTACTACTACATGGAGCAAACAAGATCTGATGTCTGATTATAAAATGTCTTTGGCCGTTCGTCTTCCATCTTCCAAGTGGCTGCTGGCTATTGTATCTAGGCAGAGCATGAATGGAATGGTAGAAGTGCTACAAATGTCTGGGATGGGAATACACACTAGTGCTTGAGTCACACCGTCCCAGATTTCGCTGAAAATCGGTGGAGAGAAAAATCCTACAAGGAGGACTTTTGTTTCCGCCAGTTTCAGTATAACAATCAGTGGAAACCCAGCAGACTCCATTATAGTCTATGGGGTCCATGGGTTACCATGTATAACCACTTTTTAAGCGGACAGGGTTCCCGTCTTTCAGGTCCCCATGCGGAGCCGAAGGATGGAAACCCGAACGCTAGTGTCAAACTAGTATAAGGGTATTACAATTGTTGCATTCAAGTCATGCAACTACCTTATCCTTAAATGTGTATTCTGGTTTTAGCAAATAAATTGTATTTTTTATTTAATACCATGATGTGCAATTTCTCAATGAATTAAATGTACTGTATTCATTCTTCACAATTTTTAAGATCTTTGCTAACTGATATTCAATAGGAAACTCCAATGTTTAGTTCAAGTTCATAGAAATCTGTCCTGGTCATGTGATGGACACATAGGTGCACAGCTCGGTACAGTATGATTATGAGACCTGTGTCTTGTAAGAAGTCATGCACTTGTGTGTCCATCAAATGGCCAGGGGAACTTTTCATTCACTGGAAGTGAATAATAAAGGTTTCCATTGCATCATAGCAAGCAGATATCTTGAAAAAAACAGAAAATTGATGACGAAAATTTATTTAAAAATTATACAACTTTTATTATTGGTTGAAACCAGAACACCTTTTTAACTCGCATGGCTTCAGGATGAAAAGGTTTCAATGGGTGTGATAGTAGAACAAGAGTTACAATTATACAAAAGTATTATAAAGTTATTTTTGGAGGACATGGGACTTGTGGTGTGTGGACTTTCTGCATCTGGTAAAACAGGAGTCCTGCCGCCTGTACAAGCAAAGTAATAGAATAAAGTGAAAGATATAATGACCCTTACCTGGTGGTGCAGCCGGGATCTGTCTGGTTCTTCCCTCCCACATGACTGTCTGAATTTCCTGCTTCTTATTAAATGCCACCAGCTTGACTTGGTATAGTTGACCAGGTGCTGATAGAGATGTGGAGGAAAGAGATAGTTATAAAATATAGTTAAATTGAGCATATGCAATAATAGATGGGGGTCTAGCCTCTAGGACCATTGTATATACTTGAAATAAATGGCATTTAATAATTGTTTCTAACCCCTATATACAAGTACGCTCAGCTCAGAGGAATATGTATGTGTTTTTAATGGGATGAGGGTTATAAACCACTGCCAGACACCTCTGAGGGACACGTTATCTCAAGTGAGAATGAAAGGATCAGACATGTTGAAACTAAAAAGTCTACCTCTTTTAGACTAGGATGAGTTAAAGGGGTATTCCCATCTCAAGGATACTATCTATACTGGTAGCTTATGTAAATTGAAGAGTTTTCCTAAATATATTGCATTAGCAATGCTGCTTTGTTTTCCTGCAATGTGAAATTATATCTCCCATTGTATACACAGCATTTCCATAGCCCTGAACCTGTGTGATAAGACAGGACAAGTGATGTCACGCACAGCTCTCGCTGTTATCTACAGCTCTGCTGCTCAGCTAATTGCAGTTTGTCTGTTATCTCACTATGTAAGCACTCAGATAACACTGAGTATGTTCTCTATATTTGATCTGCATTTACATTAGATTTCTAGCAATTATAAATATTGTGATACTTCATAGTGTTCTGTTCAGCAAGTTGGGGGGAGGGGGCTTTGACTGTTTGATAAGGAATACAGAAAGTGACAAGAAGAGACAGCAGGCAAAGCTGCCGAATCTGGGAGATGGGAAAATCCATTTAAAGGCAACATGTCACCAGGAAATTACCTATTTTTTTAAAACAGGTTTTATGTATAAACATATTTTTAAAGAATTTTAAAAATTCTAAATGTTATTATCTATATTAAGAAAAAAAATCCTAAAAATCCTGTATTTCTGACTGCCCACCAGGCCATATAATATGCTGAGACTTCTTGTTTTATGTAGATTTCTTTGCAGCAGCCCTCTCACTTTTCAGCACACTGATGATCACAGCTATCATGTATATGTAGGTGAGACACAGAATCCACCAGTCACAAGAGAGGATTTCACAGCTTATCTATTCCCTCCTCTGTGCAGTGACCTCTGCCCAGGTCACAGAGCATGCTTAGAAAACTCTCACATACAAGTGAATAGGGTCTGCTCCAGACCATTGTGTCTATGGCCCATGGTCCTTCTATAGGAGACAGGAAGTCACAGAATGTTTTTAGTGACATAAGTTGAAATTGCAAGACCTTTAGGACTTTTAAAAAAAAATATATAGATATTAATTTGGAAAATTAAAAACAACATCACCAAAAATTCTTCATAAATATGTTTAACATAAACATATGATTTAAACAATATGTCATTTCCTTTAACTCCTCTAACTAAGGCTAAGCTCGCATAGGTCCATTGTTCTGATCAGTCACAGGATCAGAACAACGGACTGAAAACTAATACAAGACTGGCTGCCAGTCACACCTGAATTAAGAGACTCTAATAAATAAGGTGCATGTCTGTGTGCCATAAAGGAAATCTAAGCCAGTGAGGAACTGGTATAGATTTCCTGTCTGCCGTGAGTTATAATAAATATATGAGGCTGAGGGATCCCTGCCCTGGCACACCCTCCACCTCTCTCCACTCACATTCACAGAAAGTGGTGAGCGAGGTGTAGAATGGGGGATGTGGTGCAACTTTCCGTCTAAAATAATAACAAACAAGACGGAAGAAAGCTTCCATCTTGTTTTTTTACATTAAATTACAGTAAATGATGACGGATGCAGACAGAATATGCTAGTTTTTCTGTCTGTTGTTCTGTTTCTATGATGGATCAGAACAACAGACTTAGCCTAAAGTGATCATTGGTGTACAATGAATGAAAAATATAGGATTGGCTCTACCTTTTGAATGTTAGGGTTCTAGATACTGGCTATTACATACAGTCATATGAAAAAGTTTGGGCACCCCTATTAATCTTAATCATTTTTAGTTCTAAATATTTGGGTGTTTGCAACAGCCATTTCAATTTGATATATCTAATAACTGATGGACACAGTAATATTTCAGGATTGAAATGAGGTTTATTGTACTAACAGAAAATGTGCAATATGCATTAAACCAAAATTTGACCGCTGCAAAAGTATGGGCACCTCAACAGAAAAGTGACATTAATATTTAGTAGATCCTCCTTTTGCAAAAATAACAGCCTCTAGTCGCTTCCTGTAGCTTTTAATCAGTTCCTGGATCCTGGATGAAGGTATTTTTGACCATTCCTCTTTACAAAACAATTCCAGTTCAGTTAAGTTTGATGGTCGCCGAGCATGGACAGCCCGCTTCAAATTATCCCACAGATGTTCAATGATATTTAGGTCTGGGGACTGGGATGGCCATTCCAGAACATTGTAATTGTTCCTCTGCATGAATGCCTGAGTAGATTTGGAGCTGTGTTTTGGATCATTGTCTTGCTGAAATATCCATCCCCGGCGTAACTTCAAATTCGTCACTGATTCTTGTACATTATTCTCAAGAATCTGCTGATACTGAGTTGAATCCATGCGACCCTCAACTTTAACAAGATTCCCGATGTCGGCATTGGCCACACAGCCCCAAAGCATGATGGAACCTCCACCAAATTTTACAGTGGGTAGCAAGTGTTTTTCTTGGAATGCTGTGTTTTTTTGACGCCATGCATAACGCCTTTTTGTATGACCAAACAACTCAATCTTTGTTTCATCAGTCCACAGGACCTTCTTCCAAAATGAAGCTGGCTTGTCCAAATGTGCTTTTGCATACCTCAGGCGACTCTGTTTGTGGCGTGCTTTCAGAAACGGCTTCTTTCGCATCACTCTCCCATACAGCTTCTCCTTGTGCAAAGTGTGCTGTATTGTTGACCGATGCACAGTGACACCATCTGCAGCAAGATGATGCTGCAGCTCTTTGGAGGTGGTCTGTGGATTGTCCTTGACTGTTCTCACCATTCTTCTTCTCTGCCTTTCTGATATTTTTCTTGGCCTGCCACTTCTGGGCTTAACAAGAACTGTCCCTGTGGTCTTCCATTTCCTTACTATGTTCCTCACAGTGGAAACTGACAGGTTAAATCTCTGAGACAACTTTTTGTATCCTTCCCCTGAACAACTATGTTGAACAATCTTTGTTTTCAGATCATTTGAGAGTTGTTTTGAGGAGCCCATGATGCCACTCTTCAGAGGAGATTCAAATAGGAGAACAACTTGCAATTGGCCACCTTAAATACCTTTTCTCATGATTGGATACACCTGGCTATGAAGTTCAAAGCTCAATGAGGTTACAAAACCAATTTTGTGCTTCAGTAAGTCAGTAAAAAGTAGTTAGGAGTATTCAAATCAATAAAATAAGGGTACCCAAATTTTTGCACTGGTCAAATTTTGGTTTAATGCATATTGCACATTTTCTGTTAGTACAATAAACCTCATTTCAATCCTGAAATATTACTGTGTCCATCAGTTATTAGATATATCAAATTGAAATGGCTGTTGCAAACACAGAAATATTTAGAACTAAAAATGATTAAGATTAATAGGGGTGCCCAAACTTTTTCATATGACTGTACATATTGATCTGTGGCAGCAAACTTACTCATATGAGTTAAGTCATATTGTCTCCTTTTCTTCTTTAGCTTTATCGGCCCCATATCCCAGTCATTCTGTTCTTGCCGGGAACAGGAAATGTTGTGATTCAATATAGGACACATCATGCGGTAATAGAGTCTATAACCAGTGACCTGGAAATCAGCGTGAGGCAGCTGCCAGCTTACAAGGAGCGAGTCTGTGTGGGCAATGACTTGCAACTGTATTGGTGACTGGTCCACTGTAAGAAGAAATGAGAACTTATAAAGATGGTTAGGAATAAACTGTAAGGATGATAGGAGGATATTAAAAAAAAACAATAATACCATAAAAAGGGACAGTGCGTGCATGGAAAAAAACAGAACACTATAGATCATCAGTTTACGCACCTTGTGTCAGATTGACTCTGTCCAATGTTCGGTGCAGAACCCAGTTTGAAGGGATGCCAAAGCCAGCTGATGTGGCAGCAGAGATCCGGACTTTATATATAGTATTGGGTTGTAATAAGGAGAGTGTGACCTGGGTCTCATTTCCACCAACTTCCAGCACATTGGCCACACCTAAAATGGCAGACATGCAATGAGATTTGGAGTTCAAAGATTTAGGGAAAAAGGCCCCATGTAGCGAACCACAGCCAAAAAATGCTGCAGAAAAGAGTGCAACGGAAACGCATTGCGGTTACTTCCACAGCGTTTTTCACAGAAAGGAAAACTCTGCAGACTTTCTGTCCCTATTATACCTATATGTTATTGAAATCGCAGCTTTTCCGCTGCGGATTTTTATCTGCAATGTGTGGATGGGATTAACCAGAATCCCATCCACTTTGCAGGTAATGTAAAACGCAGCGGTTTTTGCTGCTGCGTTTACAGTATTCGTGGCCTTTTTCAACCAAACGGATAAGTTTTTTAATGTTAAAACAGAGGCATATTTGTATCCATTTTTACTACTAGAAAATAATAGATCTGTTAAATGACTGGACCGGTCACTCTATGAAGAACTGGTGCGCACATACATTTCGGAAGCATACCATCTCTCTGGGTGTAGTATTCAATGCGATACTTTGTGATTTGTCCATTGCGCATTTCAGGCAGTAGGGGGAGCCATTTCACATGAAGATCCTCTGGAGCATCACTATTTAGGGCCAGCATGGGAGCAGCTCCTGGAACTACAGTAATAAATAAAGATTCATGAAATTCAGAACATTCATTCCCCTATTGACATAAATTTAGTATGCATAGGCACATGTCCTTATACCACACACTTTCACAGTAAGGCTAGGTTCACAGACTCCACAGCAGAATCCGCCGAAATTCGGCAGAGAGAAAAGTCCTGCACAATTTCAGTATAGCGGAAACCCGACGAACACCCAGTGCACCCCATTATAGTCTATGGGGTCCGCAGGTGTCTACAGGTAACTGCTGTTTTAGCGAATGAGCTCTGCATCTTTCAGGTCCCCCGTAGACTCGAACAACAGAGAGGCCAGAGCAAGTGTGAACCTAGCCTAAGACAAGGGCATTCCATTTCAGTATTCTAAATTTTGTGTAACCAAACGTAACCACTATATAATGTTCTAATATAATTTCTGTTTTTGTCTTGTGTCAGAAAGCACTGTATAAATGTGTATGGTGAAAATACCCATTAAAGGGAGTCTGACACCAAAAGCCAGCATATATTATAGAAAGCCATATATTATATAAAGCCAGAATATAAAGCCATATATATATATATATATATATACGGCTTTATATTCAGTATTCCAGATGATCAACATATACAAAATATATTAGCTACTGAACAGTTCTTTTACTGTTGGAAACTCATAATCCATTTAAGGCTGAGGCCCCATGTTGCATTTTTTGTTGCAGATTTTGCTGCAGTTTTTTGTGCCAAAGTCAGAAGTGGCTTGAAAAGGAATGTAAATTATAAAGGAAGCACATAGACATTTCCCTACTGTTAAATCCACTCCTGACTTAAATCCACTCCTGGCTTAAAAAAAAAAAAAAAAAACACAGCAAAATCTGCAACAAATACTGCTGCGTTTCCAAAACGTGGGGCCTTAGCCTAAAAGTGTTTCATGGATAAAAAACGAAAAGCGATTTCCTCATTTCTACAACTACTCTGAGGTTGTTCTCATATACTACTAAGGCTTCACCAAAGTAAACAAACATAGCTAACACCATTCTGACTGTGGTCACCAGTAAATGTCTCCATACCATCATCCGATGTCTGCGCCACAAGAGAATCTGAAGCACGGCTGGCTCCTTGCTGGGAATATGCTACAATGTAGATGGTGTAACTGGTGCCAGGCTCCAGGTATCTTACTGTGAACTCTGTGGTGTTGTTATTAACAGCAAACTGATACTCTTCATTATTAGAACCTGGAACAGAGAAATAGGTGGTGTTAGTATGCAAGACGTGCATGTCGCTACATTATCTGTGGCTTACAACCCTAATAACACGTACCACCCGTCTTTGCATAATGGAGAGAGTAGCCTACAACACTTTCCCAGTTGCTCTCTGGTCTCTCCCATGCCACAGCTACTGACTTGCTGGTTACAGACTGGGATTTCAAAGCTTGTGGTGGACCAGGTAGACCTTCTTGGACTGTAACATGGAGCTTTGCAATAGCGCAGATGCTTCCCAAAATATTCTCTGCCACACACTGGTAATACCCAGCATCCTCCAGAGCAACCTGTGTGATGACCAAGCTGCCTCTTGGCTGTATCCTGACTCTCCCATTGGAGGGAAGTACCTCTCCATTTTTTAACCACGTGATAGTGGGTTCTGGATCACCTTCAGCTCGGCAAACAAAGCGAGCAGTCCCTGCTCGTGCCCTGGTAATGGTCTCTGGGGGTTGAGTTATAACTGGAGGTACTGAAAACAGGACATGCAAACGAAAGAGAAAAAATATTAGATATCAAAAGTACTTGATAGAAAAGTGCATCACAGTCCAGGAGATGTTTTTATGGTGATATCTTTGGTTTTATCCTTACTAAACATCATCAATATAGTAATACGCATAAAAAATAGGTTGAGTTTAACCCATCATTTCTTAACATAATGATCCAGATTAAGGAAAAAAATAACACGTGTGATGCCAAGAAAAAAAATTCCTCCATACCTCAAATATGGAAATCACTAAAATGCATGGGTCACATCCACATATCAAGCAGAGGTAGATTGAAATGACATCCTTCTCGAAATTCATCCACCTCCCATATACTAAACAAAGGCCAACACACTCATGCAGGGCAGAAAAAGGGTTTGATGGAGCCCTCTGGGCACAAAATGGGGAAGTTTTTATTTGTAAACAAGACTCACAATAAACTAGGAAAGGAATATATCAGTACCTGGTAACACTGAATGGGATTAAAGCCAGACTGGAATAATTCCACCAAAAGAAAGAGGCACTCATGCACAGAGTTTTGGGTTTATTGCCCCTCATCAGTGCAAAGTAGGGTGCTGGATGGATGGGTGAAAGTTCATAGATGTTCGTTACAAGGGGTACTGTGTACTCTGAAGGGGTACACCTTCTGACCCTCACAATAAACTACTAACATTAGTACAAGCACAAAATTGGGCATATTATAGTACACGACTGGGACCCCCACTTATCATTAGAACCCAACTTCCCTGGGTGGACAGGTGATAAATGTCCATTGTGGGGCATCCGCTTTAGCAATGCTACCTCTATACTGAAGGGTAGATGTTTTAGACCAGGAGTATCGCTAATAAAATAGTCAGAACTCTCAGTTATGCTCTCAGTGTCTGTCTAAGGATCCATTTGGTAACAGGCTGGTGTTTTATGATATGTCTGGAAGTTGCATTTTCTCATTACCAAGGACGTGAAGATGGGCGGAAACGGTGACAAAGTGCTGAGTTAGTGGTTTTGTAGCTCGGCAAACATAAACTCCAGCATGATGGGCCTGAACTTGCTGAATCAGAAGACTGGTCTCTCCCAATAGGACGATATCAAAGGAGATCGGTTTTCCATCTGTACAACATACAGCAAAGAAGTTAGTCTTCATAAGAATATCATGTGATGTGCTTCAACATGACAGTACAGAATAAATATATCAATATGTGCATGGGTGAGGTTTGCCTCTAAGTGACAGTAAACCTGAGCTACAATAAGAACATAGGTTAAAAATGAACATTAATATGGAATGTTCATTTACAACCTAAACAAAGGAAAGAAGGTCTCCTAGTTAGAGATATAGAACAATCCTGGTTAGATAAGGTAGAAATGCAATAAACCAGCTGCACAGATACATCTATAAAATCAAGATCATATCCGGATGGTGTATCACTTTTTCTGGTCCATCAAAAGAAAAGAGAAATTGATAAAAACAGAACCATGTAAAAACCACCCTCTTTTTACAACAGAGCAGCTGTCGTCTATTAATGTCCGTTCCTTTGTCGTCCATGCAGGACTTTTTTCTCTGCCCCCCCCAAAAAAATAGATCCACAAAGGAAAACACTGGATCAGTTCTTTTTACATTGTAGTCAGTGGCAGACGGTGGTGGTAATATGACAATGTGTCCAATGCATATTTTCATAAAATACCTATATATATTGTGAGATTACCTCTTTATCAGGATCACCTTTATTGGGGTCAAAGGGCACTATGTGTGTGTGCCTTTGTGCAGCCGCATCCAAATCACACCACATAGGTTTAGGCTGGATGGTTGCCAGGTTTATTTAACAGGTTGGGGACAATAAAAATAATATAATCACAAAATAAATCCGTGCTTGACTAGCACTATACATCAGGTTTTCCTGTCCAGAGCTTCTCTCTGCCAGTGCAACAAACACACTTTAGGAACCTCTCACGCAGACTTTCTGTGTCCTCAGGCTCAGAGCTCCTTCTGGTTGCTCCACACCTTCTTTTAAGAAGCTATACACCTGTTGCTTAACTGCACCCATCCGAACTGAAAGATCTGGCATGTACTGGTAGAGCGGGTCTCCAGCAACCACATCCTTGCTCCAGATCGCCCAGAAGACCAACACTTGGGAAACCGCTCATTAGCGCCCAAACACATGTTCTAGTTATTGTAAATGGAGGAGGCCCGCACATTCTCTCCTATCCAGTAGTGCCCATGTTACAATGGTTAAAAAAGTACCACTTAACCTTTTCATATTACAATTCATCTTTTATTTGTATATGTTAGAATTGTGAAACTTTCAAATGTAGTGAAATGGTTAAAAAAACATGTCTTGCTTCTGTCTAAAAGATCAATGCATACCTTGTCGAGACCAGGAAATGACCGGTGTCACATTCCCTTTGGCTATACACTCCATTACAGCACTCTGGCCCACTGCCACAGTCAGGTTCTGTGGCGCTCTAACTATTGTAAGCTCATCTGGTAATGGTTTCCAATCTAGAAAAGGCGATACACAAGAAATAACTGGAAAAGCAACTCCACAAAAATCTTCTGGCCCATTAGTAAGGTGCTTAATGTAATAGTAGTGCAGGTAATCTTTTCATCATTGGCTTTATCTTGGAGAGTGTTATGTACTCATAAGGAGTCTTATAGGCTTATTTGCTTAATTCTGTGCTTGTTGCTAAACACACTGAAACTAATGCCACTTATTTAGGAAGTGAACAGGCCGCCAGGTCATCTGACCACACAGTGAGGGGACGTAAAACTTGTTGGACAACCCCTTTAAGTCCAGAAAAAACCTTCGAGGGGGTGTCCAGGATTTCAAAAAAATTGGCCCCACGTTGCAGAAAAGTGACTTTTTGTTGCCGATTTTGCTGCGGTTGTTTGAGCCAAACCTAAAAGTGGCTACAAAAGGAATTGGAAATATAAAGGAAGCTCTTATACTTCTACCTTCTGCTGAATCTACTCCTAGCTTTGGCTCCAAAAAATGCAGCAAAATCTGGAAAAAAAAAAGCTGATTTTTCGCAACATGGGGCCTTAGTATATGAGAACCGAATGGTAAATACAAAAAAAAATAAAAAATGACCATTATTTACCATATAAATTCTCACTGCTCCAGCACCCTCCAAACCCTCAGCGAAGACGTGATGATTCATGTGACTGCCTCAGCCAATCAATGGTCTGTTACCATTGAGACTTGTGATTGGCTGGAGCAGTGAGTAAGTAACGTTTATTTTTTTTTATTATTATTATTATTTAGTATTTCCTGCCTGTAGGCAATTTTCTTAAAATCCCACAAACCCCTTTAAGGCTTTAACAATGAATTCCCTGAGATATTTAAAGCTGTAACCAATGTTAAATAGATTGTATATATAAACAGCACAATATGCATGAAATTACCTTTTTTCACAGAGAGTTGAGCTTCATTGCTATATCTAATACTCAGCGAGTTGACGGCCACACAGCGATATAATCCCTCATCTTCCTGATGCACCCCAATGATCTGGAGGATACCAGAAGGAAGGATGACGATCCTGAAACATAATACAGATTATCTGACAGTCAGAGACGAGGTCTACTGAAACAGCAATTCCTACAATAGTGAAGCCCACCACTTTAGTTTACTTATGCCTCATACTATAGCATTGTTGTTATTTCTTGGCTCATTTAACTTCATTCATAGGATCTACAGATAAAGACTGCAATATCAGAACATTTTGGAAGATGCCACGCTTCCAGTAACTTTCCTGGCTATCCAACCAATAATAAACGGTGCCAACCTGCAAGTCATTACTCCAAAAATACAATGTATCATCAGTACAAATGAACATTGTGCCATCCTTCCAGGAATGCATTACGACAACCGCCAGTAATATACGGTGCCAGTCTTCCAATAGTAATCTATGCCATCCAACCAGTAATATATCACACAACTCTTCCAGTAATGTACATCACAATCCCTTCACTAAAACACACTGATCAATCCCTCCATCAAACTATTCCTTCACCTAGAAACTTCATTACATAATCGTACAGATTCTTTCATTCTTTAGCACCTTGTGATCCTTTTATTAGGGACTGGTGGTATGTAATTCTTAGATGGAGCAAGAGTGCCCAAATCCTTGTCATATACAGTATAAGTAACCAAACACTGACAGTCATATTCCAGTTAGTATGCAACTCCAATTGATGCCTGAATTACAGGCATTGGACATCTGCTAGCTATGGAAGAAAAGGACATAATGGACATAATACCGATAGAGACTAAGCATAATACACGCTACACACTGCTTCTAAAAAACTACATAGACCTATGCAGTCTATGTATGTACCATACAGTCCTTTCATTAATACAGTACACTGCAGTCTTATAAGTAATGCCCGCTGCACACCCCTCCTAATAATACACAGTGCACAACCCTTCATGAATACACACTGCACAACCGTCCTAGTAGAGCATAGTCCTTAAGGCTCAATCACACAACAGGGTTCATTGGATGTGTGCTAGCCGTTGTATTAACACACGTCCCATACACTTTAATGGATATATTCACACAACCATTGATTTAACGGTCCATGTGAAAGATCCAAGAAAAAATAGAAACTGTCATTTCTTTGGCCAAGTCCACAGATCCCTCAATAGACTCATGTCTATGAGGGATCCATGAAATCTTTTTTAGAGTGCGGGGCTCTATCGTGTGAATGTAATCTCTCTCTCTTTCTCTCTCTCAGATATGATTGCTCAGGAACGGTGGGGGCTACAAAAAAAAAAAATCCAATTGTGCCAGAATCAGTGGTGCAGTGCCATTTAAGGATGCAAAAAGATGGAGTTCATGAAGGTGGTGAAAGGTCCTCTTTAAAATATAAAATCCTTAGTCTTTTGAGTATATGTATATGTATACAAAACAGAAATATGCAACATACTGCACAGAGGCATAACTTCAAGCTCCTGGGCCCAAGTGCAAGATCTGTACTGGGGCCTTCGCTTACCATGTGCTATATACAATACTTTGTGTTATGTTGTAGAGAGTTCTTTGTGCCCCAGGGTCTTTCTATACCACCTGCAGCTATGCCCCTGTCACTGCAAAATACAGCAATATATAGTGCACTGCACAGTTCTCTCTATAATATACACTACACAGTTCTCTGTATAATATTTACTGCACTGACCTTCCAGGTTTATACCCTTCACAGTCTGTCCACTATCACACACAGTAAATACCATCCCACACTACAAATAGTAATGCACTAGTAATAAATGCTCAAAAGCCCTTGTAGTAACACACAATGCATTGTCCTGTATACGGGACAATCCTTCATGTAACAAACACTTTCTCTACCATGAACTGTACTGTGTTTACAATTATATAAACTATACAACTTTCACAACTATACACTGCACAATTCTTAACAGTATTATACAAGACACAGCCTTTCCTATGAATAATGCTACACAGCCCTGTATGCTTTACACACCGCAAAGTTCCTGTACTAATGCACATCCAGAAATACTAAGTGCACCGTCCATCATCTTCATACATGGCATTGCCCCCCAAGTGTTACAAAGCACTGAATTAACCTTCAGCTTTCTACATTAGCTTTTCAGGACTACAGTGCACTATTCTGCCAATATTACACAATGCAGAGACCTTCCAGTATAAGATGCTGCGTTACTATTACAGCATTATATACAGTAAGTTCTTGCAGTACAATACACCATAGCATGCTTCCCGTGATACAACAACGGAGATTTATCAAAGAAAATGGTACACATAAGGCTGACAATACTGTCATTTGTGCTCTGGCATTGAACAGAGTTCAAGCTGTAAAGGATCCATCACATGATGGACACCAACAATGTCCAATGCACAATAATGGGGCAGATTTATTAAAATAGTCTCACTATGCAAAACTGTCTTAGTTGCTCATAACAACCAATCACAGCACAGCTTTCATTTTGTACTGTGCTCATTTTGTATTGTATAGCGCTGTGCTGTTTTCTTCCGTCAAATGTGATGGAATCTGTAACAAAGGCTCTTAATGGCGTCTCTTACACAGATGTGAAGACAGCCTAAAACATCATAGTCTAGCCCAGACGAATATAAAGCAAGTCCCTGATCAGTTGCTATGGGCAACACTTCCATTTTTCCTTTTGATGAGTTTTTATAGTAAGGCCCAAAAGTATCTACCTGAACATACAGTTTGCCCCCCTTTAGATGATGTAATGAGTCTACTACCCTGTACAGTCCTGACACACCGGGGCAGATTTATTTTAAGACTGGAGTTTCGTAATGCCCCGACTGGTGCAGGGCTGTGGCCTCTTCATAAAATCAGAACAGAATAAGAACTGGCATAGGTTTCCATTATAACTCATGCCAGAAAATGGCATGAGTTATAATGAATATTTCAGGCTAAGGTGTCCCAGACCTGGCCCAACCAGCCTACAGTGGCACAATGTGGCGCGCAAGGTGCAGAACGATGGTTATGGCACATGTTTGGCACAAGAAAGAGCCTTGCACCAAACGTACGCTAGAATAGGATCCCTCTATGCCAGAAAACTGGCATTAGGGGATTGATAAATTGCTGATGGCCCTGCCCCTTAAGAAAAGTGGTGTGTGGGGTGCAAGACTTAAAAAGCTGCAATGTCTGCACAAATAATATAACTTGAGAAAAACCTGAGACTTTTTGATGGTCACAGTTACTCCCTATTTGCAACAGATACAGTAACACATGATGGAATCCATTCTAAATGCACTGTGCTCTCAATACATTGGGGCCCATTCATCTAGACTGGTGTATTATATGCTGGTCTTGATAATGTCTACGATGGCAGAGTATTTGCCAGATACATATAGAGGTGCCAGGCAGGGCGCCTCAACAGAAATCTATGCCAGCTCATAGCTAGGGTATGTTTCTGTCATTCTATACAACACAAAATGGAGTAAAAGGCAGTCAATTGGGTGCAGGCAATGGGACCACCCATACTCCTCCCCCATAAATATATTGTCTTCTTATGTGGCAGTGAAGCTTTTACCCACCATCCAAGCCTTGGTGCACTGTATGACTGAACTAGTCAGATTAACAGTTAAATTTAGCACACTATTAGCACTCGGTATTTTTCTAGAATTTCCATCAGTGGTTAAAAGGGTTGTTCACTATTAGAAAAACATGGCTGCTTTCTCCCAGAAACAGCAACACAACAGTCCATTTGTGTGTGTGGTATAGAATCTCAGCTCTATTGATGTGAATAGAGTGGAGCTGCAATACCGCACACAACCTGTGTACAGGTGTGGCACTGTTTTTGCAAGAAAGCAGCCATGTTTTTCTAATTCTGTCCATCTTCCTTTAAAATCCATCAGTCTGATGATCCATGATTACTTACCGGTTACTAGAAGGCAGAGGAATCTGGTCTTTCTGCCATGTGATCTGTGGTGTTGGAGACCCGTTGATGCCACACTCAAGTCTTGCCAGACTGTTCTCTAATACGGTCTGAGGTTCAGGATGCAAATGAAAAGGGGGCAGCCCTTCACAGATACAGAATAATACAATGAGATGTGGTATCACAGGATGTGAGAGAGTTACAGATACAATAACAACATCTTATATCGATCATGTATTTAAAGGGGGTCTGTCACCAGAACCCAACATATCAACCTAGTCTCGCAGATAGATAGGGTAGCGTCACCTGAATAAAATAGAGTTTTTCCCTAGTGAATTCGCTGCCTCTGTTGGCCACATATAACCATTTTTGTCAATATGCAAATGAGATCTTTGGAGCAACAAAGGATGTGCTGCTTACCTCTTTGATGCAATGGCAGCGCCCTCATTGCTCCAAAGAGCTCATTTGCATATTGACAAAAAAGGCAATACCTTGGCAAGGGAAGCCTTACAAGGGGGAAAACACTGTTTGATTCAGGTGACCCTAACCTATCTACCTGTGGGGCTGGATTGATATGCTGGGTTCTGGTGACCGCATAGCATTATAGCTATGACCTGGGAGACACATATCACTGGATAACTAGCCAAATGTGTCATTAAATAAAGGAAATATGGCAGCCACATATGGGCTGCCAAATAAGAAGGCTGTCACTAATTTTTAACAACATGACTCAAGATAATATCTCTAGAACTTCTATCTACTTGTACATTTTTTCATTTTAGTGGAAGTCTTCCTAAAGGATCATTGCTTTGTATGTAATCATTTAATGATTTACGAGGAACAAAGAAATCCCATTAATATTACATCTGATCTCAATATTCTTCTGCTCATTTCAACAAGTCAAAGAGAATGACACCATTAGTATATCTGATATGAAAACACTCCAATATTTAGCACTGTTAATATGTACCAATATATTAGGCTGTGTGGACGAGGCATACATTTCATATGTGTCTGTGTGGGTGTGTAGCTAGTTTTGCGGGAGTGTAATGTAAGCTCCCTAGTCAGCCATTTAGTTAGACTAGTGGCCCGGTCTTTTACTGGCTAGGCAGATATAGCCTGCTGTATGAGCTGGAGTGTGCCATGCTATGGATGAGTGAAGTTGCCTGTAAGACATATTAATGTGTAGGCAATTATATTTATAATAATAAAAAAAAAAATTAAAAAATGTTCTCACTCTGCTTTCTTTTATGGCTATCTGACTTGAATGAATGTAGTTGCCTGCAAGATATATTAGGGTGCAGACAAATTTAGAGCCATTTCTCTTCCATTTTGTTTCTTCTCAGGGCTGTCTGACTAGGCCAGTAGCATTGTTCTAGTACTAGCATTACACATACACACTTACTAATAGCCAATGGTTGTTGGGCTTTTCTATTTAGTGAACTGCGTACTTTTAGAATGATCATTAAAAGTTATATTTTAGTGTACCTACTTTATTTTTATTTTTTGGGATTTCTATATTGGTACACTTACCTTCATATTACAATACCCTGAGGTGTTATATCTTTTGTCTGTTAATATGTACCAATATATTTAGAGTTTCTGATACTGGCACATATAGTTGAGGTTTAAGGGCAGTCTACCACCATCAAAATCGGTTCTAACCCTCTTTTAACCCATATGCAAATGAGTTGTTCGGTGCGCCAACTGAATGGCAGTAATTACCAGAGAACCCAGTGCTGCCCCCTAACATAAAAACTGACAGGCACTGATGAGTGGCAACCACAGTCAAAAATGGGTACTGGGGCAGACACGGTCACACCCCGGGCTTACCAAACAACTCATTTATCTATGAATTAAAAGTTCATTTTCTTGGCTGCAAGAAAGCAGTTTGACACAAAATAAGTACGTTCACTATGTCACTGTCTTCCTCTACAACTGTGTATAAGTGGTTTAGAATAGATTTTGATGGTGATAGACTCCCTTTAAAGCATCTAGTTACAAAATATATGGTACCCACCTGCCAATCTGAGTGTGCCCGTTCTGCCCTGCAAAACTCCAAAGGAGTTCCTGATGGTGCAGAAGTAGCTTCCCTCAAGTCTTGCTCCTTCTCCTTGCGATATTACAAGTGATCCATCCAGCAGTACAGTGAAGTCTTCCGTGGTTAGTTGCTTTCCATCCTTCCACCAGGTGACATTATTGGACACCTCAGTATCATCTAGGTCACAATGCAAGATGGCATCCTGACCTGGCAGGAGAGTTGTATCTGTAGGTCCAGGACGGCAGCCAAGGTCTAGCCAGGCGCCCTCTCCTACAACAAATTGCCAAAAGAGAGCAATGAAGACGACTGTTCATATACACTTAGATACAGTGCCTTGCGAAAGTATTCGGCCCCCTTGAACTTTTCAACCTTTTGCCACATTTCAGGCTTCAAACATAAGGATATAAAATTTTAATTTTTTGGTGAAGAATCAACAACAAGTGGGATACAATTGTGAAGTGGAACGAAATTTATTGGTTATTTTAAACTTTTGTAAAAAATAAAAAACTGAAAAGTGGGGCGTGCAATATTATTCGGCCCCTTTACTTTCAGTGCAGCAAACTCACTCCAGAAGTTCAGTGAGGATCTCTGAATGATCCAATGTTGTCCTAAATGACTGATGATGATAAATATAATCCACCTGTGTGTAATCAAGTCTCCGTATAAATGCACCTGCTCTGTGATAGTCTCAGGGTTCTGTTTAAAGCGCAGAGAGCATCATGAAGACCAAGGAACAGACCAGGCAGGTCTGTGATACTGTTGTGGAGAAGTTTAAAGCCAGATTTGGATACAAAAATATTTCCCAAACTTTAAACATCCCAAGGAGCACTGTGCAAGCAATCATATTGAAATGGAAGGAGTATCAGACCACTGCAAATCTACCAAGACCCGGCCGTCCCTCTAAACTTTCATCTCAAACAAGGAGAAGACTGATCAGAGATGCAGCCAAGAGGCCCATGATCACTCTGGATGAACTGCAGAGATCTACAGCTGAGGTGGGAGAGTCTGTCCATAGGACAACAATCAGTCGTACACTGCACAAATCTGGCCTTTATGGAAGAGTGGCAAGAAGAAAGCCATTTCTCAAAGATATCCATAAAAAGTCTTGTATAAAGTTTGCCACAAGCCACCTGGGAGACACACTAAACATGCGGAAGAAGGTGCTCTGGTCAGATGAACCAAAATCGAACTTTTTGGCCACAATGCAAAACGATATGTTTGGCATAAAAGCAAACCTGTTGGAGTCTGCAAAAGACCTGAGACTGGGACGGAGATTTATCTACCAACAAGACAATGATCCCAAACATAAAGCAAAATCTACAATGGAATGGTTCACAAATAAACGTATCCAGGTATTAGAATGGCCAAGTCAAAGTCCAGACCTGAATCCAATCGAGAATCTGTGGAAAGAGCTGAAAACTGCTGTTCACAAACGCTCTCCATCCAACCTCACTGAGCTCCAGCTGTTTTCCAAGGAAGAATGGGCAAGAATTTCAGTCTCTCGATGTGCAAAACTGATAGAGACAAACCCCAAGCGACTTGCAGCTGTAATCGCAGCAAAAGGTGGCGCTACAAAGTATTAACTTAAGGGGGCCGAATAATTTGGCACGCCCCACTTTTCAGTTTTTTATTTTTTACAAAAGTTTAAAATATCCAATAAATTTCGTTCCACTTCACAATTGTGTCCCACTTGTTGTTGATTCTTCACCAAAAAATTTAAATTTTATATCCTTATGTTTGAAGCCTGAAATGTGGCAAAAGGTTGAAAAGTTCAAGGGGGCCGAATACTTTCGCAAGGCACTGTACATCAGTCAGAAGGTCTTAACATAAGGGGTTTCACATAATGTCAATGCTGTAGTATTTTGCTGCAACTATGCAGATGCTTTAAATTCTGGGCGACCATTGCAGAGCAGACCAATGTCTAACCTACAGCAACCCCGACTCTTGGTCACAAAATAGACTCCATTCAATTGAATGGAGCTGCAGTCACTGAGCAGTCGGTGACATCAAAGGGCTGGAACGGCTGTAGAAGAATCAGAGGAACAACATTTCTGGTCTTATAATAATAATAATACATTTTATTTATATAGCGCCAACATATTCCGCACCTCTGTACAACTTGTAGGGTTCAAGTACTGACAAAAAAAAAAAAAAAAAAGATACATTACAAAGAAATAGTCAATTCACACACTGGGACTGAGGGCCCTGCTCGCAAGAGCTTACAATCTATGGTCTTCTCTGCTACCCTCTGCAAGAGTAATAAACGGGGTGTACATTAGTAATAAATCTTAACCAGAATGCACTGGTAAGCTTTATTACTTCCTGGATAACCCCTTTAAATTATACTGTATTAAAGGGGTTGTTCAAAACCATTTTATATAAACTATTAGGGAATTCAGAGTTAACTGTGGAGCCAGAGTAGAATGGTCCTCAATATCAGATTGGTGGGGGTCTGACTCCTAGCACCCCCACTAATCAGCGGGTTACAGGAGCTGCAGTGTTCTGAAAAGACACAGCTCCATACGTTGTGTAGTGGTTGTATCTGGTTACTGCAGCTTAGTCCTATTCAAGTGAATGGGACTGAGCTACAATACCATTAACAGACTGCAGGCTTTCACTATTGAAAGGTCATGGGTGGAGGCTAGGATAGGGAAACCAGAGGACCCAGTTACTGGCAGCACTGGAGCAGCGGGTCTGGAAGGTGAGTGTGACATAGTTTGATAATTTGGACATTCTACTGCTTTTTGCATAACTATTTTTATTGGCTGTAGAACCCCTTCAATTTCTTTAATCCACATGATTTCTTGAAATCCTTCCCTGCCTATTTGTATACCAAATTAACCAGAGCCTTCCAACCTATTTTTACAGTATCCATGGTTACAGATAACCGCTATGGATACTGAAAATTTTTTCCCCACCCTTTAACTACTATTGTAGTATTAATTCCAATAATGAAACTGCCGTCTACTTTAGTGATTATATTCTTCACCTGCATTTCAGTTGCAATGGATCCTAGGAGCTTTTGTGAGGTTCCTACAACATAATTATTAAAAAGTAAGTAAAAAGTTGTTCATTACAAATGGAATGGAATAATATATGGCCCTTTTGTACTCAACTCTGTTTTCAGTACTATTATAAAAGCCTTGATACTGACATTACAAATGTTAAAGCAGTAACACATATGGATTATCTCCCTACAAAACATAGTACAACCTTTGGTTTCTATTAAGGATGTGTACGAAGTTGATGACCTCTCTCTCTCTCTATATATATTTATTTACATGCCACGGGTTGTTGGCATAGTGTATCTTATTGGGAACAGGTTTTGCATGTCTCTTTTCCCCTTATTGTCAGTTATATATATATGGTAATGTTATTTGAATATGTTAATCATAGTTGGTCACATTTGTTACTGTGCCTGTAAGTGATGCTGGTTAAGTTTGTCTGAAACATCTACAGCAACCCAGTGGAGGAGTGTAGGGAGGATGGGAGTAGTAGTTGCTCACAGTCGGGCTCATGGTGGCTGTAATCAGCTCCACCAATACACCTCTGGGGCTAATGCAGTGATGATGAGAGGTCCTGGGGTGTCGACATTGGTGATTGTAGTTTCCACTGGGCACACCCTGTGGTAGGTCTCCTGTCTGATGGTGTTTGGGATGCCTCTGATGGTAATACAGGATTGAGAACTCAGGAAACAATTGAGATCGGTGCAAACAACTCAGGGCTTTGCTGTAGTTTTCAGCAAGATAGGTGAATAGTTGAAATAACAATCTTCCACAAATATGGCACCAGAGCTTTGGACAACCTGGTGCTGGAGCAGAGGCTTTAAGATGGTTTCCCTGGTTCAGTCAGTGTTTCTCCATTTCTGGCAGTCTCCTTAAAAAGTATGCACTTTTCTTTTTTTCTTCAACAAAAATTTACCTGCGATTGCCCAGCTGCAAGGTTCCTAAAAGTTGCTGGCCTTAAGTTCATAGGTGCTTCCGGTAGTTGTAGCTATAAGGTGCATCCAAAAATTATCCTCACATAGTCTTTGACATGCATGTAACTCAAAAAAAGTGAGCAGAGAATAGGTAATTCCCATCTTGACTGCCATGATTCACTAGCCCTGACTGGTAACTGAGTGACCCTGACCTACATGCCCCAACTAAAACGCTCCTATCAATAGGAGGAAGAAGACTAGGCAGTCTCCTCCTCACTAGAATGACCTAAGGTTGATGGATGAACCATCTACCTTGTTACAGCATCACTGGTATAGTCAAATTAAAGTCACATTAGGTTGCATACAGCAAACAGAATACAACATATGACAGCGCAACATACAGTTAGGCTAAGACCCCACATTGCAGAAAAGCACCTTTCTTTGTGGCAGATTTTGCTGCTTTTTTTGAACCAAACCCCTAGTGGATTGAGCAGAATGGAGAAGTATAACTGTTTCCTTTATATTTCCCTTTCCTTTTGTAGGCACTCCTGGGTTTGGCTAAAAAAAAAAACACAGTAAAATATAAAACAAAAAATGCAACTTTGAGGCGTGGTCAGCATCCCAGGCTCAGGAGACTTTCCCACTCTGCCAGGAAGTCACCCCTATTTTTGGGAGCCCCACGCACGATACGGGATTGTTGACAAGTATGCCATCTGGTGATTGCTTCATACAAGCATGAGAAAGTATAGGACAAAATGCACCACCAAGATACAGTCCTTGCAAGCCAGAACCTCTGAATCATATTGTTACTAAAGCCCGGATTGTGAGGGAACTGGGGCAAGTACTTTTTGAGCATTCAGTCAGAATAGCCTGTTCAAAATGAAACCCCTTCTGGGTGTTATACTAGGATTTGGAAGCTTTGAAGTATACCTAGCACCATCTGCAGGTCTTCAGGAGGTTCTGAGAAACAGCCACCCACCACACCACTGCATGTATACATTTGGCATCCCAAAAGACGATACCACCACTACCAACCTACTGTGGTACAGATTTGCAGGGTATACTCTAAACTACTTGCTGCTACTCTGTTGGGACCACTACCTGTAGACTTGCTATTTTTGCATGTATAAGTATATATACATTAGTTTGGGGTGTTCTGCATAGAGGTCTGCTGTGCTCTGGATTCATATCACAGTCCAGAGCAATGTTCATATTATGTAGTTAACTGAATATATTTTTCTTCAACCCAATACATGAGTATCACCCTGTGAAGGGCTCTCCCAGGTTGAACCTATGTAATAATGTTCTGAAGATCCAGCAGAAGACAACCCCATGTAGATCTGACATTGGGGCCACTTACAGTACTAGCCAATAGGGTCTATTTATTTTGTGTTGACCCATAAATAACCTATTAGACTTTATTACTGATATGTCCTTTGTGAACAGTTATAACAACAAAGTCTAAACTGTATATAAAAGTGGACGTGTACATGTTCTATACAGATGGACAATGGGAACCCTTTAAATATATGCACTGACTTTCATTCTTATAGTATCAGACTGAGTAAGCCATTTTCACAAAGCTACAAAAATATGCAAGATTCATCCGCTCTCCCCTATAGACAATGCTAAATGGGACTGAGCATCCTTTTCACACCCAGGTAGATGACAAAGATGTCTAAATGGACCCATTCCCCACATGTGGTAGTGCCACTCTGTCACACTATGTCTATTCCCTGTTTACCAGTCACACTACATTGACCTAAAGCCAATGCATGAAGGTGATAAATTCAGATCTATTTAATAGAAGAAATAAAGGCCACGGACTGAAATCTGGGAGCCTGCACCCTGAAGGCTTCTTCCTGAAAAAATCTGATATATTCACCAATTGTTCTTAGCCCTGCTATACTTTTACAATGCAGAAGACCTCAAAATGGAGGTCTATTGATCAAAATGAGGTTTGTATCATCTGTACTGACAGGATGCTGAACAGACTAAAAATAGGTCAAAAATAGTCCTTCCGTGTCGTACAGTAGAGTACAGCTCGTGCAACCTCATCTTCATCATTGTTGCCAGGTCCTTTTTCACTTAAAGCACACCCGTCATAATGAAAATTTGCTGAGCAAAGCAGAAGGAGCAGAGCAGACTGAGATATAGTTTTGTTAGAAAAGTTGCAGTAAAACTTGTATTTTATCCAACTAAATTCCTGTTCTTGCTGGGCTTAGGAGGTCCTTATTAGCGACCAACAGCCTTCTATGTAGAGCGTGCGTGCATGCAGCAATAGCGGTCAATCACTGAGTAGGACCGCCCACTAGACTCCTAAACCTAGCAAGAGCAGGGATTAAGTGAGTAAAATACAATTTATACTAGAACATTTTCCATACTTTCTAGATTCTTTAAGAATTCAGACTAGGGAAGGACCGTCTGTTGACTTTATACATCTGGGTGGTCCTCTCTTAACACAGCAAGGATGTATGTAACTGCAGAAGCAGGGGGTCAGCTGTTTCTACAGCTGGACCTCCTATATTTAAAGGCTGCTCCTATAGGTGTACACAGCTAAAGGAGGAGCCATGATGCAACTCCTGCGGTCTCATGACCTCCAGGGGCCAGAAACTGCATGAGCTGCTGTTCAGGTCCTACCCAGATCAGCTCTGCAGTAAGTAATAGGAGGCTGCATTCCTCCTGTAACTGTATGAGCCCCAGTTACAGGAGAAATCAGCAAAAAAAAAAAAAAAAATTAAAATGCCCTCCCAAAAGTCTATTATGACCTTATGGGGGGGGGGGGGGGCAATGTGGAAAAAAAAGCCACTACCATGCCCCAGGTTCTAGCCTAGTCCCCGGCGACACACGTTACATTTTCTCAGATACTAAAATAAAGAAAAATAAAAACTTAAAAATAAAGCAAAAATTATTTAAATAAGTGAAAAAAAAATGTTACAGGCCTTAAAACCACACTTACAAGAAAACCTGAAAATGTGTCTGGTCCCGAATCAGGGTAAATGGCCCATTTAAACTTATTTTTTTTATTTTATTTGCTTCGTTTATTCCCATCACAGTTGGAGAGGGGGTAATTTATCATTAGTATTTGTAATTTTACTAGCATTCTTCCACAACAACAATCTTAGTCCATTTGCCTTATTAGGTTCTATTATGTGATAAAGGGGTGCTCCCCTTAGGACCCTTCTATACAAAAGAACAGAAAGTAGCTCTGTAATACTGAATTCTGGTATTGTGGACCTGTCCATACATACTATTCATTTGAAGTGAGTGCTGGAGGTTTGAGAAACTGCAGCGATCAACTGATCGACAGCTGGTTTTCATGAGACAACCCTTTTAAAGAAATTATTCCATGAAAAATATGAATCGCCTATCCACAGGATCAATGCTTAATGTATGATCTTTGTCCTGTGACCTCACTATCACCACTAGTCACTAGAATGGGGGTCCCAAGCCCTCTGTTTCTTATTTCTACACAGCCAAAGTGAGGTGGGGTTTTTAAACAGTGGGGGTCAAGCATGTGCCTTGCTGCTCCATTCACAATGGTGTCATCACTGTGGGTATTATCTCGGTACTGTGACATCACTGTGTGTATTATCCCGGTACTGTGACATCACTGTGTGCATTATCCCTATACTGTGACATTTCTGCGTATATTATCCCTATACTGTGACATCACTGTATTTATTATCCTTGTATTGTGACATCACTGTGTGCATTATCCCTGTACTGTGACATCACTGTGTGTATTATCACTATGCTGTGTTGTCATAGTGGTTATTATCCCTGTACTTTAACATCAATGTATGAATTATCTGTACTGTAAAATCAAAGTATTTATACATGTGTAAAAGAGACCAACATAACTGAACACCTTTCAAGTTCTGAACTTGCTGCTTATGGTGATTGTTGTAGAGTGGGGTCCCATTACAAGTTTTGCTATAGGGCCTCATGGCTACATATTGCGCCCCTTCGTTTGTCTGTATTGTGTAACCCTGGGGACACATAAGTCTACATAGAATCTCTATGCACAAAACTATATTGTAAAAATAAAAGTATTTTATTTATTTTTAATCAAGATGCTGCGCATCGAAAGTATGTGGAATTCTGGATGCCGTGCATTGTGTATGTGGAATTGAGGTAATTTACAGCACTTGGGTGCTGGGCTTAAATGGGTTGTTTGACCAATATTCATTTTTAAACAGGTTCAATATGTTGGAAAAAAATAAAAAAATTAAATCGTTCACTTTGCCAATCATCCGCTGTTCCTGTTCCGATTTTGACTGGGTTCCCTGCCACTTTCTGCTTCCTGGTCCCTCTTGACACACAGGAAGTAACTGCTGATCCCATTGTTGGCTGTAGCGGTGACCCACCTCAGTTATGTTTGGCTGTGCAGTATTTACTGTGTGTTGACCAGGAGCATCAGAATAGGGATGGCGGAGGATCAGTAATTTTTTTTTTTTTTTTTTAATTAATTATATTAAGGATAAGTGCAGAAACATCTTAGCTAAAAGCATTCACATACAAAAAACAAGGGTATAAACAAGAACCTGCTGTGCTAAGTGGAAATAAGGTCAGCAGGAAACTGATATTGTTCGTATGAAGGCATGTCAAACTGCACACAGGCAGAAAAGGCATGTAAATATATCACTCATAGCAATGAAGGCAATCACAAGAACAAAATGTGGGCTCTATGCAAAGAGTTTTAGAGTCCCCTGACGCTATATTGAGTCCCATTGCAATATACAATATTTTCATATGGTAGAGAATTATTACTCATCTGCCCCATTGGGATACCAAGGCCCAGGAGACAAAGACCAGGTGTAAGGGTAAGAGTTTTAGTAAAGCACATCCTGGAGACGTTCTAGGACCTCAGCCCAGGAGGAGGACACGACTGGACATACCCA
Source organism: Leptodactylus fallax (assembly GCA_947044405.1). Lineage (NCBI taxonomy): Eukaryota > Metazoa > Chordata > Amphibia > Anura > Leptodactylidae > Leptodactylus > Leptodactylus fallax. The sequence continues at coordinate 2,341,511 of CAMRHE010000081.1, read as the reverse complement.
TAAGAGATGTATAAGATCAGAATGCTTTTTTTTCATGGTTGGACAGATAACTCCTTTAATTCCATCCGGGTTTTCATTCTTCATGGAGTTATATGTTGTTCTAGTATTTGCGTGGGTTTTCAACAACAATTCAAAAGCTTACGGATAGGAGAGGCTGGCTCCCTAACAAGTGTGTATGTATGAGTGTGACAGGGACTGATGTCAGTGATGACAACCTGTGAAAAGTGCTTTGGACTATGCCGCAGCTATATATACCCTACATTCAATTAAAAAAATCACATTGTATATGTCTAGTTCTAGTCTTCTCCATGCCATCAATAATCCATCACCCATAGTGCAAAATGATGTTATTAAACTGAATACCTGCAAGTGTGTCTTTGTCAGTAAGTAGGTCGATAAATAATATGTGTCTGGCTTTCGGGAAGATGAATAGTAAAATTCTTGGGATTTTTTTGTAAAACTATAGGCATCTTTCTATCGCCGGATAAGAATAATAATAATAATAGTAATTATAATAAGACCACAATGAAATATTAATGCTTGTTCCAGACACTTTACCTTATTCATATACAGTTCTACTATTTTTAAACCCTCTCAGGCAGTTGCTAGGAGACAGTGATGTCCGGCACTCCGCTTGTCTCTTCTTCCCATCCGCTCAGTAGAGATTTAGTGTCTATCTGGTTTCTAAACCTGAGTCATAATTAAAGGGGTTATCTACCTTTTTACAGCTAATGGCTTCTCTATAAGATAGGCTATCAATTTTAGATTGGTGGTTGTCTGACTGTTGGGACCCCTGCAGATCAGCTGTTTTCTTGGGCGTGTTAATGTGCCAGGCGCTGTGTGGTCACTAGCCATATTCTTGACAGCTGCTGTTATGCGTTCTGAAGTGGGGTCCCAGTACTCACTGTTACAGATTTTGAACTAGGGCTCAGGAGTTTTAAGTTACACCTCTGTGCATCACATCTTCAATACAATATCTCTCATCAACAGATTCCACCATCACATTCATCATATTATTTCAAATGCATTGAAACATTTACTCCTCCTGAGAACATGGGGTACTCTGTCCTGCGCACACCATGTGCTCTGAAGTGCCATTCACCATTAGTGTGGTGCCAATCACTGGAATACTGGAAGCCATGGGAAGGACTTGCTACATGTGAATCAAACGATGAGAAAGTCAAAAGCGGCACAGGCAGTAGGACTAGGTGTCAGGATCGTGTGCCTGCGTGAACAATTGACAACTCCAGGCGGGTATTTAACAGTGATCGACTAACAACTCATGCACCCAAACGAATGTGCATCCAATGTGGGGCCAAGTTTGCAGCAGAATGCAGTTGGATGACACTCGGAGTGATATCCAAGTGTATTCCGTTATGCATTCATGTCTATGGGGGCTCCTGATCCATTCTGTTCAGATAATATGGAGCAGGATGGGAAGTGCTCTATCATCACCCGTGTCTTCAGAAGCCCCTATTGACGTGAATGCATAAAATAGAAGGAGGCTTCTCTGAAACCTAAGAAGATGCCACCATTAGAAGGGGACATATTAGGTTGGAAGGGCTGTTACAGGCATTGGGGCCTGTAATGCTGTTAGGTACACCTTATGTATTATTTTTGTTTTGCTTATTTGTATAGCGCCAACATATTCAGCAGCTTTACAGACATTGTTAATCACATATTCCCTATCAGTATGTCTTTGGAGTGTGGGAGGAAACCGGAGTACCCAGAGGAAACACAGTAAGAACATACAAATTCCTTGCAGATGTTGTACTTGGTCAGATTCGAACCTAGGACTCCAGTGCTACAAGGCTGCAGCCACTAAGCCACCTTTCTGCCCTATGTTTACTGTGAAAAGTGTTGTCACAACCAATGTTAAAAAGAATATTGGCATGGTGTTAACACCCTTCATGACATGCCTTTTCCTACAGCTTTGGTCAAAATAATGACTGCCCATGTAATGAATGGACTTGTCAGGCCTGCCAAGTGGCTCTCCTTTCTAGCATATAGAAGGGGCCCCTGAGGAGAGGACTCCCTCTCTCCTCTATAAAGTCCTTATGTCTAACAGAGGTTTAAGGACAGTGGATGTCTCTATGAGGCAACTTCTTTCATGCAAATCTCTATTCAGCAAGTCAATGCCTAAAAGAACATCGATATGGGTGAGAGGTTCAGCTGTTGTTGAGGCCAAACACTAGAGTCAGGAAGAAATGTAACCTGAGTGACCATGAAAATGTGACAGACGGGGTGGATTGAGAATTTTGGAATCTGCTGATCACATGTGATTTTCACGCACTATGGTCGCTGGAGTTTACAGAGCATGGTGCCCAGAGCCAACATTCAGTAAGCCAGAGTTCTGTGTGTGTTAGTGAAAAAGAAAGAGAATTGTCAAAAAGTCCTCTTCACATTGGACAAGTATTATTACAAAGTATGGTTATTTTAACCTGTTTTGCACAAAAATGTTTTGACTTTCTTTCCCTTTGCCACTTTTCTGGAAAGAGAGGGATTGAGGCACTCCAGTAGCTGAAATGTCACTTATAGGTACGCTACAGTAGTAGGTGCCCCCCAAAAGATGCAAATCCGTATTATCTTTCTATTGTGTTTGTACACATGGGCTGCAGAATGCGTTGGGTATTATCCTGACATGTTTTATGTATGTGAAACACTGTTCTATAAGCTTTGTTGTACAAGGTTAGCGTTTAATGTTTTCAGGAATGCTTATATTTTTTTAACCTTTTTCATGTCTGATATTTCATCTTTCATGTTTGCTAAACCTACGGTATTCTAATAAAGGTGTTTTATGGGCACTATTTGATTCTGATTTATGGGTCTTTTTCTAGTAACTTTATTAGTACGTCACCAACTAGACCTTAGACTGGATTTATTGAGTCCAATACCACAGTAGTAGTGTGTGATTCTTGCAAAAGTGTCACTATGATGCAATGATGACTCTCAGTATGATAGACATTTGTAGCAGATCCTTAGCCCCTTTTCCTCTACATGGTACCAGGTCACTTCAGCCCAGCTTGGACTGCTTTTGTTGTATTCCACTGTGACAAAAGTATCAGGAACCAGGTACTATTTAAATACCTTCTTTAGGCTAGGCACCAAGTGGGCCAAAATAGTGCTAGGAGGTCACATGTCCAAACATTGCTCGGCTGGTTAGATTTCACTTAGATGACAACCAGCTACATGAAGCAGCAGAAAAGAAACTACATTTTATCTGAAATAAGTTGAGTTGAGATGAACCAAACCAAGTTGATCTGGTACTTTGCAAATGGATAAACCATCACTCACGACTGACCCATTATAGAGAAATTCCAGCACTAGTCAATGTCACTAAACTCAAACCAAAAGCAAACCAAGTCGCATGTGTACCAATAAATAAGAATGCCGACCTTACAATAAATGGAATGGCCCACAGGCCTGCTCACATGAGGATGACAATCTTGTAGGATGAAAATTGCTGTTTGATCCAGATATCTGCCAGGCTTTTGTCCAGGAAATGTAAAGGAGTTGAGTCCAGTTATAATATGCAGCAAAATACTGTGGGTATTCTCGTATATACATTGTGTCCTCTCTAGGCATTGGGGCACATTTATTAAGCTACTTCTGTGGTCTTTTTCTGCCCTGTGCTGCACCTTTTTTCCAGATATTAAAGAAGGAGTTGTGTCTACATCATAAATACACATCACAGTAAAAGTAGTCTTAAAAAGGTACACCTGTGATAAAATCACAGCCAAAAAAGGAGCAAATGATAAATAATCCCCATTGTGTACTCTCAGGACCATTTAACAAGGAGAGATGGGCAACTGATGCAAAAGAGGCCTTTTCGGAACACGATCTTAAGAGTGAATGAAAAAGCTGTGACGCTCGATACAATATTTAAGGGTCTCTATAATGAATACAAAGAGAACCTTATGTCTTATTGTCAGACTCAGTCATTAGAAAATTATATTAAAGCAAAAATAGTCGATTAAAGACTAGTTACCATCACACCTGCAGCGAGACCACAGGACCCTCACCTCCTCGAGAAGTGGGAGAATACCTTGACCCAAAGTTCAATGAATGAAATTATTGCTAGAGGATGGACAGATGGTTTCCAAACAGATTAATAGGATCTCAATGATCTTACTGAACAAGCATTGAAATTCAGGTCTGATACGTATTTTGCTAGAAGGGAAACAATTTTACAGACCTCAGTGGAGAGATTCCAGCCCTCATTGACGGAACGGAGGCGTAAACAATTTATTAGAGAACTGCAAGAATTCACAGTCCAAAGTGTACTGTATTCCTTTTTAAGGAATCCTATAGGGGAATCAGGCACTGAGGCATCATTTTTAGATTTGGATTCCTTAGATGTTGATGTTAGTCGGAGTACCCAGGAGAATTTTAGGGGGAGCAATAGGTGGACAATGTAGGAGCAAAGCTGTGAAACAAAGGAGACAGGTATGGTATACAGGACAGACATATATGACCTCCCCATATTTACAGAGGGCTGCCAAAACTATACTGTATTCTGATTTTATTTATTGGCACACATGCAACTTGGTTTGCGTTTTTGAGGGATTTATGTTGAAGCATCTATTAAATATTATGATTTTAACAAGGGGCTAAGCGTACTTTGGCAGTGTTGGGGTTTGTTGATTAACCCTTTTGAGGCCAGCTTGATAATTTGGTTTTGGCAGTGATGAGTTGTTAATACGAATTCAGTATCATATTACTATATCGTATCATAGATGTCTTGCTAGTATTGCTAGTACCGGCTAAATTGCCCATAGCAACTTCTGTTCCCTGATATGGCAAGTTGCACTGGTAACTAATAATAATAAGTTTTAATTATCTATAGATTTTAGTACTATCACTCATATCCCTTCATACAGGGGAGTATATTCATTATACTACCTCATACAGGCAGTATATTACTTATTCACAGCAGTGGAATGTACTAACGACAAATAATGACTATTGATGACTATTATGATGACATAATGATAACTATTATGGTGTTGGATCTATGGGCATGTTTACACTGGACAATGTTCAGAAATATTCGCCCTAATAAATTATCAACCCAGGTAAATGCCCCTTAAAGGGCAGTCACCAGAACCCAGCATATCACCCCAGCGCTGCAGATAGATAGGTAAGGGTCACTTGAATCAGATGGTGTTTTCTCTTTGTGAATCGCTGCCTCAGTTGGCAAGATATCACTGTTTTTGGCAATATGCACATGAGCTCTTTGGAGCAAGGGAGTTGCTGATGCTCCAAAGCGGTGAGCTGCAATGTCCTCATTGCTCCAAAGAGCTAATTTGTACATAGACATCAGCAGTGATCTCGGTCACGGCGGCAGCGTTTCACAAGGGAAAAACACCATTGGATACAGGTGATCATAACCGATCTGTAGGGCTGGGTCCTTCTCCCTTTAAGAGGAAAGGAAACAGTCTCAGGGTGGTTCCAGAGACATGACAAAGTATAAAGCACATTTGGTACATGGTGGAACAAGATTAACACATTAAATGCAATAGAATAATGTCAACATATATATTTATAGTGTGTGTGTATATGTACAGTATATGTATCATAGGCACTGTAATTTAGGCACATTTTTCTCCAAATGTGTTTGCTGTGCACATAATGATGAAAGCTGATCTAGTGATTAGAATCTGTGATGCATAGAAGGTGTTTTCCCTGTGTAACACAATCTTAGTGAAAGATGATACAAGGTGCCACAACAATGAGAAAACTAATTGTGCATTTAATACTAGCAGGCAAGGTGCTGCTTACAGGGTGAGATTCTGAGGAGCTGACAAACATTAGCTTCCTGCACACACGGGTATTTACAGGTTGCTTTTGGACTTTTAAACCACATCATAGAATCCATGCGTTTTTAATAAGTCATTTTTTGATAACACATAGTTTTAAAGTTCAAGAGGTCTATAGGAAAACTAATACAAAAAAATGTCATACCCAGAGCACACTGCGGTTAAAAAAAAAAAAGTTAAGGAGCCAAAAAAATGTCATGAAAGTGCCAAAACATGGCACAAAATCCTACTGACCAACATGTAAAAATACGCTGAAAAAAATGCTGCTAAGAACGCAAAATAATTCACTCTAAGATTAGGTTCACATCTGCATTGGAATCTCCAATGCAGTGTCCGTCTAAAATTGCCAGATGAAAAAGTCCGGCAAGCGCGATTTCAGTTAACATGGGTATAACTGTATATATATATATGCATATATATATGGGTATATATATATGTATCTTCCTGTTCTGTGTTTTCCTACAAATACCATGATGTCTTGGGATTCACTCTGAGCTGACTCACACTACCTCCCTCTCTCACTCCCCCCTTCCTCTCTCACTCACACCCCTCCCTGTTTCCCTAGCTAGCCCGCCCACTACTAGCCCTTCCTAACTGACTCAACCCCCCCACCCCATCATAATTACCTGTCTTCTGGTCCGGACCTTCTGGGCATGGGACGTCACTTTTTCTCTGTTGCACAGGCGTAGGCGGCCGGCAGACGTCAAGAAGAGGAGGTGCTGGCCACCCAGAAGAAGAGACATCCCATTCCAAGAAGGACTGGACTGAGAGACAGGTAAGTATGATGGGGTGGTTTGGTGACATTCTGTTTCCCCCCACCAGAAAATCAGAAAATGTGCCTGGGGCAGTCACAAGACTGCCCTGGCGATGTAGGTAAATATAGATTTTTCTTGCACGCTAAGTAATTTAGAGGGTAGGTGGGGGATGTAGGGTATTTAGCTTAGATTAGAAATATCAATTTATCCTGGATAACCCCTTTAATGGGAGCCTGTCACCAGAACCCAGTATATCGACTAGCTCTGCAGATACATAGGTTACAATCAAGGTTTTTTTCCACTTGTGAATCAGTGCTTGAGAGATATCACCATTTTTGTCAATATACAAATGAGCTTTTCGGAGAAATGACGGCGTTGCAGCTCACCACACAAGAACATCCTTGTTGCTCCAAAGAATTAATTTGCATATTGACAAAAACATAAATACCGCTGCAACATAGGCACCGATTCACAAGGGGGAAACATTGTTTGATTCAGGTAACCCTAACCTATCTATCTGCTGAGTTGGGCAAGGTTGATATGCTGGGTTCTGGTGACAGACTCCCTTTAAAGACTATTATATTAGCTTTAGCAAATAGGTAAACACAATAATAAAGCAATTATGTATTTGGGTGGAGACATCACTCAATAAAAAAACTGTGAATTATTAGGTCATTTTTAGTAATTTCTTGGCTAATAAGAGACCTGGCCCCTGGGATTTCCCCAGCTGTGTACTAAAAGAGGTTACATTTGGACCGGCCGAGTAGAATTTTTTTTTTTCTACAGTACATTCTATTGAAAACAAAAATGTACACATGGTTTGTTTATTGCCTGTTACCATGGAGACACATAGGTCTGGATAAGGGCTGTAGACACAAGTAGGATTTTTTTTTTTTTACCACTAGTTGCTTTTAAGCTGCAGCAAAATGCCACATGAATTTCAGGCATACATAATAAGCTTCATTCGGGAATCTGTGGAGCAGCAGCTACTAAAAGATCCAAAGAGTTGGAGCTGGTGGTGGAGGGTAAAAGTCCTCCTTTAAATATAAGTAAAGTGAGACTAGCAGCTAAAGAGGCCGTCCATGAGTATACAATTGATGACCTAACCTTAGGATAGTTTGCCAAAGCAGCAACATACTAAAACTCTAATACTAATACTAAAGCTCTGTACGCTTTATAGTAGCCGGGAAAGGTACTACGGGCTCAGTCCCACTCGAATGGGATTGAACTTGCAGTAACCTCTCATCAGCTGCTACACAGTGAGCAGAGCGGACTAGTTCCAGTATACTGCTACAATTAGGATAGGTGATTACGAGGTAATAGGAGAATTGACAAGGAACGAGGGTATCCCACCCCTTCCATATCCTTACCAATTCCTGTTCTAGAGAACCTTGCAACAGACATCCTTGCAGTCCACATCTGAATATATAATAAAGGGTAAAATACAATAAAATTAAAGCTGCTACTGAATTATATTATTTCTATTTGACAATAAAAAGTTACGCCCTAGAGAAGTCTTGTCTTTTCCCAACAAATCTGCTGCTTAACACATATAAAGCACCTAGTATTGAACTAACATTTGGTATATGACTGTTTCAAGCTCTGTGCACTGTATAGTACACAGACCGGGTGGACCTACATAAAGCTGATCCATGTGGAGGGCTGGTTGTTGGCCCCCTACCTCCTAAGGATAGGTCTTAAAACAAAATTCCTGGACTACCCTTTAATACCAAGGATGCCAGGCTTGCAAAACTGTTTGCTTAAGGTGCTATATCACTGTGTGAATAACTGAAGGGTAACCTGAAACAGAAGATTTTACTGTTGTTTTCAAGTTCTATTGACAAGGGGTTTATGAGGACAGAAGATCAGGGAAGTGAACATGACGTGTCATTTGAGTATGCTTACTGAACTTTGTCCAAACTTTTGGCAAGAATTTCAATCAGAATCAAGCCAATGGAGCATGAGTAAGCAAAAGCCACACATTCAATAGACAAGTTCTTCAGTCACCAAGATAGCTGGCACTGGCAAAGGGACCACAACTTATATTTGCCATGCTCAATAGTACATGTACATATACAGTATATGGTATCTTTGACTGTACTTGTTAGTTGAACCTACAGTTGTGACTTGACTCTATGCTACAACCAGTATCCTCAAGTAAAGGGATTTCCAAGCATGGGTTAGGTTCCAGGTATCTGGAGCTTTGAAGTAATGTACAAACACTAATGTACTTATCTCCAATTTGCTTTCTCAGTAATGGGTCTCTGAAGGCAGTAATATTCCCACACTAGGACATCTATATTACTCCCTACAAGACCCTGATGCACATGGTTCAATTGTAGGGCCCTTACATTACCATAGGCTTGATTTCATTAACACTTTTGCATCCACCATATATATACGCATTCTAATGCGGCACCATGTGGCAAGGACACACATATCTACGCCCAATACTTTAATGATGATCTCAAAGACAGGGGTGTGGAGTTGGTAGACCAAACTACCAAATCCAATTCTAACTCCTCTATTTTGCCTAATTCTGGCTCCTTCAAAATTGCAACGGATTTGGTAAGTAAGAAGCAATAAAGTTCCTCTAATTCATTAAAAATCCAGTGACTGATTCCTATGAAAGTAAATATACAACAACCTATGTATCTAATTAATTATACAACATTAATAACTCTATAATATAATGTAACATAATGAATCATTTTATGTTGGGAGTCAGTAACTTTTTTGAGACTCCAACGCCATCCAAAATTGGACCTGTTTCCAACTTTAGGCTAAGGCCCCACATTGTGGAAATGCAGCTTTTTTTGTTGCAGATTTTGTTGCATTTTTTTTTAGCCAAAGCCAGGAGTGGATTGAGTATAGGGTAGAAGTATAAGAGCTTCCTAGATATTCCCCATTGCTTTTGTAGCCATACTTGACTTTGGCTCAAAAAACACAACAAAAGAAGCTGCGTTTCCGCAACGTGGGGCCTTAGCCTAAAGATGGAATCAGGTCCAAATTTGGATGGCGTTGGGATCTCAAAAAAGTTACTGACTCCAACATAAAGTGATTCATTATGTTAAATTATATTTTAGAGTTATTAATGTTGTATAATTAATTAGATACATAGTTTGTTGTATATTTACTTTCATAGGAATCAATCACTGGACTTTTAATGAAATAGAGGAACTTTATTGCTTCTTACTTACCAAATCTGTTTTATTTTTTGTTGCAGATTTTGTTGCGTTTTTTTGAGCCAAACAGAAGGGAAACATCTAAGAGCTTCCCTTATGTTTTCCATTCCTTTTCAAGCCACTCCTGACTTTGGCTCAAAAAAACAAAGCAAAATCTGCAACAAAAAAAGCTGTGTTTCCGCAATGTAGGTATTCAGCCTTAAGACTCCAACTCCGACTCTTCAGCCCTGCTCAAAGTATAGAGCTTTGCCATTAAAAGGATTGGTACACTGTGTCAGTATGATCCCAGTGAAGTTACAGAAAGTGAACATGGTCAACTAAACAAATATAGTGCTCAAAGCGCGTCCAAATTCCAGCTAAAGGCAGGAGGGAAAAAAAGAATCAAAATAGGGAATATTGTTTTCAAGTATTACTTCAATGATGTACAGATTTAATCTCAATAAAAACAGGAGAGTCAGAGAACTCATTTTTTCATACATTTTTGGAATTGAAAATTTGATTATAACTCTATTTTTGAAAAAGTTTCAATACATAAATCTTAAAATGTAAAGATAAAGCCCAAACTGGCCCTTCAAAATATTATATATATCTATATATATTTATTTATATGTTATCAAATTAGAAATGGTCACCCTTAGAATGTATTGTTTTAATGGGGAAAAAAGGGGCCATTTAGGCACCAAAGTCCTTGGCTGCTATAGAATCTAGGTCTTGCTACACTGATATAGGACTGAATGGTGCCATCACATTGATAAATAGTACGCCCCCTGGGGGCATCATTTTCTTCTGTATAGGATGTTTTCTAGATTCCAGCATGATAACCCATGATTCACCTATTCTGGTACATAGCTGTGAGATACGATATTAATAGATACATTTCTTCTATTAATAGCTACACTTCAAGACACACATTGTTCTGTAATAGTGATACCTTTAGAAATATAGAACAATGAGGCGTTACTCTCCATTACAGAAGCAAAGTGCAATGCTTTCACTCCATGACTCAGATACAACCTTTGTTATTTTAACCATTCACTTTCCACAATACAAAGCTCTGAATAGGCCCGAGTATGTCACCAGAAAGAGCCCTTTAAGTATGAGCAAGTATTAGACACTCTTTGTAAATCCTATCAGCGGGTGCCACTACATGAGATCAGTCACTGTAAGGAAGCCGTGGCACCTCTCAGCAGGACTGCGGAGTCAGTAGGCCAAAACATCGAGTCCTAAACCAATTCCAAATCCTTCATAAATGGCTGACGGCCGTGGTCAGTCAGAGGCAGTAAAGGTCCTCAAATTCAGGAAAAAACCTGGTGACTGAATTCCTATGAAAGTAAATATGTAACTAACTATGTATCTAATTAATTATACAATATTAATAATTCTATAGTATAATTAAAAATAATTCATCATTTTATTTTAAAGGTAACTTTTCCGACTCTAACTCCACTAATTTTTGCCCTATTAAAGGGTTATTCTCTTGAGTGTGCTGTAGAGTTAACATAGTTTTGTGCCTGTACTTCAGTCAGACTAAAGGACATCTTCGTGAACACATATCCACAATGTGACTTAAGAGGCTCTAGGCCTTTTTGGCTTAACCAGGGGTAGACAACTGATTTCAATAGGACAGACTGATTACTTTATATGTGTGAGGGTTTGCTGATTCTTCACCAACAAATTGGGTTAGAGAACTACAGATCATCCTGAAATTTAACATGGCATCGGTGGTGTCTGGCAAAGGCTTACTTCTCTTTCCTCATCAGGAACAGATACAATCTTGGTCAAGCTAACCATGCATGTGTATAGAAAAGTCGAACAGGCATTTGGCTAACAGCTGTATGGGCACCTTAAAGGGAACCTGTCAGATGGGCTTTTCACCCTAAACTGGCCCCAGCATGTTCAGCATTAAGTACTGACCTTTCCTATGTTGCCCCTCACTAAGATTTCTGTTTCTGAAAAGTCAAGTTATACAGGTGCATCTCAATAAATTAGAATATCTTTGAAGCGTTTATTTCTTTCAGTAATTAAATTAAAAAAGTGACCTCCTATATTTTCTAGATTCTTTACTCACAGAGTGTTCTATTTCAAGTGTTTTATTTCTGTAAGTGTTGATTATGGATTACAGGTAATGAAAACCCAAATCTAAGAAAATTAGAATATTGTAAAAAAGTTCAGTATTGTAAATTCAGCGTGTCACCTGCCAAGGTTTCCTAAGCCTTTAAATGGTCCCTCAGTCTGGTTCAGTAGGACACACAATCATGGAAGACGCTGACTATGAATTGTATTACTGAATTACTGAAATGAATGAACTTTTCAAAGATATTCTAATTTATTGAGATGCACCTGTAAGTGTTTTAGTCACAAGGGAGGGGAACAGCTTAATCTAGTCACACAGTCACACACTGCAATAAGTTACAGCCTGCGAGGCCGGCTGTTAGGTAGGTTATAAGGCTGAGGTCTGACAGTGAGGGACGTGTCAGTCACAGGGTGATTTAGCACAATGACTGCGTGACTAGTTGAAGCCCCCTCCATGACTAGTTAAGGTAAATTCACTTATGTCAATCTAAGTTTTTAAAAGCTTATACCTTGTATACCTTGACTTTTCAGCAACAGTAAGCTTAGCAAGGGGCACCCATGGAAAGGTCAGTACTCGATGCTACATATGCTGGGACCAGTTTAGTATTGGGAAAACACTTGACAGGTTCCCTTAAAGTAACTTGTATTTGGTATAACTTATTTTAACACAGTATTATGGGTAATTCTGTATAATGAGTACAATGGTATGGGCATTTCGGCATTGGTGCTATTGCTGTAAAAGCACAGCTATTTGGCCCCATAGGATCCTAAAATTGCGGAATAGCTGTAAATAGGCCCACTGTGGATATACTATGTGGGGTGACAGTCTGCTGTTAAAAATACTGGCGTGTCAATCACATCACTTGCTCTGGGGGCTCAAACTAGGATCCTACCTTACAACAGTGGGGGGATATTTATGAAGCCCGGCGCATGGTGTGTGTACTTGGCTTAACATAGTGTCACGAGAGGACGTGACAGAATTATTCAGACACCCCTTATAATTCAGATGCATTGCAGGAGGTCCCATGTGCCAGAATTGAAAACTACGCCAGATCACACCCGTTTTCTGACATGCATTATAGTAAATCTGTTGGGTCAAGGCATTTCCCCGCTCTGTCAAACCTTGACCCCTGCCCAGGTCTGAGCAGGTCAGAAAATGGACAATTTTTTTTGCACAAATGTTCCAGAAAAGTGTCCTAGTAATTTTAGTAAATCCCCCCTCAGTATAGGTAACATGTGCTTTGTTGGCTCCATGAGTGATGCTTCTGAATGGCAACTAGTCATTGTTATGGCTTCCAAGGCACCTCCCTAGTCATTCCTATATGACATGTAAATGGCATTACTCACTCCTTACACCTATAGAACACAGATTTTGTCTTTCTCCATCTGCACTTTCCATTACTAGTTATATGCAATCTATACAACTTTGCTTTACCTCTACATACGATGGCTTTACACATTCCATATTGTAGCCGTCTATCCTAGCCGTGAGTGGTTTCCACAATATACAGACATAATTAGGTACCAGCCGTTCACGTAACAAAAGAGCAAGATTTGGTCTACGCTTGACATATAGGTAAACAATCCTCACTGCTGTGCACTACAGTCTAGGCAGTGAATTACAGTATAGATCTTACATATAATGAGGTCTGTTTCTGGGATATGAAGTAGAGGGCTCTCCACCATATAATACACATTTCGGCTTCTCTGTAATTAGACTCATTCCTCAACTATAATATGGAAAACATCTAACACGCTATACGCATATTACACCGCCGTGGCGGTGAAATTAAAAATTCTGAAATTCTATATATGCATCTGAGTGTAACTGCTGGGAAATAACATCCAGTCACTATTTTAAATGTTCCTAAAATCATAAAATCCCCAATAAATATCAGTTCTTGTGTTGTTCCCTTACAGCTCCCAGAGGGGTCCTTTTCCAGCTTCCCTGAGTACCGAAAATCAATTGTGCCTCCATAAGTAGGGAATGTATTACCGAACAACCAGGCAGATTTGCCATTCAGGATTCTGGAAAAGCGGTATGGGTGAAAAATCTTTAGAGGACTGAATGTTTGCTATAGTGGCTGTTATCCAGCTTTCCTAGGAACAGATAAAAACTGGTGCACAGTTTTTGTGCTTAATATAATGCTAGAGATGATTTGGGCTCTGCAGTTATTGATCCAAATACAAGCCTCCACACTTGGTGACCGTGCTCTCTAAGTTTACGTGGTCTACCATGTCATGGCTGAGTTGCTGTGGTTACTAAACTCTTCCAATTTTCACAGGCGACTGTGGAATATTTAGGAGGGAAAAAAATTCCCAAACTTACTTATTTCAACAGTGCCATGCTATTATGTGCAGTAAAAACTGCATTAAAAAAGTACATGCAGTTAGTTACACGCTGACCGATGATGGAAGTCAACACAAATGTCTGCCCCCATCCTTTCTAATTCAAATTCTACCTGTATTTCTAAATGAAAAATATTAATATACCGTGATCTCCTTTTCTCTTCACCTTCCAAACCTCCTCATATCCTGTCTAACCACTACCACTTGTTAACCATTAATCTTTCCCCTTTTACTCCCCCCTATGTTCACTTTTCCTTATATCTGGATATCTACTATGGATATACACAATTGAACGCCATAACAGAATTAAAAACTAATAAAAGTTATTGAAACAGAAAAAAAAGTGCATGCAGTTTTCATGTGGTTTTAGGTGCAATTTCTTAAATTTACAGGTAAAGACATTTATTTTAACATGTTCCACTTGTAAAATCGAAAACTGCACCAGAACTGCATCCAGTTTTTTTCTAAATCAGTTCTAATGCAGTCTCAGCTGCACCATGTGAATGTACTATTAGATACATCCATGAAACTTGGTCCATGTGTGAGCAGTTTTTACCGGCCTCAACACTATGCCGGGGCAAAGACTTCTAGCAGTATAGTTATCTATGATGTAGGAGTCCCTGCCTCCCAGCGACATACTGTCCTATACTGTAATCACTATGGGAGAGTATTTCGTTAGGAGGCAGGGGCTTCTAGCATCATAGATAACTATACTGCTCGGAATCCGTGTCCCAGCATAGTGTTCAGGTCAGTAAAAATGACACACACGGACCAAGTTTTACCTGTGAATGGTTCACATGGCGGAAATGGAAGAGGAATTTGAGGAGGACGTCTGTCAAAAAGCCCGCTATGTCAGCACTGGACAATTCTACGTAGTGCACTTTATGCACTACATATATATATATTTATTAGGCTAGTGCACCTTTTTAAAAAAATCGCCACAAAGTGCACATGGCCAAGAAAAGACACACCTAAATAACTAACACGTTCACAACATTTAACAATAAGTGCACCATAAATAGACAACACAATAAAACTAGTCTAAAAAAAGGTGCACCTGCGAAAAACACAGTAAAAATAGATGATAAATATTCCCCACTATGTACTCTGCGTACAAGCACCTGGGTCCAGCCGCATGAAAAATTAATTGTGGAGTTGTGTCTCTTAATAGAAAGCACCATAGTCACACCTTCAAGGAAGCAGTGAAAAGAATACATCCACCTCAAAAACGCTGCAAAAGTACACAGTGTGTCATCCCGCCTTGAAGTTTTTAATTCAATACATTTGGGGTTTTCAATTCAATACATACGGTCGTGTGCAAGGGGCTTTAGGCTGAGGCCCCACGTTGCAGAAATGCAGTTTTTTTTGTTGCAGATTTTGCTGCAGTTTTTGAGCCAAACCCAGGAGTGGATTGAGAAGAAGGTAGAAGTATAAGAGCTTCCTATATATTTCCTATTCCTTTTGTAGCCATTCTTGGTTTTGGCTCAAAAAAATGCAGGAAAATCTGCAACAAAAAAAGCTGCGTTTCCTCAACGTGGGGCCTCAGCCTTAATCTATATGTAAACGTCTGGTGCACGTATGGTTAGACCTTGTCACCCAGTGCACCTGTTTTCATTTGCAATTTTGGTGGTGGTAAAACTGATCATGTGCAGTCTGTGCACCAATGAAAAAAACACATCAGTGGTTTCAATGACCCACCCATTCTACTGAATGGGCCGAGCCGCAAATGTGGACAGGTATAGGACCTGCTCCATAATTTGCCCAAACACACAGCCGCAAAAACTACAGTTGTGTGTATGAGTCTATTGAAATGTATGGGCCTTTTATCCGCAATTGCAGATAAAATTGCGGTCGTGTGCATAAGATGTTTGTCCCAACACATTTTTCCATATAGTGTATTTGAGTAGGGGTTCTTGGCACAGAAACACTGCAGGTATTACTTGCTTGGAATCCAGTCTGTGTTTGCATTGCTTCAGCACTTTTTCTCCCAAGCTCCAAATAAATCTCCCTTAATGGGTTACTCCCATCTCATAAATTGATATTATATCGCTATAATATGCCATTATTTTATGCAAGGTCGGGGGGTTTGAACTCTGTGATCTCAATAATCCTGAGATTAAAAGCCACAGCACTAAACAGCAATGTGCCCCCATTTTATAACAGTGGAGCTTCTGGGCACCCAGCATTGCAGGGAACTACAGCTGGTCCTATTCACTTGAATAGAGCTCTGCTGCAATTCTCCACAAAGTAGGTAGATAAAGCAGTAGTCCCTCAGGTGGATCTCTCACCGATCATAAAGTGGTGGCACTTTGTAGCAATAAGCCGTAACTTCATGTGATGAAAAACCCTTTTAATTTACAAACATTAACATATCTCGTACTCCACCTACAATAGTAGTAGTCTCTAGCGAATCCCTCCATTATTATAACCCGCGTCCTAGTATGAGGTAAATTAAATCCATATATTTTGTTACAGAGTATATGTGATACAAATACAGATAAGTTTGTGCTAGAATTCTGGAGTGTAAAGTTGACAGACTGTAAAATGGTTGAACCAACCATTGAATTTGAGTTTCCTTTTAGGCCGGAGCCTCACGTGTCGTAAACGCAGCATTTTACAGTCCCTGGAAAGTGGATGGGATTCTAGTTAATCCCATATACACATTGCAGAAAAATAGGTGCAGCAGACACTCTGCGATTTCCAAAACCGGAAATCTCAGCATGTCAATTATACCTACGGAAATGCCGGCGGTTTCCCTATAGGTATAATGGAAAAAGAAAGCTTCACTTACTGCGGGAAAAACCGCAATGCGTTGCAGCCGCAGTTTTTCCCGCAGTTCTTTTTTGCTGTGGTCCGTTACGTGGGGTCTTAGCCTTAAAGTGTGACTAAACTTTCAAACAACTTTTGATTTTCTGGCTGTAACTGTGTCAAGAATAAATTTTGTAATATTTTTTATAATCAAATCTTGTCTCCTTTCTGTGAAATTCCGCATTTCTTTATTCTTTCCCGTGGTATCACTGGTTGAAAATATAGTTGGGATTGGGAGCTTTAAGTAGTGGCCAGAAGGTGATCTTGGCAACTTTACAGTGAAGGAATGTAGTCACATGTTCGTTTTTTAATGGACAGAGAAAACAGGCACTTAAAAAACCGGACATGTTCTATCCTTGTCCATTTTAATGGTTGGATGGACCCAACAGAAATCAATGGATCCGTTTATAGCAAACGTAAAACAGATTGACGTCCGTAGTATGTTCACTAAAAACAGATCAGTGGGTTGTGAAAAAACAGACCAATGAAATTCATCTTTTTTTTTTTTTTTTTTAACAGACTATTCAAAATAGATAAAAAATGGAAACCACTTGGCCATCAAAAACGGACATGGAATGGATGCCAAATGTTTGTCCCGTCATGTGAATGACACCTAAGAGACTTTTGCACTTGTGAGCGACCACAGTACTGATTTGTGCTACACTTTTGCTGATGTGTATCTGAACTTGCTGAAGTAAACAACCGGTTCTGTTACGACAAGTGTGTCAGGGTGTTTTCTGGCTGGCAGACTGCCCAACTACAACATTCACTACTCAAGCCATGTCTACACACCAGGGAGTGGGTTTAGAGCAACCGAGGGGCCTTTACAACACAACAGAATAACAATTAACTATTACTTTCTCAACTAGGGCTAAGGCCCCACATAGTGAGCCTCAGCTGAAAAAAACACTATGGAAAAGACCGTGGCGAAAAAGCATCACAGTTTTTTCCGCACTGTTTTTCACAGAACGTTTGCAAAGTTTTTATTTGTAGACTTTCTACTTCTATTATACCTATACGGAAAAGGACAGCATTTCTGTAGGTATGCTTTGCAGGTACTGTAATACGCAGCATTTTGAGCTGCGGCGTTGCCGAAGCGGCCACAACGCTGCGTCGTCACAAAATGGAGCTCTGGCCTATTTTCACACACTGCTTTCCGTGCACATTATACCTATACAACGGGAGACACTCTTTATAAACAGGTCCGTAAACCACTATAGACACAACAGATACCAAAAGCATATCTTTGTAGCACCAGCGATGATATATGTCACTGTATGATATACTGTGTCATGTGTCAGGGCATTATGTTTGGTGCATATGTCTCAAGCCTAAGCAGTACAGCAATAAAGCCATACTATAGAGAATCATATCTAGAATAAAGGATTACCTAACATACAATAGTATGCTGCATAGGTGTTGCATTGCTCATACCTACATTATTGTAAGGTGTCGGGTGTAGATCGTAATTTCCCAAATTCAGAAGACCAAACTAATGCTGAGAGAATTCAGCTCTGAAGCCTCTGATGGATACTGCAGCTCTGGGGTATAATTCATGTAACCTAGGTCTAGTTTAAGATAAATGATAATGGTGAATGGTATAAAAAAGGAGAACTGTATAGAGATAAAATACGCCTCAGAAAAGTAATATTTCTAGAAATCTCTGAGCACTGAAGAGACGGTCGCTGTGTATTGGGTCACCTCCAGAAAGCCATTGTTAGAAGAGAAGGAAAAACACTTCTGAGTGTGCATGTACTGAAGAGCGCTGGCTGTGGTATAGATATCTATTATATATAATGGACCCTCTGCAGCGGATATGTCAGCTGAATGCTGAGTGATTCCATGTATGCTCATTTACAAGACCTCCTGTTAAATATTATCTTACCAGACCTTGGAACAGTGGCCGGGAGCTGATCTTTGGTCAGTTCTTTCCCAAGTGGGGACCTGTTTTGGAGGTTTTAGAAGACATTTTTTTATATATAGCGCTCTACAACCTCACAAGACTAAATTCTAGAGGAAAACTCTTTATATCCTATTTCTAATTTCTAAAGGCCCAGTCAGCTTTCCTGACATGTCTATACACTTGTATAATTCAGCTGCATCTTCTCTCATAACTTTGTACTGTGCCGTCCCTCTGTTATTCCTCTGAGCAATGTATAAATAAATTGACAACTGGGTGTTACTAGTTGGGGGCATGTCCCTACACTCTCATATTGTCCAATCACTGCTGACTTTAATGGACTGCATGGGAAAACTTCACTTTGACATGAGCAATGGTATCGATTTATTCAAACATTTTCAAGAGGAATAAAAGAGGAATGGCAGAGTGCAAAGAAAATGTGAAACAGGATTGCTACAGTACCTTGCGAAAGTATTCGGCCCCCTTGAACGTTTCAACCTTTTGCCACATTTCAGGCTTCAAACATAAGGATATAAAATTTTAATTTTTTGGTGAAGAATCAACAAGTGGGACACAATTGTGAAGTGGAACGAAATTTATTGGCTATTTTAAACTTTTGTAAAAAATTAAAAACTGAAAAGTGGGGCGTGCAATATTATTCGGCCCCTTTACTTTCAGTGCAGCAAACTCACTCCAGAAGTTCAGTGAGGATCTCTGAATGATCCAATGTTGTCCTAAATGACTGATGATAATAAATATAATCCACCTGTGTGTAATCAAGTCTCCGTATAAATGCACCTGCTCTGTGATAGTCTCAGGGTTCTGTTTAAAGCGCAGAGAGCATCATGAAGACCAAGGAACACACCAGGCAGGTCTGTGATCCCTCTAAATTTTCATCTCAAACAAGGAGAAGACTGATCAGAGATGCAGCCAAGAGGCCCATGATCACTCTGGATGAACTGCAGAGATCTACACCTGAGGTGGGAGAGTCTGTCCATAGGACAACAATCAGTCGTACACTGCACAAATCTGGCCTTTATGGAAGAGTGGCAAGAAGAAAGCCATTTCTCAAAGATATCCATAAAAAGTCTTGTTTAAAGTTTGCCACAAGCCACCTGGGAGACACACCAAACATGTGGAAGAAGGTGCTCTGGTCAGATGAAACCAAAATCCAACTTTTTGGCCACAATGCAAAACGATTTGTTTGGCGTAAAAGCAACACAGCTCATCACCCTGAACACACCATCCCCACTGTCAAACATGGTGGTAGCAGCATCATGGTTTGGGCCTGCTTTTCTTCAGCAGGGACAGGGAAGATGGTTAAAATTGATGGGAAGATGGATGGAGCCAAATACAGGACCATTCTGGAAGAAAACCTGTTGGAGTCTGCAAAAGACCTGAGACTGGGACGGAGATTTATCTTCCAACAAGACAATGATCCCAAACATAAAGCAAAATCTACAATGGAATGGTTCACAAATAAACGTATCCAGGTGTTAGAATGGCCAAGTCAAAATCCAGACCTGAATCCAATCGAGAATCTGTGGAAAGAGCTGAAAACTGCTGTTCACAAACGCTCTCCATCCAACCTCACTGAGCTCGAGCTGTTTTCCAAGGAAGAATGGGCAAGAATTTCAGTCTCTCGATGTGCAAAACTGATAGAGACATACCCCAAGCGACTTGCAGCTGTAATCGCAGCAAAAGGTGGAACTACAAAGTATTAACTTAAGGGGGCCGAATGATTTGGCACGCCCCACTTTTCAGTTTTTTATTTTTTACAAAAGTTTAAAATATCCAATAAATTTCGTTCCACTTCACGATTGTGTCCCACTTGTTGATTCTTCACCAAAAAATTAAAATTTTATATCCTTATGTTTGAAGCCTGAAATGTGGCAAAAGGTTGAAAAGTTCAAGGGGGCCGAAAAATTTCGCAAGGCACTGTATGCCATGGGGAATACAAGTATTTCCTAAAACAGACATATCAGGAGCCGTGTCAGGTTTTGGTGCTGTTGTATGGCCTCCTATCTACTCACTATACCAGTCTTGAGAATTCACAGGATAGGAAACAAATCTCTGTCATGAAAATTCTCCTTTAGGCTAAGGCCCCGCGTAGCGTTCCGCAGCAAAAAAAACGCTGCAGGAAAACCGCGGCCGCAACACATTGCGGTTTTTCCTGCAGCGATTTTCACAGAAAGTATATAAGAAAATATAGAGCAAGCACTTCTGTTCCCTTCTGTTAAATATGCCTGAGACTAAGGCCCCAGGTAGCGAAATGCAGAAAAAGAAGGCTGTGCAAAAAAAAAAAAAATTGGCAGAAACGCATTACATCACATCGGACTTTTTCCCCCAATTATACCTATATGGAAAACACCAGTGTTTCTGCAGGTATAATTGATGCGGGCATTTTTGAAATGCAGCTTTTCCACTGCAGATTTTTTAGCCATAGTCCACTTGCAGGTAATGTAAAACATAGCGTTTTTTGCTGTGTCATTTCTGCCATGGCCAAAATACTGCGTTTTAGCAATGTAGGGCCCCAGCCTAAGGCCCCACGTAGTGTGCCTTACAGTGGCAATACATTGCAGTTTTTCCTGCAGAGTTTTTCACAGAAAGTCCACAGAGGTTTCCCCTGTGGACTTTCTGCTTCAATTACACCTATAGGGAAACCGCCGGCGTTTCCGTAGGTATAACTGACATGCTGCATTTTCCAAAACCGCAACGGTTTTGGAATTTGCAGTGTGTCCGCAGCGCATATTTTTTTTGCAAAGTGGGGATTTGCTAAAATTGCGTCCACTTTGCTGTGACTGTAAAATGGCGCGCTTTTTCCACGGTGTTTACGCCACGTGGGGCCCTGGCCTTAATTTTTAGTAAAATGGGCACTTATGGACAAGGTAATTTTCGATAAGGGTAAAAGGGGTTTTGTAAATTCAGCACCTCCTTACGGTATGATTTACAGCCTGAGGCCATATTCACTAGTCCCTATTCTGCTTATTTTTGGGTCATCAGCTTTCCGTGGTTGATCAATTTTCACATCCTTGAAAAACAGCTCAATTTTTAAAAAAAATTGTTTGCTGTACTTTTCACTGTCTCCATAAAAAACATATAAGACATGGATACCATTTGTTCTTGCTTTTTGATACATCTGTGATATATCCGCATCAGTGAAAAGATAAAAAAAGGTGCCTCTGACAGTCCATCAATTAAAAAAAAAAAAAAAAAAGTATTAATAAAAACACTGAAATGAATGGATACGTATGCTGTCCGTTAAAAATGCAGATGTAAATTGCGGAGGCGTGAATATGATCTAAGTCTGCTGAGATTTCAATTCAGCCAGTCATGAGGTGACTCAAGTCTCAGGCTGTCGATCACAGCTTTGGCACTGGGGGGCCATTTATGAGCAGAGATGGTGCACTTACTGCTGATTTGCATACAGATAGAAAGATGGATTTCTCTATGTCTACTCATTTATTTGTGGCCATCCAGGTATGCTTTTAGTCCTATTAATATCCCCTACATGGCGCCATTATCGGTTTTAGAGGCATCTGGGAAATGACAGAAGTCCCAAGATCTAATAAAGTAGCTATTACTAAAATGTCTTGAGCTACATTTAACCATACATAGAATGTATCTGCTCCATATGTAAAGTCCTGAAAAACGGCATATTCACCCTCCACACTTCTTCCACATCAGCCCCAAGCTATAATGAAAGCTGTCATCTTCTACAGCACGGTACAGGAATATTACATGTATACATACATATTTATACACATATTTATATTCCAAGTGATGAGGCGTAGCAGAACACGTCTCTAGTATTTACATTCACGCGTTCTGAATATCAAGTATGAATATACAAACGCAGTGCAATGTTATATACCGCTTCACAGGGTTTTCCCACAATGGCCATTTATTTTATATGAATTTTATATTCCATAGATGTCTGATATATGAGAGTTCATCCACGGGGTCCCTCATTGATCCCCAGAATGGGGATGGCCGTTTCCCTATTGTTAGCATGTTTGTGCTCACTCTCCATTAAACGGTATGATCTTGGATACAGTACAATGGAGAGTGACCACACACAAGTCCAACTCTCTGCTAGGAACTGAGAAAACCATACAACTCCAACCACACACTGGAAAGGTTCAATAAGACTACCATCAAACTCCTCAACAATACCCTGCAAATAAGTCAGTAGAATGCGAGCTCCACTTTACAAGGCCACAGCAATGAGACAATGGATGTTACATTCCATTTGCTTTTTTTCCTAGTGTCCTTTTTGCTCTTTTTGTGTCCTTTTTCTGGCTGCCACTCTGCTTCAGTATTCCCTCGCTCTAGCTGTGGATCATATGCATTCCCCAGCTACAGGCCTGACTTCAGCCAATGCCCAAAAGACCCTTCTATCACTGCCTCAGCAATAGGTTTCTGAGTTGCAAAATATAGTGTTCCTGGTATGACCCAGCTTGTCTTCTTCTCTGCTGCCCGTCCTGATTTATGCCATTCTATTGCTTATGGCCAATCCCTGCCTGTTTTGACACGTCCCCTCTGATTCCTGCCCACTGCCTTGGTAATTCATTGACTGATTCATTGACTGCTGCCTACCTGCACAACAGCCACTGCTAACTGAGACTACTCAGTGTGTAGCAACATAGGGATCCCATGTGGGAGAGTCTTGCTCCCTGACTCATTTTTTTTTTGCTATTGTGTTGTTGTGGTAGGGGGCGTGTTTGGTGAACATAATTGTAATATACTTAGTTAACATATCTAACTTCCTTTTAATAGAAAACAGACTGTAAAGTTTCCAATAGCAATTCTCTAACTAAGCATTGCCAGGGAGGGTCTGACCAACATACCAATACTCAATGCAGTATGTAGAGCTGTAGCTTTTGCAGAAGAGGAGGATGGTCACTTCAAATAACTGTATCTCTGGTTTTATACCACTTAGTTGGGAATATGATTTTATATTTAGCATAAACTGCTGCATATAAAGCTCAAATGCCAGACTATGGGGCAGATTTATTAAAATGGTGTGAAAGCAAAACTTGTCCATAGCAACAATTTGTGGGCTGAGGCATGTCCACCCTGATCTCCACCCACATTCGTACAATGTGGCAGGGAAGGGGTGCATCAAGGCTTATTGCGCACGTTTGGCTAAAGAAAGGGCCTCAATATCATCCCTCTAAGCCAGAAAACTGGAGTAGAGGGAATGATAAATTCTCCCCTGTTTTTAACTAGTGAATTCTCCATTTTTTTTACAGTAAGAGCTGTGGTCTTTGTATTATATGAAAGCTGAGAAGCATGACACAATATGATACCAGAACCATTTTTCTAGGATGTAAAAAAAACAGAGAAACACCCATTTGAAGTGACCATCCCCACTTGGGCAAATGGTACAGCTCTACATACTGGCAGTAGAAATGTGTACGGATTTTCCCTGGTAACAGCTCAGTTAGAGGGTTGCTAGGGAGAATTTTACAGCCTGTTTTTTATTAAAAGAAAGTTAGATAGGTTAGTTAAGTATATTACAAAAATATTCACCAAACACCCCCAACACAATAGGAAAAAACCAAACGAAAAAAACCAAACGGCACTTACACTTAGCAACTCAGTCAGTTCCTGACATCTCCTGCTTGCCCTGTTACAGTGGCACGTTATATAGAACATCTATAGGATGCCTATGAACAGTCAGAACAGTAAGTACATAGCAGCGAATTCCCTTTGGATCTAACAAAACAACCCTCTGCGTGTCTGTGTATGACATGAAGGCACACAGAAGTAATGAAGGCTGCTGTACTGCACGAACCAGTAATACAGCTGTAGTAATAGGGGTTAAGGTAACTTTAGAGCCTCAGCGGTGCCCTATCAGCTGCAGTTTTGTGGTGGCTTTATCTTTACTATGGAAAATCATGTGGTTTTCCATAATAACAGTTCTTGGGAAGTAAATGTTTAGACTTAACATAAGTTTGCTTTGTTGTGTGTAATAAATTATGTAAAAGAAAAAAACATGATTTGGAACATTTTCCAATGGCTGTTTTATTGCAGTCTCATAGTAAAAGTTGTCATTTCTGTCCTGGTTTTTGTGGTGCAGATCTGTGCCCTAGCAGTACTGGTATATGTAAAAGTCAAACAATGTGAGACGACATTGTCCTGAGCACATATACACACTAACATAGTCTGCTACAGTCTACAGCCAAAGAGACGTCCCGGATGTATGAAGTGTGTCCATTGTATAATGAAAACTTATTCAGCTTTCAGAAATGCACATTCATTATTACTTTTTTGTCTAATTTCTGTTCCATTTTCACTTTATTTTGTATTTTTGTCTGTTTTGTTGTAATTTTGATCGACTTGTGCCTTTTTCTCAGTGATTTGCACCTTGCTGCATTATTTTTTCTAGTTTAAGATATCTTCACGTCTATGTCGAGGTCTCCATAGACTCCGTTGCAGTGTCCACCTTCAGTCTGGGGCCCCACATGGCGTAAACGTACTGTTTTCCAGACATTGTATAGTGGATGGGATTCAAGCAAATCCCATCCACACACAGTGAAAAAATACACACAGTTTACATGCTGCGATTTCCAAAACTGTTGCGGTTTTGGAAATCATAGCATGTCAATTATACTTACAGAAACGCCGGTGGTTTCCCTATAGGTATAATTGAAGCAGAAACTCTGCAGAAGAAACCTCTGCGGACTTTCTGTGAAAAGTACTGCAGGAAAAACCGCAATATGTTGCTGCCACAGTTTTTCCCACAGAGCTTTTTTGCTGCAGGACGCCACGTGGGGCCTTATCCTGAAACAGCTTTTTTGTCGGCTGCTTTCAGTCTAAAATACGGACACCTGATGGACCCCATAGCTCCATATGTAACTGCTATTTTAACAGAAGCCCGTTCTCCAATGTGCCAGAACAAGAGTCAGCCCAGTGCATGATGTAAACTTTACCTTAGAGAGTGTGACTTGGCCTGAACATATACAGTCATATGAAAAAGTTTGGGCACCCCTATTAATCTTAATCATTTTTAGTTCTAAATATTTGGGTGTTTGCAACAGCCATTTCAATTTGATATATCTAATAACTGATGGACACAGTAATATTTCAGGATTGAAATGAGGTTTATTGTACTAACAGAAAATGTGCAATATGCATTAAACCAAAATTTGTCCGGTGCAAAAATTTGGGTACCCTTATCATTTTATTGATTTGAATACGCCTAACTACTTTTTACTGACTTACTGAAGCACAAAATTGGTTTTGTAACCTCACTGAGCTTTGAACTTCATAGCCAGGTGTATCCAATCATGAGAAAAGGTATTTAAGGTGGCCAATTGCAAGTTGTTCTCCTATTTGAATCTCCTCTGAAGAGTGGCATCATGGGCTCCTCAAAACTACTCTCAAATGATCTGAAAACAAAGATTGTTCAACATAGTTGTTCAGGGGAAGGATACAAAAAGTTGTCTCAGAGATTTAACCTGTCAGTTTCCACTGTGGGGAACATAGTAAGGAAATGGAAGACCACAGGGACAGTTCTTGTTAAGCCCAGAAGTGGCAGGCCAAGAAAAATATCAGAAAGGCAGAGAAGAAGAATGGTGAGAACAGTCAAGGACAATCCACAGACCACCTCCAAAGAGCTGCAGCATCATCTTGCTGCAGATGGTGTCACTGTGCATCGGTCAACAATACAGCACACTTTGCACAAGGAGAAGCTGGATGGGAGAGTGATGCGAAAGAAGCCGTTTCTGAAAGCACGCCACAAACAGAGTCGCCTGAGGTATGCAAAAGCACATTTGGACAAGCCAGCTTCATTTTGGAAGAAGGTCCTATGGACTGATGAAACAAAGATTGAGTTGTTTGGTCATACAAAAAGGCGTTATGCATGGCGTCCAAAAAACACAGCATTCCAAGAAAAACACTTGCTACCCACTGTAAAATTTGGTGGAGGTTCCATCATGCTTTGGGGCTGTGTGGCCAATGCCGGCACCAGGAATCTTGTTAAAGTGGAGGGTTGCATGGATTCAACTCAGTATCAGCAGATTCTTGAGAATAATGTACAAGAATCAGTGACGAATTTGAAGTTACGCCGGGGATGGATATTTCAGCAAGACAATGATCCAAAACACAGCTCCAAATCTACTCAGGCATTCATGCAGAGGAACAATTACAATGTTCTGGAATGGCCATCCCAGTCCCCAGACCTGAATATCATTGAACATCTGTGGGATAATTTGAAGCGGGCTGTCCATGCTCGGCGACCATCAAACTTAACTGAACTGGAATTGTTTTGTAAAGAGGAATAGTCAAAAATACCTTCATCCAGGATCCAGGAACTGATTAAAAGCTACAGGAAGCGACTAGAGGCTGTTATTTTTGCAAAAGGAGGATCTACTAAATATTAATGTCACTTTTCTGTTGAGGTGCCCATACTTTTGCACCGGTCAAATTTTGGTTTAATACATATTGCACATTTTCTGTTAGTACAATAAACCTCATTTCAATCCTGAAATATTACTGTGTCCATCAGTTATTAGATATATCAAATTGAAATGGCTGTTGCAAACACCCAAATATTTAGAACTAAAAATGATTCAGATTAATAGGGGTGCCCAAACTTTTTCATATGACTGTAGATGAGTTCAAAGTATCACTTTCTGACATTTTGAAAAAGTGACATATTTGCAAATATACCCCAGTCCTGAGATGACATGTACCATCAAATTCCAGCCCACGCCTCACCTCCATAGCTGTTTCTTTTTTGTATTGGTTTTTTTAAAAAAAAAAATTTTTTTTGTGTTTTGGGGGGGAAGGGGGAAACGGGGTTTGCGCCCCCCTCAATTTACTTGTTGAGATTCATCCAGTTACAGAGCAATATGGAGGCACAATACACTTTCAGCAGGCTGGTTCCACATGTATGACACTTCATATATTGCTCTTCACTACTTCCTCAATTCTCTGACCCTATCTGCCACTACTTAAACTGAAGAGCTGAAGATGCTCTTCCACATTCTAGGTACAGTCTAAGGGTATGTTCACATTAATCCTCGGGGATTCCGTTTCCCATTATGCTTTAAAAATGTGGAGAGAAAAGTCCTGCTTGTATTTTTCGGGCGGAAACCTGGAAGAACCCATTATAGTCTATGGGGTCCAAGGGTTTCCGCGGGTAACCGCTTTTTAAACAGATTAGGTTTCTGTTTCTTGGGTCCCCAAGCAGACTCGAGGAACGGAAAGCCGGACGTAAGTGTGAACCTAGCGTAATTTGAACAGGAAATAACTCCCTGTCTAAAAGCTGGAGGCTCCTAGTAACTCTTAAACTACTCCCACCTTCTAGAAACCCCAAAATGAAAACCACACACACAGAAATGGCTGATTAACTCCTTAGTGACCAATAAAAACTGGAAAGTACAAACAGTATAAAACAGTGCAGAACACATTTCAGATTTATTAAGACAGGTTTTTCATACACCAGTTGTGATAAAGGGCCCAACAGGCGCATGAGTTATAAAATGTTCCCGTGTGTTTTTTGATACAGTTTTTATCAAGAACATGTGAATACGACCTAAGGCAATACAAGGAAGCTTTGCTAATGATTTGTAACTTGGCAGCAAAATTTTACGTTTAAGTGCAGATCCTTACCCATCTAACATTTATCCTATGCATGAGTGATAAATATTTATGGCTGTAATACCCCAAAAAGTGATTATGTACATGGCATATACAGCCCAGAAAGTCTGGACCTTGTATTTCCTGCATAACCGGGCTTATCTATTTGCTATTCACATATCCATAGGATATGTTAAAAACGTTTGGTTGTTGGAAGCTAAAATGCTAGGACCTTAAGGCTAAAGCCCCATGTTGCAGAAACGCAGCTTTTTTTTGTTGCAGATTTTGCTGCGGTTTTTTGAGCCAAAGCCAAGAGTGGCTACAAAAGGAATGGGAAATATATAGGAAGTTCTTATACTTCTACTTGCTGCTCAATCCACTCCTGGCTTTGGCTCAAAAAACCGCAGCAAAATCTGCAACAAAAAAAGCTACGTTTCCGCAACGTGGGGCCGTAGCCTAAAGCTAAGGCCCCACGTTGAGGAAAAGCAGAGTTTTTTGTTGCAGATTTTGCTGCGGTTTTTTGAGCCAAAGTCAGGAATGGCTTAAAAAGGAATGAAAAATATAAGGGAAGCTCTTCTGTTAAATAAGCCTGAGGCTAAGACCCCAGGTAGCGAAATGCAGAAAAAGAATGTTGTGGAAAAAAAATGTGGCAGAAATGCGCCAGAGTTTCCGCATAATTGACTCGGGCATTTTTGAAATGCAGCTTTTCCGCTGCAGATTTTTTAGCCATAGTCCACTTGCAGGTTATGTAAATAACTGCGTTTTTTTCTGCGTCGTTTCTGCCGTGGCCAAAATACTGCGTTTTAGCAATGTGGGGCCCCAGCCTAAGGCTGCGGGAAAAATCACAGTGGCAATGCAATGCGTTTTTCCTGCAGCTCTTTTCACAGAAAGTCCGCAGAGGTTTCCTATAGAGAAACCGCCAGCGTTTCCATAGGTATAATTGACATGCTGCGATTTTCAAAACCGCAACAGTTTTGGAAATTGCAGCTTGTCCACTGCGTGGATTTTCCTGCAATGTCTGGATGGGATTTGCTCGTTTTTTGCTGCAGCGTTTCTGCCATGGCCAAACCGTGGTGTTTATGCCACGTGGGTCTCCAGCCTAAAGGGGTTTTTTAGGCATTCACTGAGCTGCAGTAACTCTGCATAACGAGTACACAGTACGATTATTGGTCTCTCACCAATCTGATATTGATGAGCTTTCCTAAGAATGGGTCATTAAAGGGTTATTCCTATCTCCGCAAATCACTGCCAAAATGGGTATAAGTGCTCCCTATTCCAACCCCTATAGTGGAACCTACGGAAACAACTGAGCAATTTTTTACGCTGTTCCTGTAATTCCCTTCGAGGAGAATGAGAATTAAGGAAACAGATTGGCACTGCTGAGCTACATTATTTCCGTAGCTTCACAGTCCACAAAGAAACTGAATTGCTAGATGTGCTACACTGTTTCTATAGCTTCCGTTTTCTTCTATGAGAGTTATAGTAACAGCACAGAGCATCAATGTTCGAGTGATCCCATAAGTTCCGGCTGTAGGGTTTGGGACTTGGAATCCATTATTCCTATCTCTGCAGCTATTTGCCGAGATTGGAATAACCTTTTAATATCAAAACCCCAGAAAAGCCCTTTAACTGATCACAAGAATCCATGTGTGATTTTGCTGTAACTCGGTGAAACTATTGTTTTTAAAGTTACAATTCTAGGATGTGTTCCTTGAATTGCTTCTACGGAAAACACAATTACTGTACCAGCAGCAAATTGCAGCTTTTTCACGTAGTTTTCTTGCCACAGTTTTCTCTATTAAAGTCAATGAGGGGAAAACACAACTTAATAGGCTCAAAATCATTACTGTAGTCTTCTACATAACTCAGTAACACAAACTTTATTCAAGGTCTTAAAGGGGGTTGTTTCACTACTACTTGATATATAAAGGCATACACGTGTAATAGAAAAGGGTCCTCTGCTCAGCAAGAGCAAAGAGGTGCTGCATGGTCACCCATTTACTGTGCAGACATCTTGCTTATCATGACCATAACAAATGAAACTGGAACTTCTTTTAGAGAAAATTACTATAAAGACGGATAAATAGATGCAGAGATAGGTATAGATACATAGATAGACACACGATAGACAGATAGATAGATAGATAGATAGATAGATAGATAGACTATAGAGATACTATAGAAACAATCTAGAGTAGCACTATGAATACAAAAGCCCTCTGAAGGGGTTAAAGTGACAAGCCTCCAGGATATAGCTATGCAATCCTTGATCAATACAGAAAAAGTAAGGCAGCACTCAAATTGGATGAAAAAAGGCAAAGGGTGGATTTATTCCATAAGTGCTATGTTTCAGTCCACTATCAAATATGAGACCTTTCTCAATCAGATAAAAATGGGTGTGGCTTAAATGTGACAAGATGTGCCAAAAATGCGCCAAAATTGTGTCGTAAAATCCTGGTTCAAAGTAAGCCAACTAAAAGGTGGTATGAACGTAGACTAGTCTAAAGACGCACCAGATTTATCATCCAGCATCAGACACTGGGATACATCTGGTGTATTTTCAGATGGCCTGTCTAAAACATTGTCTAACTTTTAGTAAAACTGGGCCATGAATGGACAGACAGGTAGATAAATAGACTTGTAGGTTCACACTAGCTTCACCTCTCCGTTGTTTGGGTCTGTCGGGGAACTCGAACAACAGAGAGGCGGACCGCTAAAACAGTGGTTACACACGAAGCCCAACAGACTTCATTGACTAAAATGGGGTCCATAGGGTGTCTGTCATTTTTAAACTTTTTAGTTATGCCAGCAGACACCCGCCTGGGGACCTGAAAGACAGAGAGCCTGTCTGCTTAAAAAGCGGTTACCCGTGTACACCCACGGACTATAATGGGGTCCGCTGGGTTTCCCCCCATGTGGCGTAAACCACGGCGTTTTACAGTCCCTGCAAATCCCATCCACAAATTGCATGCGGAATACCCGCTGGCGGTTTCCCTGTAGGTATAATTGAAGCAGAAAGTCTGCAGAGGAAAAAACACAATGCGTTTCCACTGCGGGTTTTCTTGCAGCACTTTTTGGCTGTGGCTTGCAACGTGGGGCCTTAGCCTAAAACTTTTCTAGCTTGAGACAAACAGATAAATGATGGATAGAAAGACAGACATACAAATACATACATACATTAATAGACAGAAATACAAACAGATAAATCGATAGGTTACAGACAGATAGACACTAGGTACATAGACAGATATAATAGTTATACAGGCCAATGCCAATGAAAGATAGATAGATAGATAGATAGATAGATAGATAGATAGATAGATAGATAGATAGAGCTGTGGAATATGATGGCGCTATACAAGTAAGCTAAATAAATAAATAAATGAATAGATATACAGTCAGATAGATAGATAGATAATAGATATACAGATCAATGATGATAGATAGATAGACATAGAAAGAATTAGAGACAGATGATAGATAGGTGTGTGAAACAATGACTTGTCGCTCTATAAACACTAGTAACAATTACGTTGCCATTTATATATTTGGAAATATTAAGAATTTTGTTCACAACAAATGTAAAACCTTCCAGTCTGTGAATGGACTTGGCCTTTGTGCTCCTGAATCCAATTTCAGTGAACAAGCAGGAGCCAGGCATTGTCTGTACCTATCAGTCAGTTCTTCGATCCCGCCATAAATAAGGGCCAACATATGCCCTGTCTATATGTTAATAAATCAACACGTCGATAGCGCTCTGCCATTATATCAGGTCAGTTTATACATCAATGTATCAGTGCATGGAGAGACCTGTAATAAGACCTGTAATATATGGATGTTTCAGTATGCCAAGGCCACAGGGCTGTTAATACAAGATTGCATCAATGCATGGACAGACCTGTAATACAGCAGCATGTCACTATGCCAGTGCCATTACCTTCTGCCCTTATAGAAAGGTAGTTATAGCTAAATGTAACACTGTACTGCTAACACATATGCGGGTCATTGTGCCAGTGTCGTACCTTTAACCCCTGCCACTACATCTATCAGATTGGTGTATGGACAGACCTTTAATATATCATCATCTCATTGTGCCAGTGTCTTGCCATAACCTTGTGTCATTCTATCAGCTTGATTTATGCATTAACATATTAGGGTATAGATAGATGAGCATGTCAGTGTGCCAGTGTCTTGTCATAACCCTCTTCCATTATATCAGGGTACGGTATGAATTTATTACTACAGTATATGGATAGACTTGCAATATACAGTATGAGTATGTCATTATGCCAGTGCCATGCTATTACGCTCTGCCATTGTATCAGAATGCATTAGTGAATAGACCTGCAATATAGGAGTATGTCACTGTGCCAGTGTCGTGGCATAACCTTATTATATCAGGGTAGATTACACAAGACGCTATCAGTGTATGAACAGACCGGTAAGTATGTCACTGTGCCACTGCCAAGATATTACCTGCTGCCAGGGTAGTTTATACATGAATGTAGCAGTAGCATTCACCAATACATCAATGCATTTATACATGGCTGTAATATATGAACATGTCATAGTGGCAGTGTCAGGTCAGTACCCGCCGCAATTCAATAATAGTAGTTCACACAGGACTGTAACACTATATGACCAGATCCTTCATATAGGAGCATGTCACTGTGCCAGTATCTTGTCATAAGCCTCTGCTATTATATCAGGGTAGTTTACACAAGAATGTATTAGTGCATGGACTCATGTGTAAAGTATAAGCATGACATGGAGCCAGACTCATGTTATGACCCTCTGCCATTATATCAGGGTTGTGTATGACTATATAACTTTAGGTACTGACCTGTAATATATTAAGATGTCATAGAACCAGTGTTATGTTACGACCCTCTGCCATTATATGTGTCATATATACCTTAATGTACTAACCTGTAATGTATGAGCATGGCACTAAACCAGTGTCATGTTATAACTCTCTGCCATTCTATCAGTATAAGTCATACCTGATTACATCAGCACATGGACTGACCTGTAATATATGGATATATCAAAGAGCCAGTGTTACATTATATCAGTATATGGACTGACCTGTAATATTATGGGTATGTTATAGACCCATTGCAATATCATACTGACCTGTAATATATGGGTATGTGAAAGAGACAGTGTCATATTATATCAGTACATGAACTGACCTGTAATACATGAGTATGTCATAGAGCCAGTGTCATATTATATCAATACATGAAATGACCTGTAGGATATGGGTATGTCATAGAGCCAGCGACAAATATCAGTACATGGACTGACCTGTAACATATGAGTATGTCACATTATAAGCCACTGCCATTCTACCTATATCAGTACATGTCATAGAGCCAGTGTAGTCCATGCCTATGTAATACCTGACCTGCACTATATGACCATGCCATACAGCTATAGATAGTGAATGACAAGACATGGCAGAGCCATGGATGGGGCACTCACATCCACCTCTCATGCCTGTGCCCATGTGATTTAATGCCACTGGCACATTTCAAGAATGCAGCAGCCATTTATCCTGGCAAGCCCGATGGTGCACCTTTTCCATAAGGGGTTGGGAGGAGGCAGCATCAGCCTCCAGCTCCACTGCGCCCTATACACCCCACAGGCTGGTTCCTGGGGGGCAGACACCACTCCCTCTTTTATTTATGAGCAGCCCCAAATCCCAGCACTCACCTCCAGCAGCCACCACCAGCAGTACGAGCAGCAGCAGCAGGATGCCTCCAGCCCAGTGCAATCCCCAGAGCAGAGACAGCGCCATGTAGTGATATGGTCCCCCTCCTCCACCTCCTGCCAGGCTGCCCGCTCCCCTCTCTCACCAGCCCGGGGATGCAGAGAGGGGCTCCCTCTCCCTCCAGTCAGACGCCATCTTGCACAAGTTTTTCTCCTCTTTTTTTAACCCCCTTTCTGTTTATTTAGGCAGCTGGTATCTGTGTGTCCTTCTGCTGCCATCTATTGGTTAGTGAGCCAGTCTGAGGACATCTCCACTGTCTCATTCTAACAAAGGGGTCACATGTTTGGGAGAAGCTGCTCCCCACCCCGTCACTAATCACACAGGGTTGGAGGGGGGTGAGGGGGATATCATTTCTAGAAGGGCTACAGACATGGAAAGGCTGCCGAGCAGGACAGCAAGGGGTTAATCCAGGGTAGCATACTGAAGTTATGTGTATGGGGGGGGGGGGTACACTGTTATTTAGGATCTCCTACAGGACCACATCTATATCTATATATATGATGTGTGTGTATATATATATATATATATATATATATATATACACACACACAATATACCTGCATCTGATGCTAGATAATATTCTGACATCTGATCGATTATTCCCTTCTAATCACCATATGATACTAGAAAACATACAGAACTCCACATACTGCAAATTGTGGTGTACCTAGAAAACACTGAGTAGGACCAGGACCCAAAAAAGAAATAAAGGGAACAAAAAGCCTTTATGGGATGATCAAAATTATATATAAAAAAATATAGAAACGTATTGTAGCATCCTATATATTCCAAAACACTCCCAACACCTACAATTCCGGCCATGGTACTAGTGAACTGATCTGAATTCTTCAGAGGATCAATATATGACTGATCAGTGGGGTCCCACCAATTGCCAGTTCCCATATATCCTTCTGTCTGTGGTTTTCTGTGTCATAGTTTGTGCCCTACATCTCAGCATGTCTCCCTGCACTGGACATAAAATGCAGCACAAAGCTTTGGGCGCTGGAACAACACACGAAGTGCGCAAAGATGTCATCTGTTGTGTTCTGCTTAGGGGTAAAACAACTAATATACGTGAACCTACTGGCAGACAGAAGAGATCACTGACAGCAAGCAGAGATCTTATAAAAACTGCAACATGAGGAAGTGAAAAAAAGGGCCTTATACCCTATGTACGGAGTCCTATGGAAACTTACATCAGCTCCTACCTGGCATAGATTTCCTTTCTGGTGCTGGGACGTCTGACAGAATTATGCTAGATTCACACCTGCACCTGGGAAACCTAACCCACTTAAAAAGCGGTTACCCGCAGACACTGGCGGACTCCATAGACCAGGGATCAGCAACCTTTGGCACTCCAGCTGCTGTGAAACTACAACCCCCAACATGCTCCATTCACTTCCATGGGATTTCCAAGAACAGCAGAGCAAGTATGCATGCTGGGAGTTGTAGTTTTAAACAGCTAGAGTGCCGAAGGTTGCCTACCCCTGCCATAGACTATAATGGGGTCCGCCGGGTTTCCACCCGAAAAATGCAAAGAGAAAAGACCTGTTTGCAGGACTTTTCTCTCTGCATTTTTGAAGTGGGTTCAGGGATGGAAAACCAAACGGAATGCAGGCACAGGTGTGAACCCAGCCTTATGAAGATGCTGCAGCCTCATAAATCTATAGGTCCCTGTCCTATGTATTCTTTAGATGCGTTTAAAATCACATGAAACATGTGGAATATGATGGCACTATATAAGTAAGAAAAATAAAGACTGTAAAAACATGCATTTGTAAATAGGGCTGGTGTTGAGGCTTTTTTTCATCCCGGATTTCTGCCGAAATTTGCAGCACAGACTCCGAACAGATGTGAACATACTGTAAATGTTATTAGCAATTATCGGCCCTAAGTACGCTGAGCAGCCATAGCCTTATATTATGTAGGTTCCACTCATACCATCATAATAGCTCTGACCCTTTGGGACATGGACACCACAATATCTCTGAAGGTGTCTAGCTCTGAAGCCTCCTATAAATTACGAGGTGGGGTCTCCATGGATCAACTTGATTTTCCAGCACATCCCATAGATACCTGATTGGATTGAGATCTGGGTTGTTTAGAAGGCTTAATCTTGTTCCTCAATGCATTCGTGAACAATATCTGCGGTGTGGCAGAAGCATTATCCTCCTGAAAGAGACCACTGCCATTAGGGAATACCACTGACCTGAAGAGGTGTACTTGCACTGTACAACATTTAGGTAGGTGGGCCGTGATAAAGTAACATTCATGTGGATGCCAGGATTAAAGATTTTAATCCTGGCATCCACATGATGCATTATCCTCCTGAAAGAGACCACTGCCATTAGGGAATACCACTGACCTGAAGAGGTGTACTTGCACTGTACAACATTTAGGTAGGTGGGCCGTGATAAAGTAACATTCATGTGGATGCCAGGATTAAAGATTTTCCGGCAGAACGTTGCACAGAGCCTCCCCTTGCTTGCCTCCTATCCATATTGCATCTTGGTGCCATCTCTTAACTTGTGAGAAACTCACAAAATGTAAACGACAGTGGCCCAGATTTACAATTGTGGTTATAACTAGACATTGGCGTGAACATGGTGCATCTTTGGCACAACATAGAGTTTGGGCAAAAATGTTCAACTTGCTAGACATGTTAGTGTGAAT
Organism: Leptodactylus fallax; assembly: GCA_947044405.1. Classification (NCBI taxonomy): domain Eukaryota; kingdom Metazoa; phylum Chordata; class Amphibia; order Anura; family Leptodactylidae; genus Leptodactylus; species Leptodactylus fallax. The sequence continues at coordinate 2,304,582 of CAMRHE010000081.1, read as the reverse complement.
TCTCAGAGAAAGTGGGCACGCAGTACCATATGAAGCAAGCTGCGATGTACAGTACACTTTTCTATCATAGCCAGCAGTAACTTTTTTAGCGATTAGAGCTACAGTCGCACATCAGTGGGATCAGATCAGGTGGGCTGGCTATTATGCCCCACAAGCACCAATGGGCATCCATGACAGTGTTTCTGTTCATCAGTGGTCTTTTCTTGGACCACTTTTGATAGGTACTTACCACCGCATATGAAATACATCCCAAAAGACCTGACATATTGGATATTTTATGCCCAGTACTCTAACCATCAAATTTGGCCCTTGTCCAAGTCGCTCCGATCCTTACGCTTGCTCATTTTTCCTGCTTACTACAAATCAACTTCAAGAACTGACTGTTCACTTGCTTCCTATATCCCACCCCTTAACAGGCGCCATTGTGACAAGATAATGAATGTTATTTATTTCACCTGGGTTTAATGTTATGGCTGATAAGTGTCAATGACTATGTGCAGCCATAACTTAGTAAATTCACTGAACGCACATGAAATGTGAGATGAAAATGGGGCCCGTTATGTGAAATTGTTACGATACCGCGAGGTGTGTGAACAGGCATTATGACCATAGTGTTATTGCTTATTGGCAATCGCTCCATGTAAATGGATCTTTAGTCTCTATGGAGACAGGCAGCCATTTGTCTGTAAAGAAGGCTACGCAGATCGTGCAGTCAGAAGATGATGGAAATGGCCTGGTAGTACGTACGTGTTCCACATGATAAGAGTGACTGATCATTAATATTAGGGTGTCACGGTTAAGCTACTTACATGCATGTTTGCATTGTCAACACGCTCTTCTAGAGCAAGGCTGCATAATAACCTCAGTGCTGCCATGTGTTGTGGGACTACTAGTGTCAGCATGCCAACAGCTGCTGCTGTTTTGTTGCCATCATCAGAATACACATGTATTCCTTGTACGATGCCCTGGGTATATCGGTAAAGAGAATGCTTATTTCTGGAGTATTTTAATGACAACCTTCTGTGCGTGTAGTGCGAGAGGTTCCCATCTGTTTAGTTCTTGGAGTGGCCAGCCTTGCAGCTGTCCTGATTAACAGTATGGTCTCGCCAGACTCCTGCATGCCAGCGCCCGTTACCATGGTGATGTGGACTCCAAGACAAGATGACAAAAAAAAGGCTTGGGAAGGCCCCAGCGAACGGGAATGGAAAGCAGCTGGCACCTGGTCATGTTATCCCCCAAAGTGCAGCCCTCTCCAGTGTGCCCGCACTATGCTGTCCCTATAGTCTGCAACACTGCAGACTTCTCATGGCTGACAGATAGCAGGACTGGGCTTCACAGAAGTTGCCGGTAACATCCAGCAGTTTCACAATACTAAATACAATGCAGGGAGCGATTCTTCGGAAGGCTAGGTTACTAGATTGCTGTTACGAGGACTATCAGTTTTGGGGCACAGGACTCTCAAGCTTATTCTTTGTATAATAATATTTTCGGTATATATTCCTCATGGTTCTCCAGATCTCTGCTTGCTTGTTGTCATTCAACAGGAACCATTTACTTTCACTGTCCTGTTCATGTGCATGGCTCATTGCAAGACACAGGTCTGACAAGGGTGTATTCAGATGGTGCGGTTAAAACTGCATCTGGAAAATAAAGATGCTTTTTTTATTTTACAGGTGAAACATGTTACACTAAATGTATTTAGATTAGATTGAGGCTCAAGCCCTATATGGCGTAAACGGTTTGGCCACGGCAGAAATACCATGGCAAAAAATGCTGCGAATCTCATCCACACATTACAGAAAAATACCCACTGCGGAAATGCTGTGATTACCAAAACTGTTGCATTTTTAGAAATCGCAGCAAGTCAATTATGCCTACGGAAATGCTGGTGATTTCCATATAGGTATAATTGACGCAGAAAGTCCGCAGAGAAAAACCGCAATGCATTTCCGCTGATGTTTTTCCCGCAACACTTTTTGGCTGCAGCCCACTACGTGGGTCCTTAACCTCAAACATGTTTTTTTTTTCTGATGCAGTTTTAAATGTACACAACCACATTGCACCCTAGGGCATTATTCACACGTCAGTGTTTTGGTCAGTAATTTGCATCAGAGATTGCGTGTCAAATCTAGGAGCAGAACGAAAACAAAGGACAGGTGTATATCTTTAAATTATACCTTCCCTCTGTGTATTCTCAACTCCTGGTTTTGGGTTGTAAACACCAATGCAAATCACTGTCCCAAAACCCTGATATGTAAGTAAGGCCATTTTTAAAACCGTGAATGTGCACATGACCATTTTTGTGGCCATCTAAAAAACTGACATGCTCTACCTTTGTCCATTTTGGCCATCACGCAACCGTTGCTCACCATTAGGTCCAGGAAAAATGGTACTATTGCGTGAGTAATGCCTAAGGCTGGGGCTACACAGTAATTTCACCGACGACTCCCATTGTGTAACTTAAAATTGCTGTGTTGTCTTGCGGCTCCTTCACCATTGTAAGTGGATGTTTCTTTTTTTGCGACTAACAGTGAGTCCATTCCCTTACATTAGCGAAGGAGTTGCAGGGTGGCAACACTGCTTAGCCCAAGCCTTACTGTTTGGAACATGTTTCGCAGATTACGTTGTGAGGCTATTTTTCAAGTCAAAACAATAAGACACCTCAGGTGAAGCGGCCAGACCTCCTTGACTGGGATCTGTCGAGCATCAGTGGCATGCTTCTTGCTGCAGATTCAACTACATGTAGTTTCTAGTAAGTGAAACCCATAAAGCAAGTAAGATCACAGTCTGACTATGGTCAGTCCTGCACCTGTGTGTGAAATAGGCCACACCCATAAAGTAGGCATATAGTACTTAGTCTAGGGCTGCAAGACGACTTTGGCCATTACTCTCGTCATTGCACAACCAAAGATCACCAGGTCACCTGCAATTCCTTTACTTATGTAAGTGAATGGAGTCACACTGCGACCCAGACAACCTTTAGTCACAAAAAACTGAGCAATGTCTGATCTTTTTGCAACTAAAAGTCAGGGGTCACAGTGTGTTTCCATTCACGAGCATTTGTGAGGGAATCGCAGGGCAACCCAGCAATCTTTGGTCGTGTGACAGGAGTGTGTAGCCCTAGCCTTAGGTATTTCAAATACCCTCTGTTTATTACACAGCCTGATTGGCCATCAAGGATCACATGGCAGAAGTGTACAAAAAACTTTTTTTTTCCCTAAAAATCTGAAGTACTCACATAAACACAGGGAGAATATAGAAACTCCATGCTGATGTTGTCCTTGGTTGGATTCGAACCCAGGATGCTCAAAGGCAACAATGCTAACCGCTGAGCCACCATACATAGTGAAGATACCCTTTGTGTGTCAAGTGTGAGTAGGCTGCTCAGAATATAAATTTTTAATATATATGCAAATTAGCTGTTCAGTGCACCTGAGACATGGATGCCCCTGCCGGAGCACTTGTTTTCATCTGTGGTCGCCGCCCCTAATATAAAGATTGATAGATCTCATTGTGTGGAGACTACAGGTGAAAGCAAGTGCTCTGGCAGATGCAGCATCTGCCAGATGCACCAAATGGCTCATTTGCATATGGATTAAAAGCTGATTTTTCTTGGCAATAAGATTGCACTTTGACACAAAGTAGGTATATTCGCTATGCCAGCATAGAAGTGGTTCAGAAGTGATTTTGGTGGTGGTAGCCTCCCTTTTAATTGCTGCTTTGAAAGACAGGATGCTAACCAACTAGATGGTATTATAGCTCCCATCTAAGTGGTTACTCTCCTTTCCCTAGCTCCTATGTAACAATGCAGTGATACTTGGCATAGTGTATTTGTGTGTAAGGCCAGGGCCCCATGAGGCGTAAATGCTGCTGTTTGGCTGCAAAGCCAATCCACACATTGCAGAAAAATACGCACAGTAGAAATGCTGCGATTTCCAAAACAGTTGCAGTTTTGTAAATCGCAACATGTCAATTATACCTACAGAAACGCTGGCGGTTTTCCTATAGGTATAATGGAAGCAGAAAGTCAGGTTTTTCCCGCATCTCTTTTTCCCTGCGGCCTGCTATGTTGGGCCTTAGCCTCAAGCTACATTCACATCTGTGTCAGAGCCTCTGTTACCATGTCAACTTATATAGTTTTTATTACACTTTAATCCCTTAAAGAGGACCTTTCATGTCCTCTGACATCGGCAGTATAATATATCGATAGAAAGCTGACAGTGCACTGTCAGCTTTGCCAGTATGCACCCCGATGCTGTTAGTTTTGGCACCAATATCTCCCTACTGTCAGAAGGGTGGCCCTTACAGCCTAGTGTCATCGCTGGACTGTGAGGACCACCTACAACAATACAAGGCTATGGAAGAGTACTGTCGGGGGTGGCTGTAAGGCCCACCCTTCTGACAGTGGGGAGATATTGGTGCCAAAACTGATGGTACCGATACCTTTGGCACAGGGGTGCATACCAGCAAAGCTGAATTCAGTACACTGTCAGCTTTCTAGTGGTATAGAATACCGCCAATGTCCAAAACTTTGCAAAAAAAAAAATTCTTGGAGTCGCCACACCCAGAATTTTTTTTTTTTTTTTTAGATTTCTATGTATGGGGATGCATAGAGTGTCTTTTTTGCAGGGTTAGAAGTACTTTTTAGTTATACCATTTTGAGGAATGTTTGTCATTTGATGGCTTTTTGATTAATTTTTTAATGAGAGGTAAAAAGGTGATTTTGGCCATTTTGATTTTTTTTTTCTCCCTCTGGTGTTTGCCAGATATAAATATTTTTATATGTTTGTAGACCCTTGTAGGCATTATTGGACATGGGGAGGCATAATTTGTTTATGTTTTTTATCTTTATTTGAGATCTAGGGAAAGGGGAGTGATTTGAATTTTTATATTTGAATTTTTTTTTTTTTTTACTTTTTTAAAGAACCCCTAGGGGGCTTGACTCTGCAATCTTTAGATTGTTTTTCTCATTGACTGCTATACTTCTGTAACTTGCGATATACCTATTGAGGCCTGGAACAGGCAAGGCTCAATAAGCATATTCCGTAGTTATGACAGGTCTGGGAGCCTTTATAAGGCTCCATGCTGTCATAATGACCAGACCGCTCTCGTGATCTTGCAGCGTGGGATCCGTTCCGGAAAAAGAACCTGAGGAGGCAACAGGAGCAACACAGGTAGGCCCTTTTTTCTGTTTGGGGGCCATAGTGAAATGGTTAATACCCACTTCAATCACCGGTATTACCCCTAGGTCTCCACTGTATTATACATCGGCAGACTCTGACGCGGATGTGAACGAAGCCTTAGAGAAACTGTATAAAGAATTACATTTTATTAAATTACTTAAACTTCATAAAAATGTTTTCTCCCACTATTGCAATCATCTTCTTGTAATGGGACCCCCTGATGTATCTTCAGTAAAAGAAGCAGGGATATCATTTAGGCTAGAAAGGTTTTCTTTATATGGTGAGGAGCTTATCTCATTGCTTTCTGCTCACTTCTTGGTATCTGTATCAAGACCTCTACGGTTTACTGTTATAAATGCTGCTGTCCGTGCTGATCTTTCTCTCTGAGAAGCAGCAAGAAAGCCTGTGTCAAACCGAAATGATACATCCCTGCTTCTTCATAGAGGACATTGCAGAAGCTGTACTGTATGCTACCGGGCACGCACAGGCCTACATATTCTGAACACCAGGGGTGCTGTTACAGGCAGATAGTTGTGAAATTTCTGTATTTCTATTTCTGTTCCAGTACTTTGCATAGTTACTCTAAAATGCGTAAATCTGTTTACGTATTGGAGTTTTCAAGGTAACAAAACAAGATAAGAATGCAAATCAGCACAAGAAGAAAATTAGTGCAATATTAAAACAATAAGAAAAAGCACATAACAAATGAGACAGTAAGACAGGGAATGATGGACAAAGGAAAACAGTAAGATAGAAATAGGGGAGGCTGGGAAAATCAGAGACCCTGCAGTGTACATTAGGTAATGCACAGGGAGTCAAAGGCTTCCACCGTGTTATTCAAACTAGCGGCAGACATTCCAGGTTACGAACATCTTTGACGCAAGCAAGGAGGTCAGTACTGGATGGGGGTGTGACAGATTTCCAATGTAGGGTTAAGAGAGTTTTGGTTGCTGTGCAGAGAAAGAGAAACAGTTTGGTGGATTCCTTGCCCATCTGTCTCAGAGGCAAATTAAGAAAGTGAATGAGGGGAACTGGGGATCCTCCCTGCAGAAAAAGGCTATCAGTAATGTCTTTAACCACCCTCCTCTAAAAGCTTCGTATCAGGGGACAGTCTCAGAATACGTGATAGAGTGTGCCCACAGCAGAGTTACATCTCCAACAAAACGAATGGATCACAGGGTTAGGGGAATGGAGGAGGGTGGGTGTGTGATACCAATGCATTAAGAGTTTATATTGTACCTCCTTACAGGTCACACACGTTGAAGATTTAGACGCACAAGACCAAAATCTGCCATTGAGCGGGGGAGATTGGCCTTCTCAGGGCTTTCTCTCATCTGGTCATATATCTGTGATAGGAGATGTCCAAGCCTCAGGAGGAGTTGATAAATCATGGTGATCAATCCTGCTCGATATAGCTTCTCAAAGCAGCGGGGGGAGTGACCCTCAGCGATCCAAATAAGGTAAAATGTGCAGTGGGTAATTTGTCAGTAGTGGAACCACTCAGTTTCAGTGCTGTGGTGAAATAGTCAAAAGGGCCTGAGCTCCAGAGTCAAGGGGTCGACAATGTAAACCAGGCTAAAGAGGCCAGCCCTGGACCAAGGATGGACCATGGAGACAGACAGTCCCTCCAGGTGAAGCGGGTTACATAAGACAGACATCATGGAGGAATTCTGCAAGGCGAGGGGAAGCAACTTAAGACAGGTAGACCAGTTTGCTTTGGTGTAGCATATGGGGCCCAATGTGGGAGTCAGAGGGGAAGGGGGAGAGTGGCCCACAAGAGAGCATTAGGGTGTATAGGAGCAAGCCATAGTTTCTCAATCTCCACCTATTTCATGTAGGCTTCAGGTGTTGTCCAAACAGGGATGCATCTAAGTGGGTGGCCCCGTAATAATGAAGGACATGTGGAACTGACAAATTGCCTCTCCCTGCTAGCATCATGGATCTAGTGATCCGATGCAGCTTGGCATTGCAGTTGAATTGGAATATGGCCCTCTGTCACGGAGGTCTAAGCGAGGTACAGCTATTGGGATACTCCCAAAGTAGTATAAGAGCTTTGGGAAAAGCGTAATTTTCACTGCAGAGATCCGGCCTAAGAGAGATATGTAAGGGGTTCCACTTATCCAACAGCGTCTTAAGGTCACGGAACAGTCTAGGGTAATTTACAGAGTAGAGCGTATTGTAGGAAGGGGAAAGATGAATACCCAAATATTTAAGGGACTGTCCCCGCCATTGGAAAACAAAGTTACTGCATAACAGTTGTACGGATGCTCGAGGAATATTCAGTGGAGGAGACTGTCTTGGAAGTGTTAACCTTGTAGCTGAATAATTGACCATAATCATGGAGAGTTTGCATAGAATTAGACAGGGAGGTGTGAGGGTTAGTAAGCGTGAGAAGGACATCAGCAGCAAAGAGGCAAATTTTGAAGTCCCTGTCATGGACCCTAATTCTCATAATGTCTGAATTTAAGCGAATACTGGGTGCCAGCAGCTCAATCAAAGCGCTAAGATAAGGGTTTCTAATGGAATGGAGTTAAGATTTGGGAAGTTTCACCGAGGCTGTGGGGGAGGAGTATAATGTGTTAATGGCCTGTAGAAAACCCCCCTGAAAACCGAAGGATTCTAAAGGAAGCCATCATAAAGACCAGTCAATACAGTCAAAAGCCTTCTCTGTGTCAAAACTGAGGAGAAGGGCAGGAATCGAGTTATGGTTGGTCACCTCAATCAAACCTACAGTCCTTCTGGTGGTGTTATTTTTTCCCCCTGACAACAGGGGATGGAGCCAACCTGGTCCTTATGGACAAGAGAAAGAAGCCACATAGATGATTAGCTAGGAGCTTTTTATATAGTTTCAGATCTATATTTAATAGGACAACACGTCTATAGCTAGAGCACTCCTGCAGATCTTATTAGGCTTAGGGACGAGATTCCAATGAGAATGCAACATTGACGGAGGATGGGGGTGCCATCTAAAAAGGAGTAGAACAGTCTTCTCAAGTGGGGTAGAAGGTCAGCTTGGAAAGTATTATAGTATAAATATGTAAACCTGTCAGGGCCTGGGGCTTTTCCATTCAGGAGATCCTTCAGAACCCCTTCTATCTCATCAGTAAACAAGGCATTAAGGGAGGTCAGGGCCTCTGATGGGAGGGAGGGTAGGTGACAGGAAGCCAGGTAGTCCCGCAGGAGCTGTTACATAGTTTAGTATAATAATCAGAAAAGTCGTGATAGTGTCAGGGTGATGTTGAGGGCAGCCCCTGGAATCTTACACTACATGGGGAGTAGAGGTGGCATAGCAGTCTCTCAATATCGTAGCCAGTAGGGTATGCGCTTTATTACCCCATTTGTAGTTTTTCTGCCGTGTGTAAAAGGAGAAGATGTTACGCCGTATGATTCGCTAAATTTTGTCAGATCAGCTCAGGCCGCCACCATCTGACAAAGGACTAGGAGGGAAGGACGGGCTGTCAAGCAAGCAGTAAGGGCCTGGATTTTATGCACCAGGGTTCGTCCCCTGGCTGCCCTATTCTTTTTAAGTTGCATTGTTAGGTCAATGCAGTACCCTCACATGACTGCCTTGTGGGCCTCCCAAAGGACAGCTCCCGAAGGCACAGACCCCTTGTTTTCCCTAAAGTAACTGGTTATGTAGGGGTCCACAGGGAGATACAAGTTGGAGGGCAGTTAAAGTTGTGCTGGTAGATAGCAGCTGGTCTCTGAGCCTAGATGGGAAAGGGGCAGAAAGAAGGAAAGACAAGTGAGGCCGAGACAAGTTGGGAGAAACATAACAACAACAACATAACACAGCATGAGTGGCATCCCGCAACCAGGTAAATTGTGAGCAGGACTAAATCTCTTGGCATAGGGAAAACAATAGAACACAGGCATAACAACCGGATGAGGACCAAGTGAATCCTTAGGAGGAAAACACATATGGGCAGGCCCCTAATGTGAGGGGGCGGTTGTATACTCGGGGCCGGAAGATAAGTAAGCCTTATGGCCTAAGTTAGAGGATGGTGAAAACTAGAAACAAACACCGGGTGGGAACTATCCCACCCTGCACAACAGAAACAGTATAATGAAGGCAGAGTGTGGGGCCTGTAAAAACAGCCAATATTATAAGAAAGTCACAGCATCCAGAGAAACAAGGACCTGAAAAGAGAGAATAAGTCATGGTGGATGGGATTCAACTCAAGGCTTCCATGCAGACAGTAATGGGAGCAGCAGCTGCAAAGTGGTGGATGTCCCTCCGCACTGCAGAAATTTCAGCATGGTTTGTTTCTGTGACTTCAGCAATAAGTGACTGAGTCTTGTTTTGTTGGTAATTGAACCAAATGTCCAATGTTCAACCAGACTTGGTGGCCGCAGTGTCCTTGGTTCCTCATGACCCAAAGCAGCATAGGGGCACAGTCTGGGCGGTCCCCCCGAGGTCTCTCACCTCAGTCAAGGTAGCAGTAGGAGTGGCAGGAGGGGAGAGGACAAGGATGGGTCCCCATAAAGTAGAAACAAGAGCCCCAGAAGTTGGGGATGGGGCATGAAGGAGAGCTTGAAAGTCAGTGAGGGGGAACAGGACCAACCTTATGGAGCAGTAGAGATCCAGAGTGGGGGTCCTGGTTTCATATCAGGTTGCTAGGGCACCTGGAGAGAAGACAGCGCCAATGCCAACATGGGGAAGTTGGCACAGCCAGACATCACCACCGCCAGCACCGGCATTTCATGACTGAGGATTGGAAGTAGCATGGAGAGGGATCGTTGTGGCACAGGGGAGCAGCGGCAGGGAGGCACTGCGGGCAGTCTGAGATGACTGAGGCTGGCCCCCCAATGCAGGGATCCCAGGGAGAGTCTTCTTGGGCATCCTCTTGCCCATGATCAGGAAGGCTGTGGCAGGCAGTGCTAGAGCTCCAGGACTGTGTGCCCTACACCACTGAGCATCAGGCCACGCCCCCATATATTGCCATTTTAAGTCACCTGTTTTTTCCAGGAAACTACAGAGGTACCTGGAGCAGGTGTAACATTAATAAAGTGTCCACTGGCAATGCCTTGGTCCACGGAGGTCCTGTGCCTCATGTGACTTCTGAGACCAATCAGTGGCCTCAGTGGTCACTAGAGAGATCACTGCTGTCATTACCTTACATGCATTGCATGCAGCCGAATGGATTGTGGCAACAGAACACCAGGACAAGTGTATATATAGATTTATTTGTAATATATTATACCTAACCTGGGCCCCTCCATAGTTTGTCTAATTCCTGGACAACCACTTTAAGCTGAGGACAGGGTTAAGTTGCCTGGTCTCCATTACTTCACATTTAATAAATGTGGAAAGAAAAAGGTGCAAAGCACAAAAAAATAAATAAATTAGCAGTGGAAGAGGACATTACAGTAAGTGCTTGTTATAGGTTTTATTGTGCCTATTTATGTAAATTTCCTTATAAACATGGTGTTGTCAAGGGGTAAAAGGCATTTAATGACCAGATATGACAGAAGGGTGTAACGCTGGCTCTTGCTATTCAAAGTGACCTCAGTTTTACACTTTCTGAAACTACATTAAGTAAAAGTACATTTTGTTACTTGGGAAGGCAGAATTATTACACGAGAACTGTTTTTGTTTTATGTTTGTTGAAAGTTGTTGGGTGTGTCTCAAAGATGTCATCCGTACTTCTCTAACTTGTCTTCATATTCAATATCTTAAAGTCCAGGAAGACATATAAGAATGGACAAAACACAAAATCCATATTTATAAACAGTCACAACTAATGCTTTCTTAGAATACTACCATCATCCGTAAACTATATAAGAAAGTTTGTTTTGTGCGTGTGATGTCAGACCTGACAAGAGTTCCTAAGAAGACAGACTGTTAGTGTGCATCTGATAGGGATGTGTGTGTTGAGGTCGACTGAACACTTAAGTGGCCAGCTGTAGTCATAAGTCAATGCTTGACATAAGGAACAGAAAATCACTTAATTGAAAAGTTAGAAAACTACAGCCCCTCAAACAACTATAGAGTTGAATGCAAATTTAAGGGCACCAATACCAATGATTACGGTCAGGCACATATTGCACAGTAATATCCATATCACTGCTGTAAGCTTTGACTCTGATCAGACTTGCTCCTGTCTGCAGGTATTTTGACAGTCTTTACAAACTAACATCTATTTGCAGAAATGGCAAACCTCAATAACCCCATTAACTTAGCAACTCAGGTCACAGACACCCCTACCAGATTCTCACTAACCATTAGTCTCCTTTGCAACTCTAGCAGGGCCAACATATTACATCCCTAAAATAAGGTTAACTACTATTCTAAAAGTGTGTTTATCACACAGCGATATAAGCTACATGACAAAGGTGAAAAAGGGAGCATTTACTGGTTGTGGCAGATTTCAGACGCTTATGTTATGTTGGTCAACCTCTGCATATCAACATATGAGAAAAGGACAGAAGAATATCTATTTACCTGTAAACAAACCATGCTTTATCCCTTTCATTCTTAAAGGGTTTACAGGATTAGAAAGTCATGGCTTCTTTATTTCCAAAGGTTATATCTGGTATTCCAATTCAGCTTCATTGAAGTTAATGGGGCTCGGCCTCAACACCCCACACAACCTGTGGAAGGTGTGCTGTAGTGTTAAAGAGCAAACAGTACAGCTGAACCATGAGTCGATGGGGGTAAACTACTGTATGTGGCTTGTAATCTAACTTACCTAAATTTTCCATGGCTAGGTTTCCTTTGGAGCTGAGGCTATGAATGGACTATCAATAGTAACTTAGCGTTAATAATTGGATAATTAGTTTCTAGTCCAGTTGTACATCAGGTATTTTATACTATATGTCCAGGTTACGATAAGGGGCGACATTCTGAGCTTAGAAATAGTTTTTATAATTTGACTCAATATTATAGTGAAGTGGCATCCTGCAGCACCTGCCCACAAAAAGTTGACAGACAGCTTTTTTTTTTTTTTTTTTCCTGTAAGGGCTAATTCTACAGAGAACTTTATTATATATGCAAATCCAATCCCTAGGATGATGTTGGGAATAGGAATGGCTTCTGCAGTTATGGACCATAGAGTGACTATACAGAGAGCTATTTTATTTTGTTTAGGCTTATTTATTAATAAACATTGACCTCATGAATTCACTAGAGCCTAGTCTGTGGTGGACCATGAAAATAGGACCTATGAATAATTCCAGGTGCACATCAAAAAGGACTTGGCACTTAATCCACCAATCTACATACTAACTGCAAATTCCATGTGACTCTCCTTGACGCACCTTACGAGAACAAAGTAAATAACCAAAAGACACGGACAAATGGTTTCCCTCTTTTTTAAAGACTATATCATCTCTAGTTTTCAAACATAACAGAATATGGCACCTTTAAAAGAGACTGTGAGAAGAGAGCATACTGCATTAATGACAGTGACATGATGGAGGTTAATAGCTCAAGACTTAACAATTAAAATAAAAATTCATATAATTACAAGTTTAGTTTAAAACACTTGACATTCTAGAAATTTGTACAGGAGCACTGAAAAGGGGGAGACCGATATTTGTCCCACTTGGGCTGACAATGGTAAATCTAAGCTATGCAGTCCCCTGCATATCAAACCACGCTTTAAGGCAGGGGATAATGTAAGGCAGACGTCAGCTCGATAATACCTTTAACTACAGATGCTTAGCGACAATCCAAAGAATATTTGTCAGTATTTTCATTTATAACAATAAAATGTAATGAATTCTTCAAGACTATTACCTAACATAATGGGGTGAGGCCAATCAATGGGAAATCCTCCGATATCCCTAGAATTCTGGTCTGGATAGTGATGTGGAGTCATATGGTGAATTAATCTAAGGTAACACATTGCACTGTACTGTACAAGAAGTTAGCAGAGCGTATCCAACACAGATTGCTGGGTAACTAGGCTCTGCCAAATGATTGCCGACACTAAGAGTAAGGGTTACGTACTATAGATATAGTTTAGTAGGTTACTTGACAGGCTTCAAAAATGTACAATATCGTCCATGTTGGATTTTATATAGGAAACTTTAAAAAGAAACCATTATACATCATGCTGAGAGAGGACAAGATGACACAATGTGAGGTATAATAGTAGCCAGCATTGTTAATATGGGAAAGTAGCATGTTCCACCTTCTGCAATTCTTAAAATGACCATTGACATTATGGAGGTTTTGTAAGATGCATCGAGCCATTGAGTTTCCAATCTGAGAAAAATGTTCAAGTAGTTATAAAGTAGCACCTTTTATAGCCTTTTCTTTTTTTTTTAATAGTTTACACATTATAAAGTGCTGTACAAGACCTCGACTGGGATGGTAACTGGCCAATTTACACTGCATGATGGTCTTGCAAAAGAAGAGCTATACTAATAAGAACATACTGAATTTCAACTTTTTGCTACTGGGTAGGTAAACAATAGCAGTAGTGATAAGCAGTAATATTTTGGGATCAGTATCGTTTTCCCAGTAGAACTGCATTGTGGAGCTGTATCATAACCAATTGAGAGGAGGAGCAAAAAAATACTCCCAGCTTGTGACAATGCATGCAAAGTAATCCACAACTGTCAGGACCAGAAGGAGTGAACAGAGAGGTATAGAAGAAAGGCACTCCAAAAGTTGCACAATAAAAGGGGATTAAAACTATACACAAACACTGAGCAGCTTCCCACCTATGGGACTAGGAATGCTTTCCAAAAGCTGACAAGAACTAAATTGAAGTTTACCCAATTCTGGGCCCCCGTTCCACCACAGTGCAGGATGACCCTGACAGAGGAGTCACCCAAGCACAGCTTTTCCTTGAATGTTCCTGGATCAGATCATACAGCATGTGCGCGCCATTCAGACGACAGGAACACCAAAGAAATTGTAAGTTAACTGACTCATTCATGGTAATATGTGGAGATACGGGAAGAAGAAGAAGAAGGGGAAAAAAAAAAAAAAAAAAACACTTTGCAACATAACAAACCCATATTATGTAGTGTAGTGGGTCACACATTTTCCAGCTATGTGAAATACAGTTAGGAGGTGTAGTTTACGTAATTTATTCTCTGACTGGTAGACTGTGGGGCGATATCACTGTAGTAAAGGGATTATGCCTTCAATTCCCTCTCCTCTGACGGTCAGCCTAGAACCAAGCTGTGTATATGGGGTCTATAGGTGCCATTCTTTGGCGGTAGCAGGGGTTTCGCTCTTCCCATCCCCACCCTGACCACCATTAACACTTTGCTCACAAGGCTTTGGTGACTGCTATGTGAGACCCCAGGTTTTCCTGCAGATAATACAGGAGGTGCAGTTCATAATGTTCTCCTGATTCAGGAACCCGAATACTGTGACGCTCCTGAGGATAGATCTGTAAAAAGAAAGCATGCTATTAGCATCCACTGTATATTACAAGACTCATATCAATGCATGAAAAGTGTCAGTGGCATGCATTACATAAAGGGGTTTCTGTCTTAAGTCATAAAACACTGTCTCAATTAATAAGATCTGTCTATGCAGTCAATGAGACTTTAGTTCAAGAGCTGCACATATGTAATGGTTAGGATCACACAAGGCACTGTTTCTTACAGTACAGGTACCAGGCCTGTGTATTGTAGGGAACAGTGCACTTGTGTCCATCACATGACCAGGACATATTTTTATCCCCTGGAAGTAAACAATGAATGACAGCAAGCAGATATATTGTAAATTTATTGCAAATGGAACAAGTATTCATTTCTCAGTGTAATGTTCATTTACTGAAATAATAGGTATTATTTCACTGTGTATGGAAGTCTCAGTATAATTTATAAATAGTATGCACAGAAATTCAGGAAAATCCTCCCGATGTATACCTCTGATGGACACTACAAAGGCAGTGTCAAAGAGGATTATAATACTTCTGACTTCCACTATTATATAGATTTGGGTGGTTAAAAACCATAATTTAATAAATGTAAGCAGACCCCTAACAAATATACCAGCGCTCACCTGTAGGTCATACGGCTTTCCACTACGCACTAAGAAACTAAGGAGAATGCTTGTGTGAGCAAAGTGCACATTTTCATCCAGGAAACCATGCAAGAGGAGAAGACGATTTGGTCTGGGAAAGAGAAAAAAAAGAAAAAAGGAAGACACATGAATGCTAATATTGAAAACAGCTAAAAGCTTTTATAATTTCACCACCTTTTTTTGTTTAGTTTTTTTTATAAACAAAGCAAGTATATGTTCAAGTAAGATGACTTACTCCGAGGGAAATTTTTCTGCCTGCATTGCAACAGAGCCTAGGTAGTAGCCATGCTCATTTTGGTCAGGATGACCCATGTACCGCTCTGTATATCCTGTATCATAGAAGATCCAAAGTGTTACAGGGGCTCCAGCAATAGCCACCTAGAAAACAAACAAGAGTTATGACGACTATTGTTAAATGTAATAAACATGTAAAAGAGGAGAGTGTAAAGGAGATCTCTGCAGCAAGTCACTGGCCTCAAATCTTGTGCCAAGCAAGCTTTTCCACTAAGGGAAGGGATTAAAACCCCTTTAAAGAGGACCCATCACCAAGTACAAGCTGTTCAGGGGCAAAGAGGCAATCAAATGAGGTGCATAATTTAAGATTTTGTACTTTGTGATAGGTCCTCTAAGATATACCTTAGTAATATAAAGCATGAACAATATGCAGAGAGTCATTAGAAGTGGCTGCAGGCAACTGAAGTTTTATCACTTATCTTTATGCAGTTTTTACAGATACTTACTCTGAATATATCAGGTTTCTGAATCATAGCCATTAGTGAAAGGTAGCCTCCATATGACCAGCCATGTATACCAACTCGGTCAAGGTCTATGAAACTATGCTTAGCAGCAAGATACTGCAACCCCTCCACCTGATCATCGATCTCCACTTGACCCTACAGATATATATGAAAAAAAATAAATAAAAATTATGCACAGACATCCTAAGACAGGACAGATTTGGTTTTCATTATATATAATAAAGTTTCTTGCTTTAGGCTACATCTGTGTCTGAACCTCTGTTAGAAACATGAACACAGATCATGTAACATTGTGGCTGAAAAAGTCCTACATGCAGAGCTTTTCATTTACCAAAACAACGAAGAACAAAGTGGATACCCAACAGAACCTGTTATGGACAATTATGGGTCAGTTATTTTGTTCCTTGAACAGAAGAACAGACTTATAAATGTTGATGTGAATCCATCCTTCGCCAAAACAGAACTGGGAAAGACAGTCATTGCTACTACATTATTGCCTTTTCTCACCATCTTGTACTTGAACGCTCCTTCAAACTTTAGTCCACGGTGACAGGATCCTCGATTGTCAATGACAACAACAACATATCCCAATGATGCAAGTGTATTCAGTCGGAAATACTTAACACCCTTGAATCGATTGTTAACCAGCTGGACCTAAAGAAAAAAAATATATAGTTCTAATTACTACAAAAATCCTTAATACAACATTAGATTATACTTAAAGGAATTGCCACTAATGACACTTATCCTTAATTTTGTGGGTTGGGAATAAGTGTCTTCTTGCTGTGTCTGACCACTGGAACCCCCAGCAACCACAAGACTGAGGGTCTGCATATGCCCCATGTGAACATAATGCTTTGCCAATGCTCAATTCATATCTATGTGACTGCCAGAGATTCCCATCCCAGAAGACCCATAGTAATAAACAGCAGAGGAGGGGATACGTGTCAATACTGGGACATTGGGCTATTGCCCTTTGTTTAAAAAAATAAATCTTACCTGTGGCCCTCCATAAATGAAGAGGACAGTGGGGTATTTTTTTCCCTGGCTGCAACTGATGAGGTCGATACATCATGCCATAAAGAGTAAATCCTGTCCTACTGGGAAAAGAGAAAATTTCTGGAGCTATGTATCCAGGAACTGTCCCTGTGGGAAGAAAAAAAAACACGACTATTTAAAAGGGATTTTCCTGGTATTGTAATATTGATGACCAATTCTTAAGACGTGCAGGACCCCCACTGATCAGCTGTTTAAAGAGACCACAGCATACAATTGAGCATTGTGCCTTCTTTACTGAATTCCAAGCACTGCAGAGTACATTGTATAGAGGCTTTGCTTAGTATTGCAGCTCATCCCATTCACTTGAATGGGACTGATCTGCAAAAAATCCATGTCGCTGGCCTGTAAAGCAGAGGCGGCAGTCACCCAAGCCGCTTCAAGCAGCTAATCTATGAGGGTTCCCACCTATCAGATATGATGACCTATTCTACAAATAGGTCTTCAGCATTTAAAGCCCAAAATACTACTTTAAAAACACAAACAGGAGGACAAACCAACAACAGAATTTACTGGATGTTAAAAACTAATTTAACCAACAATCTTTGCCATGTTCAGCCCAGGTAATATAGCAGTCTTTATAAAAAACAAAACACTACCACATGGACATAGAATAATAGAATGTGTCCTCTCACCGGGTGACTCTAGAAGAGTAGCCCAAAATTCTTTATCCTTTTGTGATGTATCAGCTCCATTGCCTTTGATTTTAAAGAGATGTACTGAATGTGGGAGCGTCTGGCTGCTGTATCTACTGATGAACATATCGCAGTGCTGAATGGAAGCAAGACACAGAATTTCAGTAACATTTATTTAAACATTGTTCAGATGGTTTGCTGCAGTGTACGGTTCTTTGCATTTTTATGGAATGTATTTATTTTTCCTTATTCGGCACCAACATATTCCACTGCGCTTTACAGACAGCCACACATTGGCCCATATAGGGCTCATAATCTACATTCCCTATCAGCAAGTCTTTGGAGTGCAACCATCTTTAAAAACGGTTTTAGGGGTAATAAGGGGGGGGGGCTAAAACACACAAATAAAGCCCATGTTGCAGTTTGTTTAACCCCAATGGCACATAAAAAAAGCTCACCTTGCTAACACAACAGGAATGGGAAAAGCCAAGGTCTGTGAGTCTCTTCACCTCTCCTGGAGTATCATAGTTTGCAACATATAGATGATGTTCTAGAGGGGTGTCCTTTGTAGCTTCAAAATAGACCAGTTTATTGACTTCATCTACACGAATCTGAAGAATTCAAGAGAAATGTCCTGCTTACCACACAGCCTACAAAGCAAGTTTGTTTCCTATAAAAATTTTCCCTACTTCGGAAACTTAATCACATTTTTGTTCTTCCATATCTTAGACAAAACTTTTTGGTCTCTCGAAGGAAAAAAACAAAACAAAAAACACCTTGAAAAATTGCTTTATAAGTTTCTGATCAGTCTAAATCAGGGATAGATACGCAACTAGCCACCAGCTGTCTCATTAGTGGCTGGTAGAAACCTTCATCTCCCGTCCACTGTCCCCCAAGCTCTTGCACAGTTGGCAGGGACAAGTTCCAATCTCTGCTGATGCTAGAGTAAGGGATCAGGGCTTGGGGTCAGTGAGTGAGAAGTGTTCCTCCCAGCCGCTAAATGTTAATTATGTGTGGGGGCACTCCGAACATATTCCTGCTACCGACAAAGATTTCCTACACCTGTTCACTACAATGGGAGGTTTGGGCGGAATCTACTCAAAGATAAGGCAGGATGCTTGTTTATTCGCTGGTTGATTTTTTTTTCAGCTAAGCGAAGGAAAAGCGTATCACCCCACTCATCCCAGTAAAATGAATGGACTGCATTCTTGTGGTGGATTGCACCATTTGAAGCGACCCTAAGGAAGTCAGCATTTTAAAGAAAAAAACAAAGTAGGCTAACCATCAAATCAGTAGATATGTAAAACTTACAGTGGATCCATGTCTGCCAAGAACCTCCCATTCTCCGCTGGTCACAGCTACCTCTTCTTTTACGAGGCATCTGAAATCACCTAGAAGTGCAAGAGGGAAGATATTCTAAATCAAGATACAGGCCAAGTATATAGCGGTGAAATTAATGACAAGATGCTCAGCCAAGTGAACCATATTACAGTAAAGAAAGGAGAAAACTGAGTTAACAGCTTAGTAACACATTTTAGTATTTGGTGCAAAGTCAATCATTTGCCTTTAAAGGAACATGAAGCCTAGAAACAATGGTAAAAGTAGATCAGGAATTTATCTTGCGCCCACGGTTTCAGAATGCATTATCCTGACAGTCTTGTAGAAATCCTGCAGAAAACACAGGGGTTAATCGCCTGTCAATCAGTTCCATCTTCAGGTTGGTGGCCTGCTATAGGGGTGGGGCTTAATCTTCTGCCCTGCTGCAAAAAAGGCACAGCAGCAGGGCTCCTGTTGTAGCCAGTTGAGTCTCGGTTCTTCTTCACACACTGCAAATTTTATCAGTATTTTAAAGTCAAAACCAGAAGAGAAAGACAAAATTATTCATTATAGTGTCCAGTGTTTAGGATCCACTCCAAGCTCTGACTTACAAATACTGATGAAAAACACTGACCAAATCTGCAATGTGTAATTAAGGGCTTAGATGTTGGATGCATTTACTGCTTCTCATAATGCAAATAATCATCCAAAACGCATTCAGTGGTGATCTCTTGGCAAAGGTCGGTCCAGTGTTCTGAGAACACAAAGAATTCCTTATAGGAGTGTTCTCTTACATATCCTGAAACATACATTTCCCAGAAGAATTGGATGACGTATTAAAGTTTCACTTTTATAGTACTAGCAAAGTGAATGAGATTTTGTTTAATCTTATACATAGCGAGGAAAAAAAGAAGCTGCAGAAAAGCTATGTTTTCTCTGTATATTTTAATAGGAGAAAGAAAAAGCAAAGAAAAATGCAAACACTCAAATTGCCGCAGACAAAAAAAAAAACTAAATAAAAAAACCACAGTGCGTTTGTTAGCTGTGTTTTGCTATGTGGGGCCTTAGCCTAAAGGGGGTCTACCAAACAGAAACCAAATGATTGTCTGGGGATCTGTAATAATTATATAAAACAAATAAAATTAATTAATAAGGAATTATTACTATGCATCTCCTCATCCATCAGTCTTTTTTCTGGCTAGCCCACAAAACCCCTTTAATTTGCAGAAAAAGAACAGTCTGACTTTTGCTGAGTGCTGTGCATTGTTCATTATTACATATATATGATCATCAAAGGTTAAAATTAGTGCTGCAACACCATAGTCTATTTTTTCTTCTGTGTGTTAAAGCAATGTGAATATATTACTCTGGTTTCTTGGAAACCTGTTTACATGGTAACAAAGATCCATATGTAACCGCATTCTTATCAGTGGAGCAAATATTCAGAGATTCAGATTAGAGCCAAACCATATCTGACTCACTGATACATCATGATGCAGAAAGGTACAAAGCCACTCACAAAGCCCCAGAAGATCAGATCCTGCTCTACCAGAACTGGCTGCTCTCAATATGCTGGTGATGCGGTAGAGGTGCCGAAAACCTGTCTTGCACTCAGAGGCAAAGAGAAACTGGATTTCATCATCTCGGGTTTGGGGGAAAAAGTACAGGATATCATGAATCTATTAAAGAGAGGAGAGACAATTATAGTAAGGAACGGAACGTGACATTTACCTGAATGTTCTAGGCAACCTTCTAGATACCAGACCTGTACTCACAGGAGATTAGCTGCTGAGAACTTGCCATTGGCTAATCTGATGTGATGTACAGTAGCAGAATAATTGAAGAATACATTTTCACAAACCTCATCCCCACATTGTGTCTCGAACGCACAGTACAAAACGACTTGCGCTGTGGATTTTATACCTGCAGTATGTTAATTATTGCTGTAGGGTTCATCCACGGCTTTCAACTTTTGCTTAGTTGAAAGCTGGGGAAAACCTGCATCAAAAACTATGATGAAACCATAGTGATTGTCACACGCAGAACAGCCCCACTGAACGAAGCTATGTGCAGGCTCACAGCAGCCAATAATCAGCAGTGTGAACATACCCTTACTATTCTGTACCCCACTACCACAGACTGTACACTTTATAAACACTATGTCTAAGTCACATTTTCTGCTCGAGGATTGTCTATTTGGTAATTTTATCTGATACTGGAGGTACATTTTAACAAGACTTAATGTATACTGCACCAGTTTAATAAGTGCATTTTGCATATAATAGGCAATGTGAAATGATTAAAAGAAAGAGGTTCTAATGAAGGTGTAGTCATGGTTTACATTACAGTCTAAGTAAAAGCAGTTTAACATACGTTTATCCAAATATCTGTCGTTTCCTCATAGATCACAAGGGGTGTAACACATTCAGACCCAGAATCTGATAACCGATGATGCTCTGAAAGTTCTTTGTAGGGAGCCACAAATAGAGAGGGTGGAATAAGAACTATCTGCAGACGTGTTTGTGGACGATCTAGTAAGATAGCCCAGGCACTGCGGAGAATGACAAAGACGAATTAACTCAATAAGACAGATCAGAAAGACAACATCTGAATATTAACCATGTCCCAACTTGGACCTCTAGCTGATTAAAGGAAATTCCTATCCTAGTTAACCTGTTAAGCAATGCAAATACACACGTGGACAAAATTGTTGGTACACCCAAGAATGGCTAAAAGGAAAACATTGGACTATTCTGAAGAGGCCTTCTATGAGCCCTGACCTAAATCCTATTGAGCATCTTTGGAAGGAGATGAAACATGTCGTCTGGAAAAGAAACCCTTCAAACCTGAGACAACTGGAGCAGTTTGCTCATGAGGAGTGGCCAAAATACCTGTTGAAGTCTCAAACAGTTACAGGAATGGTTTGATGGCAGTGATTGCCTAAAAAGGTTGTGCAACAAAATATTAAGTTAGGAACCATCATTTCTGTCCAGGCCTGTTTCATGAGTTTTCTTTTTTTTTAAATTCTGTTGAAGCATGGTTGAAAAGCAATGTCTGACTTTCATTTGTTCATTTTCATAGAATTTTTATATATTACTCTTGTCAGATTCAAGTTATTTCTGTGACCATTGTGGGTTTTTCTTTCATTAAACGAGGAGTACCAACAATTTTTTCCACGTGTGTATAATGAATTTCTGAAAATTGTTTTGTAAGTCTTCCATCTGATCCACCAGATGACCAGGCATTTATATTTTATTTTTATTGGTTGTAACAATTGCTGTAGTCTAGCAGCAGGGGTCACGCTTGCACAGTTCCTACTAAGCCCTTTAAATTGAGTATGGCTGGAATATTTGAAGCTTATGTGCTGCAACATCAGCTCTTTACCTGGTCATGGCTTGCAGACATGCATCGTAGCCCTGGAGGTGCTCTATACTTTTGCACGAAGACATAGCTAAAAACCAGCAACAGGAGCACTCAGGCTGAAGTAAGCAGGGCTGTAAAGTCATCACACCACCACCTACATGACATGTTATCAGAAAGGCTGCGTACCGCTCGCAAACCACCAAGTCCTGGGAGCGAGGAGCATGCAAATAACCCTTTCATTAAATTATTGTAAGCATTGCTTCCATGCTTAACAAGTAATTGTGCTTTCTTGAGAAAGCAAAGTTTATTTTTTATTTTTTTTACCATCTGTATTTTTTTTTTTTTGTAACTGCATATTTTATTGGAGACTCTTGTCTGCTATATCAGTGGAGTCCAATTTAGATTGCTTTAGATGTCAGATTACCATTATGGGTTTCTCAAACAGCCAGCTAGGTTTCAGCTTATGGAAATCCTGTAGGATATTCATACATGTTACTTCCTGATGCAGGAAATGTGGAGAGTCTCACAGTGTCCACTATGCTCTTAAATGCTGGAGTTTTTTCCTTTAACATCCTTCACAGATCAAGGCAGCAAGTACAGTTTTGCAGTGACTTTTCTAAGTTGTGCCACAAAGAAACCTTGTTGAACATGAACTGTAAAGGCTGCAATTACATAAGCAGGTTTGATTGTTTTTTTTCCTGAGTCACTGAAGTCAATGGGGGTGGAGCTGCAGTACCAACATCTGTCCACTATACAAGGCATAGAGCCGTCTGATTGTTTCCACCTGATATAGTACATCAACCGGACAGATCTCTGAACAGCTGATTTGTGTCAGGGGCCACCAACGATCAGATATTTATGGGCTATCCCAAGAAAAGCCCATAAATAGTTGTTAAAAAAAAAAAAAAAAAAAAAAAAAAAAAAGAAGAAGGTCAGGGAAAATCTCTAAATAAGTGATGACCCGCTCTCTGGGAACCTCCCGTTATCAAGAGAACCGCCAAAGTAGTTAATAGAGAGGTCAAAGGAAGTTACAGAATCAATCAAGCACTGCTCATTGAAAACCTCTACATTGTTTATCTAGTCACAATGGGTGGCTGCCATTTGTCATTCAGCTACATAAGGCTGAGTTTCAAGAGCATGCAAAGGAACGTAGATGGATGACTGTATGTGCCTGGATCAGCAAAGGTTAACCTGGAGACTACCCAAAGTCTCATTTTGATGGAATATGCTTATTGGCTTGTACAAGCACCTTTTACTTTGAACACTATGCACTCTGACTAGTAAAAGAAATACTCAAACATAGCATTCAGTATTAGCCTCAGGTAACTCACTACTTTCCATCTGGAGTCCAGCCAGCTCGAGCAATGTATTCACATCCAGCAAATAGCACCTCAAACGGCTGCCGCAGCTCTTTGTCGACGACATCCAACACCTAAGGATATTTATA
This sequence comes from Leptodactylus fallax, assembly GCA_947044405.1. NCBI lineage: Eukaryota > Metazoa > Chordata > Amphibia > Anura > Leptodactylidae > Leptodactylus > Leptodactylus fallax. The sequence goes on along the minus strand of CAMRHE010000081.1, from coordinate 2,280,829 downwards.
AAAAAAAAAAAAAAAAAAAAAAAAAAAGTTGAACAGGCAAATCACATTCCTATAAAAAGTGACAGAAATGTTAACAGATATAAAGCAGGATTTCAGGCAGATGGCAAAATTAAAGACTTGCTGATGTTCTGATTTTGAACTATTGCGCTCATTGCTTTGGGACATAACTGTATATGGTAATCATCATCATCATCAGTAAAAGTTGTGATGGGAGACAAACCACTGCAACAGTCTCAAGACAGGCACCTGCTGGCTTATAAATAGGGTGCGTCAGATTCTGTTGCAGTGTCCATCATTTTGACAGAATACAATTCCCAGAAAAAAATAAACATCTGTGACAAATGCAGCCTCTGAAGCAGATGTGAGCAGAACCTTAAAGGTTCAATCAGAAACCGTGCAAAAATAAGACAACTTACCCTGCCCTCTGCATCCACTGTTATTTCCGACAGCTTAAATGTCACTTTTGGGTTTGCAGTTCCTGAAAATAGTATAGCAAGTGATGTTAAAAAAAAAAAAAAAAAAAAAAAAAAATCAGAATTATTTTCCACTGAACAATGTCAAACAACAGCTGTGTTATTCCGTGAACAGATCACATCATAATCTCACTAGTGTTGCTAAATGTTGTATAGGAAACAGAACAGAAACATTTATGTAATAACCTTTATACACAGTAGCATTTAAAGGGAAGTCCAGCAGATTTTATTTTTTTTTTTTTTAACCAAAGTTAGAAGAAAAATACATACAAGCAGCAATACAAGGTGCACTCCAACTACTAACATTTGGAAATAAAAAGGGGAAAAAAGTTGCTTACCAGCTTTGGGGTACCTAAACGAATCTGTCCTTCGAGTCTCCAGCATTGGGGATGTCACATGGATTATCTCAACTTCAGATTCATCATTCTCTTCATAGAGGATGCGCAGTATCTGACCACCTGAAGGAGCTGCATCAGAAAGAAACTGGATTTTATATCATGGGCAATGTTAAACGAAAGGACAGCTAAAACACAGCACTTGACATGTGACCAAAACAGCTTTATCCCACAGGTATGATATAAAGACACACTATATATTCACAGGCAGTGTGTTTACTTGTCTCATTGCGGGGACACCACCAGTATCCAGTGTAGCGATCAAATTCTTCCTGTAACACAAAGGACGCCACTCCAGCAGAACGGGAATCTTCTTCCACTCCAACCAAATCTGTGTTGCACAGAAATAATTTTAACTGCTTCATATTGTGCAGAAAATAGCATGTTAAAGCTGTAATATCACCATTTATAACTCATTTTACAACCAGTCCTAACTTTTAGTCTAGTAGTGGTACAAATAAAATATGTAAAGTAACATTACTGTAGGCATTAATCTCACCTTTATGCACAAATGTCAGCCTGCGCTCTTCTCCAGTCTCTATATTGGCCACCCACAAATCATTGCTGTGCACAAATGCCATCCAGGTTGGGTCTCCAGGACAGATAGTGGGGTCCATGCGAATATTTGGGCAACTGCTTTCCAGTAACTGTGGTTGCAGAGACTGTTTCTAAAGACATGAAAAAGAAAGATTGCATAATTTGAGCAATGAAGATTATTAATAGGATATTGTCTAAGTATCTTTTTGAACAAGAAAAACCCTGAAAAATAAAGTTAAAGCACTGCACTCTGCCATCCTTGTAAGACCCACAGAAGTGAATGGAGAGATGGTCACGCACCTGCAGTGCCACGCCATTCACAAAGGGGACTCAGGGATCAAGGGATCCCTCATCACTGCTGTGGATCCAAGCTGCTGAACCCGCGGCATTCAGACGCTAAAGGTGGCCATAAACGTTAGTCTTTTACTGGCTGAAATGGACAATTTTGGCTGATGACTGGTGTAAAAGTAAAGAAACAACTAGTCAAATTTTTTTTTTTTTTTTTTTTTTTTTTAACCACTTCAGTACCGGACCAATTTCTGGTCCAGGACCAGGTACATTTTCGGGTTTTTTTGTATGTGCGGTTTTGAGGGCTGTAACATTTATATCATATGCGTTATTCAACTAATTTCTGCGTCTTTTTTCAGTGACACACAAGGCTTTATTTTTATGCTGTTTTTATTTTTGCATGCGTTTTTTTTTTTTTTTTATATCCAGGAAAATATAAACAAAACAAGGAGGGAAAACGTCTTTTTCACGTTTCATTTTATTTAATAACACATAGTGCTACAAAAAAAAAAAAAAAAAAAAAAAAAAAAAAAAACTTTATAAAATAGTTTTTCCTCTCCATTTAAGGCAATTTTGATTTTGTATGGTGTCGTCGGGTGGGGGGGCCTATAACTTAACGGCGTTTTATTGGCGTATTTTATTTTTTAAGTTATTTTATTTACCTTTTTAACTTTTCTATAATTTTTTTTTCTCTTACATTTTGTCCCCCATAAGGTCATAATAGACCTTTGGGGACATCTGATCACTTTTTTTTTGTTGGGGGAGGCTGATTTCTCCTGTAACTGGGGCTGGTACATTTAGCCCCAGTTGCAGGAGGAATACAGCCTCCTGCACGTTACTTACACAACTATAGAGCTGATCTGGGTCCTGTAGGACTGAGCAGCTCTTACAGTCTCTGATCCTGGCAGATCACATGACCGCCGGGTCAGAGGGCAGCTGTAAGATGGCAACACCCATAGTGCTGTATACACAGTGATCGGGAAGGTAATAAACCTTCCCTGCCTTCTCTAGGGGAGCTCCGGCTGTAGTTACAGCCAGCTCCCCGTTTCAGTAGCCGCACGATTTTGTGCAGCTGCTGAGTTCTGCTTGGACGTACCAGTACGTCCTTCCAGAACAAGGCAACCACCTTCCGGAAGTATATAGTCTATGGGCCGTCAGGAAGTGGTTAAACTGGTATTGCATTCAGTAGAATGGAACGGAGATGGATTAAAATATACCACCAATGGATAACAGTATTGCTCATGGTCTACGAAATTCTAAAGTTACAAGTTTAAGCAGAACCTCTACTACACAAAGTTTAACCTTATAACTTCTCTATAGAATGCATCAACAGACTAGAGCCCTGATGATGCATACTGGTTTAACAGGTTGTAGCCAAAAAAAAAAAAAAAAAAAAAAAAACACAGAATTTAGCTTTTTTTTGCTTAACCTTACCGTGAACCCCCGGGTGCCTCCATCGCGCACAGTATAGATGGCACTTCCTGCTTGGAATAGGAAAGTTCCACTCTTTGCATGATAATCAAAAGCAGAAATGCCCACTGTACCAATACGTTTCCTCTCCCGAAGCAGCTCTTCTTCACGAGAGTACATCCCATAATCAGGGGTGGCCTGTAAAAGTACCAATGAAAGTATAAGTTGCTATAACATCGGATACCCACCAAAAACTACCATGGTGCAATCGTCACAATGGGACAGAAAACGGTCATCATGTATAATGAATCTGTTGGGCTGAGGTGTCCCACACAATGTGGCGAGCAAGGCACGGATCAGGGCTTGTGGTGTACATCTCGACTAAGAAAGGGCCTTGCACCAAATATAAACCAGAATAACATCCTTCTACGTCAAAAAAATGGTGTAGAGGGATTGATGAATCCCCCCCTCCTCCCGCCACCACAATGTCTCACCTGAAAGGTATCAAGCAGAGGTTTCCAGGACAGCATGAGAACTGCTCCACGGTTTATGTTCTTTGGGATCTCAGAGTAAAACAGAGTATTCTCACGGTTTTCTCCAGACATTGCTGAGCACAAAGTACAAAATAAGTCAACATTTTAATATCAGTCATAAGTCTGTAGTAAGCCATAAACTTGAACGGTCATAAAATAGTGTCTGGTCTAATACCACATAACATTGGTGATCCCTGTATGAATAATGACATTCTGTGTGAGCAGAAAGGAAAATCTTTAAAAGGTGTTTTCCAGGATTGTAATATTGATGATAACGATAAATTAAGATAAGTCATTACTATCGGATCAGCGTGGAACGATACCTGGGAGCTCCACAGGCCAGTTTTCTAAAGAGGCTGCAGCATTTGGGAGAGTGCTATGGCCTCTTCATTGAATACCAAGTTACATGCAATACTTTCAGTAGGGGTTGTGCTTGATCCTCCAGCTCAACTCCATCAACTTGAATAATTATTATTATTGTTTATTTATATAGCACTGTTAATTCCATGGTGCTTTACATATGAGGGTTTACATACGGCACACAAGATATACAAAACAGATAATACTAACAGTGACCAACTGGCACAGTGGGATCGAGGGCCCTGCCCGCAAGGGCTTACAGTCTATGAGGGAAGAGGGATAGAGACAGAAGGTGGGGGTAGAGGCTGTACAGATGGTGTTGTGGTGACAGTAGTGTTATTGCAGGTTGTAGGCCTTCCTGAATAGGTGAGTCTTCAGGGCCTTCTTGAAGCTTGTGACTGTGGGGGACAGTCTGATGTGTCTTGGTAATGAGTTCCAGAGTATGGGGGATGCATAGGAGAAGTCTTGGAGACAGTTGTGTGAAGAGTGGATAAGAGCAGAGCGGAGTAGGAGGTCTTTGGAGGATCGGAGGTTACGTGCGGGCAGGTAGCAGGAGATTAGGTCAGAGATATATGCAGGGGACAGGTTGTGGATGGCTTTGTATGTCAGCGTTAGTAATTTGAACTCTATTCGCTGGGCGATGGGTAGCCAGTGAAGGGACTGGCAGAGGGGAGCGGCCGATGAAGAACGGGGGGAGAGGTGTATTAAGCGAGCAGCACAGTTTAAGGTGGACTGGAAGGGGGCGAGAGTGTTTGCTGGGAGACCATGGAGAAGAGTGTTACAGTAGTCTAAGTGGGAGATTATGAGGGCGTGAACTAGCATCTTTGTAGTTTCAGGGGTGAGGAAGGAGCGGATTTGGTGGATGTTCTTGAGTTGGAGGCAGCAGGAGGTGTTGAGGGTTTGAATGTGCGGCTTGAAGGATAGGTCAGAGTCTAAGGGTATCCCAAGGCAGCGGGCCTGTGGGATTGGGGTGAGAGGGGTTCCATTAATTTTGATAGATGGGTCAGGTAAGGGGGTCGTGCGTGGAGGGGTGAAGATTATGAACTCCGTTTTCTCCATGTTGAGTTTGAGAAAGCGGGAGGAGAGAGAGAGGAGGCTACGGCTGCTAGACATTCTGGGACTCTGGACAACAGGGAGGTAATGTCTGGTCTAGAGATATATTTGAGTGTCGTCAACATAGCAATGGTAATGGAAACCGCGGGATTCTATGAGTTGTCCAAGGCCTAGGGTGTAGATGGAGAACAGGAGGGGTCCTAGGACGGAGCCTTGGGGGACACCTACAGAAAGATTGCATGGCAGGGAGGTGGTGTGAAAGTGGGAGATGCGGAATGTGTGGTTGGTGAATAGGAGTAAGGCCATGTGACAAATGAACGTGATATCACTGGCCTATGAAGTAAAAGTGGCGATCTATGTTGCATGCAGCTGATCAGTGGGGATCGGTCACTGATCAGATTATGGATAATCTGTGCTAAGGATAGGTCATGAATAATTAATACCTGGAAAACGTTCTTTAAAATCATATTTATACCAATATCCACCAATACAAGTGTTAATAAACACTGAAGAATACTTAAAGGGGTTGTCCAGTTTCAGGCCAATATTAAAAGACAAATGTCTGATTTCTGTGCTGTGACTATAACAAGTTGTGCACCTGTGTTTTCATCACATGACCATGGACTGATTTCTAAACTCTGGAATTAAGCAGAATGAATGTCAGCAAGCAGAGATCTAGAAAACCATGAAGAATTCATACAAAAAGTATATTAGAAAATGGTACACATTTTCAATATACAAACAATAACCTTGGTCTCTTCATATTGGTCTGAAAGTGGCCAACCCCCTTAAGCATAGCATAAACCTCAACCAAAAGATCTACAAGACAGGTGGAAATATCACATCTAAAGTAACCTGTACAAGGTGACTTGCAGTATTCTTGTTCATACGGGGGTCCCTGGATTCCTGTGCAATGAAGATAGTTTATTACACAAGTAATCCAACACTAGGCTGAGGACCTAAGAAAACAAATATCTTCCAAGTCCTTAATATCTGCTGACTAGAGAAAGTAGAATACAAGGTCACACCAAGCACAGACTAAAGATAGCATGACAGCTTACCCGAATTCACAGAAATAACAAGCAGATTAATAAGTGAATTTCAGGCTGCATGATCATTCACCTGACCTGAATTTCGGCAGCTTTAAAGTCATGTTCACATGAGGTAGATTTGTTGCAGAGATTTTTGTGATGAATATTAAATTCTATACAACTGAATGGGGATCTTTCTGCAGCAGTTAGGGTAGCTGTGTAGGATTTCTATGCCATAAACCCACAGCAAAATCTGTACATACATAAGCATGTGGATTTTGCTGCAGATTTCACCCAGACTGGGCTCCCTCAGCCAGTCTGTTGGTGCCCTGCAATGTAATCACAGGTGTCAGTGGGTTATCATGGCAGTTAGGGGCTTGTGACAGAGGTGTGGCCTATGTTTGTTAGTTCTACACTGATGGGCAATAATTGTGTGAGAAGTATTACAGAACGCTTAATAAAGTTTAACTAAAAATAAATTAAAACATTTTAATAATGCCTTGCCTTAAAAATGATGGCCAAAAAAAAAAAATAAAAAAAATTTACACAGCTCACTCAACTGAGAAATAAAAATGTGTGTCTTTGAATGAGGCAACAACATAGGCTGGGCTATATTGCTGAGAAATAAAATCTCAAATATTTTTTTTTTTTTTTCCAAGCTTATGGTCAATTCTCCATTTTAATGTTTTTGTTCAGAGTCACCGCCGGAAGAAGGAGTTGGCTGTATTTGATGCAGTGTTCCTCATCCAACCACCCAGCTATGATTCACTGTAGAAAGAACAGCTGTCATAGTTGGTGGTGGGAAGAGGAAGTCTGCATGGAATATATCAGACTCCTTCTCTGGGCACCAGGTCACTAAGCTCTCCAGTAACATGCCTGACACAGCCACATCAAGTAAAAGCACGCATCATTTTACAGGTGATTTAACAGATTTTGGAAATTTTATAGGTGATAAGACAGATAGGCTTTTAGAATTTACTGTGCATACATAAAAGAGAAGAATTAAAAGTAATATACTCATGATCACGAGTATTGCATTATCGCTGTTACTGGAGATCCTACAGGAAGAAGTAGTAGTCCTTTCTTTAGATTTCCTGATCCTTTCCTATCCACTTCAGGGTGTAGCATCCCCCTAACACAGCACTGTCCACAGAGTAGTCTAGAATACCACCCTGGTGACATGTATCTTTGTATCTGCAATATATCTCATATGGAGAAGATGTTGGCAACCGGTACAGTATTTAGTAGTACCCATACAGTATATATTACTGTTCCTGTCTAAGGTGTTATTATCCCGATCAGATGTGCCAGAGATACATATTAAGGAAAAAAAGGTTCTGTATATATTTAGCTCTTTTATTAAAGGTGGCGTCCCTTTCCAACCACCTATGTTTCGTAAAGCTCCCTCTTTCTCTATCCTCCTACAGTGGCCGCTGACTTAAGTGTTTTAGCAGCAGAGATTTTCTTTCCATCACCTATAAAATATTTTATTAGTCATGGGAACAAAACAAAAAAAAAAAAAAAACCAAACCACACGAACATGTTACAGGCAAAATCATGTGAAAAATACAGCAGCTCCAGTGTGAGGGCTCCAACGCACTCTCGAGATGTTAAGCCCATGCACCCTTGTGAGTAGCCCACCTGGCAGTAACAAATTTTTAGCTTCTGAGTGATGATAGCTTTAAATGACTGGTCACCTTTTGGGTGTGTATGTAAGAGGATCAGCAATGTAATGACTATGGACACTACAGAAGTCTCTTCATGGAGTTAAACAATGCCAGGGATGTCCTGCAACCTGGAAGTCAAAGGGCAGCTCAGGACAATACTGGCTGAAAAGAAAGTTGTCCCATAACCAGCCTTATCTCTACTCCACAGGATAAGGGATACGTCTGCTGATGGTTCCCCACTGTTCACAACAGGAGGGTGCCCCCACCCGTTTGAATGAAGCACCAATATGTGCATATACACATCATTGTAAGCCTTCTATTACCTGTATATAGGTCAGTCTTTAACAGAATATGGTAATACTTACACATACCCAGATAGTACATGCGATCAGAGTGAGGACTATCTGGGTCATTTCTCTTCACAAAGGTGAAGCTGTGTGGGGCTTTGGCCATCATACATCCATGGTATTTTCTGGTGTCTGCAAGCAGCTTCCTCATCTGACTCCATGAATGACGTTCCACGTAAAAAGGTTCGGGTTTTGCATCACCCCCAGTTTGCTCTGCAGATTCAAATACCTCTACTCCAACTGGCTCAGTCTCCATTGCAGCCGCCATGTTACATCCTGTCATTATAAATGACATATTAACTATTATTCATGTACCAAGAGGCACTTGACAGCAGTGAAACCAAAATAGTGCTGTACTGTGCCTACCAAGTCTATGCATACAAAATATTACTTATATCTTACTGAAAATGTATCACAGTATTGATTTAGTGTGACACAATAACTAAGCCAAATGTACCAGAAGTGTGGATAATTTAACTTAAAGGGATTTTCCAGCCGCAAACGGATATTTCACACTGATGACTTATCCACATGTTATCAGTGTGTGATCTGTGGGGTCCAACACTCATGTGTTTTGGAAATTGAAGCTTTTCCACTGCAGATTTTTTTTTCTGCAATGTGCAGGTGGGATTAGCCAGAATCTCACAGGGCTGTGGAGTCGGTACGCCAAAGCCCCGACTCCGACTCCACCAAAATAGGCACCGACTCCGACTCCACGACTCCTACTCCACAGCCCTGGCACTGCTAAACCTTATAGGTTCACTCAGAACTCAGTCCCATCATTATATGAGGAATAGAACAGACCTTTACAGGACATTTCATCATTTTCAACATTTCATCATTTTCCCAAATTCTTATGAAAATATATTCAGCACATACTGCATTGTACTACTAACTGTACCAATTTATTATATATTTTGGGAGTCAGAGTCGGTCCATTTTATACCGACTCCGACTCCACCAAAATAGGCTCCGACTCCACAGCCCTGGAATCTCATCCACTTTGCAGGTAATTTAAACGCAGTGTTTTTTTGACATGGGCAAATCACTGCGTGTTTGAAACGTGGGGCCCTAGCCGTGTTGCAGACACACAGCTTTTTTTGTTTCAAATTTTGCTAGGAAGTTCTTATACTTCAACCTTCTGCTAAATCCACTCTTTTGGCTCCAAAAAACGCAGCAACATCTGCAACAAAAAGTTCTGACTTCAAAATAAAATGACTATTTGTAATCATATAATATTATACAATAAGATACATAGTTACATATTTACTTTCATAGGAGCTCAGTCACTGGCTTTTTCATGAATTAGAGGCTCTATAAGACTTCTGTCTGACCATGGCTGTTTAGGCATTTATGAGTTGTGCCACCCATATGTAACTCCTGGAAAATCCCTTTAAAAGCACCAGCTAACCTAGTCAATATTTTTAAGAGAATAGGAGGAAACACAAGTAGATGGAACAGCAGCAAACAATGGGGTAACATACAAAACCTATGGTAACACTGGCTTAAAATCCAGGGCCATAGCACGTGGCCGCATCCTAAGGGTAAATTTCCACACGGCAGACATATTACAGAAATTATCTGCGTTTGAATCAGATCCATTCATCCCAATGAGGTTTCACATCTCAGTTACAAATGTGTTGCATGTGAATTCATCTTAAAGGGACAAAGGAAATCTCCAATAATCAGTATACAACCTGTATACAGTATGATACATGGAAATGATTAGAGTTGTAGTCCTTAGTCTACATATCAATAGTCATAACTCCCACAGAGATCAATCAAAAATAATCTAAAGAGCTCTGGGAGTACGGGCTACGGGACCTCTCAGATCTGCTGCACAATATAGATGGATATTATAGAGGAATGCTATTATGATATGTAATAACACGCTAGCATACAATATATATGTTTAGCACTATGTGGGTTATTGCAAATCCAGGGCACTGCACAGAACCACTGTGAACCTACAGCACTATATAAGGGTATTGTGGGCCCGTGGCACTACACGGCGGCTCAGTGGGCCCGTGGCACTACACGGCGGCTCAGTGGGCCCGTGGCACTACACGGCGGCTCAGTGGGCCCGTGGCACTACACGGCGGCTCAGTGGGCCCGTGGCACTACACGGCGGCTCAGTGGGCCCGTGGCACTACACGGCGGCTCAGTGGGCCCGTGGCACTACACGGCGGCTCAGTGGGCCCGTGGCACTACACGGCGGCTCAGTGGGCCCGTGGCACTACACGGCGGCTCAGTGGGCCCGTGGCACTACACGGCGGCTCAGTGGGCCCGTGGCACTACACGGCGGCTCAGTGGGCCCGTGGCACTACACGGCGGCTCAGTGGGCCCGTGGCACTACACGGTGGCTCAGTAGGGCCCGTGGCACTACACGGCAGCTCAGTGGGCCCCTACCACTATATGGCGTACCCGGGGCACTACATGGGGGTACAGTGGACCTGTAGCACTATACAGGGGTACTGTGAGCCCGGCCACTATGGGCCTGCTGCACTATATGGGGTCATGGTGGGCCTGCAGTCCCTCGCATTTCCGCCCCCAGACCCTGTCGTGCCCCTCCTCCCCTCCACTATCAGCGGTGTATCATCCTCCACCAGTCCACCCTGCGTCACGGTATCCGCCGTCCATTCTTCCCCCGGTCACCTCACCTAGCATGTGGAAGCAGGAGGGTGTCTTTGGCCGAGCCCGGCTCTGGTCTCTCTGTGTCCCCGGTTATGACTTAGCTGCTCTCACTCCCAACCCCAGTGCAACTGCCGCTCATACATCCGCTTCCTGGAGAACAGCGGGGAGATGAGTACTCGCCCTCCCCCTAGTGGAGGGAGGCGCTCAGTGCAGCAGCTAGGCTCTGTACTAATCCCAGTAGTCCCAGGCCTGTGCGGGTGAGGGAGGAGCTTCTGCCCTCTACTTACTATGGTCACTCAGGAGCTTTCTATGTTCAGGCCAATGGGAGTAATGGCGACTGCCCTCACTTACCATGTCTGCTGGCTGACTTCTAGCGTACTCTATGCCCTTAATTAATATGGCCGCCTGTAGTTTCTGGCCCCGCCCACAGGGTGGTGCGGTGACAGGCCGGCTGCTGCCTTGCTTGGATTGTTCTAGTAGCTGTTGTAGCTGGCTGGGTGCACCATGAGTCTCACCCCGCAGGTGTACTGGGCGCAGAGGCACCATGAGCTGTATGTCCGGGTGGAGCTCAGTGACGTGCAGGTACAGTACTATGTGCTATCCCCTGACTTGTCCTCATAGGGGTTATTACTGGGGGCTGCAGGACAGGACCCCATCCCTTGCTAATGAATCTGTGGGGAATACAGGAACAGCGCTTCATCATCTCCTGTATATTAAATGGGGGGACTTGCAATAGCAGTGTGACATTGGGCACCCCAATGCATGCACCCCCTCAGGCCCAGTGTGCGGAAGTCACCGATTCGACATCTATGGTGTATAAATTCACTTAGCAGGTGTATACTGTCAATATGGGAAGTGCAAACCCGAAAACTTAGTCTTGCCATAGGGGTCAGGGATGTAGTTGTTAGCATTTGAGTAACTTCAATGATCAATGCTTTTTGGTCCAATATTTGGGATATACACAATTAATGTCCGCAACATATCTGTCTGGCCTATACAAGACTACAAGACACTTGTATACTATTATACGGCCATGTTTTAACTTTCTGGTCAACCCAGCTGTGATTGTGACTACAAAGGTTGTATGTGATCATTCACTAGGCGGCACATTGATGTGTATATGCCTTTGGCGGTATATCTGTGAATTGTATTGTCAAAATACACAGATCAGTCAGAAAAGTGGATAATAACATTGAATATCTGGTGACAATGGCACCTATCAGAGGTGGGATATATTAATAATAATAATAATAATAATAGTCCTTTAATAGTCCCACAATGGGGAAATTCAGTGTGTTACAGCAGCAAAGATAAGCAGATACAAATACAAATACAACATGTACAGGAATGTTCCAAGGTAAGAGGCATTACAATAATAGCAGACAGACAGATAGGACGTAGCAGGGGGGGGGGGGGGATTTAACAGGCAGAGAGATATTTCAGTTCTCTGTGTGTAATGATCTCCGCTTAGGTCGGTGTTGGTTGTACAGCCTAACCGCGGTGGGGAGGAAAGACTTCCGATAGCGCTCCTTCTCACACCTAGGGTGGAGCAGTCGGTCACTGATAGTACTGCTCAGCGCGCTCACAGTCTCATGCATGGGATGGCACTTCTTCTTCTGCATGGAGCTCACCACGGACAGTATCCTTTTGTCACCCACCACCTGCGCAGGGTCCAGTGGGCTCCCCAGGACAGAGCTGGCCCTTCTAATCAGCTTGTCGAGTCTATTCCTATCCCTGGTTGATATACTGCTCCCCCAGCAGGCCACGCCAAAGAAGATGGCTGATGCCACTACCGAGTTGAAGAAAGTTCTAAGAAGTGCCCCCCGGATTCCAAAGGCTCTGTTTCCTAAGCAGGTAGAGCCTGCTGTGGCCCTTCCTGTACAGGGCCTCCATATGATCTGCCCAGTCCAGCTTATTATTAAGGAGCAAACCCAGGTACTTATAGATGTTCACAATCTCGATGCCCGTCCCCAGGATGTCCACTGGTTTAGGAGGGCTTCTGCCTTTACGGAAGTCCACCACCATCTCCTTGGTCTTCCCCGCGTTAATCTTCAGGTGGTTCCGGTGGCACCAGTCCACAAAATCCTGGTTCAGTTCTCTGTACTTCCTATCATCATCATCTGTGATGAGACCCACTATTGCAGAGTCGTCAGAATACTTCTGTAGGTAGCAGCTGGATGAGTTGCACCTAAAATCTGCAGTGTACAGTGTGAAGAGGAAAGGGGCGAGAACCGTACCCTGAGGTGCCCCCGTATTACAGATCACGGTACCTGACACACAGTCTCGGGCTCTCACGTATTGAGGTCGATTTGTGAGGTAGTCTAGGATCCAGTTGGAGAGGTGGTGGTCCACTCCAGCAAGGCCCAGCTTGTCCCTCAATAACCTGGGCTGTATGGTGTTAAAAGCACTGGAGAAGTCAAAGAACATTATTCTCACTGTGTTCCCTGGTTTCTCCAGGTGAGACAGAGCCCTGTGCAGAAGATGGATGATGGCATCATCTACCCCAATGCCCGGCCGATAAGCAAACTGGAGGGGGTCCATAGCGGGGCTCACTAGAGGGCGGAGATGTGTGAGAACCAATCTCTCCAAGATCTTCATCAGGTGGGATGTCAGTGCTACAGGTCTGTAGTCATTGAGGTCCATAGGGTGGGGTTTCTTTGGAACTGGTACCACACAAGTAGATTTCCATAATTCAGGGACTATTTCCTGCCTCAGGCTCATATTATACATATATGTAATTATACCACACAGCTGGTCCCCGCAAGTCTTAATTAGCCTTGCACTGATGTCATCTGGCCCTGCGGCTTTCCTCGCCTTGATCTTTTTCATCTCCTTCCTCACCTGGGCCCATGTGAAGGTCAGACTGTGGCCAGATAAAGACAGATTTCTGGATTTACTGGTCTGTTGGGAAGTAGCCACATGGGGTGAATGGGGAGAAGTCATTGTGGTGGGGGGAGCTGAAGGACATACTGGGGTGGGAGGAGCTGGTGTGTGATCAAATCTGTTGAAGAATAGGTTTAGTTCATTAAGCCAATTAACATCTGCCTCAATCTGGCAGACAGACTGTTTATGACCCGAAATTGACTGAAGCCCCTCCCAGACCCCCCTTATGTCTTTTCTTTCCATTTGCTTTTCCATTTTTTCTTTATAACTGGCTTTTCCCTGCCTGATTTGATGCCTCAGCTCCTTTTGTACTTCCCTCAACCCCTCCTTATCTCTTGTCCTAAATGCCATCTTTTTCTCCTTAAGTAGTGTTTTTATATCAGAGTTAATCCATGGTTTGTTATTGGAGAAGCGCCTCACCACTTTTGTGGGTACTGTGTTGTCCACACAAAAATTAATGTAGTCCGTTATGCAGTGTGTGAGTCCTTCTATATCTTCTCCATAAGAATCCTGCAGAACTTCCCATGCGGTTGTGTCAAAACAATCCCTCAGAGCCTCATCACTCTCCTCGGACCATATCCTCACTGTGCGAGTGACAGCTGGTTCTCTACGTACAAGTGGCTTGTACACAGGTCGGAGATGTACTAGGTTGTGATCCGATCTCCCCAGGGGCGGTAGGGCTGATGAATTATATGCCTCCCTCGCGTTGGCAAAGAACAAGTCCAGTGTTTTGTTGTCTCTTGTGTGGCAGGTTACATACTGTGTGAAACTGGGCAGTGTGGATGATGGAGAGGCATGGTTGAAATCACCCGACAGAAGAAAGAGAGCCTGGGGATGTTTTAACTGTAAAAGGCTCAGCGTGGCTTGTAGGACCTCGCAGGCAGTGTCAGCTTTCGCAGAGGGGGGGACATATGCAGCTATCACGATGACATGCGATAGTTCCCTTGGTAGGTAGAAAGGTCTCATGCTCACAGCTAATAGTTCAATGTCCTCACAGCAAGTTTGCTCCTTAATCACAATGTGCCTAGGATTGCACCATCTATTATTCACAAACATTGCCAGCCCCCCTCCTTTCCTCTTACCGCTCTCCCTTGTCCTGTCTGCCCGAAGGAGTTTAAAACCATCCAAGGAGACCAGAGGGTCAGGAGTAACTTCAGTGAGCCAAGTCTCTGTAAGTAGCATCATGCTGCACGCCCGAAACTCCTGATGATGCCTGGTGAGCGCTGTTAGTTCATCCATCTTGTTTGCAAGAGATCTCACATTGCCCATGATGATGGAGGGAACAGCTGGTCGGTAACGCCTCTTTTTAATCCTCTGAAGAGTACCAGCTCTGCAGCCCCTCCCCCCGCTTTTTTTTTTCTCCAAAGCTCGCGGGGGATGTGTGGGCAGATGGTATGCAATCCTGCTGTGTCTCTCAGCTTCAAAAGTTCCTCTCTTGTATAGACAAAGGAATTGTCTGCATACACAAAAGATCCCAAGCAGAACAAAAAGACAGATAAAAAACAAAAAAAAAAAGTATCACAAGGGTCCAAGTCTTTGTGTGTGTGTTTCTTCATAGTGCAAAGTCCTTAAGTAGAGAGGTAAAAAACGAGACAAAGAAAGAAAAATAAGATAGAGAGTCTCAGAGCTACTGTGACAGGCAGCCACTCCAGCGGCGCCATCTTGGAAAAAAAAAAAAAAAAAAAGCAGCAAGTGAACAGTTAACTTAAAGTTGATGTGTTGGAAGCAGAAAAAATGGTGAAGTGTAAGGATCTGTTCAAAACGCTAGTTTTTGGGGGGCGTTTGCAGTTGTTTGTTCCTACAAAAACTTGGTACAAGGAAGTTATAGTGAGAAGTTAATGGGCACCAACTGGCCCTTCATGTTTGTGGAGACTGGCTGGTCTGGTTGTACAAAAGGTATACTGTAGCACAAACCAACGCAAAAGTTACTGCTGGTTATGATTAGAAAAATGTTAGAGCAGAAAATGCATCAGTGCTCACTGTGTATAGGGCTGTCTAGCCACAGTGCGGTCAGAGTACCCATGCTGACCACTTTCCACCGGAGAAAGCTCCTACAGTGGGAATCTTAGCATCACAACTGGCCCACGGAGCAAGGGAAGAAGGATGACTAAATGTGTACATCACTTAAATGCGGAAGAAAAAGCACCAATCTGTGGCTGGTGCAGGTAGTGTGACAATTCGGGCAGTGTCTTGCTGGGAAATGTCGGGCCGTGGCATGCATGCAAGTACCACCATCCTAAACATTGTCCAGTCCAAGTATATCCCTTAATGGCAGGAGTATTCCCTAATGGCAGTGTTCTCTTTAAGTAGCATAACGTGCTCTGCCATATTGTTCACGAATGGTTTGAGGAATGTGTTGAAGTTCTTGATGCTGACTTGGCCTCCAGACTTCCCAGATCTCAGTCCAATTGACCATCCGTGGGATGTATTGGAGAAACAACTCTGATCCATGGACACCCCCACCTCACAACTTACAGGACTTGGAGGATCTACTGTTAACATCTTGGTACCACAGTACACCTTCACTATGTGGTTGCACTTACAAGGTCCTGAGGTCTTTACAGGGAGTCTGTCAGAGGACAGTGGAATCTAGACATAGTGTTCACAGATGGTGGCCAGTTAATCCAGTAGTTTCTATGACCTTGAGCTCTGTTGATTTCTCCATTCAGTCTAACTTTGATCCTGGAAAATGGAAAATGCGCTGGGCTTGTCACACATTGCTGGGGTTGATAAACTGGTGAGTGGTCACCATCCCCCAGACCTGCCGTACTCCTGCCCTCTGTACTTATGCTCCTGTCCCTGAGCTCTGCTCTGTAGCCATTCCATTTGCTTATCAGATCGCAAGTGAATGCAGACTGAAATGCAAATTGGACTTGGCCATATTTGTATATACAGTTTTTTAAAGCTGGCTATACAAATGACAGTAATGTCGGCAAAATCTCACAATATTGGCAGCACCTGCTGACTAATGTGTATGGGAGCTCCGGATGTTTCCCTGATAGTTGGATTTCATCATGCCTGATGTCAGCTATTTCTCAAGGTAAGATCTTTAGAAATAGCCGTCTGACATGTACAACAGCTTTATTAAGTCTAGCTGTATTATTTAGTACTGGTGTATTTATATGTATTGTACCTTGTCGGTAGTTAGGCATGGGTATGATGGTTTACTGCTATTAAAACATAATCCAATATTTGCTCAATGTTCTAACTGAAAATCATTAAGAACATAGCAAAAATCTTATTAATTCAATGATCTGAATTATATTCATTGTCTTTATACTAAGTGAAGGTGACCATATACATTATATGTATGTCAGTCAGACTCAATGGTTCAGCAGGGTCAAACGTATATGGGAGTCTTCTTTCTCTGATGACAGCTCCATGAAGCTAGTAGAGGAACTGGATTTCAACTAGTCCTCTTTTGAGGAACTGATATACTCTAGAGCAGTGATGGCGAACCTTTTAGAGACCGAGTGCCCAAACTGCAACCCAAAACCCTCTAAATTATCGCAAAGTGCCAAAACGGCAATTTAACCTTAAATTAACCAGAATCTATTTTATAGTGACCGTGCAATGTTATTACAGCCTGTAATAATATCACATGTCTGCTATAAAACAGATACCGTGTGATATAAATAGTGAAGGGCCCCAGACAGTACAATCTGCTCTGAAGTGGCCTCCAGACAATATTATATGCTCCAGAGTGGCCCCCACACAGTATTATATGCTTCAGAGTGGCCCCCACTCAGTATTATATGCTCCACAGAGGCCCCCCGCACAGTATTATATGCTCCACTTTGGGCCCCCACCCACATTATATGCTTCACAATAAGCCCCCCCCACATAGTAGTATATGCTTCACAGTGGGGCCCCACACAGTAATATATGCTTCACAGTGGGGCCCCACACAGTAGTTTATGCTTCACGGTGTCCCCCATACAGTATTAGATGCTTCAGTGTCCCCCCCCACACACACAGTATTAGATGTTTCAGTGCCCCCCCCACACACACAGTATTAGATGCTTCAGTGCCCCCCCCACACACACAGTATTAGATGCTTCAGTGTCCCCCCCCCACACACACACAGTATTAGATGCTTCAGTGTCCCCCATATAGTTGTATATGCGCCACAGTAGGCCCCTACACAGTAGTTTATGTTACTTACCTTGTCCCACGAAGAGCTGCAGTCCCACGGAGCGTCCTCCTCCTTCTGTTCACAGGCGCTGATGAATGACGTCATCGCGCCTGCGTCGGGGCAGAGGTCACACTCTGCAGTCAGTGTAGGCTGCGGCTCCGCGGACCGCGGCCTACAGTGACAGCTTTCAGCTGTATGTACATATGCACATACAGCTGAAAGAAGCGATCGCTCACTAACCGGGAATCCTAGTATTCCTGGTTAGTGAGCAATCATGGCGACGGCGCGCGTGCCAACTGAGAGGGCTCTGCGTGCCCTCTCTGGCACGCGTGCCATAGGTTCGCCATCACGGCTCTAGAGTTTAGTGTTTCTATATGAAGCAGTAGGACTGGGGAGTCTTAAAGCGTACCTCCAATTATAAAACATATGTTCAGAGATTAATACTACTGGTGAATATAAGAAACTTTGTAATAGATCTTATTAAAGAAATGTTTTCTCTTCTCAACTTTTTAAGCGGAGTTACTTTTTACATAGAAGTCTATGGAGAGGGGAGAGGAGGGAGGGAAGCTGCTGGAAAAGACACTCAAGCGACTGCAGCTGGTAAGCTCTGCTACACTGTGACACTTCTGTATATTCAGAATGAGGAAATAAATCAATTAACAGCCTCTTTATCACCCCTACCCTCTCCATAGAGTTCTATGTGTGAGCGGAGTATAGAGTATTGATTCTATACAGATAAAAAATCTGAGTGAAGATAAGGAGGAGAATAGGAGTCTAATAAGTGGAGAAGGATACATATTTCTTTAATAAGATATATTACAAAGTGTCTTGCATTCACCTGTACTATTAGTTTATACCAAGTTGTTTTATAACTGGAGGTATGCGTTAAGGAGCGTCTGTGACCAGGGTGAAAAATATTAAACCAGCAACACAGGCTCATCTGAATGCTGAGATATTAATTTATTTACTAATATGCAAATGAGCAGTCTGGAGCACCGAGGGTGGCTCCATTGCTCCAAATTTCTATGCTCCACACTGGTCTAATATGTCGGCATGAGTGCAAGAAGACGGCCAGGCGAGATTTTAGCATAGCTCCCTGTCACTCAAAGAAGGGAGGGGGAAGGAGGGCGTATTAGAGCAGTGTGGAATATAGCTGTTTGGAGCAATGGAGCCCCCCTTGGTGCTCCAGACTGTTCATTTGCATATTGTGAAATAATTGAATATCTCAGCAACGAAGGCATGAATTTTCATGGGGAAAAAAAAGTTGTTTAATTAAGGTGAACCTGATCTATCTAAATGTATTGCTGGTTTAATGTGCTTTACCTTGGTGACAGACTCCCTTTAAGCTGGCCATACACATAAGATGACAGCTGAAATAATAAAATCATATGTAGACGTCAGCAATGACCAATAGCCAATTACCATCTGCTGAAGAGGTGACTATTGCTGTCTTACAGTACATGCATATTTGCCAGGGGTATTACCCCATTCATTGAAAAAGGATTACATCTATAGTGGAAAAAAAAAACTGACATGCTTTGGATTTTATCATTTATACTGCAGGTCAGATTTTCTTTTTTTGGCCCCATTTAGGCACATCCTTGTAATAGAGTTGGAGACAGCTATACTTTGTGCAGCTTAGTGCCAGTGGTTGACAGCGTCACACAATGAAGTCAGTCCAGGCCCTATGGGTTAAAACTAGATGAGAAGACGAAGGAAATGGCATAAAACTTCCTCAAATTGCAGTGACTGTAGATGGTGTGATGCATACATCTCAGGAGGATGTTAGTGGGCACACTGTCTTACTACTCTGAACAATACCTTGTAAGACTGGGAACAGCTGCACTTCAACCTGACAAGTTCTCCTCACGTCTGAAACCTTAATCTGTAACCACACAGATGGTAACCGTCCTGCTATCGTATACCCTGACAGATGCTAAAGAAAGACGACTGCTATAGTAAGAAGTCTGCTTATAGTGAATATACTGAATACATCCCACAAGTCACCTGACCAAATTCAGCAAAACACATCATTGACTCTTAACTATTTAGATTGACTCTCTTGGTTTGAATCTGACCGTGTGCTTTTTTTTTTTTATCATTCTTTACAGCACCAGAGGGACCTATGTTTTTACATGATGTAAATGAATTTAATTTATGATTTTTTTTCCAACTTTTGGGCTGCCAAATTAGCAGCTGATATTAACCTTGTCTGTGGTTTCTTTTATATAATGCGCATCACATACTGACCAAATACACTTTAATGTTTATGTCTTACAGAACCCGGACATCGGTATTACAGACAATGTCTTGCATTTCAAGGGTGAGAACTAGGAACTTCTTAAAAAAAAAAAAAAAAAAAAAAAAGATCTTTGACACATTGGGCCAGATTTACTTATTCTTTGTAAGTTATCCCTTGCCCTTTTACTAATACACCCCACCCCTCTCTGTAAGCTTCATCTTCCTGCCATGCAAGGTGTAGAAAGTGTAGAGTAATAATGCAGAGTGTAGAATAATTTACTAATGCCAACATTTAACTTGTTATTTTGATATAAAAAATTTTTTTATATTTTCCCAATTCTTTAAGCTTTGGGACATGGCGCTAAAGGGGTTAACACATATGAGTTTTCACTGGAATTCTTGGAACCTGTAAAGATCAAGGTATGTCATGTGCTCATTCAATGCATGCACCCTTCTGTGCGGCCATTATGATTACAATGATTTTTACCACAACTTCTTGCCTTTTGTTACGTGTGGACATCGGGCAGGTTCTACAGCGATCTACTCAGCGCCATGTTAACTTAACTGTGAAGAAAAGTGAAAGCCACTGGTGGTCTCGCCTGACCAAGCAGGAACGCAAACCACTATTTCTGGCTTCAGACTTTGACCGGTGGCTTGATGAATCTGACGCAGAGATGGAGCTCAGGGAGAAGGTAGGAGAAGCTGTGCTGCTTGTATTTCCCATTTGCCGCACTGAATTATGTAGAACTCACTTGGAACCACATTTGGCCAATGTGATAAGGAGCTTCTTGACCCAGCCTCGACCCTCACCCAAACTGTAAAAGACTGAACTCTCCAATCACGACACCCACTTCATTCCCCTTGTCTATTCTCCTTGTGTGTCTCATTACATCATTGTACTTGGAGAGGGAAGATATTTTTAGGCAGAGGTAGGAATGTCTTCTTGCTATATCAAGGATCTTTGTAGGTTATATATCAATAACATGTGGTATCTTTACTAACAGACTAAAAAAGAACGTAAGAACAAACCCCAAACTATGAAAAAATTATAGCAATCTTTATTATATAACTATACAATAATTAGAAAACATGTAATATCAAGTAAAAAAGTTTCAGCAAAGACACAGTACAAAGGACATAGACAGGGAATTATGCTGTACAACTACAGACTCCCCTATTGGGAAACACATTCGGGGTAAACTGCAGGAATGCAGACATACTCAAGAATATACCAATGAACTTACAATCCCTCACATAATACCAGTGATATCTGAGACAAAAAGATCATAAAACATTATGCCGTCCTTCTCAAATGCAAGCTACAGACAGAGCAAAGAGAGGAAAACTGCAAAAATAATGCAGAATATAAGTCATATAATGGCCAGAAATAATGTATTTAGTGTACAATGTTTAGCCCCTTACGAACCACCCTTTGGCTATATTCGTTCGGTCCACTCTTCATTATGCAAAGACGCACGGGTGTCCTGCAGCCGCAGAAGAAGGGGACAGACTATTACTAGAGCCAGAGGTCCTATAGGCTCATTTTTCTGGTGTAAACTAAGCCAGCTAAGGGTGGGTTCACACTTGCGCCAGCACTCTGTCCGTCGTGAATCCAACCGAAATGTCAGACTTTGTTTCCGAGGAAAAAAAAAACGGCTTCACGGCGCAGAGGGTATAAGCGCACACCCGCGCATTGCTTTAAAAAACCCATTCAAGTGAATGGGTTTTTAAGCAAAGTGTCGCAAACCTTTCCCTATCCAGTTTTCCGTCATTTTGATCAGATTCGTGGCGGCCGAAGTGCCGCCGCAAGTGTCAGCCCACCCTAATAGGAGATGTAAAGTTACACTAGACAGTCTAATAATATGACAGATTTATCAAACAACATCAGACACTTTGATAAATGTTTAAGACTGTCTAGTCTAAGGGTGGGTACTCATGGCCAGAATTTTTGCCATGGTCTGCCGCGATGGGATTCCGATGCAGTGCCTCTGCATTCCATCGCGGCATCCCGCTCCTAATTAGGCCCGGATGAATGGGCCTAATCAGGAGCGCGTCTTGAGCCGCGGACACCACGGCTGGAATCCGCGGCAAGGTAGGTCATGTCGCTTTTTTTTTTCCGCTAAAGGAAAAAAAAACGTTACTGACTCCCATTGAACTGAATGGGAGGAGTTTTTTAAGGCGGATTCCACGTCAAAATCTGCTACAAAAAAACTCCGTGTGAACACAGCCTAAGTTGCTAATTTTTAGACAGTATTGATAATTCTGCCCCACTTAAAAATAAATAATAAAAATATTAAAATAGTAAAGTGAAAAACATAACAATGATCGTAAAGGCCACATGGACGAAAAAAACTAAAATGTGTCTAGACTTGAACCAGGGAATATGGCCTGGTCTAGAACTGGTTAAAGGCTAGGTAAACTGGCAGGGGTCGCAGGCGCATCCTGGAAGAAACAGCTATAAAATCTTAGTAAGACATGCATATAAATATGCTCCGCGCTCTGAGGCACATTTGGATGGATTAGGATTTGTTGCTATGGTTTAACCCTCACACTTTTTAAGAGAAAGGTTTTTGTGCATGAGGCCCTATATGTCCCTATGTTCCCTGAGAAAGGATCTTGTGAATTCTGACTGTATGGCAGTGGTTTATATTGTTTCCATATGCATTTGATAAACACACACTATGAAACTTATATTCTCATAAAATAAAACCAACAACAATCTAAGTAAATATAAATCCCTATATATAATTGTAGACTTAGTGGAATAAGAATTGCTTCTTTTTACTGCGGCAGGGACAATGCTCTTTATATGGATACTGGGGGCATTGTTCTGACTGCTGGAGTGGTGATAACAGGCAGATAAAGTTCCAGGTTTCCGCAGTTGCTCTCCCGCACTTATCCTCCTATGCCTGTAAATACAATATCAGTGACTTGTGAATTACAATTGTGTGTATATATACACACCATCAGTTTTCACATGCAGAAAAATCACATGGATACGCACAAATAGGTGGAGATTTTGGTGTAAATTTTCATACTGTTTATGCAGATTTTGACATCTGGATTTTAAAGCCATTTTTGGCAATCTGCGGCAATAAAATAAATAAATAGACACGTTGCCGATTTTATGTGCAGTCAAAAATTTTCAGAATTTTACCTCCTCTCCCGTCCCTAATTCTGCAACACCTCACGGATAAATGGCGTCACATCCATCGAGTTACAGGCAAAAAACGGGAGTTAAATATCAGGAGAGCCCCGATTGAATTCTTGGAACAAGCCATCCTCGATCTTGACCTATCCATCTGGAAAGCATGCGGAATTTCTTTTATCTCACAGATATGGAGTGAAGACTCGATACTCCCATTCCAGTCTCTTCAATCTACCTTCTCAATACCCTCTAAATGCCTCTTCACGTATCTGAGAATTAAACATTTTCTTTCCTCCAACCACAACAAACAAGTGACTTATAATAAACCTCTACTGGACCTCCTCAAAATTCCCAACCCTTCTAACAAAATTCTCAGTTCAATCTACAACATCATGGGTACCAAGGACCATCTGATTAAATCAACCCCACTGCTTAGTTGGGAACATCACCTCCAGAAACCATATTCGGTCATGCAGTGGCAAACAGCCTTGACCTTTACCAAGAAGACCTTCAGATGTGTGACCCACTATGAAACAATCACCAAAATTCTCCTTAGCTGGTACTATACTCCAGAGCGACTCCACCGAATGTTCCCGCAGACTTTGAGTTCCTGCTGGAGGGGATGCGGCAAAGAGGGATCTTTATTCCACATACTGTGGTCTTGTCCTCAAGTGGGGCCATATTGGCAAGACGTCTTCCGATGGATTTCATCTTTAGTTGGGTTCTTGGTACCTCCTTCACCAGCTTTGGCACTACTATTCTTACAGATCGATTCCTTCCCAACCACCCACAGAGTGATGATTGGTCACGCTTTATTAGCAGCATCAAGGGCTCTTCTGCGCAATTGGAAATCGCCTACCATTCCATCAAGAGGGGACTTAGTGAAAATGGTGGAGCAGACCTACCAATTCGAGAAGATCCTTTCACACGGAGTTTTTGGGGATGAAAGGTTCCAAAGAAATTGGCACGCATGGACAATGTATACCCATAACCACCCGTTGTAGAACTGGCCTTCTCCTTTCCCCCTATTACTCGCCCCTGTAGTATCACTTTCATATTATTTTGATTACTGTTTATGTTGTCTTATATTGCTATGCATT
Organism: Leptodactylus fallax; assembly: GCA_947044405.1. Classification (NCBI taxonomy): domain Eukaryota; kingdom Metazoa; phylum Chordata; class Amphibia; order Anura; family Leptodactylidae; genus Leptodactylus; species Leptodactylus fallax. The sequence goes on along the minus strand of CAMRHE010000081.1, from coordinate 2,256,594 downwards.
TGCATTAGAGCTTTTCACTGATCTAGGAGTCTCTGTCCTTTAGATAATAACAGACGACTCCTCTGCATGTTATTCTACCGATTACTTTGTGTTTACTGCAACGTATATTTACTTTAGTTAACTAATCGCTAATATCTTCATATGTGTTGTTATAATATTTTCAAAACTCAATAAAACTGTTTGAAATTAAAAATTTTCAGAATTTCTCATTGGCTTTAATGGGGTTATCCACTATTGATGGCCTATCCTTAAAGAGCTTGTCCATTTATTGCAAAGAGCCGTGGCACACTCTGTAGACATCTGCTACGTGAAGCCCGGCTGAGAGCAGCTCCTGAATTTCCTGCAAAGTAATGTGCACTTTCAGGGCTTCTCCCGGTCCTCTCAGCTGGGCAGTGTGAGGACAGGGCTTCACATAGCAGACTTCTACAGCATGTGCCAAGTAAGGTTTTTTTTTTTCTTATAGCGGAAGCACAGTGGCGGGACTAGTCGCTGCGAAGTCTTGGTGCCATTTGCAAATTCTTAGTCACGTTGGCAACCATTTTGGTCGCCATCTGTTGGCCTGAGGAGGGAGGAGGCACACCGACTTGGGGGTGGGGGTTGTTGGGTTGTTCCAATCACGTAACTCAAGGTCAGAACAAGCCTGTACACCCATGGTTCATCACAAATAGAACCACCAAGGAAGTATGTATTGAAACACCTCCCGGAGAACCCCCTTAAGGGAGATCCACTGCTTGGGACTGTGGCTGTTTACTTGCAGGCCCATTCATCTACTACATTGGCAACCATTCATGCTGCACTACATTTCCCTGTAGCAGTCTTGGCAGGGAAAATAAGCAGCCAATAGTCTTGTCTGAGTTTTCTGGTGATCTCAGAACCGGTCCAGACCACAAGTCCGGTGAATGGCGAGGCCAATATGACATAATCCAACCAATCCTATATGAATATTACTGTCCCAGAAACATGACTTAGCTTCATTGTATCTTCTTTGTCTTTATCTTCCAGGAAGAAGAGAGAATATCGAAAATAAGGGCAGAATCTAGAATCCGGGAAGATCGTAAGTTCTGAAGAGGGCAGTCAGTATAACTCTATGTTACTGTTACTTCCTACAGATGAGATTCTTTTGCTAAAAATTCAGGTGGTCTCCTGCTGGAACATTAGAATCAACATGGCCCCAAATGCTGACAGGAAATAGGAAATCGGTTCTGTTTCCTGTCTCTGTCTACATCTAATAGACCATGCGGTATGAATGGGAACGGCTTGGAGAAAGCTTAGTATTCATATATAACCTCAGCACTTCCTCCCCAGAACCAATGAGGGGGCAGGATGATGCTTGGAAAAATTATTTTCATTTAAAGGATTTTTCCGAAAGTTAAATATTGAGGACTAGTTCTTAAGATATGTCATTAGTATCTGATCTGAGGCAGATCTATAGGAGGTGCAGAGTTATCAGTCGCCGCTGGGCCCTGGAACCTGAGAGGTCCTCAAAGGTCTGCCCCATAAAATATACCAATATTCTCAATAGCACAAGTTAGGTAGGGACCCCATTACAGATTGTCCATTGGGACCCAGGAGCTTCAAGTTACTCTTCTGCCGACACCTGAGACCCCCACAGATCGCTGGTTTGAACAGCCACAGCCTTAGGTTAGCACTGCAGTCTCTTCACTGAATAGCAAGCACAGCACCATATATTGTGGAGGGACTGTGCTTAGTATTGCAGATCAGTCCATTCACTTGAATGGAACTGAACTGCAAATAGGTGACATGACAAATGATCATGACATCACTGGCTCGTGGAGCAGAACTGGAGATCACTCAAACGCCACAGTGGCTTAAATCCGCTGACCTGTGGGGGTCACGGATGCCAGATCCCCACCAATCATGTATTGATGACCTATCCTAAGGATAGCCCATCAAAATGTAACTCAGAAAACCTGATGACCTGATAACTCTTTATTTTTAGTAAAGACTTGTATTCTACATAAAATAGCAAGCCCGAAACAGCTTTTCTTATAACTTTGCATTGTGCCATTCCTCTGTTATTCCTCCTGGAAATTTCTGAATATATTGACAGCTGATTGTTATCTTTCCACTTGTCCAAGACAGTCTGGTACTGTCAGTTCTGTTTAGATAGTGTCAGACTGTGCAGGGACAGCCACAACTGTAATACTCTGTTGTCAATTTATTCATGAATGCCTAGGAGGAATAACAGAGGAACTGCACCGTGCAGATGTTTAAGAAACATTGTGCCAGAATGATTTCTAGCAGAATACAAGTGTCAGAAGAGCTGACTAGTCCTCCTAGAGGCACATATACTGTTGCATACTGTCCATGTAAGTATCTATTGCAGGTATATTTATGTAATCTGCTAATTCTTTTTTCCCCAGCTTTCCTCTATGTGAAGCGTGGGTACTTGTTCATGTATAATCTTGTGCAGTTCCTGGGGTTCTCCTGGATATTTGTCAATATGACCGTCCGACTTTTTATTTTGGGAAAAGGTGAGCAAACATTGGTAATACAATTCACTACTCCTTCATTACTTAACCCTTAAAACACGGCTGATGGGTCTCAGCTGTATTGTACAGTGGAGATCTGGCAGCAATGTCCGCACTGATCGCAGGCATTAACTGTTCTGATGCCTTAGCCAAACCTGAACGAGGCTCCATTTTCCATTTTATCTGCGACTGTCTTACCCCGAACAAGATCTGGGGGCACAGCAATCCATTGTTATGACAACGGGAAGCCTATTGAAGGAATCTAGGCATATATAATACATTATAATATTATATATGTGTGTGTGTGTGTGTGTGTGTGTGTGTGTGTGTGTGTGTGTAGAGAAACATATTTACAAGTATAAATCACCCCCTTTCCCTTGGTCAGATATATAAATAAAGTAAAACACAGTAGGTATCCCTGTGTCCAATCTACAAACTTTTCAAGATATTTTTATCATGTGGTGAACGCTGTAGTACGAAAAAAAAAAATCAAAAGAGCTGAACCACCTTATTTCATTGTTTCGCCTCCTGTAAAAATTATGCAGTGCTAACTGTACCATTTCCAGAGATATAACTAGTTGAAAACACAAATGGGATTGGGATATTTGTATTACATACTATGCAGCTGCATATAAATATACTAATCCCAACTGTGTTTTTAACTAGTAATATCTCTGGAAGTAATATAGATAGCACTACATAATTAATGTCATATGAAAGAAGAGAATCTCCTCTTTCATATGTCACCAAAAGAAAGTTTGTACATTTTATAATGTCCAAGATATATCTGTTTTGACTGTGATTATGCAAAGTTGGGAAGATTTTCTGAACTGCTTTAAAGCAGATCTGTCAGCAGGAAAATCAGACTAATGACAATACCTTGTAGGGCGACTTCTATGCTTTCCATAGATGCCTTTCTTCTTCTGCATTGCAGCTCCATTTTCCTGATAATCAGGATTTTATTCATATGCAAATTAGCTGAAAAGGGCTTAGTTTCTTCTCCTTCTGGGGCTTTCTTCTCTATATAAGAGTCCCTAACTGCTGCCCAGCCCACCCCATTGCTTAGATGACATCTTCCACTTTGTCACACTTTGTCTGCAGTTATCTAGAGCGAAGAGTAAAACCCTGGCAGGAGAAGACACACCCCTAAAGCCCTTTTCAGCTAATTTGCATAACAATAAAGCAATAATTTTTACGAAAATAGCGCAGCAATGCAGAATAAGACAGTACCTGACTATTCGCCTCCCTGAGAGCCTGGAAGAGGGAAGGAAAGCAATCTCCTCATGAATACACTGGACTCACATTTATTCTTTTAGTGCTACAGGTAGCCACATGGTGCAGATTTGGCTACTAGTAGTTCAGACTGTAGTTATAATATGCTGTCCTTAGGTTACACGCATATGATCCTGTGCAGTCAGCGGGTCAGTAAAACCGGCACAGATGACACATGGATTGGTATCCGTGTGTCATTCATGATTTGCATTGACGCATACATTGAAAATGAACTGACAGAGCCACAAGTATTGACCAGCTCCATATTTTGGGGCTCTGCAATTCGGCCCGGATACACAGCTGCAAAAACTACTGCTGCGTGTATAAGCCCATTGAAATATATGGATCTGCAATTTTATCCGCAATTGCAAATAAAAAGTATGGTCATGTGTATAAGGCCTTAAATATATAGTGGGGGGGCATGGCTAGCGCTCATCATGGCCGGTCGCATGTGAGGGGAGCCCCATGTAGAGCCTTACATCATCCTGCTACCGTCCTGCTGCACCCGGTGCCCCGGTTCCACTGCTGGTCCAGACACATCCCATGGGTCGTCTCTTGGCTCTAGAGCCGCCTGCAGACTGCTGTGAGGCCATTTTCTCAGCGCCTCCTGTGTACTTATAAGTGCTGGCGCACTTCATCGGCCGTCGCCAGCTCTCCTCAGCTACCTGCCGGAGGGTGTTTCTGGGCCTGTAATATCTTCCCAGACTGGAGTACTGTGCCGCTGACGTTATTCTCCCTGCCTGGAGGCACGTAAGTCGGCTCCTGTGCCCCACATCAGCACTACCCTAAACATAACGGTTTTTCCTTAGCTCCTCTGGGCAATGTCTAACTGAGGTTGAGGTTGCTATCTGCACTAATTGACTGTTGAGTTACGGTGGACCTTTAGATTGTTGCTGCAAATTCAAGGGTCCTCTCTACTTGATCTCCTGAGCATCCTAATATAACAACTGTTCTACAGTCTGCTCTCTTCTGGAGGCTTTGCTTATAATCCAGTAGATGCTGCTATCTGCAATAACGGACTGTTGAGTTATTAAAGGCCTCTGAACATTGATGTAAACTCTGGGGGCCCCTCTTCTAGTCCTCCTGAGCGTCTTTACCTATGCGTTGGACACTTCTAGTGGCCCGGCGCCGGGATCTTGCTGACCAACAACTTGCTCTCAGTTAGAGACTTTGGTTATAATCCATTGAGAGACTGTTTCCTAGAGTGTGGTTCCTAGTGCTGAAAAGGCCTATTGGATTATCGTGTCTGCATCCTCTCCTCCGCCACCATACCCACCCTTACCGTCCGCAAGAAAAGCAGCTGCCGACAAAACCTTGTTTTTTAACAAGCAGAAGTTTTACGAACGCGGTAATTAGTCAAGTGGCCTACTGGATCAACTTATACATCAAAACACAGTCTCCCCTGCAATCTTAAGGGTATGCTCTGGGACGGAAGATATATAGTCTGATAGCTCTGCTATTCGTGACAGGTTTCATCAGTACTATAGTGAGTTATACCTCTCTAAACTTAGGGTCACAGAACAGGAATTAACCTCCTATTTAGATTTCATTCCCTTCTCTAACTTGACTGAGGAGAAGTGCTCCTTCTTAGATTCTCCCTTCACGCTGGAGGAGCTGTCAGAGGCATTGGCAGACATGATGAGAGGTAAGTCGCTTGGCCCAGATTGCATTCCAGTGGAGGTTTATGTTCGGTACAAGGACCTTCTTCTCCCAGTATTGCTGAATTGTTACAGGGCTGCCTTTGTGGACGCCCTGTAACAAGTCTCTGGAATCCTTCTATGATGCTACCATCATCCTTTTGCTTAAACCTGACAAGAATCCGCTGGAGTGTGTCTCATATAGGTCTATATCGCTGCTTAAAGAGGACCTTTCACGTCCTCAGGCACATGCGGTTTTATATACCGCTAGAAAGTTGACAGTGCGCTGAATTCAGCATACTGTCAGCTTTCCTGTTAAGTGCCCAATTGCGGTAAGGAACCCACTCCCTGACTTTACTGGTCCATAGCCCTGTACTGTCAGAGGGGGCGTTCCTTACAGCCCAGCGATGACGCTGGGCTGTGAGGAAAGCCCATCCCCCCCCCCCACACACACACACACCCCAGTACAAGTCTATGGATGAGTACAGTCGGGGGGGCATTCCTCACAGCCCAGCTAGACTGTCAGGAACGCCCTTCTGACGGTGAAAGGTGAAACTAAGACCACCGATAGCTCCAGCAATGGGGCACTTAACAGGAAAGCTGACAGTATGCTGAATTCAGCGCACTGTCGACTTTCTAGCGGTGTGTAAAACAGCATATACATGAGGACGTGAAAGGTGTTCTTTAATATAGACTATAAACTCCTTACAAACAGGCTTAATTCTGTTGTTCTCGATTTGATTCATCCCGACCAAACGGACTTCATGCCAGGAAAGTCCAGATAGGATAATCTCAGGCGGGTTCAGGTAATAACGCAGAGTGGGGCATCCTCTTCCCACGACTGGGCGATAGCCTCTTTAGATGTCACCAAGGCGTTCAACTCGGTCGAATGGCCATTTCTTTTGCAGGTGCTGTGTAAATATGGTTTTGACGAGGGGTTTATAGCCAGGATTTCCCTATTATTTTTGTTCCCATAAACCGGCACTGTCAATTAATGGCTTACTGTCTTCTTACTTTTCCCTTGGGAGGGGCACAAGGCAGGGTTGCCCACTGTCACTGCTGTTTGCCTTGGCAGTGGAGCCCCTTGAACTGATCTTGTATATAACGGTATAGTTATAGGTTCCCACCAAGAGAGGACTGCATTTGGCTTGCGAACCAGTTGGGCTAAGTCCTCCTACATGCACATTGTTCGCATGTCCAATGCTCTTGACGGTGATACCATTTGCAGGTTAAAGGTTGCCTCGACATGCAATTATTTGGTCATATTCATCTCTAGGGTCTATAAGTGCTTTCTGGAGGACAATATTTTTCCCCTGCTCTCCCACTTCAGGGCCAAATTTCATGTGTGGTCTACCCTGCCTTTATTGGTAGTGGGTCGAATTAATCTGGTAAAAATGGTAGTATTGACTAAGTGTCTAAATCACAGGTGTCAAACACAAGGCCCGCGGGCCGAATCTGGCCCGCTGCCTTCTGTTATCCGGCCCGGCACTGTCCCGCACTGTCTACCGATCCCCGCGTCTGCTCGTGGCCGCCTCCGCTTCCCCTTCTGCTATGGGACGCAGAATGGGAAGTGGATGCCGCTCTGAGCGGCCGCAGGCCTCAGTAAGTGAGGCCGCGGACCGCAAATACTACTATTATTATACTCCGGGGTCTTCTCAGACCCCGGAGTATAATAATCGGAGGCTTAGGGCAGGTGAGGGAACATAAAAACCAATGTTACTCACCTCCTGCGATCCGATGTAACCGAGCAGGCTTGAGGCCTCTGGTGACGTCATCAGGTCGCGTCACCGGCCTGATCACGTGATGTGTGCGCAATTAAACAGGGCCGAAAGCTGCAAGGAGTGCACCGGTGTCCAGAATAGGTAAGTAACACTGGTTTTTATGTTTGTCACCTCCCCTGGGTCTCCGATCATTATACTCTGGGGTCTGAAAAGACCCCAGAGTATAATAAGAGTATTATAATACCCTGTGCAGGGACCACTGTGGAGCATAATACAAGTGCAGGGGCCACTATGGAGCATAATACCAATACAGGGGCCACTATGGAGCATAATACAAGTGCAGGGGCCACTATGGAGCATAATACCAGTGCAGGGGCCACTGTGGAGCATAATACCATGTGCAGTGGCCACTGTGGAGCATAATACCGTGTGCAGGGGCCACTGTGGATCATAATACCATGTGCAGTGGCCACTGTGGAGCATAATACCGTGTGCAGGGGCCAATATGGAGCATAATACCGTGTGCAGGGGCCAATATGGAGCATCAGACCGTGTGCAGGGGCCACTAGGGAGCATAATATCGTGCATAATACCGTGTGCAGGGGCAACTGCGAGTCATAATACAGTGTGCAGGGACTTCTGTGGAACATTATACTGTGTGTAAATGCGGCGCTATAAATAGGGGCTATGGCGCCTGTTTATATTATACGCTGTGTAATAGCTCGCTTAACTGTTAAGGAGAAGTTACTTTTATACACGTGTAAAATAATCTTGGCCCTTCAAGGTACCCCGTGAGGCTGAAGTGGCCCCCGGTCAAAATGAGTTTGACACCCCTGGTCTAAATGCTTTGGATCATTGTGCTGTGTCTGTACCCCTTCAATCTTTTTTAAACATTCTCTTATTATCTCCTATGTATGGGGCAATTTTAGGTCTAAATTTAGACTGTCCTCGCTACAACGACCAAAACAATTAGTGGGGGGGGTGCATCACTCCTTGATCTGTTCCTTTACTATCTTGCTGGTCAGCTTTGGTTTATACAGCCGTGGTTCACTTCTGATTCCCTGCCGGGGTCTGAGGCTCACCTGGCTCACCACCTGGGTCTGCATACTCTGTGGCTGATACTGGAACACCCTAATATGTACCGAGGTAAAATGCTGCCCATCCATGCATTATCGGGACAGGTTTGGCTTCAGGCAAAAAAGGCGGCAGCATACTCTGATATACTTGCAGAGACTCCATTATGGCATAACCCGGGTCTGGCGGAGTTGCTTGCCCTGCCTGAAGCTCAGATCTGGTCTCAATATGGCATGTTCTCTCTTGGTGACCTGTACACGCTTGGCGTTTTTAGAACGTTTGATTCACTAGGCACTTCACATGATATTCCCAAAACGCAATTCAATACCTCCAGATCTGACATGCTCTGTTTTCCATGTTCCCTGGGCAGCTAAGCAGGATTTCTGACTACCCGCTTATTGGGGTGCTTCGCTCGCAGGGACCCAAGGGACTGATCTCTATCCTATATGCACACTTGATCCAGGTCCATGTGTCCCTATCAGACACCCCGACCCTGGCGTTCTACTAACCCTGCCATTACGGACGAGATGTTTCAGGATGTCCTTGAATCTCCTCACTATGTATCACCCTCAGCTAATAACAAACGAATACAAATCTACATTTTGCATCAATGCTATCTGACCCCCTCCCGTCTTTTTAAAATGGGATGACTATCTTATCCAGGATGCCTTAGGTGTCCCTGCCCACAGACTTTTGGCACATGATTTGGGTATGTCCGATTTATACAAAACGTCTGGAAAGGGGTCATGGACCTCTTGGCGGAGGTGTTGACTATGCCTGTACCATTAGTCCCAGAAGTATACCTTTTTGGCATACTAGACGAGGAGATCTGGCAGCATCATGTCTGAGTTTTCTTACGGGAGTCTTTATTTTATGCCAGGAAGGCTATCGCACTGCGATGGATGGCTCCGCAACCTCCATCGGTATCGATGTGGAGGAAGCTTATTAACTCTATTCTTCCCTTTAACCAGATTGTGTACAAGGGGAGAGGATGTCCTCAGAAGTTCCATATGGTGTGGGGGTCATGGTGCAGTTCTCCTGTGACTCAGTATACAGCCCCCTCTTTGAGAACGGCACTACAATCATTTACACCTGAGGGGTAAGGGGATGCCTGGAGTGTCCACGATCCCTCTATTCTGATCTGTTGTGTTCTTGCTTATCTTACCTTACCTTACCTTGCCTTAAAGGGGTATTCCCATGAACATAATCATATCTATATTTGTAGATAATTAAAAGTTAAACATTTTTGCAAATATAAGTAGTTAAAAATTCTGCAGAGTTTTAAAGATTTTCTCTAACTAAGTGGAGGCAGTCTGTTATCTTGATTGGTTGCCAATGGATACGACCACAAATGCAGAAACTTTATATGGTCTGGGACTTGTCAAAAACCCCGCCACGATTTCCTTATTGTAGACAGGTTATTAGGCAGGAACACTACATGTATAATATGATATCCCGGCCACAATAAGAAAACCATTGCTGATTTTCTGACTTTAGAAAGTTCCTGCATTCATGGTCGTATCCATTGACAACAGATCAAGACCACAAGACTGTGACCACAAGATATTTAGAGAAAATCTGTAAAACTCTGCAAAATGTTTAATCACTTATATTTGCAAAAATGTTTAACTTTTAATTCTCTACAAATTTAAAAATGGTTATGTTCGTGGGAATACCCCTTTAATGCTCATGTGTCTTGCCTATTGACAATTACATTATGCTGTATCATATGTTCTTTGTGGATTTATTTGATTTTTCAGGACCTGTTGGACGGGTTGTAGTACGCGGGTTACGCCGAGAGCTTGCTATAGACTGAGGGGGGTGGTATCATGGCATTTTTCCTTTTTTATGTGTTCTTTGTTTTTGTACAGGAGATACAATCAGGTACAAATCTGTTACATGTTTGTGCTTTAGTATCCTGTCTGGTACACAATGTTTAATAAAACCAGTTTAAAAAAAAAATAAAGGTAAGCATATTCAGGACACACATTCGCTGTTAGTTTATCACCTATTGTAAGAACATGTATGGCTGTTTAGTGCACTCTTGATGTGCCTTCAGTCCTCACTGTAAACATGGAGTACGCTCTTAATCTCTGCTTTTTTTTTTTTCTGCTTTCAGACTCGTTCTATGACACGTTTCACACAATGTCTGACATGATGTATTTCTGCCAGACGCTGGCTGTTTTGGAGATTATAAATCCCATAATAGGATTGGTGAAAACAGGAGTTGTTCCCGCATTGATCCAGGTATTATGAGCAGGACTGCGCAGTGACACAAACTCTGAATACATTGCCCGGATACAAATCTATTTCATGGCAGTAACCTATCATTTCTTGTGTCAGATGGCGGGAGTAGGATTCCAGTGCTGGCTACAACCCAGCCCCTGCTGCCTAAACCCGTTTTAACACAGTGTAAATTAAGAGTTCAGTTGGTTTAAAGCTTAGGTACATGAGGGTATTATTTTTCGGCACATAAGGGGGGCGTTCACACTACTGCTGGTGACAGTCAGTAGTGTCCGTTGCTATTATCTGTTACAAGATTTTAGCAACGGACTCTAGCTGAACCGTCACAAATCCTTAAAATTTCCATTCATGTCAATGGATATTTTATCTTGTGTCCGTTAGTGACCATTGGTGTCTGTTTTACACCAAATCCATCACGTGTCCGTTATTTTTCGTGGACAAATAAATCCGACATGCAGGACTTTTGTGTCTATGAGAAAAAACAGTGTCATGATGGACGTCATGTGTCCCTTACTTTTTAACATTAAAGTCTATGGGTAACGGACGGGCGTCTTGTTATACTGTCCGTTATTACTGTCCGTGTAACAGTATAAAAACAGACACTAACTGACACTAACTGATGTTTTTAACTGACACTATCATAACGGATATCCGATGGTTGTGTGAACCCACCCTAAGCTGTATGTGTACAACCAATGACTATTCGATCCTGTCTTATCAGGAGAGCTTTTACTATGCTTCGAAAAAGCTTTTTGATCTTAAAGGATGAGATCTTGGGGAAAACTAGTTGAAATAATCATATCTATGTTATGTATAGTAGATAAATGTGAGGAAATCACATTGGTGAAATCTGTCAAAAATTAGTTTTCACACCATAAACCCCTTTGGCACTGCTCAGAAACTTCTGTCGCAGGAAATATGACATCATTCAAAAACTGTTCTCATTGGTGTTTTTTTAGTTTTTTTCCTCAGGCAATCTGGTCTATTCAGAGGCAAATAAAGAGCCTGCAGTGCTAAGAAGATCTCTTGAAGCTATTGTTAGATCAAATCATTTGTAAAAGGAAGCTCTGAGCAGTACCAAAGGGATTTGATCATACTGGAAAGCCCTAGCAAATTCTGCCATAGAGAGACAGCAAGAAGAGCAGACTTATTTTATGTGTGTATTGTGTACTGTCAATTGCTGTTGGTCTACGATGAACCAATACACAGCACCAATGTCAGACATCCAATTTTTTTCTTCAGGTTCTAGGCAGGAACTTCATACTTTTCATCGTCCTTGGGCAACTGGATGAAATGCAGAGCAAAGGAGCGGTCTTCTTTGTGTTCTACCTGTGGAGCGCCATCGAGGTCTTCAGGTAGGCCTATACTTCCCATTGCTCAAAGAGAGACGTGAACTAATAATGGGACAGTCGTAGGTTAGACCTTAATATACTCTACGTCAGGGGTACTCCCCCACTTTTAGTAAAGGTCCGTTGACCGTGTTTCGCCATCTAGAGAAGGTCCGAGATGAACACGTTCAGTTTTTACGGTATTTTTCGGACAAAAAGGAGCATATAACTATGAGACACAAAAAAAAAAAATTAGGAAAAAAATATTTCCGAATGTGGCATTATACTGTGCGGGGGGCACTAATGGGACATTAGTGCCCCAATACAGTATAATTCCCCCATTATTGTGCCTCCTCCTTAGTACCCAAACACACACACGCAAAGTATAATTGTGCCCATGAACGCCCCCACTCATATTTAACATTAACAGCGGCTGAGAGGAACATTGATCTCCCTCTTGCTGTCCCCAAGCCCTGATCTCTTAAACTAAGCGCAGCAAGGATCAGCAATCATCCTTGCTGTCTGCGCAAGAGTCCTCATGTACGAAGATGATTACCGATCCCTGCTGCCACTTGTGCAAGGGATGAGGACTTGGGGACAGTGTGTCAGAGATGAAAGTTTCTCCCGGCCGCTGTCCTAATGTAAGAGCTGGGAGGCAGGGGTCCGGACAACTGGCAGCCATGGTCTGGTTTTGAATCAGTTGAGTATCCTCGCTCTACAGCATTCATTCTCATGAGGCACATGGAAGACTTCACTGTCAGTTCAGAGAAGTTCCAGAGATCAGTGTAGTGATCGTGACTGTTACAAGTGCTGGACAATGCCTTATAGCATAGTAGGTCTAAGGAGAAAATGTCAGAAGCTGCCACTTTTCTTGTCCTACGTATTAAAAAAGTTATCCGGGGAGTAACAAAGCTTACCCCTGCTTTCCCTGCACTGATCAAGCTCTATTACTAATGTACACCCGGTCCCCTGGAGCCCCATTCATTAGTTCTGTGGGGAAGGCCAGAATGCTGACTCCTCAGTCTCCCCTGCAGCCACTCTAACTATGTGACATTGCCGCCTCCCAACAGGTTCAGGCCGCAGCTCCATTAACTAGAATGGAGTCGTTCATTTGGCAGAGCTGGAGCAGCTGTAGGGGAGCAGGAGCAAGAGTTGCAGCCTCCCTCCGCAGCCCACTGCAAAAGTAATGAACGGGGCTCTGGGGAGACTGGGCTGTACTTTAGTGATAGAACATGACTGGTGCACTAATAAGCTTTATTACTCACTGGATAACCCATCTAATGGTCAGGAAATAGAGTTTTAGACTGGATGGAAGACTTGTCAATGGGATTTAATGTAATGTGTCCAAATGCCATATTTCAGAATGGTACAATTAAATAAAAAAAAAAAATTGTGCTAATGCTATATTTATCACCATTGAATTATGGATTTAGAAATTCTGAGTTGATATAAAAGGATTTTCATCTATTCTTTAGAGTTGTTACAGAGAGATGTTTCCGGCATATCCATACATTACATGGACAGTGCAGTGATTTGCACTGTCCATCTTTTTTTTTTTTTTTTTCTTTTTGATCATTTGGGGTTCCACCAGCTAGACACATTGAATTACTAATACTGCCTTAGGCGACATGCACACAACTGTGCATGGCACGGGTCGTGATTAAATGGCATGGATGGGACATGGATGATACCCATGTGCCGCCCATGCCTCCGTGTCCCCACTCCCTCAGGTCAGTGAGCACAGGCTGCAAAACGGACAGGAACTGGACCTGTCCTGAGTTTTGCTCACATCCCCTTACACAGGACCGTGAAAATACACAGTAATGTGTATAGGGCCATAGAGATGAATGGGTAAGTGTGTTAGCCGTGAAAAACCTGGCTAGCGCACAGACTATGCACATGGTCATGTGCATGAGGCCTAAATGTTAGACAGTGGGAACACACTAGACAGTTTGAGACTGTGTTAGATTCATGAAAGTGTGTGATGATGTTTGATAAATCTGTTGCATTCTTAGACTGCCTAGTCCAAATTTCCACCTATTATAATACTATAAGGTAAACTAATAATAAATTATTATTAATAATAATAATAAACTAAGGTAACTAATAATAATTATTACTTACCTTTGTTTATGCCAGAAAAATGTGTCAACATTTTAGTGCACAGTATCCCAACTTGGACCATGCGCACTTTCAGTCATAGAAGCATTTGATAAATGTGGCACAAGGCTTGTTGGACAAAAGCTTGTTAGCTTTTTTGTCGCAAACTATGCTAGAATTCTGGCACATTTTGTAATAAAGTTATTGTCAGGGGTTGTGATAACGCACAGGGATTGTACAAAGCAGACATCTCCTCCTCTTAAAAGAACTTCTTATATGCATATAGTGTACACAATAAGATGTAGGTGAGCTAATATTATTGATCTTCCATTGTCACCAAGGTATCCATTCTACATGCTGGCCTGCATAGACGTGCACTGGAAGCTGCTTACATGGATCAGATACACCATCTGGATTCCACTCTACCCACTGGGTGCTTTGTCAGAAGGTATATAATAGTGGTTGGTCAAAGATACAACAGTGCTAGTACATACATGTGTGGAAGCCTTGTCTGATGATATCACCTGCTCTCTTTGTAGATCTTTATGTTCCTTATAAGAACCATGTTCCATCATGGAAGGTAGCGATATAATAATAGGATACCTGTCTGGTCTCTTGTAATATCCTCTGAAGTGCATGGCCAGTGTCGCCATAGATGGGCAAGATGATTTATGACCACACCTTATTGCCATTGATTGACAAGTCTCTCCCCATTACTTGGCATAAAGAGAGACCTGTCAGGCTGGGTTCACACCTGCGCCTGATCTACGTTCAGAGTTTCTGTCCCAGAACCCGCTTAAAAAAAGAGAGAAAAGTCCTGCAAGCATTTTTCGGGCTGAATCCCAGCAAACCCCATATAGTCTATAGGGTCCACGGGCTTCTGCGGGTAACCGCTTTTTAAGCAGAGTGTGTTTCCATTCTTCGGGTCCCCAAGCAGACCTGAAGAACAGAAACCCGAATGTAGGTGTGAACCTAGCGCCAGTCAGTGGCTAGAGGGTGGTGGAACCTGCATATCATTCATAATTTCATCATGTGCTGCTCAATTTAGCATATAAATTCTACCGCACCAATCCTCATAAGTTACAGACTGGTAAACTCATCAGGTCAGTCACAGTATGCTGCTCTGACAGGATGGCATACAGGACCTGATAGATTTCCTTCAACTAGCATGGCAGATTGTAGTGTTTTTATTGCTGTCTCCAG
Organism: Leptodactylus fallax; assembly: GCA_947044405.1. Taxonomy (NCBI): domain Eukaryota; kingdom Metazoa; phylum Chordata; class Amphibia; order Anura; family Leptodactylidae; genus Leptodactylus; species Leptodactylus fallax. The sequence goes on along the minus strand of CAMRHE010000081.1, from coordinate 2,241,523 downwards.
TTTTTGTGCGATGTTTTTCTAATTTTTAACAAGACTGGACAGTTTGCTACAGTTGGTGATCCAACTGTACCAAATGATGACAGATAAAAAAAGTATCAGGCATGCTGAATTTCAGTATGCCTGATCCCTTGTTCTCACAGGAGATAAGGCACTGCCAGAGTTGTCTTAGAAATCTGAGAGAAACCTTGTAAGGCTAGGTTCACACTTCTGCATGTAATCCGTTCAGGGTTTCCGTCCCCAAACCCATTTAAAAAATGCGGAGAGAAAAGCACTGCATGCAGCGCTTTTCTCTCTGCATTTTTCGCCACTTTTTGGGCCGAAACTGGGCCAAAACCCTACGGACCCTATTATAGTCTATGGGGTCCGTGGGTTTCCGTGAGTAACTGCTTTTTTAAGTGGATTAGGTTTCCATTTGGGGGGTCCACAAGCGGACCTCAAGAACGGAAACCCGAATAAAGGTGTGAACCTAGCGTAAGACAGTGCTGTTGGTGCAAGTTTTGTAACTAGATCGGACAGGGTGCTTGGACCACTATTGGGATTCTTTTGATAGGTTACCACTTTGGATAAACGTTTGTCAGCTATACGGTATTTATGTGGATGTCATCTTAACTTATGGTTCAACTCCCATAGCTGTCTGTATCATCCTGTCAATGCCTATCTTTACGGAGACCGGGAAATTCAGCCTCCAGCTTCCATCACCTCTGAATGTGACCATCAGCTTCTCAGTCTTCCTTTCCATCTACCTGGTGCTCTTATTTTTGGGTAAGGTCTTCTTCCATTTTCTAAGTTATTGTAGAGATTGAAAATTTGTCTGAAACCCAAAACTAGGCAAATGTACAATCTGTACATTTCAATTCCTTTTTATATGCACAGTCAGACTACACAGGTAGCTTGCAGACAAACAGCTTATTGAAACTGGAGAAGGAGCATGTAGATGAGACTCAGGTCTTAATGTTTATAATGACTTCAGCAAGGAAGTGAAGGTGAACGATTGGTTACAAAAGAAATGTGGTTATCATTTCAGAAGTTTTAACTAGTGAACATCCCAAGTGCTCACCCCGAAGGAGGATTGCAAACACCAAGCAATGTAAGCACTCAGCTGAGTGCAGTTACGTGTCAGCGCTGATTGGCGCTATGCTAGGCTTTCCTTTGACATTCCTTGGCATTCACAATTGTTAAAGGGGTTATCCAGGAAAAATTGATATTGCTAATCTAAGCTAAACAACCCAACCACCAACCTTCTAAATTGCTTGCTGTACCAAAAATCTTTATTTACCTAGATCACCAGGGCGTATTTCCCAATTTTCCAGTGATGTTCTGTTTCCCTCCATAAGGTACACCCATAAAAACCCACCCCCCTCCACCCCATTGTACTTGTCTTCTGGTCCAGATCTTCTGGGCACTGGACGTCACTTCTTCTCTATTGCACAGGCGTGGGCGGCTAGCAGACATCAAGAAGAGGAGGTGCCAGCTGCCCAGAAGACGTGACGTCCTGTGTCCAGAATGTCTGGACCGGAAGACTGGTAAGTATGATGGCGTTGGGGGGGTTAGAGTTAAGAAGGTCTAGTAGTGGGCAGGCTAGCTAAGAAACAACGAAGGGGTGTGAGTTAGAAAGGAAGGGGGAGAGAGGGAGGTGGTGTAAGTCAGTTCTGAGTGAAGCCCAAACATCATGGTAGTTATAGGAAAACAAAGAACAGGAAGATTCCCATGTAAACAAATGCAGAAGATGCCAGGAGCTCCCAGAGAAACCCAGAAATCACTCAAAACACTGCTAAAGGTATTTGGGTGCACTTAGTGCTATTAATAGGTTAATAACAGACCTTTTTTGAAAAATGACTTTCTTGCCCGGAAAACCCTTTAAAAAGTATTTTTTGCGAAATGCCATTTTTTTGGGATAAAATTTGCAACTTGCTACCACTTTGTTTTTGAAAGGGGTGTGACTTTTGCAACCTGTTAAATTAATTGACACCAGAAAATGGCAAAATTATAGCACAGATGTAGATTTGAGGTTGTGGTGCAGGGAGGGCCGGAGATGCTTCTAATTTAAGAGACATTAGCCCAATAAGTTGGGTACATATCACTCCGATCTGAAGAGATCAAAACTAGTGTAGGAAATGCCAGTCTAGATAAATATGAACAAAGCCATAGAGAGCTTATGTACTCGTGTACTGCTCATTTATGCAACAACAACAAAATAGCTGGAGTATAACAAGAATTTTTGGGGTGACATGAGCAAATTTTTGTTTGTTTGTACAAAACTTAATAAAATTGTAGAAGATAATTGATTTCTTTGTTCTTTGACAGGACTCGCCATCAATTTCCGCCACTTGCATAAACAAAGGCGCAGGCGTTTGGGAAGTCGGAAGAGGAAGATGCATTGACATCTGGCAGTTTTTATTTGTTTTTTAATTGGGTGGGATACAGATTTATTTAAAATTTCTTGGTTTTATTTTTGATTTCCCCCTCCCCCCCCCCCCCCCCCCCCCATCCTTTCACCATATTCTCTCTTTTTTTTTTTTTTTTTTGCTGGGACCAAAAGCTTGATGATTGAATTTCTTGCTATCACTGTACTAGTAATTTCAGCACTGACACTTGTACATAGGTAGATGAATATGTCATATCAGCAATCATTGGTTTGGAGGAGAACAATCGGCCATGATCTACATGAAGGTCCCCATGACACATATAGTTAGTGTTTCCCTACCACAGAGCATGGGCGCAACTTGCTTATGAATCTCAGACTACTTAATATAGCATCAGCAGGTTCTGAAAATGTAGTTAAGAGATAAATTAAATCACTTTTGTTTTTAAGTATTTCTGGCAATATGATAAAGCTGCCGTCCAAATAACGGTTTATTTTCTGCATCCAGAGGCATTAGATATGGTGCTGTGCCACCAAAGTTGACATATGTGGTCTTGCTGGAGGGTAAAACCATGAACCTGGAGCACGTTGTGTATAATTAAACAGAACTGAGATTTTTACTGGACTGGATTCAATGATTGTATTATGATCCTTATTGAAAAACCATAAAAAGGGTTTATGGCAGGACATATATATTGTCCATATGTATGACATGTGATGTTTGCTCGCCATGCTTCTCCTTTCAACTTCAAAGAACACTGAACACAAAAAATACCAGCACATCATTCTTTCATCCCATTCTTTGCCATCATGCTATTTAGTCTCATATTACAGTTAAATCTACATAAGGAATCTTCCCTCAGCAGTTCAGCCATGTGGTTTTCTCCTCCACTTCACTAATGATGTCTCTGGCTGCAAAACAACTGGCTGCAGCAGGCGGCGCCTCCCCCTGTGCCCTATCTGCATTACAGGAAAAACATTAAGCCACGCCCTTTATAAGCCCCACCCATTCAACTGACTGCAAACCGAATATAGAGAAGATCCGCAAATTAACCCGTGTTTTCTGCAGGATTTCTACATTCACTTCTCCCTCCCACCCCTGTTTGTCTGGATTCTGCAGAAAATGCTGCTGACTGACAGACAGGGCAACTAGATTTCTTGTTTACTTTTAGCATTAATTTCTAGCTTAGCTCCTCTAAGTTGCACACAGCCTATAGTAGGCACCCACAGAAGTGCATGGGGCCCTCCTGTACCTCCATATGTCTATAATTTAATACCGACGGAGCTTTTCAATGTTGAATTGCTCATAAATCTGACATTCTCCATTGGATGGCAGATTACAGAAATATCTATGAAAACACAGTACAACATGGAGGAACATTTGACCGCACATGGATGTTATTGTAGAATTTCATTATGACCCCAAACAGGGATCCCAACTCATTGTCTGTGAGTGTTCAGTTCTTATGTACCCCTGGGGTAGGTATGAAAGACAGACACTCTTGATGCATGGCATATGCGTGAAGTCTTCAGAGCGACCCCGCAGTGAGCCATTTATTTATAGTATTGGACTGTACAGTTCAAACTAGGTGACATCATATCCAATCATAATTGTCATACCATATCAGGCATGCATACATTAACCTTATAATGCTTACTTATAGAATATCTCTGATGTATACCAAATGTACTGTGACTCACATGTTACTATGAATAGCACTAGATAACAGAAATAGCTGGCAGAGATTGAGTACAACATACGCAGGGGCACGATCTGTAAAATTAACCAAGAATCTACCTTGGTATAGTAAAATTAAAGTTTAACCCTTTTATTACAATATCATAGAATACCTATGACTTTGTTATATATAGCTGCAGGGACTCCATTTGTCTGTATACATGTTCCCTGTACACTACTTTATCATTTATTGAAACCTAAAACTTGGGATCTGGCTATTCTCCTCAATAGCATCCCAAATGCTAGACTCTTTGAGATATTGTGAAAGAGACAAACTGTGTGTTTACCATAGTCATCAGAAGAAAATGAGTTTTAATTCAATGTACTTTCTACTATGGACACCACTACCTGCAAGCACACAGCAATAAAGCAACATAAATTTGATATTTTACACGTTTTCCAAAACTTTTTTGGTTACAAGCTGAAAATACAGTGTGAATACACCCTTACAGACTATGAAAGAAATGTGCTCCATTCATACAGAAGCTGACTAAAAACTGCTTACCATAAGAAGCAATAATTCTGTCAGCAGACCTTGGGGCGCAGTCCTGGCCCTTCTTGTTGACTGGTAGCAAACGAACAGTCACTTATTGTAGTTGATATGTTGGAAGCTGAGAAAATGGGTAATGAGAGAGATGCAAGTGATTCTTACAAGTACCAACTTGTGATGGCTACATGACTAGGTCTGTGCATCTCTAAAACAGAAGAGCTATTGGGATGTTCCCTATATTCAGTATTTAGTACCTACCAAAAGTGGGGACAACCAGTAAGCCAGTGACAGACTTTTGGTCACCCATAGTTCTTTAGTTTTAATACAAGAAGGATTAGACAACAACTCAGCATTTACATGTATTTGTCCCTTACAGGCGCTCCTGCCATGGGTCCTGAATGAGAGAGTAGACCATGCACAAGGATATCCTTCAAGAAGTTGTCCAGGAGGTGAGGGGGGGAGGTGAATAAAATAAAAAAAAAACCATACTCGCCTGTCTCCAGGTGCTCCGGTGTCCTCCCTTAGCAGTCTAGTCTTGGTGGTTGGCTGTGACGTCCCGGGTCCCTTCCACTGAGGCCGCTGACTGACCTCAGTGGTCATGAGCGGCGGGGAATTCCGCCGGAAGAAAACAATGAAATTACATGACTGGACCGTGCTGGGAGGCATTGGAGCCCCAGGGACAGATGAGTATGGGTTTTTTTATATTTTTTTTCGGCCTAGTTAAAAACATTAAATTTTAGCCTAGACAACCTCTGTAAAGGGGTATTCCCAGGAGCAGAACCATATTTAGATTTGTAGACAAAAAAACATTTTTGTAAATATAAATAATTAAAACTGTTACAGAGTTTTCAAGATTTTCCCTACTCATCTTAGTGGTCATAGTCTGTCTTGGATGAATTGAGGGAAAGGCAGCCAAGTGGCTGCCATGGTAAACCCTCGAACTCTGCAATCTTATCGGTGGGGATTGAAGGAGTGGAGGGGAGCGATCTTGCCGATATTGAGAGGTTAAGCCACGGCTAATCCCGACTGTGTAATACAGCTGTAACCGGGAAGTCATTATGCAGGCACAGCTCCTATTATATATACTATATCAGCACTATTACAGTGCTGAGCATTAATTACACGCTCAGCGTAGCGTAATAGTACAGGGCTGAGCGGGAAGGGGTTAATTTTGGCCTGATGGCATAAGAAGTAACTGGCTACAAGTGCATACACCATGGAGGCTATATACCAATATTATACACATGATGGACTAGGGTATTTTTATGCAGTATTAGGTGGGAATATGGTATTTTTTGGCAATATGTGGGGAATAATTGGATAATTTACATAAATTTCTCATTAGGTGCATGGCTAACCGGAGGATATGTCTGATTTATGACAAGGCCTATGCCTCAGCATAAATCAGGCAAATTCTCTGCCGGTTCACGAACTATGCAGACTGGTGTACAATACGCTAGTCTTTAGGAATCTCACATTAAGGTTTTGATGCTTTTGTGTTTTGTTTTTTTTTGTTTGTTTTTTGAGCCAAAAGCCAGGAGACAATTCAATAGAAATGGGAAATTGATAGGAAGGACTTACCCTACATTCACACGGCTGCATTAAATTCAATACATGTGACTAGGGGCTTATCACATGACCGATCAGTTTCGACAGAATGTCCTATATTTGTTCGTTTACATGGATCCCTCAATACACTCAAATGTATGAGTTGGTGAAAACAGGTGCTCCTCACATGCATTACGGCTGTTTTGACTATCATTCAGTTGAATGTAGCTCTATAATTTCTGCATAATCCACTCCTGAATTTGTCTCAAGAAGAACTGCTGCAAAATCTGCACCTAAAAAACCAACAATAATCAACATGTCTTCAGCCTTAAAGGGGTATTCCCATCACTGGAAATACCATATTCCCGCAAATGTAGCAAATAGCGTCCTGTCACCATGAGCCTTGGCTCCTCAGTCTGAGCCATCTGTTCACCTTGAACCATAAAACACCTCTCCACGCCTTACCATATCTCTTCCATGTCTCTGGCACCATGGAATGCTGGATTAGATGCATCAACTCATTACCAACTTCCATAGGTACTGGGGAAAAATAAGACCTTCCATCGCTATTTCTGGCAGTGTCTCCCAGAATTTCTGCCAAGTGAAGCGAAATAAAGAGTCAGTCAATGAATTATGAAGTCCGTGCATGTGCCGGGCAGGAACCAAATCTTGGGTTTGGGGCATCAAAGCAGGAAGTGCCTAAGCAAAGACAACACCGGACAGGAAGAGTGGGGAATATCCCAGACAGAAAGATATTTCAGTTCTCTGTATGGAATGATCTCCGCTTAGGTTGGTGTTGGTTGTACAGCCTGACCGCAGCGGGGAGGAAAGACTTCTGATAGCGCTCCTTCTCACACTTAGGGTGAAGTAGTCGGTCACTGACAGTACTGCCCAGCGCGATCACGATCTCATGCATGGGATGGGACTTATTCTCCCGCATGGAGCTCACCACGGACAGTATCCTTCTGTCACTCACCACCTGCACTGGGTCCAGGGGACTCCCCAGGACAGAGCTGGCCCTTCTAATTAGCTTGTCCAGTTTATTTCTATCCCTGGTTGATATACTGCTCCCCCAGCAGGCCACTCCGAAGAAGATGGCTGATGCCACTACCGAGTTGAAGAAAGTCCTAAGAAGTGCCCCATGGACACCAAAGGCTCTCAGCCTCCTAAGCAGGTAGAGCCTGCTGTGGCCCTTCCTGTACAGTGCATCCAAGTGATCTGCCCAGTCCAGCTTATTATTAAGGAGCACACCCAGGAACTTATAGGTGTTGCTAATCTCGATGCCCATCCCCTGGATGTCCACTGGTTTAGGAGGGCATCTGCATTTACGGAAGTCCACCACCATCTCCTTGGTCTTCTCAGCGTTAATCTTCAGATGGTTCCGCTGGCACCAGTCCACAAAATCCCGGTTCAGTTCTCTGTACTCCCTGTCATCATCGTCTGTAATGAGGCCTACTATTGAAGAGTCATCAGAATACTTCTGTAAGTAGCAGCTAGATGAGTTGCACATATATGCATGGGGTCACATATATAATGACCATTCTTGTGCCCCAACTCACTAATAATGTCCCCTAAAGTGCCCCAGTCTCTAATAATACCTCCTCACGTGCCACAGTCTCCAGTAATGTCTCTTCATATGTCCTTCTCTCTAATAATACCCCTTATGTGTCCCCAGTCTCAAGTGATGCCCTCCATGTGCCCCAGTCTCTATTAATGTCCCCTTACATGCCCCAGTCTCTAATGATGCCCCCTCATGTTACTCTGTTTCGAATGATGCCCCCTTATCAACTCCAAGTTTCAGATAATGCCCCCAGTTTCAAATCATGCCCCATTTCATGCCCCCAGTCTCAAATAATGCTCCACATGTGCCCACTGTATACTCTGTTTTCATGGTGAGTCTTCTTTCTTACTGTCTCTCCCTGACTAAGGCAGGCACCAGGATAAAACAGGGTCATGTCATTTGACCTGTGACAGCTCGTTGACCTCACGCTGCTGCCATGCTTATGGTGTAAATGATGGGATATGCTTGCTTGGTTATGATGCTGGCCATGAATCCATGACTGCTTATTGCAGTGGCACGGTGATCAAAGACAAAAGTAAAATATTCTGGAGCAAAATGTCCAGTCTTGTCAGACCCCCCTCCCCCCATGGGTGTGCCACTGGGAGCAATTCTGTGTAAAATATGGAGAGCTGCAGCATAGGGAGACTGGCATATTACTGGACAAGATGGCCCAGCATGCTACAACACTATTTTGGCCTGTAAATAGGGTGCAGTTCTTGTAAATAGGGGCGTGGCCTAAACATTTTGGTTAGGGACAGCCCCCAGACATAACTTTACTTGGGAAGATATAATGGATATTTATTATGTGGATTCTGGTCCAACTACTGACCCAGACCTTCTCTATTCACTTCACAGAGCCCCAATGATAAAGGTCAATAGGACCGAAGCCGGCTCTATTATTATTTTTCTACCACATGCCTGGATTTTACTTATGTTATGTGATTCCTGAATAAATTTCAATTATTTCTTATTTCAACATATCTGAATGTCTTGGATTCCCTATAATTGGTTTGTGGCCATGATGGGCCTTGTCACTGGCACCTTCCACAGAGAGGACAGAGTGCAATACACTTTGTTACAAATAACTTTTCTTGGGGCCCCAGAAATGACAAACCCGCCTGTGATGATTCTGCTTAAATATGGCTATAACTCAGAGATGTATGTTGATCTCTGGGTATAGTATCTCCCTTCTTACCTGCATTTATTCATAATGTGCGCAGCTATAAGCCTAGGTGTTGTAAGTATGTGAGCCAGAGGGTGCTGTTGAGTGACCCAGGCCAGACCAGAAAAGGCTCTCAGCCACGCCTTTGGGGGGTGTCACGTAACTCTAGAGGGGCTGGAGTGTCCTGCAGGAAGCAGTGGACCAGCTAGGACAGACAGAGAGGGTCTGTCCCAGAGGGCTGGCGTCCACAGAGGACTGTTGCTAGAGCTGAGTAACAGTCAGGACAGTTAGGGGCTCAAGGAGTGAGTTAGGCCCTAACTGTGGCATAGGTTTTGTTTGTTGTTTTGTTATGTTGCCCTTAAGTTGTAATAAAGCCACTTTGTTTTAAATTGGCACCGTCTGAACGCTGTCTCACCGGCGCCCAGTACCACGAACCACCGCTGTTGGGACCAGGAAAAGCCACCATTTGAGTCTAATTCCCCCAAGTTATCACAGTGTATATTGGCAGTAGTAGCAACATGGTAACAATGGGGCTTTGTATCCATCCCAGCAGGGCTCCATTGAATTCCTATACAGTCCTGAGTGATCAAAGAAACATGCCTGCACTGGTAGATCAGATATGGCTGATAACATTGTATCATTCCACTTGGTCTCAGCTCTTTACAAAGAATCTGGACTTGAGTGCATGATTCAATCAGACTTGCTGCCGCCGGTGACCTCATTCTGGGAGGTGGCATAAAGGGTATAAAAGATGAGGTAAGAGGCAATGGGAGGAGATTTGTGCTGGGACTACAAGGGAACACTATGAGGAGTTTTACAGACAGACTACAAGAGTTTACTGAGAGACTGTGATGAGAGCATGCAGGCTGGACTATACTGTGATGCCACATGCTAGGAGTTAATGCCGCTGCCTCCACTGGTGATCTCCACATGCCATGTGTGAGTGTTGGACTATAGAGCCACATCCAGGAGATGTGTGGTAAAGTAACTATTTCACTTTTATGCCCTTTTTATTTCATTGCACTGTATCTTGTAACTAGTAACTGTTAATGCTTGCATATATCTGCATATCTGTTTTGAACTGCATGTGTTAGATGTTAATACCAACCCATTTAGGGGTTAATAAATATATAAAATTTAGAAAGCTTGTCTTGTATTTATCTTGTGAACCCGGCACTCACTGGCGGTGAGTGTGGTTTTATATGAAAGAAGACTCAAGTGTGAGCCAACGCGGGTTTGGCGCACTGAGGATCTTTCACACCACCCCTGCACACTACCCAGGCTGTATACAGCTAGTACAGATATGCAGTACCGGTGTTGTCCTTTATAGCCAATCAGATTGCAGCTTTCATTATTGCAATTCAGGTTTTAAAGCAGTGATCTGATTGATTGCTATGGTCAACTATGACACATATTGTCTCTAGGAATAAGTCCCGCCCCCCAAATCCTATATTAGCCATTAAATTTCATATTACATAATTTCCACCTGTCATCAGGGTCGCACTGGCCCACCGGGGAACCGGTGAATCCACCGGTGGGCCCCGAGCCCCGACTATTAGTACTCATGTCATGGGGGCCCCTGACCAGTGGCGTAACGATCGCGGTCGCAGGGGGTGCGACCGCGACCGGGCTCGGCGGGGTATGGTGCCCTTGGCCAGCTGGAGATGGCCGGGGCCCCGGACCACTATGATAGCGGTCGGGGAAAGCTATCCCCGACAGGATGTTAGCCCCCATCACTGCTCCCACACAATATAATGGCTCCATCACTGTTCCCCATACAGTATGGGGGACCAGTGAAGAGGTCACTGTATGGGGGGACCAATGAAGCGGCCATAAAAAAAATTTGGCCCAGGCAACCCCTTAAAAGAGGTTGTCCATAAACTGGCGCGACCACTGTGTCGGCCGCCAGGGAGGTGTAAAAATAAGAAATTTTTTTAAAAAAAAGCATACTCACCTGTCCCCAGCACCCCGTTGTCCCCTGCCTGTGTCTGTTCGGTCTCATGGCGGCGCCTCATTTCTGGAAATCCTGTACCTAATTGGTCTTAGCGATCACATGAGGTGCAGGACTCCCAGCAAGGAGTCGCCGGCACGAGACTGAATGGACCCTGGTAGTGGACAATGGAGCACTGGGGACAAAGTAGTATGCTTTTTAATTTACTTATTTTTTACTTTACACCTCCCACCAGCTACATGGGTTGCTCCAATTCCTTCGGGGCAACCGTGGGAGTCAGACTTGTCTGTTTGAGCTCCTGAGTCCAGAGGCTTAAGAGGCTTTTTTGGATACTTGGAGACCGATTATTGGGTGTGGTTTTCGGTCTTTTGTGTGATACATACCGTCGCTCCGACTCCCTTCCCCGTGCGGAAGGGAGCCTTATCATGGAGCGTGGAGCTCCTGCCCCCCCGGACCTTACAGGCGGGGGGCAGGAGAATGTCTGCCGACACAGCACCAGCAGAGCAGGGCAGGCGGAGGTCGCTGAGGCAGCAAGCCTCAATGAGAGTGGCGACCGGGACAACAGCATTGGGAGCAGCATCAGGAGCAGCAGCAGCGACATTGGCGGCTGCAGCATCGGGAACAGCATCGGGAGCAGCGACGCCCGTAGAGCGGGCGATGCCGGCAGGAGTAGCGGTGGCGACAGGAGTGTCAGCAGTCCCGGCAGGTGGATCCGTGAAAACGGCCACATCAGCCACGGCGGTAACAGCAGCGGCAGTGGCGGGTGAAGCCGGTCCGAAGGGGGCTATGGCCGCAGGATATGCGGTTCCCTCTGGAAGGGTCCCTGCAAGCAGTAGAAAAGACACAAGCTTACCGTCATCGCTGCCGCAATCACCCGCAGGATGGGGCATCAGGAAGGCAGGAGAGGAAGTCGCCATTTACAGCCGGAGGATCGAGGCGGTCCTGGAGGAATATGACCGAGCCCGGAGGTCCCTGTTCGCAATGAGTGGGGAGCTTCAGAGTGCTCGCGCCCGTAGCGACAGGGCCTCAAGGAAGGACCGCCCGGTTTTCAGTAAGCAGGTAAGGAGCCTGAAAAAACAAATAAAGGCCCTGGAAGCCAGGTGCACGGAGATTCTGGAGGGCGCGGGGCCGTTCAGAGAGAAGCTGCTGAACGATGACCGCTTCTTCCGCAAACAGCAGGAGCGGTTGTTGAAGGATGGCCCCGCGTCCTCAGACAGCTCGGGAGAGGATGACTATTGTGAGTCAGACCTGGAGTCAGATGACAGCATGGCGGTACAGTATAGTCGAGTATCCATCCCTAGTAGCAGCAGCCTGATACCCACATATACACAGGCATCAGCGCCGGCAGTGAAACTGGAAGTCAGAATGACAAGACAGGAAGTCAGAATGACAGGACAGGAAGTGACGCAATCTCCCACACTCCCAGAGAACCAACCACTGCCCGAGACGGAGGAGGAGGAGGGTGGAGCCTCGGGAGAAGGCGGGAAGCTGATGAGGCAAATCTGTCAATTGGAGTCCCCGTCCAGAATGGACCAATTAGCATTCAGCTTGTCAGATTTGGACGGGGAGGAGGAGGGAAAAGGAACCAAGACCAGGAAGAAGGCAAGGAAGGAAAAAAAAAGAGTAATAGAGACATTTAAATTTGTCAGGTCGTTGCCTGGGGAGCATCGTGCCGGGACCTCAGCCCAGGTTGCGATGCCTCCAGGAGAGAAAAGGGAGGCGCAGGCACCTCGGGTTACGCCAAGTGGCGGGGTGCCCGGGGTGCCAGCAGTCAAAATGGCGCCTGATAGTACCTTTCAGGTGGTGGCGGACAAGGAGCTCATGGTTGCAGACAAGGCGCTCATAGTTGCGGACAAGGGCAAAGGCAAAGAAGCCCCCCCCTGCGGAGGGGAGTGGCGTAGGGAAACCTCCCTCCCTGGTAGGAGGTTTTAAAATATCGATGGCTTCCCCCAGAGTAAGGTGTAGGAAAGGGGGAGTGGCAGGTGGGCGTGGCTCATCCTCCTCCAGTGCTGATGAAGCCGGTGATGCGGAGGTCACTTCCGGGGCTAAGGGGGCGTGTCCTCCTACAACATCAGGTGCCGGGGTGACTGTGGATGCAGAGGCCGAGGTAAAAGCGGGGAAGCCATCAGCGAGTGGTGCAGCCGGCCCCGCTGTAAGAAGGAAGACTGCAGGTGTGAATGATGGACGAGTGGAGAAGCTAGTTAAGCAGACAGGTAAGGTAAAGGGGAAAGCGGGTGGGACAAAAGGGGTAATTAGTAGTATTCCTGAAGAAGGTGGTGTAGTATGCATGGGGGTCCAAGAGCCTGTAGTCGGGGGAGGCTGCGGGAGGAGGGGCTATTACCATTGCTGCTAAAAAAAGTGTTTCTACTGCTGGTAATATTTCTGTTGTGGCCCCTGTTGTTTCTGGTATTTCTGCTGTTGTCCCTGCTGTTGTCCCTGCTGTTGTTTCTGCTGCTGTTCCTGATGCTGTTCCTGATGCTGTCGTTGCTCCTGTTGTTACTCCTGTCACTGCTCCTGATATTGTTGCTCCTGTTGTCCTCTCTGCCGCTGTTCCTTCTGCTGCAGTTGGAGTGACCCGGTCCGCGGCGGCTATGCCAGGGCGGACTGTTGCCGCCTCTGGTGCTCCGGTTGCCGTGGCTGGGCTAAGTAGTTCTGCGGGGGTCCCTGGGAGTGGCGCTGGTACTCCGGCAGCGGAGGTTGCTGCGGCCTCCGGGCCCCCACGCTCCTATGCCAGCGTCGCTTCTGGGGCCCCTGGGGGTGCATCATGTCTTCCGCCCGGCTCCAGGGACGGCGATTTGCAACGGCAGCTCCTGGAGGCTTTACGGGCGGGCCAGTCCACAATGACCATAGATGGGCAGTCGAGAGACCTTAGGTTCTGGATCGAGCGTTTTGGCCTAGGGAAGTTCCGAGAGGAAGGAGGTGAGACCAGATGGACTCTCCCTACACCCGGGCGTAGGGGGCCGACACGGAGGAACGTGGCCCGTCTCGTGTGGGGGGGGAGCCGGCCCTTGTCCCCAGAGGAGGGGGGTCGTGGAACTCCTACTCGGGATGGGTTTCAGGGCAAGCGACATCTTTGCCTTGATTCATCCTGTCGGCTCCTCGGAGTTTGACATCAGCTTTGTTACCCCGGAGGGCTTAGAAACCTTCTGGGGAAACTATAGGTCGGGGGCCTGGACCTTCATGGTCAAATTGCGACACGAGGATAACTCGGTGATGCATATCCCGTCCTCAACCTTCCTTGGGAAAGACAGGATCCTTGTCTTCTACCAGGGGCAGCCAAAACTCTGTCACAGGTGCGGTGACCCCTCACACTTGAGCGCCTCCTGCCGTGTGCAGAAGTGCGCCATGTGTGGGGAGGTGGGCCATCTCGCGGCGACCTGTGGCAGGGTGCGTTGCCACCTGTGTGGTGTCCTTGGGCACCCGATCGGGGCGTGTCCACGGTCTTTCGCCAACACCACCCTTCGGCAAGCGGGAGCAGTTGAGGAGGCTGTCCCTGCTGCGGAGGGGGGTGAGTGGGGGAGGAGAGACTAGTCTGCCAAGGCAAAGGGAGAAGGCCCAGCCACCATCAAGGGCAAGGAGGCGCGAGAGGAGGAGGGAGCAGAGGGAGGGGAGTTATGTGCCTTCCTTCTGCCCCTGGCTCTGCTGGGCCGGATCCTGATGCCGAGGCAGCAGTGGGCACGACCCTGGTTGAGGAGATGAGGAGACTGCAGAGGGAGGAAGAGGCTGACCAGTCGTCTTCTTCTCAGTACGTCAGTGCTGGGGAGGGAGAGACGGTCAAGCGGAGAAAGTCACCGAGTAAAGTGAGGGCAAAAACATCTGCCCCCCCCCCCCCCCGACGAAGGAACGCAGACTCGACGGCCCTCTAGTGGTAGGTCCCAACCGGTACCAATCCCTCTGTGAGGATGCGTCGGCCTCAGGGGAGGCTTCAGAGGGAGAGGTGGAGCCGTCAGGGGCTGCTGAGTCTCCCTCCGGGAGGGGCCCCCTGCCCTCTGGGGGGGAGGCTGGCCTGGAGCCTGGAGGAGGAGATGATGCACCCAGGGCCGAAGTTGCTACTGTCTCTGCGACCACTGTAACTCCTCAGGGAGAAGTTGCGGGGGAGGTCCATCCCTCCTCTGGCCAAACCGCAGCGGGGGAGGTGATGGACCAATCCCAATGTAAGAAGAGGACCCGCAAGACGAGGAGAAGTCGCGGGTCCTCTTCAGACTCATCTAGGGGTGGTGGTGATAGGAGGAAAGGGGGGTGGGAAGCTGAAGGTCATTGAGCTCAATCGGTCTTAATGGCAGTCCCCTCTCCACTGACGCTGGCCACCATTAATGTGGCCAGCATTAAGTCTGATACGGCTAGGTTTGCAGCCTTTGATTTTCTTGGCCGGGTTGAAGCTGACATTTTGTTTTTGCAGGAGACCAGGCTCTGTACTCTATCAGAGATAAACAGAGCAAGGAGGGAGTGGCGCAGGGGGCCCTCCTACTGGTCTCTTGCGGCTGAGCCGTATAGTGGAGTGGCGGTGCTTTTTACCGCAGAGGTGAAATGCCAGCGACTGATCGAGCTCGAAATGGGAAGGTGCCTAGTCTTAGACGTCTTCATGAAGGGGCAAAGCCTGCGCCTCATTAACATCTACGGTCCCGAGACAAAGTGGGACCGTAAAAGCCTCTTTATGAAGATTAAGCCTTTTCTTTTTACGGGCAAACAAGTCATCTTTGGTGGGGATTTTAATACCATAACTAGACCCCAAGACCGAGGAGGTACCAGAGATAGACTGCCCTATGATGGCGCCGCGTTAAATAGCATAGTGAGTGAAGCTCGCCTGGAGGATATCCACATCAGGCATTCCCCAGGTCACCGTGGGTTCACCTTTCAGAGAGGTAGTGTTAGGTCTAGGATAGATAGGTTTTTTTTTGAAGGAGAATTCCGTCACCACCCCTGTGTCCGTGGTGGAGGTGGAGTTCTCCGATCACTGTCTAATTTTGTTTTCTTTGAATATTTCAGAGACCCTCCGGAGAGGAAGAGGTTTGTGGAGGCTGAATTCGTCACTCCTTGAGGAGGCAGCTGTAAGACAAGCCTTTGAGGAGTTTCTTCAGGATCAGGTACTATTACTGGGTCTTGAATGTACTAGGTCAGAGTGGTGGGAGATATTCAAAAAAAGGGTGGCGGGATTTTTCCGCCGGCTCTCAAGCCTCAGGTCACTGGACATGTACCGCATGTACACTGCACTGAGGAAGAGACTTGGACATCTGGTCTCGACCGGAGGTAGCCAGGAGGATATCTCCGGTGTGAAGGCTTTGCTCAAAAGGTGTCAGTACGATAGGCACGCATCTTTGGTTCTTGAGAGGGATTTCGGGAAATACCGCTCGCCCGACCCCTACAGGAACTGTAAGATGTCAGTGACTTGTAAGACAGTAACAGGCCTGATTGACAGTACAGGATCCCTGACAAGATCCAGGTCAGGGATCTTGGAGGTCGTCAGGTCCTTCTACTCGAACCTTTTGGCAAAGAAGGAACTGAATCGGGATCGGATTTCAGGTTTCTTGGCTGAAGCCATTCCTGAGTCAGCAGAAGACCCTTCTCTTGGTGTTTTGATAGAACCTATAAGGGAAGAGGAAGTCGTCAGGGCTATTGAGGGTCTTGCCCTCAAGAAGTCACCTGGCCCAGATGGCTTAACATCTGAGTTCTATCGGACCTTTAAAGGAGCTTTGGCTCCCCTCTTGACTGACGTGCTTAATGAGTGTCTATCCTCGGGCACTCTGCCGAAGTCAATGAGGAGGTCCGCCCTTATAGTTCTGTCAAAGGGTAAGGATCCGAGCCATATTGAGAACTGGCGGCCCATAGCACTTCTCAATACGGACCGAAGGATTCTGGCGAAGGTACTTTTCAACCGGCTGGTACAGTTTGCGCCCCGGCTCCTCTCGCCGGCTCAGCACTGCTCTGTTCCCGGTCGTAGCACCTTAAGTGCGGTCCTGAGTGTCAGGGAGGCTGTGGAGCAGAGTAGGGCAGGTCGGTGGAAGGGGTACTTGCTGTCCCTAGATCAGGCTAAGGCTTTTGACAGGGTGAATCATGAGTATTTGTGGTCAACTCTCTCGAGGTATGGCCTGCCTGGGGGGTTCATTCAGTGGCTGCAGACCTTATACGCTGGGGCTGAGTCTTTCCCACTTGTGAATGGTTGGGTTGGTCGTCCTTTTGAGGTGGGGTCGGGCGTCCGACAGGGATGTCCCTTGAGCCCGCTACTGTATGTGTTCGCCATTGATCCCCTGATTAGGCGGATTAATGGTGGGCCGGTGGCGGGAGTCAGGATGGACCTGGAGGGCACCGGCTCCCCTTTGAGGACAGTAGCCTACGCGGATGATGTCACCGTTCTTGTCTCGTCACGGGAGGAGCTTGAATGGGTGATGTCTGAAGTGGACAGTTACTCGGAGGCTTCCGGATCAGCTGTAAACAGGAATAAGTGTGGAAGCCTCTGGCTGGGAGGGGGAGAGCCTGGTTTTTCTCTCCTGGACACCCTCCCAGAACCCCAGGGGTCTGTAAAGATCTTAGGCATCCATTTTGGCCAGGGTGATTACCCACTCCAAAATTGGGAAGGTAGACTTAAGGATGTCGCCCAGAGAGTTGATTGCTGGAAGGGTTGGTCTTTGACCCTGAGAGAAAGGGTTCACCTTGCCAAAGCCTTCCTGCTCCCGTTGGTGATCTATCTAGGTAGCGTCTGTGCCTTGCCAGAGTCTTGTTGGAGTAGGATCTGTTGCCTGTTCTTCCAACTGTTATGGGGGAACAGGCTCAACCTAATCAGGAGGGAGGTTACATACCGCACAAGGAGGCTAGGGGGGTTAAATATGGTTAACCCCGTGGTGTTCTTAATGAACACCTTTCTTAAGATCAATTTACCAAACCTCTCCTCCGAGGGGGCTCCTTCGTGGGTAGCCTCCTGCCAGGGGTGGTTTCGGCCCTTCTTCCAGAAATGGGAGTCAGGAGGGCAAGTGAAAGATCTTCGTGCACCCCATGGATATCTCCCGGCCTATGCTTCCCTGGTCCTGAAAGTGATTCGTCGGTGGGGTCTGGGGGCGTGGGAGATCAGGACTCAGTCAAGACGTTTTCTTGACGACAAGGTCCTGTTGACCCGCTTCCAGAAGCCTCTGGCGCTCAAAGATTGCCCAGGAGAAACCTTAGAGGGAGGGTTGCGTTTTCTTAACTCCAAAAGGTTTCCTCGGAAGTTTTGGGATCTGACCTGGCGCTGCCTCCTAGGTAAGTTATATGTGAGGGGGAACTTGAAGTACCGGAACTCCGACGAGCGAGGCTGCCCTCGGGAGGAGTGTGGCGACATGCTGGAAAGCATGGAGCACTTCCTGCTTCAGTGCCCCTTCAATATAAGGGTTTGCAAATTGGTGGGGACCTCCACCGGTTGGCTGCGGCTGGCTGGCCTTTCCTATGCCGAGTGGGCCTATGGGGCATTCAAACACCCGGAGGGCAGGGACTGCCAAACACTTTTTGTAGTTAGTGCAGTGGTCAGGTTTCACCTATGGTCAGCACGGTGATTAGTATCGACGAGAGGCAAAATCCTCCCGGAGGTGGAGGTGGTTAAAAACATCATGGTGGACCTGGTGAGGGTGCGCTCTCGGGAGTACGAGGGGCTGGGCGCAGAAAGGGCTGCTACCCTCTGGAGGGGGTTCACTTTTTCTGTTCCCTGAGGGTTAGATAAGGGATTTAAAGTAGGTTAGTTAGGTTAGGGCCAGATAGGGATAGGTAGGGCAAGGTTTGCACGAGGGGTGGGGTTTATTATTTTCTGATAGGGAGGGACAGGTAGGGACAGGGTAGGGACAGAATGATAGATAGGGATATAGCGGTAGGGCGAGTAGACAGGGATGGGCCTCCTGTGCTCTCTTCCTGGTGGAGGGCTGGCGTGTCACCACATAGGCATTTTGTTTTGGAAATCAGATGGAAGGGTAAGAGGCTTGAGGATAACCGACCCTAGGCCCATGGGAGGTTTATGGGAGGGAAGGTAATTTAACAGGTTATGTAGGATGGTGGGTTTTTGTTACTTGTCTGTTATTTCTTATTTGTTATTGTTGTCGTTCATATGTTGTGTCCATTTTCCCATTTTCCATTTTTCCATATCCCATATTCATTTTCCATTTCCATTTTTCATATCCATTTCCATATCCCATATTCTTTTTCCAGATTCCATAATTCCATTTGTTTGTTAGTAGATAAGGTTTTTTTTCAGGGGGGTAGGTTGTTTGGGAGGGGGGTTTCTTTTTGGGGGTGGAGGGTTTGGTTTATAAGTTTTCGTGTGCCCGGCCTGGCTCTGGACTACGCGGACATGGGAGGACATGAGGCGGAGAGCCAGGTTGGGTTTCAGGGGCTTGGTGGTGGGTGGTGCCAGCACCAGGACTATGCGGACATGGGAGGACATGGGGCGTGGTGCTGGCCGGGTGTGGTGAGGGGAAAAAAAAAAAAAAAAATTTTAGTAAGTTTCAGTTGGGGATTTTGTTAGTGTTATAAGTTTCCGTTATAAGTTTCCGTTATATGTTTTCATTGTATATTGCTCATTTAGATTTTCTTTTGTTAGAGTTTTTGACTGACGGATGACTGGAGAAAGACGGGAGAAGAGTGAAAGGTGGCGTGAAAGGCGGAGTGAAAGGCAGAATGGATGGGGCTGGTTCGCGATTGTTTTTTTTTTTTTTTTTTTTTTTGTCCCGGTGTTTTCTTGTATTTTATTTGTTGATGGTTTTATGCTATGTTTTAGATTTATGTATTGTCTCTGTTTATAGTTTTTATATTGTATTTTCGTATGTGACAGTGTTTGTGAACTTTTTCTACTTTTCTAATAAAATAGTTCCAATTCCTGGACAACCTCTTTAAAGGATTTATCCATCTTTCTAATATTGATATCCTGTCCTTAGGATAGGCCATCAATATTACATCTGCGATGATACAACAGCCAGGACCTCTGCTGGTTTTCAGCTCCCTTCACTGGGTCACCTGATGAATAGTCTCTTTCACCCAGGTGCCCACTCATTAGTATTCACTGCACAGTAACGTCATCTCAATGCAGTGAATACTAATGAGGAGGTTGCCTTTTTCCATTAGGTATCTGTAGGGATAATGAACTCCAGACACAAACCATACTAGGCTGTTACTCTACTGACTGAGCCACAAGCTCTATTAGTTTCAATGTTGTTGTTTTTTTCTCATACCAAGCTTCAATAGTATTGTACTGCCCTACATAATGTATTGGTATATAGAGAGATATCTATATGCCAGTACACTGTATACTTAAAAATATATTTTCTAAGCATATAATGTACTGGTATATATAGAGATTTATCTATATATCATACATATGATGGCAAAGAAAAAGCTTGGTATCAGAAAAACATACCTAATGAAAAAAATACTAAAATAAGGCTTTAGTAATTTGTTATTATTAAATTATTATAAATACACACATGGACAAAATTGTTGGTACCCCTCGTTTAATGAAAGAAAAACCCATAATGATCACAGAAATAACTTGAATCTGACAAAAGTAATAATATATAAAAATTCTATGAAAATGAACAAATGAAAGTCAGACATTGCTTTTCAACCATGCTTCAACAAAAATTTTTTAAAAGAGAAAACTCATGAAACAGGCCTGGACAGAAATGATGGTTCCCTTAACTTAATATTTTGTTGCACAACCTTTTGAGGCAATCACTGCAATCACATGATTCCTGTAACTGTCAATGAGACTTCTGCACCTCTCAACAGGTATTTTGGCCACTCCTCATGAACAAACTGCTCCAGGTGTCTCGGGTCTGAAGGGTGCCTTTTCCAGACAGCATGTTTTAGATCCTTCTAAAGAAGCTCAATAGGATTTAGGTCAGGGCTCATAGAAGGCCACTTCAGAATAGTCCAATGTTTTCCTCTTAGCCATTCTTGGGTGTTTTTAGCTGTGTGTTTTGGGTCATTATCCTGTTGCAAGACCCATGAACTGCGACTGAGACCAAGCTTTCTGACACTGGGCAGCACATTTCTCTCTAGAATCCCTTGATAGTCTTGAGATTTCATTGCACCCTGCACAGATTCAAGACACCCTGTGCCAGATGCAGCAAAGCAGCCCCAGAACATAACAGAGCCTCCTCCATGTCTCACAGTAGGGACAGTGTTCTTTTAAGATATGCTTCCTTTTTCCGTCTGTGAACATAGAGCTGATGTGCCTTGCCAAAAATTTCGATTCTTGTCTCATCTGTCCATAGGACATTCTCCCAGAAGCTTTGTGGCTTTTCAACATGTAGTTTGGCAAATTACTTTTGCCAGATTCAAGTTATTTCTGTGACCATTGTGGGTTTTTCTTTCATTAAACGAGGGTTACCAACAATTTTGTCCACATGTGTATACAGTGGGGAAAAAAGTATTTAGTCAGCCACCAATTGTGCAAGTTCTTCCACTTAAAAAGATGAGAGAGGCCTGTAATTGACATCATAGGTAGACCTCAACTATGAGAGACAAAATGAGAAAACATATCTAGAAAATCACATTGTCTGATTTTTTAAGAATTTATTTGCAAATTATGGTGGAAAATAAGTATTTGGTCAATAACAAAAGTTCATCTCAATACTTTGTTATATATCCTTTGTTGGCAATGACAGAGGTCAAACGTTTTCTGTAAGTCTTCACAAGGTTGGCACACACTGTTGCTGGTATGTTGGCCCATTCCTCCATGCAGATCTCCTCTAGAGCAGTGATGTTTTGGGGCAGTCGCTGGGCAACACGGACTTTCAACTCCCTCCAAAGGTTTTCTATGGAGTTGAGATCTGGAGACTGGCTAGGCCACTCCAGGACCTTGAAATGCTTCTTACAAAACCACTCCTTCGTTGCCCTGGTGGTGTGCTTGGGATCATTGTCATGCTGAAAGACCCAGCCACGTTTCATCTTCAATGCCCTTGCTGATGGAAGGAGGTTTGCGCTCAAAATCTCACGATACATGGCCCTATTCATTCTTTCATGAACACGGATCAGTCGTCCTGGTCCCTTTGCAGAGAAACAACCCCAAATCATGATGTTGCCACCCCCATGCTTCACAGTAGGTATGGTGTTCTTTGGATGCAACTCAGCATTCACTCTCCTCCAAACACGGCGAATTGTGTTTCTACCAAACAGTTCTACTTTGGTTTCATCTGACCATATGACATTCTCCCAATACTCTTCTGGAACATCCAAATGCTCTCTAGCAAACTTCAGATGGGCCCGGATATGTACTGGCTTAAGCAGGTGGACATGTCTGGCACTGCAGGATCTGAGTCCCTGGTGGCGTAGTGTGTTACTGACGGTAGCCTTTGTTACATTAGTCCCAGTTTTCTGCAGGTCATTCACTAGGTCCCCCAGTGTGGTTCTGGGATTTTTGCTTACCATTCTTGTGATCATTTTGACCCCACGGGGTGAGATCTTGCGTGGAGCCCCTGATCGAGGGAGATTATCTGTGGTCTTGTATGTCTTCCATTTTCTAATTATTGCTCCCACAGTTGATTTCTTCACACCAAGCTGCTTGCCTATTGCAGATTCAGTCTTCCCAGCCTGGTGCAGGTCTACAATTTTGTTTCTGGTGTCCTTCCACAGCTCTTTGGTCTTCACCATAGTGGAGTTTGGAGTGTGACTGTTTGAGCTTGTGGACAGGTGTCTTTTATACTGATAACAATGTCAAACAGGAGCCATTACTACAGGTAATGAGTGGAGGACAGAGGAGCCTCTTAAAGAAGAAGTTACAGGTCTGTGAGAGCCAGAAATCTTGCTTGTTTGTAGGTGACCAAATACTTATTTTCCACCATAACTTGCAAACAAATTCTTAAAAAATCAGACAATGTGATTTTCTAGATATGTTTTCTCATTTTGTCTCTCATAGTTGAAGTCTACCTATGATGACAATTACAGGCCGGCCTCATCTTTTGAAGTGGGAGAACTTGCACAATTGGTGGCTGACTAAATACTTTTTTTCCCCACTGTGTATATATATATATATATATATATATATTTATTTATTTTCAGTATCACCAAAAAATATTTAAAGTGATCACTAAATTGCATAAATAAAAATTGTTTATTTTAATTGTCCAGTAACAATCTGGGGTCTAAAATTATTATATGGGGTCTGAATATATATGACTGTGCCCTTTTATAATAGGACCTTAAAAAGGCCACTCCCACTTTTGCCACGGCTTGACATTCTCAAATCACCCTGTGAAGGACTCTCCCAGTTTGAAGTCTCTAAAGCATTGTTGCAAGGCAAAGAAACACACGCACATAATGGTACAAGGTCTATTCTGAGTGAGGACTTCTCATAAGTCCTACACTTTAAGGAAGTCTGTCACCTAAACCCAGCATATCACCCAAGCCCTGCAGAAGGATAGGTTAGGATCACCTGTTTTCCCCTTGTGAATTGCTGCCTCCTTTGCCAAGATATTGTCATTTTTATTAAGATGGAAATGAGCTCTTTGGAGGAATGAGAAATTTGTTATAGCACCAAAGAGCTAATTTGCACAGTGACAAAAACAGCAATATCTCGACAACAGAGGCAGCTGTTCACAAGGGGGAAGCACTGTCTGATTCAGGTAATCCTAACCTATCTATCTGCAGGGTTGGGTTGATATGCTAAGTTTTGGTGACAGACTCCCTTTAAGTGTAGGACAGATGAGAAGTCCTCGCTCAGAATACCATTGTACCATTATGTGCATGTGTTTCTTTGCCTTTCAACAATGAAGTGTTCACTGGCTATCATATAGTCCACCTGGGCTAATGATGAGTCCTGGGTCTTTGTTGTAATGTTTTTCTTTCTAATTCATTTACAGATTCTGAAGCTGTGAAAGGAGCGATACTAGGATCCATGTGAAGAAAGCTGTACATACTATGGAGCCTGCTCATCTCCTGTCCACATGTCCTAGAGATCTACAAACATTACTAGAGAGCCTTCTAGACTGAGAAGAACTCTACCTCACTACAGCCACAGTCCTGATCCTCAGCAGTGAACGACTACCTCAATCTGCTTCGACTCCAACCAGACAAAGGACTCTTCTGATTTGTCATGATTAGGTCTACACTATCAGTTTGTGAACCGAGAGCAAGGCAGGTGGTTTGGACTCCGCAACCAGAAATGAACGCACACGCGGTAGTTCAAGAAAAAAATATATATTTACTATAAGTTAATAAAGGTTAGTTAAAGGTAAAATGACAGGGCTAAAGACAAGCAAAATATACAATATAGCATGAACAATTTCAAGGCAAATTCTGCAATGGTTTCTACTTTTACTCTGTCCACTTCTGCAGTATGGACACTGAATGAACAATATACTCAAAACTATCCCTAACTGACCCTGACTTCACATTTGGGTGCACCCCCTTTTCCCCAGTGGTCCAGGTGGACCGCTTACAGTCCGTAGAAGCGCGTGGTGGGGCCCAAAGTCGGTCCTTTCTTTTTTAGTGAAGCGTCCTCTCCTCACGGTTATCAGGATCTTGGGAGAAATGAAGTCCTCTTTAACAGACAGGGAAACCAACTGAATGCAATGTAATCCAACAGCAGATTCCACTCAGCACACTGACAGTCCTGCCGAATCCATACACTGAGCTGGGATGTAAGCCGGGATTTAGCAGGTGCCGTCCAGTACATCAACAGCACTGCGAGTCTCTATCTGTGGTATCCATATACACAGTCACAATGTCAGTCTCACTGATCAGCCACTGAGCACAGTTCCTTTCACGTGGACTCACTAGTCCTGTTGTCTCTTTACACTCTGTTTGTCTCTGGACCAAGATACAGCTTAGCTGTACAGAAAAATCTCCACACCAGTTCAATACAACACTTGCCAAGATGGCTGCTGCTCTCTGTCTCGTCACTTCCTGCTTCTCTGCTCACACTCTGTCTGCAGAACAGGCAGGCTGACATAAAAGGGGGGGGGTCTCACTCCAGCATCATGTCACAATTACAATGGCTGCTGTCTTAAAGGAACAGAATCACAGAAATACATTCAACATTAACAGTTTATACAGACAAATGAAGCTTAAGACAACATTGGCTGTCTCTTACATATTCCCCCCCACTTTAAGATTGGCAGTCCCTGCCTATGACTGTATATCCAGAGGGTTGTACTTTTATGCACAGGGTGGTAGTATACCGATGTATGGCAGGCCAAACAAACTCATCCTGCGCATTCCGAACAGGGGGAATACCAGCATTTGGCCTAGTGGTCCGTCTGAGGACCGGTGGTATATTATGGGGTGCTGCAGCTATGGGCTGAGAAGGACCAGCGGATTCCGCACCAGAGGGGGCACAGGCCGGAGATACAGTAGTCACAGGTGGAACATCCCCAGGAGCAGGGATCGGCCAACAATCATCCTCCTCGTCGGAGGCCCATTCCGCACCTCCATTCTCTGACTGTGGGAGCTCATTCACATTGGCAGGCCCATCGTGATTTGTCCCTTCAGAATGACACAGGCGCAACATATTTCGGTGAAGTACTCGAACACAATCAGTTCCTTCTTTCTGGACCTGGTACACTGGCCCATTCGCATACTTGCGGCCAACAACACGACACGGCAAAGCCTCCCATCTGCTTTCCAATTTCCCTTGGGGTTTCTTGACACGAACTAGCACCAGGTCGCCTGGTTGCAATGGTGCTTCTTGCACTGGGGTCTTATCAGGATGGGGATGTTCTTGCAGGCGCTGCCGCACCAATCGATGGATCGTCTCAAGTCTCTGCCGATGCGCCCGCACCCAAGAGGTTGGATCCCTCGGAGGGAACCCATCCACATCATTCAACTGTAATTCTCCTATACTTCGCCCAGACCGCCCAAAGAGAAGTGTATAAGGAGAGTACCCCGTTGTAGAATGGACCTGATTGTTATAGGCCCACACCATTTCAGACAAGAACTGAGGCCACTGTAACTTCTTGTCTTCCTCCAGAGTCCGCAGCATCTGTAGCAGAGATCTGTTGAATCTTTCACAGGCCCCATTTCCCTGAGGGTGGTATGGAGTCGTGTGCGACTTCTTTATCCCGTAGATACGTTGAACTTCTTTCATTACGTGTCCCTCAAAGCAGGCGCCCTGGTCGGAGTGGATGCGTTGGGGGCACCCATATACTCGAATGAAATCTTGGCACAGAGCACGAGCTGCTGACTCAGCTGTCTGGTCCTTGGTGGCGGTTACCACCGCAAATTTGGTGAAGTGATCCACCATTACGAGGCAATACTGGTGTCCGCTATTGGATGGGCCCACCATTAGATAGTCTATCATGACGATTTCTAAAGGTTCCTGGGTCACGATGGTTTGCAGGGGAGCTCTCTGTTCTATTGCCTTATGGATCTCACAAGTTCGACAGCTGCGGCATACTTCTTCGACCATTTGACGAAGACCAGGGCAGTAAATCAGTCGCTGTAACCAACGAAAGGTCTTCTCATGACCAAAATGTCCATTCTTATTATGAGCCTCAACTGCCAAGGAGCGAGCCAGTTCACTAGGCACCACAATTTGGTATCGAATGTCGATCTCAGAAGGTAAATAGACCTTTCGGCATAGCACTCCATTTTTCATCTCCAACTTTTCCCACTGACTCAAAACAGATAATATCTCACGTGTCAGTCGTTCTCTTTCCTCTCTACAGGGCTTCTGGCCTTTCTCAACACACTTGATCATCTGCGCCAGCCCCTCATGGGTCTGTTGTATCTGTGCCCATTCCTGTCGTGAGGGACCAAAGAAAGGAGCCATTTCAGTCCCCTCCATCTCAAACTGATTAGTGGCGGTCAAGGCCTGTGAAAATCTGCTGAAATCGGGCACCTCCACATGCTCCAACTCATGATCCATGTCTTCTGTGGGGGTCTGGGCAGTTACCCTAGAAAGTCCGTCAGCATTCTGGTTCTCTGTCTTGGACCGATACTTAATGCGGTAATTGAATGTAGACATTCGGGCTATCCACCTCTGCTCTAACGCCCCGAGCTTGGCATTTTCCAGGTGAGCTAGTGGGTTGTTGTCAGTCAGTACTAAAACTTCAGCACCGGTCAAATATTCAGAGAATTTCTCGGTCATGGCCCATACCAGTGCCAACAGCTCCAATTTAAATGAACTATAATTCTCGGGGTTTCTTTCAGAATCTCTCAAAGACCGGCTGCCGTACGCTATGACCCTCTCCTGGCCATCCTGAAGCTGGGAAAGCACTGCTCCAAGACCATACAGGCTTGCATCTGTATATAGCTGGAACGGCAAGTGGTAATCAGCATATGCCAAGATTGGGGCTGTTGTCAGTGCATCCTTCAATGCCTGGAAGGCTTGTTCCTGTTCAGGTCCCCACTTCACGGACCGGTTCTTTGGACCACCGGATGTGCCTCGTAGGAGAGCATTAAGTGGTGCTGCTACCTTGGCGAAATCCTTAATAAACCGTCGATAGTAACCGGCTACTCCAAGGAACGCCCTCACTTCTCGCAGGGTAGTCGGTATCGGCCAATCTTGAACAGCCGCTATCTTGTCTCTTGATGGTCTCACCCCTTCTCCTGATACGCGGTGACCCAAGTAATCAATTTCAGATTGGAACAACCGACATTTACTGGGTTTCAATTTGAGCCCATGTTCCCGCAATCTTCGAAATACTTGCCCCAACTGGTGGAGATGGTCTTCAAAGGTCGCAGAATACACTATAATGTCATCCAAGTAGATGAGAGTGAACTCAAAGTTGAAGTCACCGAGACATTTCTCCATCAACCGCTGAAACGTTCCGGGTGCATTTGTCAACCCGAAGGGCATCCGGTTAAATTCGTATAGTCCCATGGGCAAGATGAATGCCGTCTTTTCCTTGTCTTTTGTGGCCATCGGCACCTGCCAATACCCACTAGCCAGATCTAGTGAGGAGAAGTACCGGGCTCTCCCTAGCGCTGAGAGGGACTCCTCAATCCGTGGCAAGGGGTAGGAATCTCGTACGGTGCAAGCGTTTAACTTCCGATAGTCTACGCAAAATCGGATGGACCCATCTTTTTTTCTTACTAACACCACAGGAGCCGCCCAGGGACTCTGGCTTTCTTGGATGATCCCACCCTGTAGCATCTTAGCTAACAGTTCTTTCACTTCCTGATACAACTGTGGAGGAATTTGTCGGTAGCGCTCTCTAATTGGAGGGGTGTCTCCTGTGGGAATCTCATGGTAGATCCCTGTGGTACATCCAAAATCTTCAGCATACCGTGCAAAGGTGGCTTGGTTCTCCCACAACAGCTCATCTACCTTCTGCACCCATTCCATTCAGAGGTGGGTTCCTCATCTTCTCCCATGGACACAGTTACGGTCCACTCATCCCTTTCAGTCGGCTTCAGCTGCATTGGAGTTACTTTCCTTACTTCCTCCGGAGTCACATAGATGTTAGCCAGCAGCCTCCCTGGGGTCAGGTCCACACTCTGGTCCTGAGTGTTTACACATCGAAGTGGTACTCTTCCATTGCGAACTATTGCCAAGTAACGGGCCACTAGCGGATCAACACCTCCTTCGGCTGCCTGCAGTGGTTCTACCAACACAGCTATGCCCTCTAGTTTCCGACAGGTGCCTACGGGCATGGACACTATTGTCTCCCGACTGGGTGGCAGTGTAACTTTTGTATGCAAAGGAACTGAAATTCGAGCCAGAGGACGCTGTGCATCTGAACTTTTCTGTAAGCCACATGTCCGGATCAGCCGCTGGAAAGCTGTTTGAGTAGGCCGATGGGTGGTGGTTTCTTTCCAATAACCGTGACCTTTCTTTTCAAAGAGGATCTGATCTAATTCTTTTAACACATTCATCCCCAAAATGACAGGGACCTTTACTTCATGTGACTCCTGTACCACCACAATGCCTTTCCTACCTAGATCTTGGCCACATACCCGGACATTCATCCAGGCCACTCCCACGACCGGAACTGGTAACTGGTTAGCTGCGACCACTCGTACGAATGTATGGGGATCATATTTCACATGTTGCCGGAAGTACCGTTCATAACAGTCTCTACTCAAGGTCGTTACTTGGGAACCCGTGTCAATCATCCCGGTAACCGGAATACCCTCCATTTCCACCTGTATGACAGGACTTGCAGCGATCAGGTCATCATCAGGGCATTCTCCCCACATAGTCTCCTTGTCAGTCTCCCCTACTACACGCCCTTCAGCAGCAGGGGACTTCAGTTTAACGGCGGTCTCTCATAAGTTTGTCGCTGCTCTGGACATCTAGCAGCAACGTGGCCCATCCGTCCACACTCCCAGCAGCGTATCCCCCGTCGTTCTGGCCATCTGTTTGGGCCCCTTCGGTAAGCCCCTTCGATTTCTCCTGAGCACTGCACTAAATGATTTGGACCCCTTCGGTAGGTCCTATCCTCACCCCTCCAGCGGGGTGGTGGGTGATTCTGACTTGCTGGGTGTGGATGGCTCACCCTTTCATCTCCAGTCTTCTGGAAGTCTGCAATTTTCATAGACTGCTCATCACAACGAGTGTGCAAGTGTTCCATTTGTTCTTGCAGTTTCTGCATTACTGTGAGAATTTCTTTAACCGTCCCTTTTTCTACTGTCTCTGAGCCAGAACTAGCCCCCTGTGACAAAGTAACTCCAACTGCGGTCTGCGGCCTCGGGACCATACTATTGGCACGGGAGATGGCCTCTACCTGTACATCATGGAATTTAGCATCAGTCTCTCGTCGTATAAAATCCTGCATAGTCACAGTTAAACTGCCGTCACGTATCCCCAGGACAAACTGGTCACAGAGAGTCCGATCAGGGTTACAGAAGGCTGGCGAGCCCCCTCTTTCCTTCCTTTGAATATCTCGGAGCAGTTCTTGTAGGGCATTTGCATATTGGGGAAGGCTTTCATTCTCCTGTTGTACCCTCTGGAAGAACCGAGCCTGCAGAGACCCCAGCAATGCAGTTTCTCCATAGATGGTTTCTAGAATCTGGACTACTTGCTCAAATGTCTGCCTTTGTTCAAATGGCCTCAGTATCACCGTGGTCTTAGCATCCCCTTGTAATGTCAATATTGCTAGCTCTACTAGTACTTCTGGTGCGGTCTGGTACATTCGCTGTATCATTCGTATCTGTTCCACCCACATACTCACTGACATATTATTGCCATCAAATTTAGCTAACTGACTCATTATAGCCCCTGCTGGCATTCTTCCTCCAGCACCATTCTCCCGAACGGGTGCGTCACCGTCCATTCTGGTAAGCGGATCCTGCCGACTACGCCAATTTGTGAACCGAGAGCAAGGCAGGTGGTTTGGACTCCGCAACCAGAAATGAACGCACACGCGGTAGTTCAAGAAAAAAATATATATTTACTATAAGTTAATAAAGGTTAGTTAAAGGTAAAATGACAGGGCTAAAGACAAGCAAAATATACAATATAGCATGAACAATTTCAAGGCAAATTCTGCAATGGTTTCTACTTTTACTCTGTCCACTTCTGCAGTATGGACACTGAATGAACAATATACTCAAAACTATCCCTAACTGACCCTGACTTCACATTTGGGTGCACCCCCTTTTCCCCAGTGGTCCAGGTGGACCGCTTACAGTCCGTAGAAGCGCGTGGTGGGGCCCAAAGTCGGTCCTTTCTTTTATAGTGAAGCGTCCTCTCCTCACGGTTATCAGGATCTTGGGAGAAATGAAGTCCTCTTTAACAGACAGGGAAACCAACTGAATGCAATGTAATCCAACAGCAGATTCCACTCAGCACACTGACAGTCCTGCCGAATCCATACACTGAGCTGGGATGTAAGCCGGGATTTAGCAGGTGCCGTCCAGTACATCAACAGCACTGCGAGTCTCTATCTGTGGTATCCATATACACAGTCACAATGTCAGTCTCACTGATCAGCCACTGAGCACAGTTCCTTTCACGTGGACTCACTAGTCCTGTTGTCTCTTTACACTCTGTTTGTCTCTGGACCAAGATACAGCTTAGCTGTACAGAAAAATCTCCACACCAGTTCAATACAACACTTGCCAAGATGGCTGCTGCTCTCTGTCTCGTCACTTCCTGCTTCTCTGCTCACACTCTGTCTGCAGAACAGGCAGGCTGACATAAAAGGGGGGGGGGTCTCACTCCAGCATCATGTCACAATTACAATGGCTGCTGTCTTAAAGGAACAGAATCACAGAAATACATTCAACATTAACAGTTTATACAGACAAATGAAGCTTAAGACAACATTGGCTGTCTCTTACAAGTTGGCATTATAGTTTGTAGATTATTGGTACATGCGCACATGACTTGTTTGACAACACTTGTAAGCAACTTAATTGTTGCTTGAAATAGTTGTCATGGATTTAAAGGGAACCTGTTACCTGTATTATATGTTGTATACGCCCACCACCTGTTTAGAGTGTTCTTAAAAGGGAATGTGTCACCAAAAGAAATACTTTATTTCTTAAATGTAAATGAATGTTTATTAATTTATTTATATTTAGGATTCTTTGGAATTTTATTTGATTTTTTTTATTTCAGGAAATATTAAAAATTATAACATAATTTTTTTATGTTTTCTACTATTTGCCATTAGAGGGAGCATCACATATGTTCTCAGACCCCATCTGTATTGGATACTGAGGACTTATCCATAAGATAAATAATCAGTATCTGATCGGTGGGGGTCCGACACAAACACCCTGCACCAATCAGCTGAAGCAGCTGCCTTTGCTACACAGCCAGGAGCTGCTCTACTCCTATTCAAGTGAATGGGAGCAGAGTTGCAATTCCTCAGCACCACCACTACAGTGTACAGTTCAGTAGTAGTGGTGCCAAGGAACTGTAGCTCTGCTCCCATTCACTGTGTATGAGCCAAGCTGCTTCTGGCTGTATACGGCTGAGTTCACGTCTGCATCAGAGTCTCCACTGGAGGCCATTTAAAATCGCCAGAGATAAAAGCCCTGCACGGAAGACTTCTTTTCTCTGCCGCTTTCAGTTTCAAAATGGTGGACACCTGATAGACCCCATTATAGTTAATGGGGTCTGCCGGGATCCATGTTTAACCTCTGTTTTAGCAGTCCGGCTCGCCATCGTTCGGGACCCCCGACGGACCCAAACCACGGAAGAGCCCGGCTTTAGTATGAACCTAGCGTATAATGTATACAGCATGTGGTGCTCTGAGACAGCTAGATCAGCTGATCAGTGCAGGGTCCTGGTGTCAGACTCCCTGCTATCAGATCCTGATCACCTATCCTGTAGGTGAGGTGTGAATGAGTTGTACACGTGTATGCTGTGTATGCAGTTAACACGAGCATGCACAGCCTAATCAGCTCAATCTGCTACACAAGGACTCTTGCTCCTCTCTAATTATGATGTCAACAGAGGTCCTATAAGTCCTAATACATCCTAGTCAGCAGTGTACTGTATGGTGCATTGATAGAGTACAAACTTGCTTCCCTATAGTGGTCAACAATGGGAAATATTAAAAAATATTTTAGCATTTTCTTGAAATGTACAAAATTAAAAATGCCAAAAATCCCAAAATTAATATTCTGACTTTACCTTAATAAATTTTACATTTCTTGGTGACACATTCCCTTTAAAACATTCCTAGTCATACTATTGTGAAAATAATTTTAAAACAAATTAATTTAATTGATAATTTTAAAAACACAGCAAAATCTTCAGCAAAAAAAATCTACATTTGTCAATATACAAATTACCCATCTAGTAACTGTAGCTGGTCCCCAGCATCAAACAGTCATGGTATCAGAGTTTTAATCATGCCCATTGTTGAGTGACTGACAATGACAGAAGGTTTCACTTCAGAGGCACAGCATCCGAAATCTCACACTAGTTCACCTGATTTGACTGTGTATGGCCGGGAAGCAGGAAGGAATGTGTATGTGTAATATTTCGGACACTGTGCCCTGACACTCTGATATGAGACCTTCTCCGCCATGCCGCAATGGTTGTGATTAAAGCTCTGACTAGAGATGAGAGCATTTATTTATAACAAATTTCATTTTCCCCAAATTTCAGATTCTGAAAAATAGTGGCCATCACTGCATTCCAGTGCTCATGCATCATAGCACTAACATTGATGTGTTGATGTTGGAGCTTTGGAGCGCAATGATGTGCATCATCTCTCACGTCACCACTGTGGCCAATCACAGAGATCAGCGTAGACATGGGGGCCAAGTGACATCATCAAGATGGTGGACAGAGCCAATAAGGGGATCGGAAGGCTGGTGACTGCTATAGTTGAGTCCAGGACAGGTAATTGATTTTTCTTTTTTTTATTATAATTTGGGGGTTGAAAAGGCCTCAGAGTATAATAAACAACTTTCAAGGACATTTTTAATTAAATATAAATTTTTTTTTTTGAATTTTTCTATCTGAATCGCTCATCTCTAGCTCTAATGCCATGACCTGCCCCAATGGGGTATTTAGCATATTAACCCCTTCCCCTTAACTCTCCTCCTTCCAAAAACCATAACTATACTTTTTCTGTTCACAGAGCCAAATGAGGGCTTAATTTGTGTGGGACAAATTGTACATTGTAATACTACCATTTAATATTCTTTACAACGTATTGGGAAGCTGGAAACAATTCAGAATGAGGTGGAATTGTGCTTTGTTTTTACGATGTTCACTGTGCAGCCAAATTGACATGTCACCTGTATTCTATGGGTCACTATGATTCTGGCGATACCAAATTTACATAGTTTTTTTTATGTTTTAACCCCTTAAAAAAAATCCAAAACTTTGTGGGGGCAAAACTAGGAAAAAAAAGTCTTTGCCATATGGAAAAAATATTTTTATAAGTTTGTAGACTGGGTGTTTTTATATACAGGGATACCTAATTCGTATGTGTTTTACTTTTTCATGTATGTTTATTTGTATTCTAGGGAAAGGGGGTGATTTGAATTTTTAATTCTTTTTTATTTTTTAACTCTCGTTCCGGGGACTGGTGATTCACCCTGAAATAGTAGCGCCCATACACCACCTGAAAAATATAGTCTCGGTCAGATCGATGCGCCAGGGAATAAATGCCAACATTCAGTGCGGGCACTGATTGTGGGCATTACTGCCAAGTCTCCGGTGTACAATACAGCAGAGACCCAGTGGCTATGCCAACTGCCATACTATTACGAGGCATGTCCAGAAAGGGTTAAATAAAAGTATTACACTAATCCTTTATAATTGTTTTAGGCAATGTGATTAGGAAGCCACAAAGGAGCAGTAGTGTTGTTTTTGAAAGTTGTTATATAAAGCAGTGCTCACCTCTCAGTTGATCAGTGATCACAACCATGGTTGGACTGGCTCACCAGAAAATGTGTTGAGACTCTAACAAAATAGTTGTCCCAAAGGTCGAGCATTTGAAGTTGACTTTCTATTGACCATTATAGAATAATCTGCAGCCAGAATCCTCTGAGAATAAAAGTATTGGGCATGTAGAAATCCAACTGCCTGATCATTAGATATCAGCTGGTCCCACCCAAGAACCCCATATCATAGGTTATAACACCAATAGATCTTGGGACTGTGTTCAACAAAAACCATATAATTGGCAAAAGATAAAAGCCACATCATACTTTTAATAGTCCATGTGGCTTAACTCCATGTACATGTATTGCATTTGAAAGTGGCTTGTGACCTAAAAGCCATATTATACTTTTAATAGTCCATGTGGCTTAATACCATGTACATGTATTGTATTTGAAAGTGGCTTGTGACCTATAAAAGGGCGAGAGCCTCTGATATAGAGTAACATTATCTTTATGGCATTGATTAGAGATGAGCGAATGAAAGCTGCAGAAGTGGAATTCGATCTGAATTTCAGGAAATGTTCGATTCACATGGAATCCGGATTTCCTGATGGTTCGCGGTAACGAATATTTAGTAAGGACCTTTGTGACATCAGACGTTCTCTAGTTATGTAATTGGATAGGCGTGTCTTTGCTTGTTAGCAGATCCTTCCACATGAATAAAAGTTGTCCTTGCTGAAGAGAGAGAGAGAGACATGCCAATTTGCCGCCCACCCCGGCTCTCTGCAGACAGGAAATAGCTGTTTATTCGCTGCAAATTAATTCGGATCGAATAGAATCATATCGCGAAATTCGGCGAAGTTGCCAAATCGAATTTTTGAATACTTTTGAATACTAATCTCTATCATTGATCATACCTGTCTTTGGTGTTTTTTTCTTCCTCCTATTTTGGGTCAATCTTTTAGTATTATGTCTCTTAGCATTTTCTGTGGAGGAGAAGTATTCCTACAAACTATTCGTCCATACGATATCTGCAGCGAAAAAAATGGCATGACAACTTGAGAAAGAAAGGAAATGGACCTAATCATTGGTTGGATTATAATGGTTAAAGGCTATGGACAACATTGAAAGTTTTTTTTTTATAATTGCATTGCACTCATGTTGGTCTTAAAACATTTTCTAATAGGTCTTTATTAAAATTTGTTCTCTGCTGGTCTGCGGGGACACTAAGGATCATTATACCCTGTGGGAGACACTATGGAGAATTATACCCTGCGGGAGCCACTAAGGGTCATTATACCCTGCCGGGGGCCACTATGGAGCATTATACCCTGTGGGGGCCACTGTGAAGCATCATACCATGCGGGGGGCCACTGTGAAGCATCATACCACCCGGGGGCCACTGTGGAGCATATTATATAGTGTAGGGGCCACTGTGGAGCATATTATACTGTGAGAGGCCACTGTGTAGCATTATCCTGTGCAGGAGCCACTTTGGAGCATTAACCTTTGCAGGAGCCACTGTGGAGCATATTATACTGTGCAGGAGCCACTGTGTAGCATTGTCCTGTGCAGGGGCCACTGTGGAGCATATTATACAGTGTGGGGGCTACTGTGGAGCATTATCCTGTGCAGGGGCCACTGTGGAGCATATTATACTGTGCAGAGGCCACCGTGGAGCATATTATACTGTGCAGGAGCCACTGTTTAGCATTATACCATCCAGAGGCCACTAAGGAGCATATTATACTGTGTGGGGGCCACTCTGGAGAATATTGTACTGTGTAGGGGCCACTGTGGACGATATTATACTGTGCAGTGGCCACTGTTGAGCATTATACTGTGCATGGGCCACTTAGGAGCATATAATACTGCATAGGGGCCACTGTGGAGCATATTATACTGTGCGGGGGCCACTGTGGAGCATATTACAGTGTTTATGTATGTATGTGTGCATTATATATATATTATTTTTTTTTTTTTTTACCAAATGCCAAAAAATTATGAAGAATTCATTGTTGTTCTGAAGCTTTCTCTGTGTGACTTTAATGATGATATATGGAGGTGATTACAATATTACAGCCAAACGAGAAGGTTATTGAGTAAGTGAGAACTAGGAGTCTAAAGATGGCTGCTGAAAGTGTAGTGGGCAGACTAGCTAGGGAAATAGGGAGGGGGAAGGAGTGAGAGAGGGAGGTGGTGTTAGTCAGCTCTGAGTAAACCACAATGCATCATGGAAGAACAGGAAACTAACCATGTAAACAAATGCAGAAGATGCCAGAAGCTCACAGATAACCCCAGAAATCACTCAAAACACTGCTAAAGGTATTTGGGAGCACTTATTAACCTATTAATAGTGTGAAGGATTATAATGAACTTTTATAATCCTATATTTTTATGGTTTTATATTTTTTATACTTTTATATCTGTTTTATATTTTCATATCTGCTTAAGGTGTATTGTGTGTAAAAAACATTGTTATCCTTAAAGCTGAACATTAGATATAGTTGCTTATGCTTGAAACTGAGTGTAATGTTACACTACTAGATAGTGTCTGCATTCCAAAGTGAGAATCCTTTGTGTGCAAGAAGACATGTGCTTGGCTTGCTGCCAGAAGACAGCTCCCTAGAGGCATACCGCAAGACCGGGAATAGTTGGCTATATATGGAGCTGCTTATGCTTCCCTTCAAGATATACTACACCAATTGGGATTGAACATGAGGACTTACGTTGCTATGTTAACTCTTTCCTATGCTTGCTGCTATATGAACTTATGTTGCCTTAATAAAGTGTGCCAGTGTGCTCCTGTATTCGGCTAAGAAAGAGGGTTCATACCAACATTCTGTGTCTGGTGTCAATGTCTCGCCGATAGCACTTAGCTCATATCAATTAGGACGACAGTTACCTGGGGGACCTGGTCAGCTGGCCCACAAAGGGTATCATGACCTTATCAATAGCACTACCAGACCTTTTTTGAAAAAAATTATTTTTTTTTTTTTTTTGCCCGGAAAACCCCTATTTGTTTTTTGCGGGGAACCATTGAAACATTGGCACAGAAGCAACAGAAACATGGTAAGAGTAGGGCTGGAGTCTCTGTCGCAATGTCTGTTATGGCACGCACAGCTTTTTCCTCCGCTAGTTTCAGTTTTAAAATGGCGGCACCCAACAGACTCCTTTTTAGTCAATGGGGTCCGTATGGGCTCCATGTGTAATCGCTATTACAGCGGTTTGCCTGTCCGTTGTTCTGGTCCATTGGAGGATAGATCAATGCTAGTGTGAACCTAGCATAAGGTGAGTATTCTACTTTTGTTAGTTTATAACATTATAAGCTGTGTAAAAAAAAAAGAAAAAAAAAACAAAACAAAAAAATTGTCGGCTAGAAATACCCCTTTTAGGTTGGGGACAAATAATGAGACGCTTACTATAAACTCACCATGGCTAACTTGCTGCAGTGTACAGTAGCAGTATAGTGAATGAGATGTCTCCTAATTTCCCTTAATTTTGCTGTGTATGGCCTTATCCTAAAGGAATTGGCTCATAATGACAACCTG
Organism: Leptodactylus fallax; assembly: GCA_947044405.1. Taxonomy (NCBI): domain Eukaryota; kingdom Metazoa; phylum Chordata; class Amphibia; order Anura; family Leptodactylidae; genus Leptodactylus; species Leptodactylus fallax. Next base: position 2,203,970 of record CAMRHE010000081.1, on the reverse strand, counting down.
GGATGCCCTTCTTTTAGCTCTGTCTCTGCCCTCTTTCCATAAATACATGTCTGTTCATGCAGCTTATACTGAGACATTTAAAACTACAGGAAAATTTCCAGTATCCAGTAATATGTAATATAGAGTTATTTGAAAGGAAGCCGTTGTTGCCATATCACTAGTTTGTGCCATCAATGATCAAATGGTGGTGGTCTAACGTCTGAGTGAAGTGGAGATGGCACTAGGAAAGCACTTTTCAGCTCCACTTGGCTTTTTCTGAATGCTGCATTTTTGGCTAATTTGGATGGTTTTACATTGGGCAGGTTTTGATCAGGTTTTTTTTTACAGTTCTGGTCCAATTTTTGGTGAAGTTTTGAAGCCAAAATAAGTTGTGGACCATAAAATTAGAAAAAGCATAAAGGGCAGATTCTACTTCCCCTCTAATCTGAATCCATTCTTTCTTTGGCTCAAAAACTTCAACAGTAAACCTGAAATAAACCCCAACAAAATCTGTTCCAAACCTATACATGTAAATATACCCATAAACCAGCTGCTCATGGGCATTTAAAGTCCTGAAAATATAATCTGAACTCATAGTATCATAATTATCTATCATACCGTGAGTCACTTCCTCACTGTCCCATACTGTAACCGTGACAGGACAGTAGTCCCACAGCATCATAGATAATTTTAATACTGTGAGTTCGGGTCTCCAGACATAGTGCAGCCTGCAAAATACAGCTGATGTATCAACCATATTTTTCGGATCTTACAAGTCCGTGTGCATCTGCCCTTACAGTCACAACAGTTGAACCTTTGTTAATTGGAGATAGATAGCAGATCTTAGGCCCGGTTCACATCTGCGCATGGGTTTCCATTCGGGAAGTCCACTTGGGGACCTCCAACGTAAACCTAATCCGCATAAAAAAGCAGTTACCTTAGGAAACCGGAGGACCCCAAAGACTATAATGGGGTCTGTGTGGTTTCCGCACGAAAAATGCGGAGAGAAAAGTGCTGTTTGCAGGACTTTTCTCTTTGCATTTTTCATGCGGAGAGAGAAACGGAATGGCCTGAACGCAGATGTGAACCGGGCCTTATGGATATGTCTCCTTATATAGCAAGTGTCTTTGTTGCCTATAGCCAAGAATTAGTGTTTACGACATTTCTAAACTGCATCATAAAAATGTGACTGTGACTGGTGCACAGCTGTTGTTATATTGAATTGTGATCACAGTATGTTGTTGATACAGACTGAAGTCTCAAGAGCCCCATACAATTACCATCAACGTCATATACTTGGAATAAGAATCGCAATTTGTCGGTATCACTTCCATGTATAAGGAGGTTAAAAGCCTTCAGTAACTCATCCAGAGTGATGGAACCGCTGCCATCTGAATCAAATAAAGCAAAAAAGCGCTCTGCGAAGAAAGACTGGAGCAAGAACAGCATTAGAAGAAATTATTGTGTTATTTATTTTCAATATACCGTACGTGGTACTGAAAATCTGTATCACACAAGTGCATGTATCGTATATTATATTATCATATTTATTCTTCACTAATTGTACACTATATTTTGTAGAGTCTGAGGAAGGCCAGGACATTGGCCGAAACGTTATGTACTGATTACTCTACTGTACCACGTATATTGAAAATAAATAACACAATAAGCATTTTGGAGTGGAAATCCTTTTTATATTCTGAATACGGTCCACACGCTAGCCTGGAATGCAGAACACACCTAGTTTCAGCATTAGAAAAAAGTTACTGACATGTATTTGTTTACTGCAATAGTAGTTCATAAATACTATAGGCCTTATGTGCAAAATGTATATAGAATTTTCTAACCTGCTCTACAAACCACCCCCCAGAATATGCACTTTAAATAATAATCTTATCTCTGCTAAGGGGATGCCATGTAGGTGTACGCTCTTCCCAATATTTTGGAATCAGGTTCCTCTGTAAAGCCTAAGCCCATGATCTCATTCGGTGGGTGTATTCAGACGTCCATATTTTTTCCGCAGCATGACATCCGTGTGCCGCCCGTGCTGTTCATTCACGGCCGGCAGTAAGCACACGGGCGTGTGCAACTAGACTTAGTGTTTTTTTTTAATTCAGCTTGTTCCCTTCAGAATTCATGAAGATTCCAGACTAATGATTGCTTTTCTAGGTGGCGCTGCCAGAAAAACCCTTAACTTGCCAAAAAATTGCTGTGAAAGTCATCGCCAAGAGATTTGCTTGTTGAAGCAGAGGAGAGCACGATGGTGGAGCAGCATGTGTTACACCTTGCATCTGGCAGCCCCTTCCTTGTCCATGGAAAATTTGCTTTCCAGACCAAGGGTACTTAACTTCTTCCTAATAAATCACTATAAATAAATCACTATATGTGGCACAGACTGCAGTGATAAAAATATAGGGGCATACGCAGAACATATAGGGCCTGAAAGAGTAATAATGGACCTCACTTTTCACTGAGGGTCCACCAAATGTACAGTACCTTTATTAAAGGGGTATTCCCACAAATATAACCATTTTTAAATTTGTAGATAATTAAAAGTTAAACATTTTTGCAAATATAAGTAATTAAACATTTTGCAGAGTTTTAAAGATTTTCTCTAAATATCTTGTGGTCACGAGTTGTTGTCTTGATAGGTTGCCAATGGATACAACCATGAATGCAGGAACTTTCTAAGGTCAGAACATCAGCCATGATTTCCTTATTGTGGGCGGGATATCTTCTGATACATGTAGTGTCCCTGTCAGATAAACTAACTACAATAAGAAAATCATGGCTGAGTTCCTGACAAGTTCCAGACCATAGAAAGTTTCTGCATACGTGGTCGTATCCATTGGCAACCGATCAAGACAACAGGCTGTCACCACTAACATAGTTAGAGAAAATCTTTAAAACTCTGCTGAATTTTTAGCTACTTATATTTGCAAAAATCTTTAACTTTGCATTATCTACAAATGTAAATATAATTACTGTATGTTCATGGGAAGAACCCTTTAAATATTAATTTAATGGCCACTATTCTGTTTTTATGAAATCACAGAGGTTTGGCATCAGGAAATTTATAAATAAATAGAATATAACTTTTAATGATATGCCTTAAAATGCAAAAGGCCCTTTGCCACAGCAAACACACAAAATATTAAAATGTGGTAGATATGCTATATCACTGTAGACACCAAAATTATTTGTGTGGTAGTCAACCGTATATCAATAACCCGATGACCTATTATGAGTGCATGTTATTGATATTCTACAAAAGGGTGTGTATCCATGTATGAAAAGAACTAGATTGTTGTCCAATTTATTTTTTCTCAATAAATGGAATGAAGGAGATGGCATCATTGAGATCCAGAGGCATAGCTAGGGGTTCAGCACAGGGGGAGCGAACATGTCCAAGTGGGCCACCAACTTGGACATGTTCGTATACCGATACTATGAGTATATGGTGAGCATATAGAGGTATATAGCAGCTCTACACAGGGCTCTGCAGACAATTTAGGTGAATACAGTGCAGTAACATTTAGTGACTTACCGGTGACGTCTCTGACTAATCATTCACATTCCCCGTCTCTTTTATCTGGACGGCCATGACCAATTCTTCCAGTCTCTGTAAAGTTTGCAACACAGACATCTTTGGCTCCTCACTTTTCCAGGCACCTGACCCATATTGTCTTCCCCTACACAAAGCCCCCATCCTGCTGCTACCCCCAATTATAAAATATATAATATACCCCCCCCATAATGAATAATACCCCCAAGTGCATCTTTAAATTAATAACTTCCCTGTGCACCCCTTTAAATAGTTCCCCTTATTAACAATGCCCCAGGTGTTTACTAATTAAAAAGAAAAAAAAAGGGAAAAAAAATTATTGGGCTTCCAATACTGGGACCTCGAGGATCAGCTGTTTGAATGAACTGTGGTACCTGTGTAAGCACCGTGACACCTTCTCTGTTTACATAGTGTCATTCTTTTCATAGCGGCCATGTCATGTAACTACAGCCTTGTCCTATACACATCTATGTGACAAGGCTGGAATTACATCACATGGTCACTATAAACAGACAGCGTATGATATAAACAGGCGCCATAGCCCCTTCATACAGCTGATCAGTGGGGAATCACTTATCTCTTATTGATGATTTATTCTAAGGATAGATCATCAATAAAGATGAGCTGGAAAACGCCTTAAGGCTTAGGCCCCACGTGGCGTCCTGCAGCAAAAAACCGCAGCAAAAAACTGCGACTGTTTTGGAAATCGCAGCGTGTCCGCTGCGTGTATTTTACTGCAAAGTGGGGGTGGGATGAGGACCCCATGTGGCGAAAACTCACAGAAAAAAAAACCTGGCATTCTAGCAAATCCAATCCACACATTGCGGAAAAATATGTGCAGCAGACGCACTGCGATCTCCAAAACCGTTGCGGTTTTGGAAATTGCAGCATGTCAATTATACCTATGGAAATACTGGTGGTTTCCATATAGGTGTATTGAAAACAGAAAGTCGACAGGGGAAACCTCTGCAGACCTTATGTGAAAAGCGCTGCGGGAAAAACCACAATGTTACCGCCATGGTTTTTCCTGCAGCCCTTTTTTTGCTGCAGCCCGCTACTTGGGGCCTTAGTCTTAATAAAGCCCAAGAGCCACTTTCATTAAATTAATTGACCCTCATATTATGCCCCTGATTCCCCCTGACATAAATACTGCACCTCTAATGAACCCTTATATCAATGACCACCCCCTTATGTTCATAATGCCTCCAAATATAAATGATGCCCCCTAATGGCTCTTTATACAAATAACCTCCCCCCTTGTATTCATAATGCCCCCCAATAACCCTTATATAAATGACCCCCCATCATCATAATTCCCCCTAATGAATCCTCCCTTTATAGTTATATTTCCCCCTCCTAACCACCCCTTATACTATTAATATACCCACAACTGCACTAAAAAAAAAAAAAAAAATCATACTCACCTGCGATGCTGATGAATGGAGCCGCCGGCACTTCCTCCCTGTCCATGCACAGGACGTCGGTGTCTGAGCGCAGGCGGCGCGATGTTGTGAAGTCATCGCGCCGCCTGTGTGAGAAGAAGACATCGGTCTGTGGTCTCGGGGACTTGTAAACCGCAAGCCTCATGTAGCTTGCGGTTTACAATACTGTGAACTTGCAGGATACATTTTAACTAGATCGGTGTCTGCAGACACCGATCCAGTTAGAAATAAAGGATGTATTAATAGCGGCCCTGGGGTGGGCCCCAAAAAGTCAGTGGGCCCGGGGCAGCCGCCACTCTGCCCCCCCCCGCTAGCTACGCCTCTGTTGAGACCCTTTGGTTTTACGCTGACATGGTCTCATTAGTTTCAGTCCGTTGACGAGGAGTGAATAGGTCCGTCCTATTACATGTCTGGGCATAATCATGGGTATGTTTGAGAATATCCTCGCCGTATAGACCTCTGCTTCAGGTCATCATCTTGTGTCAAGAAATCAGCTTCCATGGAACAGTTCCTCCAAACCCTAAGAAACTGACCCTTCGGAACGCCCTACTAAAGAGGAGGCGCGTGATGTCTGTCCCAGGACAGGAGGCTGTTGATTGCAGTCTCCTTGTGGAAAACCGTAGTGGTGATTTTCCCATTTAAACCAATCATATTAAGATCTAGAAAGGTCATTTTTGAGGGAGATTGATGTTATCAGTATTGAGAGAGTTCACAAACTCCCAAAACTGATCTATCGTCTACATCCAACAAATGAGAATATCATTTATACTGTATATCTTAGCAAGAACAGATGAAGTGCAGTCTACCCTTTCCTCCACAACGACCAGCTGCTCCTCGCACCAACCCCAACCCAGCATAAGTGAGTGCAGCAAGGCTCCCCATAGCAGTGCCCTGCTGCTGGTGGAGGAAGTGTCATTTCTTGTAAGAATAAAGTGCACGAGATCTAGAACCAGCTGATTTGTGTTGAACTGGGTGCTTCGTGTTTCTAGTAAATGACAGGCAGCTTTACAGCCATATTCATGAGAAATAGAACTGTAAAGTGATTCTACGTCTAAGCTGGCCAAAAAATGCAGTTTAAACTGCACAATCAACCATTTTTTACCTGACCTTGTGTGTTTTTACACCTTCATCTCCTGATGAGCCTTTTTTTGGGGCGAAATGCGTAGAGTCATAGAGGGAATCTTATCCTCTTCATCAGAATGAATATTTGACTAAACCTGCTCAGATGCTCCTCTATAGTGCTGTTGTGGGGGACACAATTAAGGTTTTATCTTCCTGCTAAGACATCTAGAACAGAGAACAGAAGGAATCAGTGAAATTACTACCTTGAAGCTAGGTTACATGTAGCCCTATACTTCAAATAGTATGCAGGAGAAAACTTGTGATGAAAGTTACAAATTGCAAATACAGTGGGGAAAAAAATATTTAGTCAGCCACCAATTGTGCAAGTTCTCCCACTTAAAAAGATGAGGCCGGCCTGTAATTGTCATCATAGATAGACCTCAACTATGAGAGACAAAATGAGAAAACAAATCCAGAAAATCACATTGTCTGATTTTTTAAGAATTTATTTGCAAATTATGGTGGAAAATAAGTATTTGGTCAATAACAAAAGTTCATCTCAATACTTTGTTATATATCCTTTGTTGGCAATGACAGAGGTCAAACGTTTTCTGTAAGTCTTCACAAGGTTGGCACACACTGTTACTGGTATGTTGGCCCATTCCTCCATGCAGATCTCCTCTAGAGCAGCGATGTTTTGGGGCTGTCGCTGGGAAACACGGGCTTTCAACTCCCTCCAAAGGTTTTCTATGGGGTTGAGATCTGGAGACTGGCTAGGCCACTCCAGGACCTTGAAATGCTTCTTACGAAGCCACTCCTTCGTTGCCCTGGCGGTGTGCTTGGGATCATTGTCATGCTGAAAGACCCAGCCACGTTTCATCTTCAATGCCCTTGCTGATGGAAGGAGGTTTGCACTCAAAATCTCACGATACATGGCCCCATTCATTCTTTCATGTACACGGATCAGTCGTCCTGGTCCCTTTGCAGAGAAACAGCCCCAAAGCATGATGTTGCCACCCCCATGCTTCACAGTAGGTATGGTGTTCTTTGGATGCAATTCAACATTCACTCTCCTCCAAACACGACGAGTTGTGTTTCTACCGAAGAGTTCTACTTTGGTTTCATCTGAACATATGACATTCTCCCAATACTCTTCTGGAACATCCAAATGCTCTCTAGCAAACTTCAGACGGGCCCGGATATGTACTGGCTTAAGCAGGTGGACACGTCTGGCACTGCAGGATCTGAGTCCCTGGCGGCGTAGTGTGTTACTGACGGTAGCCTTTGTTACGTTAGTCCCAACTTTCTGCAGGTCATTCACTAGGTCCCCCCGTGTGCATCTGGGATTCTTGCTCACCGTTCTTGTGATCATTTTGACCCCACGGGGTGAGATCTTGCGTGGAGCCCCTGATCGAAGGAGAATATCAGTGGTCTTGTATGTCTTCCATTTTCTAATTATTGCTCCCACAGTTGATTTCTTTACACCAAGCTGCTTGCCTATTGCAGATTCAGTCTTCCCAGCCTGGTGCAGGTCTACAATTTTGTTTCTGGTGTCCTTCCACAGCTCTTTGGTCTTCACCATAGTGGAGTTTGGAGTGTGACTGTTTGAGGTTGTGGACAGGTGTCTTTTATACTGATAACAATGTCAAACAGGAGCCATTACTACAGGTAAAGAGTGGAGGACAGAGGAGCCTCTTAAAGAAGAAGTTACAGGTCTGTGAGAGCCAGAAATCTTGCTTGTTTGTAGGTGAACAAATACTTATTTTCCACGATAATTTGCAAATAAATTCTTAAAGAATTTTCTGGATTTGTTTTCTCATTTTGTCTCTCATAGTTGAGGTCTACCTATGATGACAATTACAGGCCGGCCTCATCTTTTGAAGTGGGAGAACTTGCACAATTGGTGGCTGACTAAATACTTTTTTTTCCCCACTGTAACTGGAGGTATGCTTTAATCATCACATTATGAAATAAGAATTCTGACACCATTGCACCATGAAATATATTAAATATACAAGTTATAAACACTTACTCCTGATGGACTCAATTATAGAAGCTGTTCTATTATACCCCAAGAAAGATTTGGAACTAGGGATCATACAATCTCCCTGGAGAATCAGACAATCAAATTTCAGGTTAGAAAAACTGAAATTGCATTTTCCAATCGAGTTCCTGTAAGAAAAGAACAATAATAGAAATGCACCGTATAAACCATAAATATAAATCGAAATGAACAATAATGTAGAATGAGCTTAATGAACCTGATCTATACTGCCAGAGCTGTATAAAGCAAAATCTAGTGGTGGAAAATAATTAGTATTCCACATACACTATTATAAATAATAATAATAATACATTTTATTTATATAGCGCCAACATATTCCGCAGCACTGTACAATTTGTACTATCAGATTGCCTATGACTGGCATTCATGTAAAACTTTCTAAAATACTGTACATATATAAGAATTCTTTAACAAAACAATGTCCGTAGTTTATTTTTACCAATTAACAAAATTAAGTCAATGAACAAAAGAGAAATCTAAATCACATCAACATTTGGTGTGACCACCCATTGGAATCATGGAAGTGATGATATAGCCCCCACAGAGCCCTGATCTCATCATAATCCAGTCTGTCTGGGTTTCATGAAGAGACAGAAGCAGAGGCGTAGCTAGGGGTTCAGCACGGGGGGAAGGGGGGGGGCGAACATGTCCAAGTGGGCCCCCAACTTGGACATGTTCGTATACCGATACTATGAGTATACGGTGAGCGTATAGTGGTATATAGCGGCTCTACACAGAGCTCTGCAGACAATTTAGGTGAATACAGGGCAGTAACATTTAGTGACTTACCTAAGGTGAAGTCTCTGACTAATCGTTCACATTCCCCGTCTCGTTTATCTGGACCGCCATGACCACTTCTTCCAGTCTCTGTAAAGTTTGCAACACAGACATCTTTGGCTCCTCACTTTTCCAGGCACCTGACCCACATTGTCCTCACCTACACAAAGCCCCCATCCTGCTGCTACCCCCAATTATAAAATATATAATATACCCCCCATAATGAATAATACTTCCAAGTGCATCTTTAAATTAATAACTTCCCTGTGTACCCCCTTTAAATAGTGCCCCTTATTAACAATGCCCCAGGTGTTTACTAATAAAAAAAAAAAAAAAACAAGGGAAAAAAAATTATTGGGGTTCCAATACCGGGACCTTGAGGATCAACTGTTTGAATGAACTGTGGTACCTGTGTAAGCGCCGTGACACCTTCTCTGTTTACATAGTGTCATTCTTTTTATATACCATATCTCTGCTTTATATTGGCATCATCTTTTAATCATCCTTTAATTTATTTTGGCCCTTAGAAGGCTTAGAAGTGTAACAGAGATTTTCCACATTTATTTAGACATTTAATTTTTTTTCAATAATACATTCCTTTAGCCCTAAAATTAACACATTCACAAAGGGTTGAAGGAGAAAATGAATCTCACAGTCTGTTATACAATTTCTCCTGAGCACAGAAATACCCCACATGTGGGTGTAAACTGATGTTTGGGTGAATGGCAGCGCACGGAAGCAGAGGCATAGCTAGGGGTTCAGCACAGGGGGGGTGGAACATGTCCAAGTGGGCCCCCAACTTGGACATGTTTGTATACTGATACTATGAGTATACGGTGAGTGTATAGTGGTATATAGAGGCTCTACACAGGGCTCTGCAGACGATTTAGGTGAATACAGTGCCGGTGACGTCTCTGACTAATCGTTCACATTCCCCGTCTTTTATCTGGACGGCCATGACTACTTCTTTCAGTCTCTGTAAAGTTTGCAACACAGACATCTTTGGCTCCAAACTTTTCCAGGCACCTGACCCACATTGTCCTCACCTACACAAAGCCCCCATCCTGCTGCTACCCCCAATTATAAAATATATAATATACCCCCCATAATGAATAATACCCCCCAAGTGCATCTTTAAATTAATAACTTCCCTGTGCATCCCTTTAAATAGTTCCCCTTATTAATAATGCCCCAGGTGTTTCCTACTTAAAAAGAAAAAAAAAAAACACAAGGGAAAAAAAAATTATTGGGGTTCCAATACCCAGGACCCCCAGGATCAGTTGTTTGAATGAACTGTGGTACCTGTGTAAGCGCCGTGACACCTTCTCTGTTTACACAGTGTCATTCTTTTCATAGCGGCCATGTAATGTAACTACAGCCTCGTCCTATACACGTCTATGTGACAAGGCTGGAATGACATCACACGGTCACTATAAACAGACAGTGTGTGATATAAACAGGTGCCATAGCCCCTTCATACAGCTGATCAGTGGGGAGTCACTTATCTCATATTGATGATTTATTCTGAGGATAGATCATCAATAAAAATGAGCTGAAAAACGCCTTAAGGCTAAGGCCCCACGTGGTGCCTCACAGCAAAAAAACAGCTGTGGGAAAAACCGTGGCGGCGACGCATCGCGGTTCTTCCTGCAGAATTCAGCACAGAATGCTTGCAGAGGTTTCCTCTGTGGACTTTCTGCTTCAATTATATCTATAGGGAAACCGCTGGCATTTCCGTAGGTATAATTGACTGTTTTGGAAATTACAGCGTATCCGCTGGGTGTATTTTACTGCAAAGTGGGGATGGGATGGAGGCCCCATGTGGCGAAAACCCACAGAAAAAAACCGTGGCATTCTAGCAAATCCCATCCACACATTACAGAAAAATACGTGCAGCGGACGCACTGTGATTTCCAAAGCCGTTGCGGTTTTAGAAATCGCAGCATGTCAATTATACCTATGGAAACACTGGCAGTTTCCATATAGATGTCTTGAAAACAGAAAATCCACAGGGGAAACCTCTGCAGACCTTCTGTGAAAAGTGCTGCGGGAAAAACCACAATGTTACCGCCATGGTTTTTCCTGCAGCCCGCTAAGTGTGGCCTTAGTCTTAATAAAGCCCAAGTGCCACTTTCATTAAATAAATTGACCCTCATATTATGCCCTTGATTTCCCCTGACATAAATACTGCACCTCTAATGGCTCCTTATATTTATGACCACCCCCTTATGTTCATAATGCCTCCAAATATAAATGATGCCCCCTAATGGCTCCTTATACAAATAACCTCCCCCTTGTATTCATACTACCCCGTAATAACCTTATATAAATGACCCCCCCAGCGTCATAATGCCCCCTTATGAATCCTCCCTTTATAGTTATAATTCCCCCTCCTATCCACCCCTTATACTATTAATATACCCAATAACTGTGCTAAAAAAAAGGGAAAAAAAAAGTCATACTCATCTGCAATGCTGATGAATGGAGCCGGCGCCGCTTCCTCCCTGTCCACGCACAGGATGTCTGTGTCTGAGCGTGGGCGGCACGATGTTGTGACATCAGTCTGTGGTCTCAGGGACTTGTAAACCTCAGCCTCATACTGTGAAGTTGCAGGATATGTTTTAACTAGATCCAGTTAGAAATAAAGGATGTATTAATGTCAGCCCTGGGTGGGCCCCAAAAGGTCAGTGGGCCTGGGGCAGCCGCCCCCCCCCCGCTAGCTATGCCTCTACACGGAAGGGAAGGAGCGACACTGGACGTTTGAAAAGCAGATTTTGCTGGAATAGTTTTCAGGTGCCATGTCTCATTTGCAAAGCCCCTAGAGTACCAATACAAAGGAAAACCCCAAAAAGTGACCCCATTTTGGAAACTACACCCCTCACAGAATTCATATAGGGGTATAGTGAGCATTTTGACCCAACAGCCTTTTCACAGATTTTGTTAACATTGGGATGTGTAAATGAAAAATTACTAAAATGTCACTTTATCCCCAAAGTTTTCATTTTCACAAGGGGCTAAAAGAGAAAAAACACCCCACAGTTTCTTAAACAATTGCTCTAGAACACAGAAATAACCCATATGTGGTCGTAATCTGCTGTATGGGTACATGGTGGGGCTCAGAATGGAAAGAGCGCTATTTGGCTATTGGAGGGCAGATTTTGCTGGATTAGATTTCGGGTACCATGTCACATTTGCAGAGTAACTACAGTACCAATACAATGGAAACCCCAAAAAAGTGATCCCATTTTGGAAACTACACCCCTTACAGAACATATCAAGGGATATAATGAGCAGTTTCACGCTACAGCTGTTTCACAGATTTTATTAACATTGGGACGTGAAAATGAAAAATTACTTTTTTCCAAAAAAACGTCAATTATATTCTCAAATTTTTATTTTCACAAGCGGATAAAGAAGAAAAGGAGAAAAAACCCCCCTCCTTTTTTTTTTCCTCTTCTTCCCACCAACACCCCCACACACTCATATCTAATAACGTGTAAAGAAGGAAAATGGGGGAAGGAAGAGAAGGAAAGGGGGTTTTTGGGGTATAGGGAGGGGATTTTTTATGGAGATGGGTTGCCGCGCCCCCGCCGCCCCCCACCACCCCCAAACAAAACAAACCCCCACAACCCCCCCACTTTAACCCCAACACACCCCCCAACCCAAAAAAAAGGGGTTTTAAGATTTTAACAAAAAAAGACAACCCCCAAAAAAAAATAAAAAAAGAAAATATTAATTTTTTTTTTTAATATATACATTCGCCCCCCCGCCCCCCTGCGCGCTTTTTGTTTTTACAGCCACGACCACCACCACCTATTATATGTGGGGCCCCCCCCGGAAAAAAGAAGTTTATTTTTGTGGTTGGCGGCGCCTTCGGCCCCCCCCGGGGGCCCGGGGGGGGGGGGGGGGGCCCTTTTTTGTTTTTGGAGTACAGATTTATGTTTAATCAAATTTATTAAAGTTTTGCAATAAGAACAGAAAGAAGAAAAGGGAAAGGGGGTACAATGTTATAACATCAATATCAGTTAAAACAATAACAGGGGGGGCACGCAGGCCACCTTAATTATGGATAAGGCACAGTAGTGAAAGTTTGGGTAAAAAAAGCCAACGAAGCCCACCACAACAGGATCAGAAATAAATGACACAATGACAACTAAAATGACTATAACTTTAGGTGGGTGATAGCTAAAAAAAACTAAAAAGTCAACTGTAAAAAGCTACCACAGGGCCACCCACCTAACCATAAATTAAAACAAACATCAAGATGGGGGGGGACCAAAAGGGGAACACAGGTGTACAAGACATATGAGGCCTAGGACACGACAAGGGCAGGGGAGGGACACAGGAGGGAGGAGGGAGGAGATGGAACGGAAGGGGAAATTTAGAAATGGAGAGCAGCCAGACACTGCACCAACAGAAAAACAGAACAACCCCAAGTCAAGAAAAAAAAAGAGAGAAACTCAGAGGACTCCTGAAACACCACCCACGGCCACCAGAGGGACTCAAATTTGGAGGGGTCGGGCGAGTCCTCAGCCACCAGGGCCTCCATTCTCCTGATAAGGAGAAGCTCCTGAAGGAACTCCACCAGGGTAGGCACAGCAGTGCTACGCCAATGCCTGGGGATAACTGTTCTGGTGGCGGTGAGGAAGTGTCGCAAAAGGTCTCATTTAACGGCAGAGACCCTCCCCGGTATAATGGAGAGAAGTGCGAGCTGGGGTGAAGGCGTGATAGATCTGCCACTCACTTTAGCATAAAGCTCAAAGACGGCATCCCAAAAGGGTTTAAGGGCCGCGCATTCCCACCAGATATGATATAAGGTACCTTTTTCGAAACCACAGCGCCAACACCGGTCAGAGACGCCAGGGTAGATCCTATGTAAGAGGTCAGGACAGCGGTACCAGCGGGTTAGTATTTTGTAATTCTTTTCCTGCGCACCACAGGACAGCGGGAGTTTGTGTGTGTACAGGTAGGATTTATCCCAGTCGGCAGTAGAGAGGCGAGTACCGAGGTCAGACTCCCAGGGGCCAATGTAGGAGGGAGGCCCAGGTGTAGTGTCTTGGAGGAGAATGCCGTAAAGAACAGAGAGGGCGCGCGGAGTGGTGTCAGTCTGGGAAAGGGCAAGCTCCAGGTTAGTTAAAGAGGAAGAGAGCGTGGGAAGCAGGGAGAACCTGCGGATGAAGGTAGTGAGCTGGCCATATTCCAACCAGGACAAACGGAGATTGGGATGAGAGGCTTGCAATTGTAACAGAGAAGGAAGAGAAGTGCTATCCATAACCTGATGCAAACGGACATCATCCCTAGCCAACCAGCAAAGAAATCTGTCAGCAGAGCAACCCGGTGGGAACATGGGATTTCGGAACAGAGGGCTGAGAGGACCCGGGACCCTGGCTATGCGACCACCCGTGCTTATGGAATCCCAGGTCTTGAGGAAATGAGAGGATAAAATGGAGTGTCTGATAATACTGGGGCGAAAGTGAGACGGAACCCAGGGCAAGGAGGGGAGATGAGCTGACAGCAAGTCGGCCTCTACAGAGACCCACTGCTTGTCTGCCCCGCGATAGCGCCAGTCCAAAAGGCGCAACAGTACTGTTGCGCGATAGTATATTCTAGGGTCGGGCAGGCCCGCACCACCGCGATGTCTACGGCGTGTAACCTGCTTCTTGACGCTCCCCACACAAATCTCCCAAACAAAGTCTGGGCGCGAACAAAAAAGGAGCGTGGTATTGGAATGGGCAGGGTTTGAAACACATATAATAACCGGGGCATGACATCCATTTTTAGCGCGTTGATGCGACCAAACCATGAGAGCATGAGGGAACCATATTTCCGCAGATCTGTCGAAAGGGATTCAAGGAACAGTAAGTAATTAAGGCGGTAGAGAAGGGAGAGGTCTGAAGGGATGTGAATCCCGAGATATTTAATGGAAGTGCGGTGCCATTTGAAGGGGAATTCGTTCGCAAGGAGGGCTGCTTCTGCTGGGGGCAAGGTGATATTGAGGGCCTCACTCTTAGAGAGATTTACTTTGAAATTACTCAGGTGGCCAAAGCGACGGAACTCACGCAGGATGGCTGGAAAGGAAACGCGCGGCTGAGAGATGTATAAGAGGAGGTCGTCGGCGTATAAGGCCGTTTTGACCTGGCGGTTGCCAGCTGCACGCCATGGACACTAGGACAGTTCCGTAAGGCAATCGCTAGATGTTCCATGACCAGTGCATATAAAAGAGGAGACAGGGGACAACCCTGTTGCGTGCCATTCCGGACCGGAAAGGAGTTGGAGAGGAGCCCGTTAACCCGCACCCGTGACGACGCGTCGCCATAGAGAGAAAGCACCTTACTCAGGTACCCCGAGCCAACTCCAATTTGCTGGAGTGTGGCCCCGCAGGAAGCCCCAATGTACACGGTCGAACGCTTTTTCAGCGTCCACCGAGAGCAAGCACATGGGGGTATCAGTAACGCGGACCGCGGAGATCGCCAAGAGCGTCTTGCAAATATTGTCCCTGGCCTCACGGCCTGAGATAAAGCCAACCTGGTCAGTATGAACCAGGCCCGGCATCAAAGGGGACAGTCGGTTAGCCAGCAATTTGGCAAATAGCTTAATGTCAATGTTGAGCAGGGAAATCGGGCGATAGCTGGCGCAACTGGACGGATCTTTCCCAGGTTTGGGGAGGACTGTGATAAGGGCTGAAAGGGATTGGGAGGCAAACGGAGTGGTGTCATCAATACTGTTAAAGACACGGGCCATTATTGGAGAGAGGAGGTCTCGGAAGGACTTATAAAATCTGGGGGTAAACCCATCAGGGCCCGGGGATTTGCCCGAGGGGGAAGAATGAATGACAAGGGAGACCTCCTCTTTGGAAAAATGGTCCTCGAGAAGCGCTCTATCCGAGGGAGCGATGGTGGGGAGAGAGGTCTCGTTGATGTATTCCCTGATTTTCTCATAAAGAGAGTCCGGGGGAAGATCAGCATATTGTCCCCGAATATTATAGAGGTCGTAGTAAAAGGAGTGGAACGCCCCTGCTATGTCTGCGGGGTTATGGACCGATCTCCCAGTGCCTTTATTAATCCGAGGAATGTACGTGGAGGTGTTGCGAGGATGTAGGCGACGCGCGAGGGGACGACTGCACTTATTCGCAAACTCATAGTAATGTTTCCGAACACGGTCACGGAAAAGCATGGACACTTCGTCCAGGTGAGCTCGGAGCTCCTCTCTAGCGTTGAGGAGCTCCGTGAAATCTGCCCGAGAGCAAGACCGTTTATGCAGCACTTCAAGGGAATGGATCTTGGCTAACTGCGCAGAAACCCAGGCTGCCCGCTCCTTTTTAAGGCGTGCCCCATGTTTAATCAAGATTCCCCCGGACCACGCATTTTAACGCTTCCCATTGAAGAGGGGGTGATGTAGAGTCCTGGGCATGATCAAGGCCAAAGTTCCTGATCGCAGCGCCGACGTCCTCCCGGCATGTGGTATCTTTTAAAAGGCTTTCGTTTAGACGCCAGGTAAAAGGACGGCATGCGAGTCCCGGAATCTCCAGTGACAAAAATACGGGAGAATGGTCCGACCAAAGGGCGGAACCAATCTGTCCTGTGGGGGCCCAAGAGAGGGCATGATGGCTGATCAAGAAAAAGTCAATGCGGCTATAGGAGTTGTGCGCAGGGGAGTGATACGTATAGTCTCGCTCATTAGGATGCAGGATGCGCCACACGTCGACCAACTGGGAGTTATGGAGGGCAGTCTTAAGGCTACGCAGATGACACTGAGAATGGGGGGGGGCGGGATGGGGTAGAGTCAATCAAAGGATCCAATACAAAGTTAAAGTCGCCCCCGAGAATCATGACCCCCTCGCCAAAATCAGAAAGTTTGCCACCAGGTCCCTATAATACCGCAATTGTCCCTGATTAGGGAGGTAGCAACCCGCTATGGTGAGAACCGTACCCGCGATGCGCAATTTAAGAAAAACAAATCTGCCCTCAGGGTCAATCAGGGTGTCCATTACCTCGTGATGCAGAGACCTATGCAAAGCAATAGATACTCCCTTGGATTTGGCGGCCGAGTTGGCGCTGTGGAACCAAACGGGGAAATGGCGGTTGCGGATATCCGGTACGTGGCCTTCCTTGAAGTGCGTTTCCTGTAGAATAAGGATATGAGAATGCTTTTTATGAAGTTGGTACAAAATCTGGCTGCGTTTTTGTGGATTGTTAAGTCCCCGTACATTCAGTGTGCAAATATTCAGGGTAGACATAGCTAAACAGGGAGGGGGAGGGAAGACACACTTAGGTAAGGGAAAATCTAACGCAATTTATCACTAATTAACACAGCTATGAAACAAAGTCTTAACTGACTAAACAGTAAGGTGGTGGGGTGAACCACCACCAAACCAGGTGGGGAAAAGGCAAACAATGCCAAAACACGTGCTACACAGTAGCACGGGGACCCCGGTGGGGAACGAGCTTTCCAAAGAGGAGCTGCTCCCCCCCCCCACCCCCGGGCCACGCCACTGTAAAGATAACTGTAGTAACAAAATAAGCTGACCGAGAAAAACGATATGCATAAACATAAATGAAAAAAAGAAGAAAAGAGGGGAGAGGGAAGGAAGGGTAAGAGAGGAGAAAAAAAAAAAAAAAAAAGGGAAAGGGAAGGAGGGAAAATAATAACAATACTCATACTCACTGCCCCACAAGGGGCGGATGAGAACCCCTAGGGGTTACGGAGAGACTTTCTCACTGGCATGTAAAAGGAACAGTTCAGTGTTCAAGTTGGAAGGGCTTGATGGTCCCGTGTCAGTGCTGTAGGTGTGGAAGCTCGGTCGCGTCGGCGGCGTCTGGAACGGCGCTGAGACTGTGCTGGTTGGGCTGGTTCTGAGGAGCCAGGTAGCAGTGGCCAATCCAAGATCTGTACCATAGGAAGACCAAGAGCAGTTGTGAAGGCAGGAACATCGTCTGGACGAGACAGGAAGATGATGCAGCCATCCCGCCGGACCTGCAGGCGGAAGGGGAATCCCCCAGGAGTACGGGATCTGGTGATGGATCAGGAGGTCCAGAAGAGGCTTCAAGGCACGTCGTCTAGCAAGAGTGAGTCTGGACAGGTCCGGGAGCAAGCTGATGGGAGCGTCCTGGAAAACCACTTGGCGGGTGTCCCTGGCCTTCCACATAATGGCCTCCTTGAGCTGGTATCTGTGCACTCAGCAGATGACGTCTCTAGGGTTGGCAGAGTCCAGAGGGCGTGGGCTCGAAGAGCGGTGTGTCCGGTCCAACTCGAGTGGAGAGTCAGGAGGGACCCCCAAGAGGGAGTTAAAGATGCCACGTAGAGTGGCGTCCAATTGCTGGGGTTCAATGACTTCAGGGAGGCCCCGTACCCTGATGTTATTCCGTCTGTTCCTGTTCTCGAGGTCGTCCATGAGGTCTGTCAGATGATGTAATTGGTGAGTATGAGACAGCAATATGGAGTCATGGGTAGATAACTGGGTAGAAAACGAAGCGGCAGAGGCCTCCAAGGTGTCCACTCTTCCCTCCAGTGATTGCACTGTGGCACGGACGGCTGACAGTTCTGTTTTGTATGACTGCTCCAGACGCGCCAAATATTCCTCCATGTCAGACTTTGTAGGGATGGCCCGTAGATGGGCGCTCAGTTGACGCAGTTCAGCCAGGGTGTCGGAGGAAGCACCAGAGAAGGAAGGTGCACAGGTTGCAATAGTCCCAGTGAGGTCTCCCGCACTCTGAACAGCAGAGGCGGGGGCTGTGACAGGAGTTGTTAACAGAGGAACATGAGGCAGGTACGGGGCCGCCGAGGCTGATAACTGGCTCAGGGGGGTCGTGGTGGTAACCGGACAGGGGCTGCGGATGGTAGGGGCGCCCAGTGGAGATGTGGCCAACTGTGACCCAGTGCCAGGAGGAGCAAATAGAGGGGCCTGCAGCACAGGCTTCAGTGCTGTGGTGGGAGTGGAGAAGGCCACAGGCCAGGGTAAATTAGGTGTCTCCCTACCTCTGGCCGGGTCCAGGAGAGAGCGCTGCAGAGGTGCATTGGTGTCAGTGGAGCGCTGGTGCCCGGAGGATGCGAGGGACGGCGTTAGCGACGGCCAGTCCTGCCCCGCGGTAACTGTTAGGGGAGAAGCGGGGGCTGAGCGGAGCTCAGACTCCCGCACGATCCAAGGCTCCGGGGGGCTGATGGAGCAGGCCCCAGTTACTGGTAGAGGCCAGGGCACCGCTATGTCAGGAGCCGCAGCGGCCGCCGGCTGCGAACCCGCGGGGGTGCCGCTTGAGGAGGCGGGCGACGTCAGGCGCCATTTTGGAGGGCGCACGTTGTAGGCCGGGAGCCGGGCCCCGCAGAAATTTGTCCATGATGGACTCCGTGGAGGCCCCAGGAGGGGTAGAAGAGGATCCGGAGGGTAACCGCCGGGACTTGCCCATAACCCTGGGGGCAGAAAACGATCCGGTCAGCTGGATCAGCGTCGGTCCGGGTAAGTCAGGGAAGGAGCTGAGGAAAACACAGCCTCCCCACAAAAAAAATACACCCACACCCGCACAAGAACAAAAAAAAAAATTTTTTAAAGAATTTTTTTTTTTTTTTTTTTTTTGGGGGGGGGGGGAAGAAGGAAAAAGAAAAAAAAAAAAAACATTTTTTTTTTTTTTTTTTTGTTTTTTATAAAATATGAGAGAGAGAAGAAAAAAAAAAACAAACTATAAAAGTGGGGGGAAAAAAAATAGCGCTCTCTTTCTTTTTTTCCCCCCCCTGTGCGGGGAGGGGGGGTTTTACCCCCATTTATGAAAGGGGGGTAACCCGGAGAAAATTTTTTAAAAAAACAATGTGGGGGTAAAATGCTTTTTGGGGGGCGGGGGGGGGAGGGGGGGGGGGGGGGTTTTTTGGTTTTTGAAGCACAGTTTGGTTTTTGGACATCATGCCACTTTTGCAGAGCCCCTGAATTGGCAGTAAAGTATAACCCGCAGACACATAACCCTACTTTGAAAACTACACCCCTCAAGGGATTTATCAAGTGGGTTACCAAGCATTTTTAACCCTTGAGAGTTTCATTCATTTAATTTCCGGAAAGGATTGTGCAGCCGATAACGAAAAGTGAAAATTTCAATTTTTCCATAGATACACCATTTCAGTGCCCGATATGTTGTGCCCAACTTGTGTCAGCAGAGAGACACACTCCAAAAACTGGTAAGTGGGTATCCCGGGCACAACAGCTTTTGGAGCGTTCATCTCTGATACAAGCCAAGCAGAATATATTACGCACTGAAATGACCTATTCCTGGAAAAATTGTCATTTTCACCTTTCACCATCAGCTGTACATTAATTTCTGGAAAATTAATTAATGCAACACTTGGGGGTTAAACATGCTCACTGTACCCCTGGATAAATTCCTTCAGGGGTGTAGCTTCCAAAATGGGGTCACGTGTCAGGGGATTCCACTTTACTGGCATTTCACGGTTTTGCAAAAGTGTAATGGCATCCAAAGACCAAACCGTCTAAATCTGTGCTCCAAAAACCAAAATAGCGCTCCTTCCCTTCTGTGCCCAAACAGCAGTTTATACCCACATATGACATTAAGTACGTTATTCTGGGTACACCAGTGTCATACATGTAGGCATAAACTGCAGTTTGGGCACACAGCAGGGGGCAGAAGGGAAGGAGCGCTATGTGGCTTTTGACGTGTAGATTTAGATGTTTGGTATCTTGCTGACATGTCATGTTTGCAGAGCCTTCAATGTACCAGTAAAGTGGAAACCCCAAGGAAATGACCCCATTTTGAAAACTGCACCCCTCAAATAATTTATCAAGGGGTGTAGTGAGCATTGGTATCCCAGACTTGAATGCACAGCAGATGGTGAACAGTGAATATGTAAGCTGTGCGGTGCGCATTGGGAACAAATTCCCTACTATATCCCCAGTAGCTCCTATGATGGGGGGGGGGTCACTTCTCGTGTCTTTTCCCTTGTAAGCTCTAAATTTGGGGTGTACCCTGATATACACTTGCACAGCTTATACATTCCCTTCCTGCCGCATCCAGCTTTGTTCTAATGATTTGGCAATTTTTGGGGGTTTGTACAAGCTATATTTTCTTTATTTTTCTGGTGATGTAGCCATATGTACATCACAGGGCTTGATGTTTGCAGTATGTATTTTGTAATGACAATATTTCTGGGTGTCTATAATTTATAGAATAAATTTTGTTAAAGGGAGTCTATCATTCGCAAAACGCACTTTTTGCCATTCTTCTCCTACATTTCCTTGTTTTCTTCTTCCATCCGATTCCAAGATAATTTGTTTCTTCATGTATGTAAATGAGCACCACGGAGCACCCAGGGCGTTCCTTCTCTTCTGCGAGAGCACCCATCAACTCATCACTTATCACCGCCCCTTCGTCCGTTGCGGTGACTCCCCTCTTGGTCTTCTTTCTTCTCAGTTCTCGCCGGAAGCGAATTCTCGCGACTGCGCAATCTGGCTGCCATTTTCCGGTGGTCTGTCACTAGAGCATGGCAGAGCCAATTGCGCATGCACAGTCGCGAGAATTTGTGCCGGCGAGAACAGAGAAGAAAGACTGGGAGAAGAAAACAAGGAAAGGTAGAAGAATGGCCTTTTTAAAGGTCATTCCAACGTGCTATTAGCTTAAAAGTGTGTTTGGTAATGATAGACTTCCTTTAACTCTTTCTTGGTGGATTAAAAAACCCCATCAATTCTGGCATTGCTTTTTACCTTTTAATTTTTTTTTCCACGCAGCGTACAGCTTAAGTAACATGTTACCTTTATTCTGTGGGTTGGTACGATTACGGCGATACCTCATTTATATTGTTTTTTTATGCGTTACAAGTTTTGCAAAACAAAAACCCATTTGGGGAAAGAAATCAATTATTTTTGCATCGCCATCTTTTGAGATTTGTAGCAATTTTTTTTTTTTTTGGTTGGCAGAGTTGGTTGAGGGCTTATTTTTTGCGGGACAATCTGTGCTGTTTATTGGTACTGTTTTGGGGTACATGATTTTTTGATCACTTTTTATAGCATTTTAAGGCGAGATGGCAAAAGACCCCAGGCTGCAAGAGATACATATGGCTCAGCTCTAATCTGAGGTTAATGAGCAGGGTGTTTGCTGTCAGTTACAGCTATCACCCGCTCCCGATGCCATCCGTGGCTTTCAGTTTCACTGAGAAACACCTAAGATGCCTCGGTCGCTATTGACCACGGCATCTTAAGGGTTAAACAGGGGGATTGGTGTTATCACCGTCCCGGCTGTTGCATTGGGAGCCTGGCTGTCAGATACAGCTGGGCTCCCACGGAGATTGCATGGGCTCTGCTTCTGAGCCTGCTCTCTCACCATCACGTACATGTACGTGGGGATGCGGTATCTACACACATTCCCTGATGTACATGTATGTGAAAATGCATGAATTTGTGATTAAAGAATATAACTTCCATAATATTGCCCCTAAGTCTAAGAATTTTACTGCTGACTGACCGCTATCCCCCAGTGCTCTTAGGGTATGGTCACACAGTGTAGTCATGATGCGGTCATGATGAGACTGGACGCAGCCATAACGTGGTCAAAAAGTGGGCAATCATGTTGACATTTAGGTATGTATACTACTGCTGTATATTGGAAAATCCCTGCACTTCTATTACATGCTGGTTGGGTGCCATATCCTGTTACCCATTTCATTTTTATATTTCCATCTATGGAGCTGTTTAAGGCTAAGGCCCCACGTTGTGGAAACGCAGCTTTTATTGTTGCAGATTTTGTTGTGTTTTTTGAGCCAAAGCCAAGAATGGCTACAAGAGGAATGGGAGATATACAGTATATAAAATACTTATACTTCTGCCTTTTGCTCCATCCACTCTTGGATTTAGCTAAAAGAAACACAACAAAATATGCAACAAAAAAAAAGCTGCGTTTCCGCAACGTGGGGCCTTAGCCTAAAAATTTTTTTTTATTTTGCAGGACAAGCTGTTCTTTTTATTGGTACCATTAAGGGATGCATACAATTTTTTGACCAGATTTTACTTGTTTTTTGTAGGGCAGAGGTGTAAAATTCAGATTTCTTTTCATACTTCCACATTTTAATAGCTTAGCATTTTCATATTTAATTATATTTATATGTAAAATGGGGGAGAATGCTTTATTTTTATTGTTTCGTTTTAGTCCCCCTATGGGGTTTGAACATGAGATTATTTATTCATTCGCACAAAATACTGCAATACTGAGAAACAGTACTCACTTTCCATCCAAGCTATCTCATCCAGCCAACCAGTACCCTGGTCTGTACTGATGAAGGGAAAGAACCCATAAACAGCCATCTATACTGTAGTATATTAGTAAATGTTTCAAGGCTCTTTAATGAGTTGACTTATAAGATTGCTACCCATAGGTGGCACTAAAAAGACAGCTTTCTTTCTTTCAAAATTTGCACATTTTTTTCCCTAAGCATTGCCTGTACGATTCTGTACATTGACTAGATTTATGAGCCTTTTCCCCATTTCCCGCACACAAGTGTCAATCAGCCTAGTCCTAATCTGTGAGTCACAGCAACGAGGACCGACTTCTCTCCAGCCTGGTAAACCATACTATTTTAATATATATTGAGACTAAGGTCCACTTTGTATGCTCACAGCACAACCATCAGTGGCAAGAAGCAGTTGAATACGTTTCACAGGTGGTGCCACGGTGCTAGACATTTCATCCTGTGGGTTTTTTTTTCTTCAGTGTGTGGGTAGGATTTTATTACTACACTTGTACTGTACTTCACAGCGGATTAACATTTCTGTTCCACTGCCTGGGCTTTGTTCATCCAGTTGCAGTGGTGATATCAGATTGATGGCATATGACCGCTGCACATGCTGTCAATCTGCCATCAATCAGCTGCATCTAGGTAAACAAAGGCAACACCCAATACTTTCAGACGTGAAAAGAGGCACTGCACTGAATCAGTTTTATTTTCAGAAAGGGCAATGTGCCTTTGAAGTAATTGTCCAAGATTAGAAAAACATGGCTGCCTTATTCTAGAAACAGCACCATTGGACAGCAGAGCATCTCCACTGAGATATTCATCTCTTAGCATAGTTCAATGGGAGGCAGTGACGCAGACTTTTTTTTTCTTAACCCCTTCCTGCCAGATGAATTTTTCATTTTTGACTCCCCCCCACCTTCCAAGCCCCAAAACTTTTTTATTTTTCTGTTCTCAGAGCCATATGAGGTCTTAATGTTTGCGAGACAAATTTTTCTTCATGATGCTACCATTTATTATTCTGTACAATGTACTGGGAAGCTGGAAAAAAAAATTCAGAATGGGGTGGATTTGAAGAAAAAGTACATTTGTGCAACTTTCTTATGGGCTTTGTTTTTACAGCGTTCACTCTATAGCCAAAATGACGTCACCTGTATTCTATGTTTTGGTACAATTCCGGGGATACCAAACTTATATGGTTTTATTTACATTTTAACCCCTTAACAAAAATCCAAAACTGCAAAAAAGTTTTTTTTTCTAAAAGTTGCCATATTCTGACACCCGTAACTTTTTTATACTTCCGTGTACTGGGATGCATAGGGCGTCTTTTTTTGCGGGACCTGGTGTACTTTTTAGTTATACCATTTTGGGGAATTGCTATCGCTTTGATCACTTTTTATTCAAATTTTTATCAGAGGCGAAACAGTGAAAAAAAATGGAAGGTTTGGTACTTTTGATTTTTTTTTTTCCTGCTTTGACGTTTACCGTACGGGAAAAATATTTTTATACATTTGTAGACCGGGAGTTTTCCGACACAGGGATACCTAATGTGTACGTGTTTCAGAGTATTTAACTACTTTTATATGTGTTCTAGGGAAAGGGGGGTGATTTGAACTTTTAATTTTTTTTTTTTGCATTTATTAGACCCCCTATGGGTCTTGAACCCCAGGGGGTCTGATTACTAATGCAATGCATTACAATAAAATGGCCATAGAGCAGCCTGCAATATAAAGTACCTAAAGACAGGCCTGGAAGCCTTCACAAGGCTCCCGGCTGTCATGCCAACGGGTCGCTGGCCCCGGAGCTTGCTCCAAATGCCAGCGATCCCTGGCAAAATGGCGCCTTGGTCAGCTTTCACCAAGGCGCCAGAGGGGATAATGTCCACGATTGCATTAGCGTCAGGTCTCTGCTGTATAAAACAGCAGAGAGCCAGCGGCTATGGCGACCACTTGCTCCCTAACGGCCACCATATTTAAACACCCGACATCGGATGTCGGGAAGGGGTTAAATCAGCAGGCTGAAAAAGCAGGACTTTTCTCTCCGCATTTTTCGTGCGGAAACCAAGCAGAAACCACACAGACCCCATTATAGTCTATGGGGTCCGCCGGTTTCCTAAGGTAACCACTTTTTTATGTGGATTAGGTTAGGAAACCCATGGGCAGATGTGAACCGGGCCTAACATATACAACACTTAGTACTAGATGGTAATATCTCCTGAAGTAATAAGCAGGATAGTAAGTAATCTGGAGACCAGAAACTGACACTTTATGAAGCAAGAAAAAGAGTACACTGCAGGAGCAAAGGAAAGATTAGGGCAAAGAGTAGGCCTGCCCATTCACAGGGATGCATACCTCCCAACCATTCCGAATTCTGGGTGCTATCACCTGTCCTGAATACAACGGTGAAGCAAAGAGCTGTCCACTCTCCACGTCACTATTCGGCCCCAGCTTTTGCTTGTAGCATCTTGGGAGAAGCAGGTACAATGTAGTATTAGTTTTAATTATTTTTGCTTGATGCATTATACTGTGTGGGCACCAGGAGGGGGACTTCATAATGTGGGGCAAATTGAGGTGGACATTAAACTGTGGATGCCACATTAAAGGGGTTGTCCAGAAAATTATCGATACTGATGACTTATCCTGTGGCTAGGTCAGTATCAGACACCTGGCCCCTATACCAATCAGGCGTTTCAACTGCTGGAGTCCATATGCTAGTTAAATGGTTAAAGCAGCTCTGCCCCTATTCAAGCGAATCAGAGCAGGCTGCTGTTCCCGGTTCCACCATTATACTGTACAGACCTCCATACACTGTAGTGGTGACACTTATTACTGCAGCCTGGTCCCCATTCACTTGAACAGGGCTTATTCTGGCTATAATAATAATAATAATAATAGTCCTTTAATAGTCCCACAATGGGGAAATTCAGTGTGTTACAGCAGCAAAGATAAGCAGATACAAATACAAATACAACATGTACAGGAATGTTCCAAGGTGAGAGGCATTACATTAATAGCAGACAGACAGATAGGACGTAGCAGAGGAGGGGGGGGGGGGATTTAACAGGCAGAGAGATATTTCAGTTCTTTGTGTGTAATGATCTCCGCTTAGGTCGGTGTTGGTTGTACAGCCTAACCGCGGTGGGGGAGGAAAGACTTCCGATAGCGCTCCTTCTCACACCTAGGGTGGAGCAGTCGGTCACTGACAGTACTGCTCAGCGCGATCAGTCTCATGCATGGGATGGGACTTCTTCTTCTGCATGGAGCTCACCACAGACAGTATCCTTCTGTCACCCACCACCTGCACTGGGTCCAGTGGGCTCCCCAGGACAGAGCTGGCCCTTCTAATCAGCTTGTCAAGTTTATTTCTGTCCCTGGTTGATATACTGCTCCCCCAGCAGGCCACTCCAAAGAAGATGGCTGATGCCACTACCGAGTTGAAGAAAGTTCTAAGAAGTGCCCCCCGGATTCCAAAGGCTCTGTTTCCTAAGCAGGTAGAGCCTGCTGTGGCCCTTCCTGTACAGGGCCTCCATATGATCTGCCCAGTCCAGCTTATTATTAAGGAGCAAACCCAGGTACTTATAGGTGTTCACAATCTCAATGCCCGTCCCCAGGATGTCCACTGGATTTGGAGGGCATCTGCCTTTGCGGAAGTCCACCACCATCTCCTTGGTCTTCCCCGCGTTAATCTTCAGGTGGTTCCGGTGGCACCAGTCCACAAAATCCTGGTTCAGTTCTCTGTACTCCCTGTCATCATCATCTGTGATGAGACCCACTATTGCAGAGTCGTCAGAATACTTCTATAGGTAGCAGCTGGATGAGTTGCACCTAAAATCTGCAGTGTACAATGTGAAGAGGAAAGGGGCGAGAACCGTACCCTGAGGTGCCCCCGTATTACAGATCACGGTACCTGACACACAGTCTCGGGCTCTCACGTATTGAGGTCGATTTGTGAGGTAGTCTAGGATCCAGTTGGAGAGGTGGTGGTCCACTCCAGCAAGGCCCAGCTTGTCCCTCAATAACCTGGGCTGTATGGTGTTAAAAGCACTGGAGAAGTCAAAGAACATTATTCTCACTGTGTTCCCTGGTTTCTCCAGGTGAGACAGAGCCCTGTGCAGAAGATGGATGATGGCATCATCTACCCCAATGCCCGGCCGATAAGCAAACTGGAGGGGGTCCATAGCGGGGCTCACTAGAGGGCGGAGATGTGTGAGAACCAATCTCTCCAAGATCTTCATCAGGTGGGATGTCAGTGCTACAGGTCTGTAGTCGTTGAGGTCCATAGGGTGGGGTTTCTTTGGAACTGGTACCACACAAGATTTCCATAATTCAGGGACTATTTCCTGCCTCAGGCTCATATTATACATATATGTAATTATACCACACAGCTGGTCCCCGCAAGTCTTAATTAGCCTTGCACTGATGTCATCTGGCCCTGCGGCTTTCCTCGCCTTGATCTTTTTCATCTCCTTCCTCACCTGGGCCCGTGTGAAGGTCAGACTGTGGCCAGATAAAGACGGATTTCTGGATTTACTGGTCTGTTGGGAAGTGGCCGCATGGGGAGAAGTCATTGTGGTGGGGGAAGCTGAAGGACATACTGGGGTGGGAGGAGCTGGTGTGTGATCAAATCTGTTGAAGAATAGGTTTATTTCATTAAGCCAATTAACATCTGCCTCAATCTGGCAGACAGACTGTTTATGACCCGAAATTGACTTAAGCCCCTCCCAGACCCCCCTTATGTCTTTTCTTTCCATTTGCTTTTCCATTTTTTCCTTATAACTGGCTTTTCCTTGCCTGATTAGATGCCTCAGCTCCTTTTGTACTTCCCTCAACCCCTCCTTATCTCTTGTCCTGAATGCCATCTTTTTCTCCTTAAGTAGTGTTTTTATATCAGAGTTAATCCATGGTTTGTTATTGGAGAAGCACCTCACCACTTTTGTGGGTACTGTGTTGTCCACACAAAAATTAATGTAGTCTGTTATGCAGTGTGTGAGTCCTTCTATATCTTCTCCATAAGAATCCTGCAGAACTTCCCATGCTACATACTTAGTATGTAGCTTCCAGTGGGCTAAACACCTGAACGGGACAGGGTCTGACAGGACCCCAACTGATCTGATCCTATGGATAAATCATCAGTATCAGTTACCTTAAAGGGGTTTTCTGGGCAACAATTATTTTTTTAAAAAGGTCTGTTAGTGCTATTAATGGGTTAATAAGTGAACCCAAATACCTTTCCAAGTGTTTTGAGTGAGTTCTGGGAGCTCCTGGCATCTTCTGCATTTGTTTTCATGGTTTATCCTACAACTACCATGATGCATTGCTCTTCACTGAAATCCCCCTCTCACTCCCTCCGTTTCCCTAGCTAGTCCTTCCCAACTAACTAACTCAGCCCACTCAACTTACCTGTCTTTCTGTCACCTGCCTAGAGCGGAGGAGATGCTAGTTCTGTGCTGCAGGCGGCCTACGCTGCCTGGAGCTGGGCCTGATGTCACGGCTCAGCTCCAGACCAGACGCAAAGCAAGAGAAGCCGGGTAAGTATTGCGTGCCTTCTTACCAGACACTCCATGTGTGGGGGGCAGGCCTTCCCTGGATGACGTGTCAGGCCCAGATCCAGAGGAGATAGTAAGTACAATGAGGCCTTTACACTGATGTAACATGTCAGGATATAGTTTAGACCGAAGACCCATTACATCAGCGGAAAGGTAAAAAATATATGTAGGTCACATAACCTACATATATTACTGAAACTATATAATATAGAAAATATATAAAAAAGTTGGAGGAGGGCATGGGGGACTTAGTCAGAAATTGTTGATTTATTCTGGATAACCCATTATAATTTTTGGGTACCACAAGATACCAGGTCAGGACACAAAAGCGCCAATGTACCATGTGGTGGCACAAGGGTACATGGATGGAAACAGGCAAAGCCAAAGTGTGGGTCGGGATTGGGTCTGGGTGTGGTATGGCCAGGGGCGCACCGCAAATGAGGCGAAGTGAGGCGGCCGCCTCAGGCGGCCCTGTCCCTCACTGTCTGGGGGCGGCATTTTTTACTTTATATTTACCGTAAACCAACCCAGGTGAGCGGGCCCTGTCCTGGTTTATGAGACGTCGCATCACAGCGCAGGTGGCGATACAATGACGTCATCGTGCCGCCTACGCTGAGACAGACGTCGCGGACAAGAAAGGGCGGCGGCTCCATCAAGGCATCGCAGGTAGGTGAGGATACGTTTTTTTATATATATAAATAGGCCGTAACCTGCTGGAGTATCCCCAGCAGGTAACGGCCTATTTATTTACCATACCCGCGTCTGCTCGTGGCCTCCTCCGCTTCCCCTTCTATCGGACGCAGAAAGGGAAGTGGATGCTGCTGTGAGCGGCCACGAGCTTCGGTAAGTGAGGCCGCGGGCCTCAAATACTACTATTATTATACTCGGAGGCCCAGGGGAGGTGACAGAACATAAAAGCATATCCTACTTACCTCTCCTGCGATTGGTGTTACTCCGAGCAGGCTTGGGGCCTCTGGTGACGTCATCAGGTCGCATCGCCGGCCTGATCACGTGACTTGTGTGTGCAATTAAACAGGGCTGAAAGCTGCGGGGAGTGCACCGGTGTCCAAGATAGGTAAGTAACACTGGTTTTTATGTTTGTCACCTCCCCTGGGTCTCCGATCATTATACTCTGGGGTCTGAAAAGACCCCAGAGTATAATAATAGTTCATGGGTGGGCAACCATGGGGCATAATACCGTGTGCAGGGGCCACTGTGGAGCATAATACAAGTGCAGGGGCCACTATAGAGCATAATACCAGTGCAGGGGCCACTGTGGAGCATAATACCAGTGCAGGGGCATATTACCGTGTGCAGGGGCCACTGAGGAGTATAATACAAGTGCAGGGGCCACTTTGGAGCATAATACAAGTGCAGGGGCCATTATGGAGCATAATACCAGTACAGGGGTCACTATGGAGCATAATACCAGTGCAGAGGCCACTATGGAGAATAATACAGTGTGCAGGGGCCACTGTGGAGCATAATATCATGTGCAGGGCCAATTTGGAGCATAATACCGTGTGCAGGGCCAATTTGGAGCATAATACCATGTGCAGGGGCCACTACGGAGCATAAAACTGTGTGCAGGAGTTGCTGTGGAACATAATACCGTGTGCAGGGGCCACTCCGGGGCATAATACCGTGTGCAGGGGCCACTGTGGAGCATAATACCGTGTGCAGGGGCCACTGTGGAGCATAATACCATGTGCAAGGGCCGCTGCGAGGCATAATACCGTGTGCAGGGGCCACTATGGAATATAATACCGTGTGCAGGGGCCACTATGGAATATAATACCGTGTGCAGGGGCCGCTACAAGGCATAATAGTGTGCAGGGGCTGCTGTGGAACATTATAGTGTGTGTAAATGGGGCGTTATAAACGGGGGCTATGGCGCCTGTTTATATCATACGCTGTTTACAGTGGCCGTGTAATGTAATTCCAGCCTTGTCACATAGACGTGTATAGGACAAGGCTGTAGTTACATTACATGGCCGCTATGAGATGAATGACACTATGTAAACAGACAAGCGGTGACGGCGCTTACACAGGTACCATTCACACAGCTGATCAGTAGGGGTCCTGGGTTTTTGAGCCCCACTGATAAGTTTATTAATGACCTGGAAAACCTTTTAATTAGTTAACACCTGGGCATTATTAATAAGGGGCACTATTTATACAGGGTACACACGGACATTATTAATATAAAGATGAACTTGGGAGTATTATTCATTATGTGGGGTTATATCATGTATTTTATAATTGGGGTAGCAGCAGGATGGGGGCTTTGTGTAGGTGAGGACAATGTGGGTCGGGTGCCTGGTAAAGTGAGGAGCCAAAGATGTCTGTGTTGCAAACTTTACAGAGACAAGTCACAGCTGGAAGAAGTGGTCATGGCGGTCCAGAGGGAAATGTGAAGAATTAGAGACATCACCTGTAAGTCACAAAATGTTACTGCACTGTATTCACCTAAATGAGGATAAATACCTGAGTGTTGGGGGTCTGTCTGCTGAGACCCCCACTGGGCCTGAGAATTGTTTTTTTCCCCCCACTGGGTGGGAATTCAGCCTGACCGCAGCCATATATAGGCGTGTTGCTTGGTGGATGGACGAACCCTCGTGGCTCTCATTCACTTCGATGGGAGTGCCCAGTGCTCAGCTATCTGCAGCGCTCCTATTATAGAGAATGGAGCCACATGGGCTCGTCCATCCACCAAGCAGAAGATGTGTGACGTTATTGTCATTGTTAATGCCGAGTTGTTGATCTGATACTGAAGTAATACAGGAAGAATTCTTAAAAACTGCTCTATAACTTTGTGTATTGTGTGACGATAACAGTGTGTGAAGCTAGTAGCATGCAAACTCAATTTTTTTTTTTTTGGGGGGGGGGAGGGGCGTCCGTCTCAGGCAGCAAACAGGCTAGGTTCACCACTGGGTATGGCAAGTTGGAAGCTATCACGTAGCTTTTGCCCGCCTTCTATAAGTGAGAATCAACTTTTGCCGCCTCTATAGGTCAGCTTTGCCCGCCTTCCACGGAGTTCAATTCTATAGTAAATGTGTAAATCCATGCACAGTGAGCTCCCCCTAGTGATCCGAGCACAATTGTGTGCATCGATTTGACGAAGATGTTAGGCGCAGCCATCTGCTGTGCGCGCCTTTTTTCTCGGTAGCTATTGGCTGCCGATACAAGAAGCTACAATTTGATTGGCCAAGTTAAACGTCACTCAACCAAACAAATCCAGCAGGTTAGAGTACACGTCCGTAGGCTTACGAAGAGTAATAGCTGGTTATTAGAACTACGTACAGCCGCCGTCCCCGTATATACGACACATATACCCTGCGATACACGACGCATCAATCCCCTCAGCTCCCTATACAATGCACTCAGTCCTCCTAGCCTGCTCCATTACACCGCGCAGTCCTTGCACGACCTCATCCAACAGCAAGCCCTCTACTGAATGGGAAAAGGGGCGGGGCAAAAATAATCAGGTGACCCCCTCGGACAACACGTGACGCTGACGTCACCTCGACGGGAGCAACTCCATTGTAGACAAAGCAGCAGCCGCCGCAAAATGGACATGAAGAGGAGGATTCATCTGGAGCTGCGGAACAGGACACCGGCCGACGTAAGGAGCGCTGCCCGGTGGGGGCTGACCGTGCGTGGGAGGAGGAGGAATGGCGCCTGCCCCGGGAGATCGTCCCGGGGACCCGCAGCGGGTGTTGCAGGCCCCGTTACCTGCAGCCGGGGGTTGTTGCATTTATTACGATGTCTTTGGATACATAATAACAATGTAACCATGCGGGGCGTCCTGGGAGTGATTGTATATGACTGATCGGCTTGCTGCCTGTTTACACCTGTCATATATGATCACCCCGGCTGTTTACACCGCCCGCGTTGTGCTCGTCATGAGCCGCCGTAGCTCCGGATATTGATCGGCTTCCCTCCAACCTCGCATCACTATGATGATCGGCGACCGATATCTGCCCATACATGTGCCGATTATTGTGCGATCACGAAATTGATAGAAAAATGACGTATAAAAATCTATACTCAGCGATTGTCTATGGAAAATACTAAGTATCCTTAACGTATATATTATATATGGCAGTTGGGGGGGGGGGGCAGTTACTGTCTGCCCTCTAAATAGGTCACTAGAATATCTTATATACTGTCCCTGCTATATACCATAGCTGGCCTTACACTGTGCCATGTGTCTCTGAGCTGTCATCTGTCACCCCCTGCTGTGTAGACGGGGGCAATCTCAATCTGTTGTATCATATCACGTCTGATAGAAATGCCTAATAGGCCGCCTGTGCATCATAACCGATGCCTGGGTTGTACATTGCGGGGTTATTTGCGCCCTGATCTCCCCAACCTACATGACATTCACTCTATCACAGTAATGGCAGTATTTTTATTTATTTCCCACACTGTTTGCAGTGACCCCATTATATACACGCTGCTTGGAAACTGTGTAGTCCGCTGCCAGTTTGTGATCTGATTATAAATAAAGATATTTTCAATCCGCCCCTCCCGCCCTCCCCAAGAAAAACACAAAAAACTGCAACTTGGTGACAACTGTGGAGCTGCATGCTACTGTGTAGATCAGATGTTGTCATTCATACAGAGAAATAGGTGGATTCCACCTTTCTCACAAGCCCCTCCTTTCGTATGCTTTGTTTATGCTGTACTCTATACATTGGGGACTTATTTTTACTTTGATGTATTTATTTTCTTATACAGCACCAACATATTTCACAGCACTTTACGCTAGGTTGCCACCTGCGTCTGTTTCCGTTCTGCCCAAGGGACCTCCTTGATTATAACGGGGTCCATCAGGTGTCTGTTCTTTGAACTAAAATCACTGGCTTTTTTGTCTGGGGATTTCTGAAGGATCTGTGCCAGACACTCCAATGCAAATGTGATATTGTTATCACTTGGTGTCACAAGGAGGGCTCACAATCGAAATACCTTTTTAGTATATCTTTGTAGTGTGGGAGGAACTCAACACATACATGGGCAGAACATACAAACTCCTTGCAGATGTTCGTGGCTGGGTGCAAACCCGGGACTTCAGCTTTGCAAGGCAACAGTTGTAGCCACTTTTTAGGACACGTTCACACATTTTATTTTTAATCCTGACTGTAGCACATATTCTGTGCCAATAACCTGGTGCATTAAAGGGGTTGTCCAAGGAGTAATAAAGCTTATAAGTGCATTCCTTGCACAGGTTAAGCTTTATTACTAATATACTCCTGATTCCCTGGAGCCCATTTATTACTTTTTTGCAGAGGGGAGCTGGGGAGACCAAAACACTCATTCCTCTTCTTTCCCTTTAAAGGGGTTAAGCCAAGAGGTAATAATGGGGTCCTTTTCGCTACTATACATCCAGGCTGAATGTGGACATGACTGGAAGTGGATGGCACTTCCCTTCACTTCAGTGGGAGCGCCTGAGATAGCTGAGTGCTTTACTTTCTGTCTCTGGTGCGTTGGTTGCGGTTAGGCTAAATGAACAGCCGGGAGGGGCTTGTTGGGGTCTCAGTGGTGAAACCCCCACTGATCAGGTATTTATTCTCTATCCTATGGATAGAGGGTACATACCGTTTATGACAACCCCCTTGAGATCTCATTGCTTTCAATGGGAACCCTTACTGTCCTTCATATGGCACAGAAAAGGAGTAAATATTTAATTGTTGAGTCAGTTTCTTCCCATAAACCACAGCAGATCGCCACACGTGTATTATCCCCATTGTATTGGACTGATCAGCATGGGGATCTGCTGCAGTGCAAATTACAAAATCTCAGCAGAGAAGTGATTTCTGGTTCAGATTTTCTAAATTTTAGCATAAAAATATCAACATCAGAACATGATAGATCTTGCCCAGTGTTGTATATTCTGTCACAAACAAAAGCCATGATGAAGATATGTAAGCGCTACATAACTCTAGTTCATCTGTCAACCCATGTCAGTACAGGCGACTGGAGCTTCCTAAGGCTAGGTTCACAGAGTGGATTTTGCAGTGGGACCCGCTGTGCAAAATCTGCCTCGGAAATCATCTTGCCAGCAGCATAAAGAATATCTACTCATATTCACTTCACTGGGAACTTTAAGCGGAAACCATCCAAAGGTCGACCAGGATGTTTTTGTTTTTTTTTAAGTAGCAGAAAATTGTGTTTGCCTCCAATTGAAATGAATGGGACATGGAATTTTTGCAGCATTCTGCAGTAAAAATTTCCACCATGTGAACCTAGCCTTTCTTACCTCTGTTTTAGAACATTAGAGGTATTTTTATATAGCAGGAATCCTCTTTGTATGTATGTATGGGTGCTAGAATTTTTAATCTGACATCAGAATGGCCTGATAGGTGCCACATTATTGCACATGTTGTCGAAAAGTATATAAAACTCCTTTGTAAGGGTAGAGAATCTCACAAAGCCATTATGTTGTAGTTAAGTGCGGAGTTTAGCTAGGGTTACATGGTGATCTTGGTCGCCCAAAATAGAGGTCAAATTGAAAGTAATGGTGGGAATGTCATGTCACTACAGTCACCAAAAATCCAAATCTGTATCTTGCGCAAATCTCAAGTGACTTTTCAAGTTTCATAGTAACTAAACTTTGGAACAAAGTTTTTGATTTTCTGGCAGTATTTGTGACATTAATACGTATTGTAATATACTTATTAACAGATTTTGTGAAGTCCTGTGCCGAATCCACTTCTGTCCCTTCTGTATTTTTGCCTTGTTTCTCTCACTGGCTTTTCACTGGAGTACAGGTGTATAGGCTTTAAAAATGCAGGGAGTCTGGGAGGGTCACTTTAAACAGTATTATATTGGCCATTATAAAATGTAAAAAGTTCTTTTGGTGTCATATGAAAGATTAGATTCTCATTTTTCATATGACACCATTGCTGTCTTATCTGTATAATTTCCAGAGAGATCAGGATTGGGAGCATCCACATATAAATGTGTCAGTCCTGACTGTGTTTGTAAATGGAAATGTTAAATCTGGAAATAATGCAGAAAAGGCTGGAATCTTGATGTCATATGAAAGAGGAGAAACAGCTTTTATATAAAACCAAAAGCACTGTTCTATGTCTTATTATGGCCAAGATATAACTGTTTAAAGAGGACCTTTCATGTTCTCAGGCACATGTGGTTTTATATACCGCTAGAAAGACGACAGGACGCTGAATTCACCGCACTATCGGCTAACTAGCGGTATATAAAACCGCATGTGCCTGAGGACATGAAAGGTCTTCTTTAAAGTCACCCCCCCCCCGACTTAGTTTCCGTGTTTTATTAACGTTTGTACAGCTATACTTGCACAGAATTTCACACACGAGACAAAAATCCTTTAAGATAGTAGATATCCATATTTATTAATATCAAGAATGCTGCCAGAAAATCAGAAGTTGTGTGAAAATGTAGTTACACTTTAAAGAGGATCTCTCGTGCCCTCTAAAATGCGGCATGTTATGTACCGCTGCAAAGCTGACTCTCAGTTTTGCAGTTATGTGCCCGGTGACAGAGATATCCCTGCAGTGTCAGAGGGGTCGACCTCACAGCTCAGCCTCATCCCTGGGTGGTGAGGAATGCCCCCCTGACAGTACTCTCCTAAAGACTTGTACAGTAGGTGGGGTGGAGAGGGGGTGTTCCTCACCACCCAGTGATGATGCTGAGCTGTGAGGTCGGCCCCTCTGACTGTACAGTAATATTGGTAGCCAACACTAACAGCACTGATATCTCTGGCACTGGGGCACATAGTTGCACAACTGAATTCATTGTCCACTTTGCAGCAGTATATAATATGTCACATCTTAGAGGACATGAAAGCTCCTCTTTAAGTCACATGCAACTCTGACATCCTGAAGTGCATTCAACTTGCAGCCAAATCCCACACTAAAATAGTGATGCTGTTTCAATGCAACAGCCATGCATGTGCAAGTGCAAATACTGACATAGAACTTGTATTCCATCTGGTGTCACAGTTTAGCCTCTGCCTTATCAGACTGGACTTTTGAATGCGGGGTTAAGGAACTTTATGTCCCAAGTGTAATGCTCTGCACAGACTGATCTTTTTGTGTTAGTCTATGCTCTCATCTTACGGCACAGATATCAATATATAGGTAATACTGTAAAATATACTGGTAAAAACTGACAAGACGAATTCTGGAACTTTTGACAGACAGCGATGTATCTTTTAAAATTAGTGTTAAAAAGCATCTTTGTAAGATACACACGTTATACAATGTATATCTTAGCGATCAACCACTTGTACACAACCTGTATAAAGAGGCTGGATCTCGTGTAGTTGGTCGCACCTTCAGATAGTGGAGCGGTTTCTAGCTGCTGTAAAGCGCTGCATCTTCCTGCCGCACTTCCTCTGCCCAAGAGAGAGATCCTGATAATAACCGCACATTAGGGAATTGTCAGTTAAGGCCTTATTTAGTATATTCATACACCCTGCTGTAGGCCAGTACTGTCTTACCATGGATAAGAGAGCGCTTGTGTGTGTGTGTTTCTGTCTACAGATGAGGCTGTTTAATATTTTAGGATGCATTTTCCATTTAATCGGAGGAGAGCAGCGTTCTGCTATGACATGTGCTCGGCTTTCTTACTGAGCTGACGTAAAGATTATGGGTAGTATGCAATACAGGTCAAGCATCAGGGGAATATGTCCGATTGTGTAAAGGAAACGGGCAGATGGTAACAGCTGTAAATGCATGCACACGTGTGCATTAGGGTTGAGCATTCTGACCTAACATTTAGCATTTTACTTCGGTTACAATTAATGAACAATTCTATTAGGATGCGCCCCTTTTTACATGCCACGTTCCTTATTAATATGCCACTCACTGATATTGCATTTTGGTTTCAGTTATTCACATATCAGTAATCCTGTTTGGATAGAATACAGTTAGTGAGACAGGAGGGCATGGATGTGTAATAATTGAGATAGTCTATGTGAGCAAGTTAACATCCATTAACTAAGCTGACTTTTGGTTTGGTTATATTTCTATTATTTGCCCAGCCCTACTGTGTATGTATATTTATATTTACATACTAACACATACAGTATATACATGCATTAACACACAGTACTACATACATGCATTCATACATGCTGTGACACAGTGTGTGTATGTGTATATATATATATATATATATATATATATATACACATTGTGACACATACACGCGCATACTACTACATACATACATACATTCATTCATACATACTGTGACACTGTGTGTGTGTATATACACACACACGCACATAGTTCTACATACATGCATTCATACATGATGTGACACAGTATATATATATGTCTTCATGCACATTTTGACACACACAGTATATACATACATTCACACACATACACAGTGTGACACACGCATTCATATACGCTTTGGCACACACATGCATTCTGTAAATCTCTCCTTTCTCTGTGACCGGAGTGCTTTGTGTGTGTAATGTT
Source organism: Leptodactylus fallax (assembly GCA_947044405.1). Taxonomy (NCBI): domain Eukaryota; kingdom Metazoa; phylum Chordata; class Amphibia; order Anura; family Leptodactylidae; genus Leptodactylus; species Leptodactylus fallax. The sequence continues at coordinate 2,165,842 of CAMRHE010000081.1, read as the reverse complement.
GCCTGCCGTCTGATGGTGAGAGGTGAATATCTTCCATGCAATATTTACCTTTCACCAGCAGATGGCAGGCAACATTTCTAACAGATTGTCTAAACCAGTGTTTTCCAACATTTTCTTATTCTGGCCACCCCTACTAAATTTTTAACCAAAGGACACAAAATAAGCAGTTTTGATGTGGTTTATAGAACAGTTTTTGAATTTACAGCTAAAACATGTTAAATTTATTTCCCTTGGGAAATTGGAAAACCAAAAACCGTATCAAAACTGCTTGCGTACCGTGTGAATGCACCTTAAAAGCAACACTGGTTTAACCCCTCATTGGTTATGCCTCTGCCTAACATTGACTATATATCGAGTGTAGATTTTGAAATAGTCTGTGTTCTGCTTAGGCTATATGCACATCTGTAGCAGATATTCCTGCCAAAGCTTTAGGTTACAGTTTGTCTTTTTTTTTTTTGTGGAAACAGTAGCATTATGTGTGCAACGGATATGGCAGTAAGTTTTTAGTGGCATCCACTATGCAGATGTGAAACACCTAATAGAAATACTCCGGGCAAAACTGTTACTTTGTTACATGATGCACAGAACGCCAAGGAGAGAACTTCTGGGTGATACGCCGCTCCAAGTACTACTAAGTATAACACAAACGGGGAAAATTTACTAATTTTTTTTTTTTTTTTTTTTTGCACCAAATATTGGCCTTGTGCCATTATTTGGCACAAAATCTTGGTCCAAAGTAAGCCAGCCAAGAAGTGGCGTAGGAAAGAGTGTTGTCTAACATGTCTAGCAATTTGTGCCAAATCACCCAGTGGCACCATTGTGATAGATTTTACACGGTTTCTGGCTGTCTCGTCTACTTCTATCCTATATAAATTTTGGATGGCATTGATAAATCTGTCTGTTTATTCCACAGTAGCTTTTCCTTGCCATTAGTATCTGAATCTTCAGGTTATGATCTTTCTTGGCAATTCACATTTTTTTATTCTCTGTAAATGCAGTTGTAGGTCACAGTTAAAGGGGTATTCCCACCTGAACGATCCTATTTAGACTTGTAGCTTATGCTGATCGATGTGTTTAGAGGGATAACAGTTACTGAAACAGGCAGCAGTGCAGCTCTCTGCGGTTTCTGTAGCTTACGTACAAGTGACTGACAATAGAGCAGCACAGCTGAGCTACACAGTTTCCGTAGCTCCACAGTTTCAGAAACTGCAAGGCTAAAGGTGCTACACTGTTTCCATAGTTCCCATCCACATTTGGCTATGCAGTTGTTGTAACTGTGGAGCTACGGAAACAGTGTTGCTCTTTCTGTAACTCCCATTCACCTTAATGGGAGTTATGGAAAGTGCGTAACTCTTTAATACGTATGGCCACCTTAGATTAATTGGGCCAAATCTACCAATGTGCTGACCATTTGATGTCTTTGGAGGCCTGCCCAATCCCCTGAACCCCCCCAGCAGATTTTGATGGAGAGAAGGATCTGGCCTTGTGGATTCTTTTGTTCTCAAGGGAGTTGAGGTGTCTGGCAGCAGCACACTTCCCAATCTATTTTCAGAACACATTCACACTGTGCGTGTGCATGTGTATTGGGGGCTCGGGATGAAGTATATAGCCAAATTTAACTTATGAGGATTTGTCATTTCCTCTTGTTTCTGCAACATGAATTTGGATTATTGGACATGCCATGCCATAGAATGACAACAGTGGATATTAATGGTAGTAGATTAACAGACACTTCCTTCTTATTTTTACATTGGGGTGAATGCAGATGGACACCCGACAGAAGGGGCTCCATCTGCATCTGACATTTAATGTTTGTTGCTCACTGTGACACTGAATGACGGTAGTGATCAGAAGACCAAACATAACAAAGTAGTGCAATACAGTGGCTCAGGGATTAGAGAGCTGGGTTTTTTTGCAGCGCTGAGGTCCTGGGTTTGCATTCAGCTAAGGACAACCATCACCGTGTACTTTGTATGTTCTTCATGTGTTGATGTGGGTATTTTTGGGTACTCCAGTTTTCTTCCCCTCCTTCTACACTTCTGAAACATGCTGGTTGGTTAGTGTGTGTGGCTGATTTAGGGAAAATAGATTGTAAGCCACATTCATGGCAGGGACTGATGTGTATGGTGACCATCCTAGGATGCCCAGACCCAGTAAATCGGTATATGCAGACGTCTGGGATATGAACTATTGTTCAACATGTGCTATGTTTTTCCTCAGGTAAAAGAGCTTGTACTGGATAACTGCCGGTCAAAAGATGGAAAAATAGAAGGGCTGACGGATGAATTTGAAGAACTGGAATTTCTGAGCACAATAAATGTCTGCCTCAGCTCCGTCGCGAATTTACCAAAGTTAAACAAATTGAAAAAGGTAAAGGAAATTTGCTTGTTTACTGACGTGTTGTTAACAGTGAAATCCACTAGTATAGACACATTATAGATATATGTAATGTTTGCATTGGATAAACCTTGAGAATACAGTATATGACTGTGTGGGTTCGACCACCGAACTCTTGATAGATCCTGATTCTATTGTTTACTGAATGGAAAGTGCTGGTGCATGTTATGTCTACCTTACCTAAGGAAATGGCGCACGGTTCTCCGGATGTTGGAGGGTTTCGCTGATAATAGCCCTACCAGTGACGTCTATGTCATAAATGTCTGTAGAATAAAGTGATACAGAAGGGGCACTCTTTTCTCTAAATAGAACATACCCAAGAGATGTCAGATGAATTCCTGCAACTGCATGGCAGTACACTGGTTAGTAAATAACCCCTTTATATCATCTACTAACATGCTGCAGATGTGGTAGGTGACCTTTTTCAGGATATCCCATTGTACTTTCTGGCGACAATTTACCCTATTTTATAAGTCTGTGATATACTTCATTAGACATTTATATTGTCTCCTTTACCAATAGAGTAAAAGTATCAATGGTCTTTTCCATGCTGTGGGTTCGGTCTCAAAATTCTGGTGCTACCTCCTACAGGTAGTGCTCTCAAGGACTGCTTACTGTATAAGTCCTATTACCGTAATCTAAATAAGTCTTGTATAGCAGGTGAGTACAGTGCCACCTAGAGGAGGAAGCACCATATATAGTAGTAGAGCATGAATATCTAATGAAGAATGTTGCAGAACCACTGACAACAAGTTAAGCAAGATTGTGTTTTTAGGTTTGGCGTTTAGACCTGTATGTGCTATTATTTTCTACTTGGCCCCAGTAATGCTAGGAATGAGTAGGACATTGTGTGTTTGCCTTTAACCACTTTCCACTGTCTTTTGACAGCCAACAGCAAAATCTTGTAGTATTGCTGCTTTAAAGCTTCTGCAGACTAGCAGGAGCAGGTGGGGGCCGGTTCTCCCTGAGGAGAAGACACAAGTGGTTATGGATGTACCAATTACAATGTAAAAGAAAAATAGAAAGCATAAATGTCATCCAGAGGTCTTTTAGAGTGGACAAATTATGTAACAAAACTTTTCTTTAAAAATGTGAAGATTATAAATTTAAGAGTGAAAAAAAAACTCATTGGTCACACCAACACAATCTGTTGTCATAGCTCCATCTATTCCCCAAGAATAGAAACATACTCTCATCATTGAAGGCAAAGGTATATGCTCACAACTGGCATTGGTGGTTTTCTTTTACTTGTACATTCCTCTGTTCCTGTTAGTACTGGCACTGATCGCTCAGAAAACCCCTATAACGTCTAAAAATATTGACCATTCCTAAGGTCACTAATATTAGATGCATGAGGGTCTGACAGCACCCTGGGGGGATTACCTGTTCTCAGCAGCTGATACACGGATAAAGGAGCAGGAAGCAGATGGCTCTGTTCTCTTTGTAGTGGCTACACCAGGTTACTGCATCTCTGCTCCCATTCACTTGAATAGTTCCTAAACTACAGTTACCCAGTTTGTCCACTACACAGAGAGCAGAGCTGTCTGCTTCCTGCTCCGTTCTCTGTGTATCAGCTACTGATATTTACCTTTGCAGATCTCTGCGGGGTGCCGGATGTCTGTGTATGAAGCTTTTTAAACTCCACTTCAGACATTTGTATGCAACCCTCACCACAACAGATTTATCATCATTTACGTTCCTTCATTTACGTAATTTCTGGTGTGAATAATGACTGAAATTGACTGAGCTTGCTGCTGGCATAGATTTCAGACTAGATGCAGGGACTGAAGCACCTCATCATTACATCCTCTTATGGTGCAAAGGATATGAAGACCAGTGTTGAAAACACCACTCTTGATAAATTCCCCCATCATCCCTAATAAAAATCAAAAGCGAGAAAGCATTCTCTTAAGAAGATAGCCTAATTTTGGTAGCCCAACAAATAAAATATTTGGGCTTTTAAACATTTTTTTTTTTTTTCTGCAGCATTTTTCATTGCGTTTTTCTCTACGGCCTTATTATAACTATAGGGAAAACGCAAGCATTTCCACAGGTATAATTGACACACTGCATTTTTGAAACCCGTCGGGTTTTTTTTCCCTGCAATGTGTGGATGGGATTAGCCAGAATCTCATTCACTTTGCTGGTACTGTAAAATGCAGCATTTTTTTTTTTCTGCTGCGTGCCCTCTTGTTGCCACTACATAGTATTCAGCCATTTTATCAGCAGTATACCCTTTACTTTCTCCAGACACTGAATACATGTACTGATGGTGTCAACAGGGGCACAAGGCATTTTGCATATACAATGGGCATATCCACTTCGAAGTCATATGTTATAAATATATTTGTGGGGGGGGTTTTGAGCGAAGAAATATCTTATTCATGGTAATGTTCTCTAGTTAGTCTTCATCTTAGTGCCGAAATGTAAAACTAAATGAGCAATGCTTCCTTTGATCTGTAGTTGGAATTGAGTGATAACAACATCTCTGGTGGACTGGAAGTGCTGGCAGAAAAATGTCCGAGCCTCACACACCTCAACCTAAGTGGAAACAGAATAAAGGACCTGAGCACAATAGAACCTCTGGTGAGATACATATATGGATCGAGAGCTGCTTTGATTTGTGAAGACTGTTAGTTTTGCATATCAGATTACTTTGTTCTTAGAATCAGGCACTCACTAAAATACTTCTCTCGCCTTCAGAAAAAATTAGAGAGCCTAAAGAGCCTAGACCTGTTTAACTGCGAGGTGACCAACCTCAACGACTATCGAGAAAACGTCTTCAAGCTCCTACCCCAGCTCACTTACTTAGATGGCTACGACCGTGATGAGAAGGAAGCTCCTGACTCTGATGCTGAGGCCTACGTTGAGGGTTTAGATGATGATGAAGATGATGAAGATGGTGAGTATTGGAGAACTCCTCTTTTCCAGATCCAGATTTGAATGTGTTTTAAGGCTCTTCCACCTTCAGCCTATGTTAATCTAAAACCATTACCTGCTTATGGGACCTCTCAAGGGTGACATGGAGGGGGGTGTGCGATACGGGGGGGGGGGGGGGGATTGATGTTAACTGCAGTTGCTGCTAAATATAAGGCAGGGGAGACCTACTGAAAGTGGATGTCTCATGTCAAAGCCATTGCAAAAGGATATAGCCATTAGTTATGCCCTGGGGGTGTTTTTAATGATGGCGGAAGTTGGCTAGAACAGAGAGAGTACTGAGACTGAAAGCATTTGACATAAAAGTGAGTGCACATGATGTCACAGGATGATACATTATTAAAGACAATGGATAATGAAAGAAGAAGCCAATAATATAATACTATGTGGGGGAGTAATAAAGCTATTCTAACATTATCTTGACAGCCCCTTTAGTGCGTTAGTATAAAAATATTCTCAATTATTACATTGCTAGTTGCCCTGGCAACCATCGCTATATTCGCTACGGTCTTGTTTAACACCTTATTTCCCTTTGTTATTTCTCACTGTGTGGTTTGGGTGCCTGGGCTCTCATGCTGTGCATGCTATATAAGTGCAAATATACAAGTACGTTATATACTGGCCGCTACAAAATGGGGACATCAAGTATGTTCAAGATATCTACGTGCTGTCATTCAGAATAAAACTTTGTTGCAGTCTTAGTGATGTGGTGGACGCACAGGTGCACAATGCGTTACCATACAGATCATTGATGACTAATGTAACCCTAAACATCTATGCCTCTGTAAGGCCATCACATGACCAGGACAGAACTTAATCCCTTAGAAGTAAACAATACAGGCTCCTTTTGAATGGTGGCAAGCAGACACTATATAATTTTCCATTATTCATAGAATAACAGCCATTGGTTGGAAGTAGGTTTTCAGTAAACCTTTATTCGTACTTGCCAACAGTCCTGAATTTTCAGAAACAATCCCAGAAAATTTGTCTTGGATCAGCCCAAAAAAGTGGTGGGTGTTTATGAAATCCCTGCCCAAAGGTGGGTATTCTCAGGCTATTTGTGAATGAGACTTAGAGGTTGCCCGGGCAAAAAATATTTTTAAAATAGGCCAGGGAGGTAAAAAAAAATAATCATACTCTCCTGTCCCTGGTGCTTCGGTGTCATCCCAGCACGGTCCGGTCCTGCTGCTCAGCTGTCTTCTAGAAGTGAAACTCCTCGCCAGCTGTGACATCCTGGATCATTTCCGCCGATTGGGCTCAGCGGTCACATGTGGTGGGGACTTCTGCTGAAAGACAACAATGGACCAGCAGGAAGGGACTTTGCTCAGAGGCATTGGAGCACTCAGGGAAAGGTGAGTATGATCTAAGTAGCATGTGATGTTATGTGTAATGTCTTACATTAACTACATACATACTAAAGGAAGAACTAGTATGGATAATCTGGTCTCAACTTTCTACTTTTATCTAAATTAAAATTGTGCATTACTTGATCCTTCTTTTTTTTTTTTTTTTTGCATGAATAAAGTTTGTTAGGTGTGATGTATAATGTTCCTTGGTAACCTGATTTATTTGCTGACTGTGGGTTATCAATATTGGATCATTGGGGTTCTGACTCTCCTGTCAGTCAGCTGTTTAATGGGTCTGCAGCATGTGCCCCAATGCTGCGGCTTCTTCAGTTTCCTTTGGTCTGTACACTTGCTAACAGCTGTTCTGGGTTTTGTAGTTTTGACCCATATTGTCTGCTGCTCCTATAAACAGCCATTCTATGGGGTTGCCAAGAGTCAGTTTGCTACCGACCTGATATTGATGACTTATTGTGAGGATAGGTCACCAATACTATAATATCTGAAAAAGAGCCATTCAGATTATAGCGTAAAACAAGGAAATGAATTCGCCAGCAGTCATGTCACTAAAATACAGGCAAACCTTTTAGTACTAGTTTGTGTTGTTTCAATAAGGTGAGCAGAGAGACAGGTACAAAACGCGACAGCCTCTCTGCTCACTGTATTCTGCTGACAATACCTGCAGGTATAAATCTGCTCTTGGATAGTGCACTTTAAAGGGTTTTTTTTTTTCCACGAAAGCAAGTTATCCATAGGATAGGGAATAACTTGCAGATCATTGGTGGGTCCGACCGCTCAGACCTCCATTGATCAGCAGAACAGGGTACTTTTGTCCCCCGATCTGAATGGAGAAGTAGTTGGGAAGTGCGCGCACTGCTCCATTCATTTCACTGGGACCACCGGGAGACAGCTGATCACTGTACTTTTTCCACTTCTCCTGTTGAAATGAATGGAGCGGTGCATGTGCTGCCAAAACACCACTCCATTCAGACTAGGGGGTGAAAGTCGCCTCTTCTCATGATCCGTGGGGGTCTGAGCTGTCAAATCCCCACTGACCTGCACGTTATTTCCTATCCTTTGGTTAGGGGATAACTTCTTTCATGGGAAAACCACTTTAATAGAGCCTTTGAAATGGCTTTCCCATTGACGTAAAACCTTGAATGTACATGGTGTCATCACATTCTAGACACCCATCACATACTCTGTATTAGCTGATATTTTGTTACTCCCTCTGTCTGTGGCTCACAGACTGGAGACTAAATTACACACATCTCCAGTCTGTTGGTGACTGAGGCTGCCCCCCCTCACACAGAGGAAGACTATGATGAAGATGCTCCACCGGGTGATGAGGGTGAGGAAGACGATGATGAAGAGGAGGGAGAAGAAGAGGAAGTGAGTGGCGAAGAAGAGGTACAACCTTTTTTTTTTCATTTTGTATTCTCACTGTATTAACAGTTGTTTGACTTTAACTTGTTTGTAGGTTGGCTGGTTAATTCCAAAATCTTCTTATATCCCTTTATTAACCCAATTACCTCTTATAAATAAATAAATAAAAAAGTAAATTGTGATCCTCCATCATGCTTTATTTATTTAACTCAGCATTAAAAGAAAATAACTTTTCCTTTAAGAGCTATAGGTGATATGTCCTCAGTATACTCCCTAAGTCTTCCTGCTGGTCTCCATAGAAGCTTGGATCTTGTACGCTTAGGTTGTGAGGCTCTTTTGTTTTATGTTCCAGTGTTTTGTGGTGTGTGTGTGTGTGGTGTTGTGTGTTGTCGTTTTTTTTTTTTTTTTTGTTTGTTTTTGTGTGTGTTTTTGGGTTTTTTGAATCAATTTTTACAGATTTCCTATAGAGAACCATTACAAATGCACATATGATCTTTGCTAGTGTAATTTAAATGATATTCACTGCCAGGTTGTCTGTGTTTTGTTTTTTTTTTTCTTGTGGCACTTTAATGGTTAATCAGCATTGGAGAAGCACAGAAATCCAACATTAATCTGATTTTTTTTTTTTTCTTTCTCCTCTAAAGGAGGATGAGGAAGCTTTTAGAGAAGGAGATGAGGATGAAGCTGACCAGGATGGTATGTGACTAATCCCTCAAATACAGATGGTATAGGCGACTTTTTTTTTTTAATATAGTATTTGCATTTCGTTGACCTAATTGTCGCAAGTGAGTTTTTCAAATTTTAGATTTTATTAGATTTTGAGAGAACTTCCTTGAACAGGGCACATTTGCTAAATTGTTAAGATTGAAAATTCTAATGTGAAAAGCAAATAATGGATGAGCTAATGGGAGAAATTATACTTCATGATAATTCAATATGGTTAAATAAGTCTACGTTCACTTCTGCATTGGGCTGTCCGTTATTCTTGGCTGTCGGAGGACCAGAACAAGTGACAGGCGAATTGCTAAAATAGCCGATGAATACAAAGTCCGATGGACCCAATCAACTTTAACAGGGTCGGTGGGGTGTCTGCTGTCTTTAAACTGGAAACAGCAAATGAAAATGTTGTGCGTGTGGGACTTTCAACTGCTGATTTCAGGCAGGCATTGCAACAAAGTCTTCTACAGAGACTGACGCAGATGTGAACGTAGCCTAAACTACTAAACAGACTCTTGTCTGTGGGCTGTCTCTGGTATTGCAGCTCTGCCCAATTCAAGTTAATGATAGTGAGTTGCAATACTAAACACAGTCCATAGTGTGTCTGGGGTTACAGTGCTGACCTGTGTGTGTGTTTTTTTTTTTTTATCTAAACTCCATAGAACACCTTTTAACTGATACATTAGAGAAACTAGAAGGAAGAGTTCACGCAATTTGGAGGTGATTTTGAGATGCAGTCTTCAAAATCTGCTCGTTAACTCCGACTGGATTCTACTGATCATTATTTTCAGTAGGTGGCAGTGATGGACGCATCTGCTTTAGCCTTCCACCACGGGTTACACAGGGCCACAGTTTGGAGAGGAATCCAAGGCAGAAGACTGCTTAAATTTCCTCCAATTTACATTGCTCTATGCAGAATGAGATTCAAAAATTCTATCCACTACATCATGGCATATACAAAGTGGGTGGTTTAACTCACCCTGGTGTATACGCCATTTTGTAAGTATGGTCTTGAAGGTTTAGCAGTCTGTGATCCACTGATGTCTGTTTCTCACCTCAAAGCAGAAAAAGGTCAGAAAAGAAAACGGGACCTGGAAGATGAAGGAGAAGAGGATGATTAGTTTGTGGGACAAGGTACATGTGGAGCACGCCTTGTGACTGACAAAGAGGACTGAACCCCCAAGAACCTTTTTGGAAACTCTGTTGTACTTTTGACTGTTTTTACCTTCAATTACCCTGACCTTTTATCTCCTGGTTGTAAGGTTGCCGTGTGCTGGACAGAAACCACACAAGAAGAGTCACGCTTGGTATTTTTACTGCTGTTCTTGCAAGTTTTTCTAATTAAGGTTTATTTTGTGTTTTTAGCACTTATTTCAATACAGCCCCAGTCTTTCCAATGCCCATTGCTAATTGTTTGGATTACTTTTTTTTCTTTGTGTTTCTTTTAGATTTAGTTTTTACTTGGTGTCCTTTTGACAAAAGTCTTAAATCTAAATTTGACATCATGTATTAAACCTGTCTCAGAAAAAAATGGTCCTGTTATCCATAAACATTTTAATATATTTTAACTGCAAACTAGAACATACTCTTCTGGTTATGGGAAATCAGGACAATTTTTTATTTGAGATCATGTTAATACATGAGAATCAATGAGAATCCATTTGTTGTGCGTCAATATTGATTGGCCCGTAAAAGGGGTCCTCTAGTCGTATAAAATGTAGTGATGAGATGTCTAGATGACACAGCCTCACATCACAGTGGCCTCTGATCATGTGATTGGCTGTACACGGTGCTCATATTTAGGATTTAACTAGACCAACAAAACCCTAGCCGTAACACTTGTCCTATGATAAAGACTCTTATCCCCTGTAACTGAGGCTACCATGGTGCCTCTAGTTGTATGGGAAATGTGTAGTGTAAAAAATAAAAATTAGCAAAATAATCAAGTCCCTCAAATGTCTTTTCTAACCTTTAGGGGGAACCGAATAAAAATGAAATAAGAAAATCCTAAAATAAAAATAAATTACCTCACCCCCATTCCCCAAATTATATCTGAATATATACTATTACAATAAATGGTGAACTGTGAAGAGTGAAATATAGATTCTATTTATGGTTTTTTACGTGATTTAAGTGTTTAAAATGAAAAGTCATATTTTTAATATTTACATTTTATTCAGTGAAAAATATTTCTAGAAAAACAATCATAGGAGTTTTCCCAGGAACAACATTTATACCCTGTCCGAGAGTTCGATTACTGGAGATTCGTGTAAATGGGACAATAGTATGCGTACATGACCAGTGCTTCATTCTGTTCTATGGGGCTGACAGAGCTGTACTCAGTGTTGTTAGTGGGAAAACCCCTGTAAGTTTAAACATTTGTGGAAAAAAAAATGCAAAAATCACTTTAAAAACCTAAAAAATAAAGAAGTAGCCATGTGTGATCAATATATGAAAAAAGTTGGTCTTTGTGTAAATCAGTCTGTTAAGTCCTTTGAGATTCAGTGCTGCTGAATAATATGAAAATTCCTCTTTGTAATATCTGTAAATTTGGCAAGAAAACAATGTTGAAAAACAGCAGTGTAGTCTTAAGTATAAGTATAATCTTTGCAGCTGACTACCAAGATTAGTCTTCCATGGTGTGCAAGTGGAGTCTGAAAAACGCCTCAGTAAATCTTTAGCTTGGTCTCGACCAATTTCGGCAGGTCTGGTTGGCCATCTGAGGTTTATGGTGGCCTCCTAACTCTCCCCCGACAGCAGATGGATTTCAACTGCCTGATCCCTTTTTTCTTGAGGAGATATCCTGCTGCCAGGGGTGTCTGGTAGTGTCTTTCTTCCCAGTCCCAGGTCAGTACAAATTCACTGCGTGCAGTGCTTTGCCTGCATATGTATGGAGGAGTCAGGAAATATGGCCGTCAACTGTCTAAAGTCTATGGTCAGTTTAAAGCTGGAATTACATGCTTTTTCTACTTGTTTTAATGCAGTATTTAGAACCAAAGCCATATGAGAGTAGAAAATTTAGTCTTCCTCTTGGTTTCCTCCTTTTTATTAGATTTACTCCCAGCATTGGCTTTAACAAAAGAAAAGGCAGAGATCAAAGAAGGATGCTGTGTGAATCATCAAGACTGGCATTACATATGCCTGTCTTCAGGAACTGTGAGCAGCATAGACCTCTTAAAACATCACTTCTTTTTTCTTTTTCTTTTTTTTTTTTTTGCTATTGTGCTTGGGGTTGTTTGAACATTTTTATGCTATACTTAATTATCCTCCCCACAAAAGACATACTTTTTTTTTTTTGCGAAAGCTGCACCCTTTTTGCCTTTTCTAAAAAAAAAAAAAAAAAAAAAAATTGTGGTGTTACCGCTGTACATACTGGTAACACAAAGTGGGGTGTGGTAACTTTAGTTGGCTGTATCTCTGTTTTTATATACGACGTAGAAGCTTAGATTTGATGTGATACCAGAACCACTTTTCTAGGTGGTATAAAACCAGAGTTGCACTGCCACTCTTCTCATAGTGATGTGCTATCCTAAGAAAAACCGCTTTAGGCTACGGCCCCACGTTGCGGACACGCAGCTTTTTCTTGTTGTAGATTTTGCTGCAGTTTTTTGAGCCGAGCCAAAGCCAGGAGTGGATTGAGCAGAAGGGAGAAGTATGTAACTATATATTTCCCATTCCTTTTGTAGCTATCGTTGGCTTTGGCTCAAAAAGTCACAAAAAAAGCTGCATTTCCGCAACGTGGGGCCGTAGCCTTAGGGACTGTTCACCTGTAGGAATTTTGAAGATTTTTTTTTTTTTTTTTTTTTTTTTGCCAAAAACAGATGAGGATTTTGAAGCTGAATTTGACGGAGTTCCACTGTAGTTTGCCAGTTTTGCCTTCATTGGCCAGGGCCAAATTCCTCGAGCGGGTTTTGTCCAGTTACGCCTCCCATTCATTTCAATGGAAGTTCTCAGGTGGAATCTGCCTGAAGAACGAGCAGAACAAGTATGTTTTTTTTTTTTGTTTTGTTTTTTCCTGCTAGCCGAAAAAAATCAGCTATTGCCTCCCATTAAAATGAATGGGAAGCGGATTCCACATCAAATTCAGCATCAAATTACTACGTGTGAACAGCTCCTTAAAGCTTGCTTCAAACTCCTAAAAGAAGGTCTCAACCACAGTCTGCTTTAATTTATAAAGTAACTGCCCTAGAGCCAAACCGCAAGGCAAGTGCAGCAAAAACAGCACTGTCTGAACGGTTTCAGAATTCTCTAATTAAAATGCAATACTGCATAAACACGCAAAAAATAAGTGGCATTTAAAGCAAAACTGACAGAACCTGGTCATAACACAGCTATACTGGCAGAGGTTGGGTTAGAATATTTTAATTACTTGTCCGTATAGGTACACTCATATGAATATAGCCTTATGCAATGTAGGGACCACAGGATTCAGGTCTGTCTTTTATATAAGACAATAATGGCTTTAAAATACTAGTAATGCATTGATTTTTATTTTTTAAATAATGGCTTCAGGACGAAATTGCTATAACAGAGCAATATTAATAGTCTACTGAATATAAGCAAACATCAGGGAGCCACTGTCCTATACAGCAAATTCAGTGTTCTGATTCTACTTATGTGAATGCAAATATAATGTGGTGTAATGGCTGACAGTATAGCTGTGTGTATACCGATCATTCCCAACATATTACCTTGTTACAATAGCACTTGACAAAGGGTGAGATATGTTGGGCAGTGAGCATATGGTCACTTGTTGAAAGCAGAAAAAATAAGCAAGTGCGAGCATCTGAGCAGACTTTCTAAAGAACCAAATTGTAATGGCTAGATGACTGGGTCAGAGCATCTCCAAAACAGCAGGTCTTGTCAGGTGTTACTGGCATGCAGTGGTTAGTATCTACCAAAAGTGGACAGCAGCAGGATCAAGGGCACCCAAGGTTCATTGATCTATGTGGGAAGTGAAGGCTAGCTTATCTGTCCGATCCCACAAAAAGGGTACTGTAGTCCAAATCCCTGAAAAATCGTAATCTGGCTCTGATACGTGCTAGAACACAAAGTCAATTGCTGCATAGCTACAGTGTAGTTGGGGTGCCCATGCTGAACCCCTGTGCTAGAAAACAAGTCTTTCATAGAGGTCCTGCCTGAAAACTTACAGGACTCAAGGCATCAGCTGCTAAGATCTTGGTACCGGATATTACAAGACTCCTTCAGCTTCAGAAGTCTTGTGGGGGTCTATGTCTTGATGGGTCTGGGCTGTATTGGCGGAACAAAGAGCTGATCGGTGGTACTGTATATAAAACGTACAGTGGTTTTAGACAATACAACTATGTTCCCTTTGGAGACCACATGGCAAAGATACGCCCTTTATAAAGAATTTTATAGTGGAGAAAATAAGGCCACGCTGGTAGTATAACTTGGACAGACATGTTCTTAGTTTTTCTTACTACTGGCAGGTACTCTCCTTTTATAGTAAAGAGAACAGTTTATATCATGGATAAAAATAGAATTTATACTGAGATTATTCTAGCCAGGTAACCTAAACCAATGAGTATATATGAATCTTGTATTCCGCATACCCACTAGGAAAGCATTAGTTTTTCGTTTGTTTTTTTTTTTTTCCTTCTGTGACTTTCCACAAAATTGCTGCATGTTGGTATCTTTCTTTATTCAATCACTGAAACCGTTGTGTGTGTGTGGTTCAACCCAGTGAGGTTCTGCCTGTGTTTCTGAGGAGTCCATACTAATCTGATTCAGTTTAGATTCAGTTGACCCAGTTGTATTATAAATCATTAGCAAAATATAGTGACTTCCTCTTGCCAGGAAACCCAGACTATACAACTTCTGTCTCTGTCACTGCTAATTTTCAATAAAATTGTTTTTTATAGAGTTGTTCAACTATAATAGCCTCTGTGCATATTGTATTTCCAGCGTGACATCTCAAAAATACTTTTATGTTACTATGTCACTAAACCGATGCTTAGAAATTGTGATTTTCTGAATGACTTCCTATCCATTATAGTTGTCTTATACATTTGTTTTAAGGGTGTTTGGACGACAGTTAACTGCATTCCCTTATTGACCCCACCGATCAACTATTTTTGCCCTATATAATGGATATGTTTATATGTAACTAAACTTTAAACACCCGGACCCTGCATTTACATTACCTGTTCCAGCTGCTTCTGCTTCTGTTCTGTATTGAAGTAATCTGCACAGAGCCGCATCCCTGTCCACTGCATAGTGGTGTCGCTGGGGAACTGCAACTCTGCTACTATTGAGCTGCTGCTGGTAGAGCTGGTCTGCACAGGGTGCAGGTGTCGGACCCTGCAGATCACATACTGACGGCCTGTCCTGGTGATACTGAGAAAGCAGCAATGCATATGGGTAATGTTCCTTTCCAATGGGGGTCACTGGACCCAACTTTATTTATTATGCTTACTTGTATAGCGCCATCATATTCCGCAGCGATTTACAGACATTGACAGTCACTGTCCCATATAGGGCTCACAATCTACATATTTGTTATGGGAGCTGTTAAATTGTGATTCTGGGACAACCTCTCAAATGTCTCCTTTTAAGACTACATCTATTATTTATTCAGATCTAACCTATTCTACTCATAGCAGTAAATCAGGAGTATGATATGTGGCCTTGTTATGAATACCAAATGGTTCTGGTCATATTTCATTTTTCCAGTGCAGTTTGCAGATTTAGCTCTATTATTAGAAGTTCTACCTATTTATCACTGAGACATGCTCCCCTGTGGCAATGCCCTCTGCTAGGGTATTCATAACCTAGGAAAAGAAAGCAAGCCGTACATGGATCAAGAGCAAAATCAGCATGCATAAGTGTAAAACAAGCCAAGTGTGCATTTTCTGTAACCATTAGTATATTCCCTAAGAAAACCCTTTGTTGTCTGACACATTTTATAGTATCTTGATGTCAGTAATCATAACCTAGTACTACCGCAGTCATGTTAGTGTTAGGAGTAATAGGAAGTACAAATGTTATATAAACTAGAAAGAAAGTAAAAGCTTGTATTTTTAGACCTACCTTTTTATACGTTTTTGTTCTTGTTTGCAGTTGTATTCACATGCATGTATTAGAAACACAATTACTTGTACATGTTTGGGTATTTTCTGTTTCAAAGCGCCATAATTTTACAGAGACTGAAGTCTTATGTAAAGCTTCACATTCCCAGAACAGCAGCCAGACCAAGTTTTATGTATTAAGGTGAAATTGGTGATCTGAAGTAAAACCACTCACACATGAGATGTGAATATATTCTACTGGATATGGGGACACTTCAGTCCCTGATGTCGGATGGGGATGGTCATGTTAAAGCATAAGTAAGCAAGAAACCGTCAAGAATCGGCAGAGAGAAGTTCTGCATGGAGGACTTTTCTCTCCGCCAGCTCCGGTTTTGAAACTGAAACAGCGGTCCACCACTTCATTGTTCGGGCTGCACGGTGGAGAGCACAATGCTAGTGTGAACCTAGCGTTACACCTTTTGATTTTCTGGCAGTGATTGTGTCATCAATAAATTTTGTAATATATTTTATTAACAAATTTCTGTGAAATCTTTATTCTTTTCCTTGCTTCTCTATCAAGAGCTGTTCCCTGCTTCATATGGTATATGGTGTGCAGGCTTCTCAGTTCAGCTGCTATACCTTTAAGGTTACCGTATCAATCTGGGAAGCTTATGCCATTTCAGCAGTACCCCGGGCTTGTCCTATTAGCAGCTGAGGAGGTATATATAAGACCCCGACCTCCTGACCCAGGTTGCCTTCTAATTTAGTTTTGTAGTTTGGCTAAACCTGATTGTGCGTGTATTGGATTGCTTTACTGACCCACGGCCTGTTCTCTGGTATATTAGTTTGCCTGCTGATTCTGCCATTGACATACCTGTTCGGATTTGACCTTTGGCTTTCTACTGGATATCGCTTTTGTCTCCTGACTCTGCCTCAGACGACTACTCCTGGTTCTGACCCTTTTGCCTGGACGATTATTCTCCTGTTTCTGATCTGGACCCTGACCAGAAACCGGAGAATAATCGTTGAGCATTTATTACCTGTGCAGTTACTGGTGGAGACAATTCACACTGTCAGATTATTAATCACACAAATGCTGCCATAAAATCAAAAGTTGTTTGAAAGTTTAGTTACTTTAAAGGGGGTGTTCACACTTTAGGTATCTACTGCATATCCAGAGGATGCATAATAAATGTCTGATAGGTGTAGATCCCAGCTTCTGTCCCATCAATGTAGTTGGCCACAGCCAGCCAGCCATGGAATTAATAAATCGGTGACTGCACGTGTGAAGCTTTTTCTCGATATACTTCTAATGGAGTTACAGCTCAGCATGCCAGGTGAGATGGGGCATCCCTGATTTGAAGATATCTGCAGTTCATTATGGCCTGTCCTGTGAATATGCTATAAATGTCCAAGATGGAAATACTTCTAAGAATTTGTCGTAATCCAGCCTTTTATGTTTGAGTTTATAGACTGCACTTGCTGTTGGTAAAGTCTTGTAATTTGCACGGGTGAATTTATGGCATGCTGCAGATTTTCTAATCCATTGTATATGTGATATATAATTTGTGCCAGTTTTTCTGATGCTGGTTTTACCCTTTGCAAAAAAAAAAAAAAAATAGGTAAAATCTGCATGTAAACATAGTTTTTGGTTCAGGTGAATACATGTTATGTCTAGTAATCTTGAGGTAAACAATTCTGTCTGTACGTTATGGGAGAAGTCTGGTGCTGCTGGCATTCTGTGCAGACATTAGGATTGATAGCAGATTCCATTAAAGTGACTTTTGTCTATTAGTTATACAGGTCTAAATTCAGGGCTGGATCTAGCAACCATGTTTCCTTAGGTACCTTTTAGTGTTTACGCTCCATCACAACACAGCTATACTGATATCTATGGGGTAGGGTGGTAGTTAGGTAACCCTCCCTCATCAACAGATCCAAAGTTCTTGCCCTTATCTCCTTCAGTCCTTCTCAAACCTATAGAAACTGGGCTCCAATAAATTGCAAAGCTTCTGGCCAGTTCATTATAAGGCTGGGAACAAACTGAGCAAAATCACGACTAACCCTTGGCAATTTACAATTGCAGCATCATGGATGGTATCTAAAATAATTTCTTAGCAATGTACTGCATAAAAATCCCTAGTGCAAAGTACCTTGTGCTGCGGGTTTTAAGCATGCATTATTACTGCTGCGGGTTTTACATATGGATTTCAACCTTTAAACGCAAAGGACCACAGATACTTGGTCTGTAGAATACTTTTAACACATAGTCTTACTCCATGTTTCGCTACATAGTAACATTACAGATGGAAGAATGGAATCTCCTCTCTCAAGGGTGAAAAAACCAAACCACCGAGACACAAGTATGCCATAAATTGTACAGATCCAGTCTCTAGTATAGTCACATTAGATATATGAAGAACAGAAGCACATTGTCGTTCAATCTTTATTCTCAGCATCAGTTACAGAACATTCTTCGAAGTAAATGTCCATGGTCTGTCTAGAAGATTAATGATTTTAATATTTCACTTTGCATAGGAAGTGATGATTAGCAATAAATAAAAGGCCTTCCAGCTAGAGTCAGGTCCGCCAGATTTAAAGTGCTCCGCTGGAAGTGAGAAACATGGGCTAACTAGAGTGGGAATGTGTGAAAGGATGTTGATCAATGGAAAATACTACAGGTTAAGGCTAGTTTCAAGCATATTATGGGCACCTTTTTTGACCTTTTAAAATGCTGTCAGTTTAGGTCATAGTCAGGTATAACCACTGCTGTAATACATGTCTAAAAATGTGCCAAAATACGCTGATCTAAACTGGCCTAAGGGACAGTGAGTATGGAGAATGCATTGGTAGAGATTGAGGGATGTATCCCTAGTGCTTTATTTCTTATAGCATATCTCAAATATTCTTATGGCTTTATGGTTTTGTAAAAAACCTTGCTTCTTTAAGGAGGAATCAATCTCCATTGTCATTGGTTACATTAATAAATATATCTCAGATCTCGGCCAAAGTCTGGTAAGAGCAGATTGAAAGATATCGAGACCCTCCTATTCCTCCCACTAACCTTGATCTGGTTGACTTGTTTCAATATAGCTATTGAAAGTACTCCGTCTAGATTAGTTGGGGTCTGAAACGGCAAGGTTAGGACGAAGGTGGGAGGAATTGGTTCCATTTGGTTATATGCAGGAACCTTGCTGGATTAATGGATAATCTGTGCAATTAGTGCAGTTGGATACACAATCCTTTATGTGCCTTTTCAAGGCATTGTAGGGCTAGTTAGTCTATTTAAAGAAAGCTCACAAGCTCTTATATATGGAGAAGTCTGATCTTGGTACAATATATATTCTCTGTATATGATGAGGTTGGCTAGCTCTCTTTGGGACTATTCCTCAGGTTTCTAAGCTCCAGTTCCAGTTGTCGGATGAGTAGCTCTCTCTGGGCAAGCTGTTCCTTCAGACGCCGGATCTCGTCCTGCTGCCGATAGAACATGCGCAGCAGCTGCAGGGCACAGGTACGTGAGCAGGTGAAAAGCACAATTGAAAGCATAAGCATTAACATACATGCCATATCCATATAATGGGGCAAATTTACTAAGAATGTCTAATTTTTAGATTGCAAACTAGACAGTCTAAAGCCAGCCATACAGCCCTCTTTCAACCCCCTGCAAAAAGGGGGTTGTCGCGCACGCTTGGGGCAAGAAATGGCCTTGTGCCAAGTATGTGCCACATTATCATCTCTCTATGCTAGAAAACTGGCATAGAGGGATTGATAAATCTCTCCCAGTGAGTCTACGCGAGTTGGCTGACGATTGACCGATCATGCCAAACACTGGTATATTCAGCCAAATGAAAAATGAATGAATCAGCTGTTCTGACCAATGAAAATCTAATGTGCATAGCTGGCTTTAGGGTTCATCACACAGTTTGGATCTGCTGTGCTTTTAGACTCCCAGACAAGTGAAAGATTTCTTAATTTCGCATCCACACACAGTGGGGCACATTTATCAATCCAAGTCCAACACTTTCTGTCTACGTTTGCGCTAAAATTCATAGTGGACAGCATTTACAACATATTTATGAACAGTGTACACCAGAAAGAAAATAAAAATACGACTGGCTAGACCCCTTTGAAAAATGTGCGCCAGAATGGGCGTGGTTTAGAAGTGTCTCACTTTACGACACATTTATGAAACAGAAAAGAACAAATATGGCGCAGATTTCCTGTGCAAAGCAGACAAGGTTAAAATGGTGTAAAGAATTTACAACAATTTACTTTGTGCGCCAAAAATTTCTGTTGTGCGCCACATATTTGTCTCTATAAACGAGAAGATTAGTGTCTGCTTATGGCTAGGTTCACACCTGCGCCTGGTCTCCACCTGGGGATTCCATTCCGCTTTAAAAATCCTGCAGATCTTTTCTCTCCACGTTTTTTCGTCTTTTCCGGGCAAAAACCTGGCGGACCCCATCATAGTCTATGGGTCTGCGGATTTCCAAGGGTAACTGTTTTTAAGCGGGTCAGGTTTCCGTTCAGAGGGTCTCCCAGCGGACCCCCCAAACAGAAATACGAGCGCAGGTGTGAACTTAGCGTATGTTATGCCAAGAATTGTAGGGTCTTTGAGTGCGCCAAATATTTGTTTCTTACAGCCTGTAAAATTTTTGTTTACATGTTTTGCGCCAAATATTTGTCTCCATTTTTGCGCCAAATATTTGTCTCATGGTGAGCCAGAATTTTGGAGCTTCTAGAAACACTCCATATTTATGAAGGTCTGTATGACGGATTCATAAATATGTCTAAAACCATTAATAGGATTGTGAGTGCAAACATACAGACAGTATTGATAAATTTGTCCGTGTATTTTTTCTGCTGTGGATTCTGTACATAACATCACTTGTTATGCAGATTTTCAGTCTGCAGCTTGTAGATTTTATGGTAGATTTTATTGTAGATTTTTGTTTTTGCATAGACTTTTCATAAGGTACAAAAAATCTGCATTTAAATCCACGTAAAAATAACTGAAATCCATGAAAAAAAAAAAACCCAATGACAAGGAGAAAAGAAACTGCAGATTTTACAGTAGTCACATCTGCTTCAACAGCAAAATCTGCAACGAAAACTCCTCAACAGATCCAACCAATGGGCAGACTCTTAAAAAAAAAAAAAAAAAAGTGCCAGATTTATGACAGTGGCTGATGATGGATGATAAATCTAGTGTATTTTTAAAATGTCTAGTCTTTGTGCCTGAATTTTGGAGCAATTTTTTGTTGGCAAAAATGAAGCCAGAGTTCTGGTGCATTTAGCTTAGTAAATCTGCCCATGTGTTGAGTTGTGCAGCACAGGATTCTGTGGGTGCCGGTTGTTAGGGTGCAAGTGTAAGGAATTTAAAGAGCATTCCCCATTAAAATATGGTATAATCTCTATACAATTCCTTATTAAAGAATAAACTTATTATGAAATGGGGTAACCATGCTTTCTGATACTCCTGAAAAGCAAATCTTCCCTATAAGGGCTAACTCAGAAGCCCATTATAGCTGCAAATCACAACCTGACCAAAGATCTAATGACCTGAACGTACAGCACCATAGAACCCTATGATACTTCTAGTTTGGGTCATTAAGATTGGATTTGTAGCAGTCTGAATTATCCCTGAATCTGTTGCAGCACATCTCTTGCTTTATTATTCCAGCTTAACTAGGTAGAAATGTTTCTTTAAATTCTGAAAAAGTTATATGTAAAGTAGTCGTAAATATTCACTCACTTCATTTTCAGTCCGAGGTGGGACATTTTCTAGCAGATCAATGCCATTTACCACTAAACTCTTCTTGTCTCTCACTGGTGCCTTGAATGTAGCCTTTGGCTCCTTCCGGTACCCCTCTTTGAGACTCATCAGAACAGGATCTATTGAAAGCAGTTGGATATATATATAATAGACTGGATACGTGGACAGTGTGTCTGTAATGCTAGTGTATGCAGTGATGATATGTTGTGCACCAAAGTCAGAACCGTTTGTGAGCCAACTTATGTTTTTGGGCCTTGTTCAAATGTATTAATGGTGAAGCCATTGCAAATATACTGCCCATACCTGATTTATGTACGTACCCATCCTAGATGGTCACATTGAGAACAGGACCGTTGTCCACCTGCGTGTCTAGATGCCTAACTCTAATTGAACCCTACATCATGTTCACCTCTGTTTATGCCGCTGAGCCACTCTTTAGGAGTTAGTGCAGGTTCTATTCCAGGCGTCATAGGGTAAATGTCCTCCTGATAAGTTTCCGACTATCAAAAACAATTATATATAAATATTACTTTAAGACATGACAGTTTTGTACATTAGTATATCTGTAGCACAACTGAATGCATGTATATAATCTCACCCTTCTTGGAACTATCATAGATATTGGTTCTATTAAGTTCTTCATAGTGATGAGCTTGTAAAAGCGGAATATCTCACATGCAGACACATCCAGTCCATGTTTTGGCATCACCCCTATGTATAAATGATGATTAAGATGATTATCCGGGTAAGTGTTACCCTCATTATTTAGTCATCTCGTTTTCTATATGAATAGGGATAGATCTATAGTTAGCATTCATCTCTCTGCCCATACTACAGTTTTGTATCTTACCAAGACCTTTCTGAGGTGCAGCAGAACGGAACTCCGTGAGGTATGTCAGGAATGGTTTCTCCACTGTTATTTCATAGTATCGGATGTTCCCATCTCCCTTACATAAGAAAAAAGGGAATGGAAAATACTATGAAGTGTCCAGAAATGAAACAGATAATCCTCATAAACTGAATGAATGAAGATGATCTATGAAACCAAGTATGGGTAAGGACCTAGTATTCACACTACTTCTGATAATGATGTACGATCATGTGCAGGATATATGAAAAGGATTGTGTAGGTTAGGCTCTGTTCATTACATTACATTTTTTGTGTTCATTACATTTTGAGATTCAATAAGTTTTTACTGAAAAAAAATTAGATGTAACATATCATTACAAAGGGGCGACATCCAGACAAGCATCCCCATGAATTTTTAAGAGAAAAGTAAATAGACACATGTCCACAGTGCTGAGGTGGGTACATCCATGGGTTTAAAGGCTGTTAAGTCAGATATGGCTATCAAAAAGACATAGAGCAAAAACTAGCATAACATAAAATATTATGATTTGAAGTCTTACAGCTTAAGCTCCCTTGCAGATGACAGTGTTCACTGCCAGTGTGCTATCTGGGATTTTCCCGGATAGCACACTGACCCATTCATTTCTATGGGCCCATACACATGACCATGAATGGCACAGTCACGTGCGCGGGCTGACCAGTCTGGGCTGCAAAATATGGAACAGGTCCTATTCCTGTCTGAGTTTGCAGCCCTGCTTCCATGGCTCCTATTCATTTAATGAAAGGGGCCACGGAAGCACAGGCGGCACACAGGTGACATCCGCGTGTCCCACGTGCGCCACCTGTGCCTTTCATTCATGGCAGCCGGTTAGCACACGGTCGTAAGTGGATATGAGGCAAGTCTGTCCAGGTTGACCATCTAGACAAACAGGTGGCCCTATTTCATTTTGAGGTGGCAAGGTGTAAAATACATATACTGCCTTATAGTTCCACCAAAGGTGGAACAAAGTACCTTTGGCTTCACAATCCCTCTGGTGTATAGGTGATGGGCCCACTGTCTTATATTGAAGGCATACATTTTGCATGGCTGGCAAAATGTATCCATGGGCCACAAAGCACCCAGTATGTGCCTAAGAATGCCTTTTCCTTTTGACATATGTTATAACAGCATGTGTAAGGCCGGGGCCCCATGCGGCGTAAACACCACAGAAAAAAATGCGGCATTTTACATTCCCTGCAAAGTGGATGGGATTCGCTAGAACACTTTGCAGAAAAATGCGCATATCCCTATGGAAATGCAGTCGGTTTCCCTATAAGTATAATGGAAGTAGAAAGTCTGCAGAGGAAACCTCTGCGGACTTTCTGTGAAAAGCGCTATGGGAAAAAACGCGATTCGTTTCCAGTGCAGTTTTTTCCACAGTGTTTTTTTTTTGGTGCGGCCCACTACTTGGGGCCTTAGCCTTAGGGTACTTTTTTTTTTTTTTTTTCCTGTTCTCCTTCTGTTTTTTTTCTTTTACTGTGTAGGAAGGAGTGGTCTACGATACTTAGTCATACAGAGGGATACAAAAAATCCTTTACCACACAGAATCATTGGATGCTATGTGTCTATACAGATTTTATGAGTGTACATCAGAGACTTCCTTTGGATGTATACTTCAGGGAATACTCCTGATGCAAAATGGAGTGTTAACAAACTCTTAGGTAGTGTGTGTCAGTAATGGTTTGGGGATTGGGCAGCAGGAGCGAAGATAACTAATAAGGTGAGAGCTTACTTTTCCAGCCAGATACAGCATGTGTGTGTCCATGTCGTAAAATGGAAAAAGCAGCCCAGAAAGTCCATCTATTTCCTCTTCAGCCAATGGCATTGACAAGTCCTCCTGCATACAGATGTTATAGTATTGAACCACATCTTATGCCAATGATCATCTCACTTCATAGTATATGTTACGATGCAGTGTATCAAACATACAAATTTAGGACGCTTTCACACACAGCATTAAAAAAATGCTACTGCAGGTTTTGAGCCAACACAGAAGTGGATCCAAAAGCTATAGGGAATATAAAGGAAGGACTTCTGCTTCTTATTAACGCCGGATCCATTTTTGGCCAAAAAAAAAAATTAAAAAAATTGTGGCAATTTTCCAAAAAAAAAAAAAAAAAGCGGTGTATAAAACCACCCATGTATGGGAATATTCATTGAGAATGCAGTTTGTTGTTTCACAATTTTCCTCACCTGGTCCCACAGTGCTATCTGCCTTGTATTCCACCTGGAGACGCCTGTTGTTAGCAGGCGCTTCATGTCTCCCAGGAAAACAACACGTGTCACCCTGTGGTTTTTACAACTTGCTGCCTAATAAACAAAAGAGTAGAAGAATGAAGAAGATCATATGAAGTATAACATATATTATATTTAGTACAGATTCTGTACTGTACATTGAAATAAATTTAACTAGAATGTGCTTCTACATGAATGTCACCCATAAGTGAAGTCAGCACAGACTATTGAAATATGACATAGAATTCTAAATGTTTATCTGCCTGAAATGCACATATGTAATGACACATCACTGTGTGCAATGAAGAAGGGGGTGTGTTCCCCAAGGTATGGACTGTCTGCGCTCTTGAGAAGGAAGCTCTTAGGTCACTCTTAAGAATAAAGGTCTCTTTATTAGGGTACGGAAGGCACAACGCGTTTCGGGGAAGGACTCCCCTTTTTCAAGTGCAAATATAAATAAAAACCACTGGACTGGTGCTTGATTAAGAAAGAGATAGCTAGAAGCGGGGATGAGGCTCTTTAAATACCTAAGACAACTGGCTGCAGCAGAAGCCTCATCCACTCAACTCTATGGGCAGTAGGATAAAGGAGTTGGTAAGCCATCTTGGTCACTTATTTTTGTTTTCTTATTTTCACATTTGGATCATAGCCGGATCTACACTATTCTTGGCCGCTCGGTGTCTGCTTTTGTTTTTGTGAGTATCTTACATCACTGTGTGCGTCCAGAAAGTAGATGTACTACAGATCTTATTTTACAGTTGCAGATTCTGCCTGTGGCTGAGTTTATAGAATATATATCTACAGATATACCAAATTGGATTTTGTACCCTAGAAAGTTTGGTTATACCTATGGTTTGGACTCATGCTCAGGGTGGTATTATGGATCTGTACAGTCTCTGTGCTGTATAAAGTTATGTGGCATCTTCCACTGAATGCCATGTCATTGAGGTATACTCCCCTAAAAGCATTGCGTAACACCCTAATGCTGCAACACAAGGATTGCCTACAGCTTTGCCTGAGGCTTTAAAGTGCATGCCCATTAAAATAAGTACAACATAGCTAGGAAATTTTTGAGCTAAAAGGGTCAAAGCACTTGATAGATCATTGCATGTCCCTTTTTTCTACCAACTGAAGCTAGGGTTCATGATCAGGATTTGATGTGGAAGATCCGCATGTACATACATGGAAATCCACACTGGAAATCTGTACCCACTACATGCTAATTTTGAAGCCATTTTATTTATTTATTTATTATAAAATCTACATCTGAAAAAAAGAAATAAATTGAAATGCTCCAGATTTTCTTCAGAGTCTAAGCTGAAATACCAGACACAGTCAATGAAACCTGAACAGTGATGGGTCTGGTAAAACTAGGAAGGGGCTGTCTATGCTATAGCTTGACAAATTTCCTTCATCTCCTTAAAGGGAATGTGTCATGAGGTAAATCAGATTGTTTCTTAACAGCCACAGTGCATTGTAGGGTACATTATACTGACCACCATCATACCTTTATACAGTACAATAGAAGCACCATTCCCTTGAAAAAGCTGTTTTTATAAATATTCATATGAGGGTCAAATGCAATGGGGGTGTCATTGGGCTCTGTATGTTGGTTTTAAAACCTGAGGTTCTGACATACCACCATTGTGCTTGACCCTCATTCACACATTTATAGGAAAAATAGTTTTTCCAAGGAAATGGTGCGTCTACTGGACTATCTAAATGGAAGATGGTGCACTGCTCATAACATCCCCTACAACACAGTTTGAGGTGACAGATTCCCTTCAATGTTTGAAGACACACATGGTTGCAGAAGTTGAACTTTTGTACAAGGAATATTTTACTGATACCATGTGGCTTTGCTTAACTATAGCAGAGGTATATGATGGGAAGATTTCAAGAAGGAACTTGGTGCTTACTTATTGTCTATATTTAGAGCCCATTAAACCCTAGCTTCTCCTCTGGGATGGGTTGTTATACCTGCTGTAACTCAATGTTAGATGGTTTATGTACATTGTATTTCCATATAGTATATGAGTTCCTACAAGTTTGTGTAGTGGATAAATAACTTTATTAGATTTCTATTATTCTTATGTTCAGTATTTACCTGCAGCACCCGTCCCGAACGAGGTTCCAGTACACGCAATTTCTTGTCCTTGCAGGTTGTGGCCAGTAGACTTCCATCCGTATTAAATGACATACAGAGGATAACATCCGTGTGGCAGTCTATCATCTTCACTGCTTCCCCTTCTTCCAGATTCCATATCAGTATCTGAATAGACAGTATTACTGCTTCCACAGACATTCGGTTTTTCCATCAAGGAAACTGAATAACTATTGTCTAACAATACAAAAACTCTAAAGCAGACCATATACATTAGATCATTGTTGGCCAACAGCTGTCTCCCCTGACTCCTCCATATGTATATATGCATGGGTAGAGGGGAAAAAAACACTGCCAGAGGCTAGAGCCTTATCTCTCCATGGACAAAAGGATCAGGCTGTTGGGGGAGAGTCTGGAGGACCCACACACATTAAATGTTTTTTTTTATGTCACCGAAATTGGTGAGTTTGACCCACTTAAAGGGTAGAGGATAAATACCTGATTGTGTGGTCTGACCACAATCTGACCAATTTTAAGCCCAATGAGCTCTACCCCAAGTAAGAAGAATGCATCAATAAACTGAGCTCCCTTTCAAAGCATGGCATAGGAGTCATTAAATATTTATAAAAAGTTATCAAAGGATTAGACATTACTGACCTTGTAGTCATACCCAGCACTGAACAGTATATTGTTAGCAGTAGGATGCCATTCTATGAGTCCCACCCTTCGACTGTGTCCATAGAGCTCCAATACTGCCTCTGTCATATTCCTCTTGAGTCCTCCATCTGGAATTTCCCATATCCTCACCTTAGGAGAAGATGTAATTTTAGCCTATATAGCTGATTTACAACAATATATCTGGCAGTAACAGACTGGGGTGCTAAAAGTGTATAATGTATATCTAAAGAAATCACTGGTCTCATTATTATGGTATGACTTACCTTGCATCATAAAAAGGAGTTGTCAGCTCTTTAGATATGACTGTTTTGTTAAATACTGCATTACATGATATAGTATTAATGGATCATCTTTTCTTATAACTCTGCATCTGCATTTTGCTATTCCTATGTCATTTCGCCTGCAATGTATGAATAATCTGACTCTACCAAACCTCTATCAATAGGGTGAGTCCTACACAGACTGACATTGTCAGCATTGGTTGGACAATATAGAAATGTATAGAGGCACCACCCTAATTGACATGTGATAGTAACTTCAAAATGTGGTTTTGTTAATTCTTTTATAGCAGGAATAATGGATAAGTAGCACAATGCAGAGTCCCAAAAATATTTTATGGGAAATCTAATATACAAAGAAGAAGAAGAATTCCTCTTTAGGAAAATATTATTGCACATCTTATACTGTATATGTTAAGTATATGACCAGAATAATTCAGTAAATCAGAAGATCTCTTTATCATTTAATATCATGTTTTTTTGTGTGACTTACCGAGCTGTCCTCGGAGCAGGAGGCAATGACATTCTCAATGAAGGGGTTCCATTTAATATCCAGTACTGTGCCCTGGTGCCCACACACCTTGGGGTGATTGGGCTCAATGCGTCCAGTCTGGGGGAGGCACAGAAGATTTCACAGGTGAACCCCCACCATGCAGACCTGGGGGAGGAGGACAGACAGATACACCTGTCAGTAGCTCCTCCCTCCACCTGCACACAGGTTACAAAGTACTGTCTAACATGATCTGATATTTTATGTCACTCATTCATGGCATTCATCTATAAATAAATCTAGATGCAGTCAGCAGTTCCCACACAACCATCACACTAAACCTCTTCTGCATCATCCCTCTAAAACGTCAAGCATATAGGATAAATGGTTTGCAATTCATATTTGCTGCCACTAAATACAGTATTAGCAGATTACATAGAAATTTATTGGTATTGCTATAAACTGAAACATTCTAGTTAACTGTGGGAATGACTGGAAACTGGTGACCTGTGTATGGGGAAATCAAACCAACCAAGGTTTTTCCATTTTATACAGACAACTAACTGGTGTTTTTAACCCTTCATGTGTCACAAGTAAGAGCAATCTTTGTAGCCTTTGTCTTGACGGAGAGAAAGGGTCATAGCTAGGAGTTTGACTTTCTCCATCAGAGTTATAGATATTATGGAGGGATGCTAAAGTTTAGTGCTAATACATTTTATGACACTCACCTGATGAAGGGGCATAACAAGAAATGAGCCCCCTCCTGCACTCTCGGTGACAATTGCTAGGAACTTGGCGTTAACAGCACAGAAGGAGTTATCATGCACATTCTTGGTAATGGGGATACATTCGTAACAGTTCTCTCGGCTCGCAACCTTGCCATAGACGTTTCGAAATTTTGAGTTTCGGTACTGTGGACGCCATGACATCTGCAAGTAAAGCAGTGAGACCCATGTAAATTGAAATGTGTCAGTGATCATGAGATACAGTACACAGTTTTATCAGTTGCTTCTGGGACATCTGGGCATTCCATAGTGACAAGTGCAAGGCAAATGTCTGCCTATCTGACTTCCCTGAGCAAAATCAGCTGTTTGCCAGTGACTCTGTGATATCTGCTGCCCAGTATGTGAAACACAATCCCTTAAGAGACAGGGTAGCAGGGAGAGCCAGGGAACAGTGGAGATAAGAGACATGATATGTGACGTGACTTGTTGTACTATATGGAGGAGGACAGGGGAGTTAACCATATGGAGATAAACACCAGGAGCTTAGTCATACAACTGCATGTGAGACCTACTTACAGAGGCATCCAAGCTATAGACTAGGTTGGGGAATAAAAGTCTAAGGCAATGTCAGAGGTTTCTCTCTCAATTATCCACACTGTAGTAATGGCGCATGTTTATGGGTAGAGAGTTAGCCAACAGCTTTCTGACCTATAAGAATTGCTTTAGAAATCCCATCTGTAAACTCCCATGAACTTTGGGTATGGTGCCACATAGTCACATAGTTAGTAAGATATTTCTGGTAAGATATAGATATATATATATTATAACTCCACGCTCCATACTTGTATGTTTTCAAGCATGTGCCTCAAGGTCATCTTAGTCCTAACCTTCAGTGCCCTCAATGAAAGCATGCTCTGTATCACAGGCATGTTCAAGAATGCACAGTGCTGCAGGGTGAGGGGTGACAAAAGCTTCACTGTCTATTGCCCCTTGCCCTCCTGTTACTCCCCATCCTACATTTTTCTTTACAATGAATGGTCCTCTCTTTGTAGCATCTCCCACTGACACAAAACATTAACCATTTACTGTATGACATTATGCTACCTTGCACTAAAAATTACTACAACCACCAAAATGTACAGACCTCTATATTTAGACAAAACTTCCTCTGCACCAACATATAATATACCATTCATCAATGTCAGACTCTCTGTTGTCTCCTTCCTCACCAGTCTACTTGCTATAGGACTGGCCTTCCTGTTAGTGATGTGCAAACACAATGATCTGCACAGCAGGATAACGGATCCCCCACAAATAGTAAGTCATGGTCCTGTACTAGTACTATTGCACATTGTTGTCACAGCAGTTACTGAATATAACGTTTCCTTTTTATGCTCAAATAAAGTAACATGGATGAGGTGGAAGAAGACACAGGTTCATCCAGTCCAACCTATAGCTTACATTGTTGATCCAGAGGAAGGCAAAAACCCCATGAGACTGATGTCAATTACCCCATGTTAGGGGGAAAAATTCCTTCCCAACTCCAAATTTGGCAATCAGTATAAAACCCTGGATCAACTTGTCATGTCCAAAATCTAATACCGATAATCTGTAACATTATTCCTTTCAAGAAAGGCATCCAGGCCCCTCTTGTATTTCTGCAATGAGTCCACCATCACAACATCCTGTGGAATGGAGTTCCATAGTCTTATTGGTTTTACAGTAAAGAGTCCCCTTATATGTGAGTCCATACTGCATCATAGACATGTTTAGGGGTGAATCTAGCCTCTCTGCTGCCTGAGGTGACTTATAGGAAGGCACCCACCCCAAATACCTGGACTGATGATCTTTTCTT
This sequence comes from Leptodactylus fallax, assembly GCA_947044405.1. Taxonomy (NCBI): domain Eukaryota; kingdom Metazoa; phylum Chordata; class Amphibia; order Anura; family Leptodactylidae; genus Leptodactylus; species Leptodactylus fallax. The sequence continues at coordinate 2,135,003 of CAMRHE010000081.1, read as the reverse complement.
TTGGGATAGGGGCCTCCTAATTAAAACTGTAGGCCATGCCCCCCCCCCCCATTTGCAGATCAAAAAAAAAATTCCCTTATGTGGCCCACACACAATATAACGTTCACTTTACTGGCCCCCACAGTATATTATCTCCTTTACTAACCCCCCACACAATATACTGCCCTTTTTTATTTCTGAGTCTGTCACCTTATGGCAGGTGCGGCCATGGACATGCCACATCTCTCCAAACATGCTTTAAGGTCTATTTTCATTACTGTCTTTTCCTGTACTATGCTATTGGAGCATAGAACAGTTACACCATGTACCAGGTGTGAAACATAGCTGGTAAAGAGGACCTTTCACCATCTCTGCCAAGTCCAGCTCTTTGCATTATTTAGTAGGCGCTGCTTCAGTGATTCCAGCACAGTGCCGCTAGTTTTGGTGCCTCATATGCCATTTAGGCTCTGTACTGTCAGAGTGGGCAATGTCAGACAGGAACAGGCAAGGGGTATGACACTGCCCAACCTCTGATTTAAGCTCTGAATCACACCCCCTGTCTGACACTGCCCATCTCACATTAGATTGGCAACCCTATGGGAGCTATAATACCTGCCATATTGATATTGTAATACATATTGCTAACAAATGGCTTAATACCATATTAAACTATACAAAACACCAGAGAACTTTACTGGTTATTTATAGTGTCAGGTATTTGGCAGACATGAATATCTCTATTTATGTTAGTTTTGATCATTTTAAAGCAGTTTCCCTCCAAACCCGAAAGGCAGAACTGCAATAAATACCAATAACTCCTATTTTGTTTGGGTTGACCCATTATAGAAACTCTTAATTGTCACATCGCTGGGGAAACGATCACTGGGTCCACCACTGAACAAGAGAGGGGGGACTGAAAGTCCTATTGAATTGTCCCTGTAAATGAAGTGCCAGGGCGGTTGTTTGACTGGCTTTCCATTCACTACTGAGGGGCTGCCGAGACTGCAATCTGAGCAGCTGCATATAAATGGAGTGAGTGCCGTTCACGGACCCCGATTGAAGTGAAATTTAGCCCCTATCCTGTGGATTGGAGATAATTGTCTGTAATGGGGCAACCCTTTTAAGTGTCCAGGAAGCTGAACTATTGGAACATGCTTGATAGGTTTGTAATACTGGAGAATTGGTGATCACTAATGATTTCTGCTTTTCAGACTGTCTTGGCATGTAAAAAAAATAAAAAAAAATCCACTTTTTAACCTCAAAGAGATAAGGTTATATGCAAATTGACCTGCTAGTGCACTGTGGTTGGCTGGATTTGTCTAGAAATGACTGTCGAAGGAAGTGGGTCAAAATGCCATCTGCAGTTAAAAGGGGCACTAGCAACTGCCTGTAGGTAAATAGGCCAAATCAGGACCCGACCCCAGTGTACTTACAGGCTGATTTGCATATCCATCAAAAGATGATTATTTTTGCTTTGCGTCATCAGTTTCTGGCTATAAAGGTATGTTTCAGCTCCTACTAAAATGCATTTTGGACCTGATAGCCTCCCTTTAAACAACTCTGCATAAATTAGTTTCTTGTATCCTTGTAAGTATGAGGAGCAGAACTTTGGGGATAAATGTAGTTATACTATTATAATTATTATTATTAGTAGTAATTATAATAATAATAATTAATCATTTATATTGTTGCATCAAGTTTTGTAGAACTTTACATAGAGCAATATTGGTGTATAGGGTAACGTAATAGTTGCAAAAGACGATGTAATACAGACAAATGAAAAATTGTATATGAGATACATGGGGATTTTTCAGGATTTCATGGCATTGTATAAACCAGTATACAAAGAAGTATGTTCTGTAGATTAAGAATATACTGTATATTTGTTGTCCATGATCAGTTGTATCGCTAGACATACTGTATCATTTTCTTTGTGTACTGATTCTCCTTCTCAAGTGGAAACAATGCTCTGCTTTGCTTCCTGGATTCACAGGCCAGCACAGACAGTGACAGTGCATCTTCAGTCCTGTAGTCAGAGAATTACAGATGAGCACACATACTGCATGAGGGAAGATGATATGACAAGAGGGGTATTGTCGAGTAAAGAAAGACGACACGCCTTATGCTAACTATTACTGCAGTCTCGGCCACAGAAACTTATTATCCACTATTGGAAACCAACAGATCTCTGTAATAAGAATGAACTTTTCCTATGTGATCAACTGGAATTTATGGCAATGGCACCTGGTGTAAAACTACTATTGATCTTAGGGGAATGTTCCTTCCATGACCAAATAATAATATCTTGAGCCATTAGAACATATGGAAGGTTACCAAGTCACCAAAACAACAGAGACCTGAAAGCTACCTATACACATTGAATATCCACATCCTCTGACAATTAAAAGGGTTTGTCCAGGATTTTTTTTTTATTTATGGATCAGCTGTTTTGGATAGGCCATAAATGAACAATTCCTGGACAGCCCCTTTAATATCTAGAGGGGCTAGAACTCCACCGTACAATGGGATATGTCAAGCATATTTCCCAACTTTTACTTTGGAAAAAGATGGATATTTAAGCCCAACATTGGGAACTTCTAAGGCTGTCTCTAAACTAGATGAGAGTTCCCAATTTTGTGATTTTGCAAGTCACACCACTTTTCAGGATTGAAATTGGTCAGGATTGTCTTGCCGTTTTTCAGCATCGGGACTCTAGAAGATGAAGGGGAGGTGGGTATAGACTGGAGTGGGGATGGGTGAGTAAAATATCAGCTGCTTCTAGTGTCTAACATGTCACTGTGCAGGGACCACGGAAAGAGGGCAATATACTGTGTGGCTGCCAAAACAAAAGTGGGCAATATTATATGTTGTGGCCAAAAGAAAGAGTGATATTATGTTTTTATAGCTTATTGTGTACATTTATTGTGTGAACCTAGTAGTGTGTAAATTCAGATTTTTTTTTTGGTTTGGTGGGGGGAATGGGGTGCCTTTCAATAAGTTGCCTCAGGCAGCAGAGTGACTAGGTAGGAGTCGGTAACAAAACTACCACTGTAGCAGCTGTCATGGGACCTGCAACCTTAGTTTTTGTTTTTTACTAGGTCGGCACCTGCTGGAGTTACTCCAGAAGGTTACGGCCCATATTTACTTACAGATCCCCGCTCCTGCTCATGACCGACTTCACTTCCCCTTTAGCCCTCCAAGTGCCCTGTGCGTCCCATATAACATTACTGACATTGACAGAGTCAGGACGACACGTCACAGCGATGTGATATGGGACTCATGGGACCCCTGGAAGGCTGAAGGGAGAGTGGAGGCAGCCATGGTTAGAAGCAGGGATTGTTAAGTAGGGCCGCAGCAAGAGTATTTGTTGGGTGAACCTCACAAATATGTCCAAACCAAAACTGCTATTATTATTCTCTTGGGTCTCTTTAGATCCCAGATTATAGTGATTGGAGGCCTAGGGGAGGTGATAAAACATAACTAAGAGTGTTATTCACCTCCCCTGGGTTCCAGCTTGTGTCTTCAGGCTTCTTCAATGAATTGGGCCTGTAATTGGGCCTGTGAAATCGTTGAAGAGGCCTGAAGACCAGTGCCAGAGCCAAGGGGAAATGACTAACACTGTTAGTTATGCTTAATCACCTCCCCTAGGCCTCCGATCATTATATACTGAGGTTGGAAGAGACCGCAGAGTATAATAATAGCTCATGGGTGGTGAACCCCAAAAATTTCATGTTCTGCCAAACCCCAAAATTTTTGCAATATTTGCATCTTACACTGTATACAGACATACCCACAATTGGTACCACCCATTTGTCAATTTATGCACGGATTTCTAGTAGGAATAACAGAGTATAGCAGAGCTTTAAGAAAAGATTTCCAGCATTATATGAGGCAATTATTTGCTAAATCAGACATGTCAGTAGAGGTGACAGGTCTTCTTTGTCACCTCAGGCAGCAGAAAAGCTAAAATTGTTAGAAAAGTACATTGTATATTGTGGGCTGGTACCAGGTTAATGTTAACTTTTTAAGCATTTGTGTTTCAAAAAAAAAAAAAAGTCAGGTTGGCAGCAGTTCCCGATCTCCATGGTATATAAGTAGCTGGATACTTTGCATGGTTCAGAGGAATGGTTGCACTCAGCCTGCAGTCTTTTCTGGCTCACTGTCAGTGTTTGGCACAGATCTGAACAGCCCCCTCACCCAGCTGCGGCCTTATAGAAGTCTGTGAATAGGATCTTTCTCTTTCTTTCCGTCTGCAACAACTTCTGTTCGCTCTGCCATCATTAGAAGCCTTTCATAACATGCAGCTTGAGAGACAAGACAAGAAGGGGGTTGCTTGTTGCCAGCTCTCAGATCTGTGCTAAATTCATATTACAGATCCAGAACTGATGAGAGTAGGTTCATACACATGGAGGATGAATTAGAGGAGACTTTATTCCACTTATTCCTATTGTGCAAGCAACTGGCTGACTCCAGGGCAAAGAAGAACATTACAGAACTAGAAATAGACGAAGGATGGACTTTGTCTGAAATATTTTCATGAACCAAAACTGAAGGGGATCCACAGCGCCACTATTGTAGATGGCTGTATCTAGTTTTACAGTTCAGCCACAGATGAAGCATGGCACTGCTACTGAAAAAACAGATTTCGGCTAAAACCCCACATTGCGGAAATGCAGCTTTTATTGTTGCAGATTTTGTTGTGGTTTTTTGAGAAAAAGCCAGGAGTGGGTTAAGCAGAAGGTAGAAGTATAACAAACTTCCTATATATTTCCCATTCCTTTTGTAAAATTCTTGGCTTTGGTTCAACAAAATCTGCAACAAAAAAAAGCTGTGTTTCCGCAATGTGGGGCCTCAGCCTTCTAGTTGCATGTAGGGGATCTGAGGCTTGCTAAACAAACGAAAGTCACTTGCAGACGATCGTGGGCTAGATCAGTGTGTTATCCGTGTTTTTCCCGGATAGCACACTGACCCATTCATTTCTATGGGCCCATGCACATGACTGTGATTTCCACTGATCAGTGTGCAGACCGAGAGTCCGGGCTGCATATTATAGAGCAGGTCCTACTCTGTTCAGTGTTTGCGGAACGGACTCACCCATAGAAGCCTATGGGAGACTAAAAACGAAGGACAGCACGCTGATGTACTCCGTGTGTCATCAGTGTGCTGTCCGTATTTGTGGACAAGCTAGGGACATCATTAGATGTCTCCTGTGGGGTTTTTTTTTTCGCAAACTCGGATCACACACTGATGACACACTGATGAGACACTGTCCGTTTTTGCGGATATACAGCACTGATGCTGAAGACACACTGAAGACACACTGTCTGCAAAAAAGGAACAATGATTACTAGTTGCGTACTGCAAAATACACACGGTCGTCTGCAACTAGCCTTACGCTAGGTTCACACCTGTGTTCAGGTTTTCGTTCAGGGGGTCCGCTTGGGGACCCCCTGAACAGAAACCTAATCCGCTTAAAAAAGCGGTTACCCGCGAAAACCCGTGGACCTCATAGACTATAATGGGGTCTGCCGGGTTTCTGCTCAGTTTCCGCCCGAAAATGGCAGAAAATGCGGAGAGAAAAGCGCTGCTTGCTGTGCTTTCCTCTCCGCATTTTTCAAGCAGAATGGGGAACTGAATCACCCAACAGAGTTCAGCCACAGGTGTGAACCTAGCCTTAGAGAAAGTCAAGCCTAGGGAAAAACTAGCATGTAAAACAAGAGACGTTACATCAAGAAACTTGGGGAATTATAATTAACCCTTAACCCAATTTGACCACCAAGGTTTTACTGACCTATTAGGACTTTTTTGAAAATAGATGTCACTGCTCTTTGACTGGGCATGTGGTCAATGCGCTCTGTGCCAGGGCAGGTGCCAACAAGCTACTGTGTCTTGGCTAAGGAATTTATATTCAGGGCTGCGTGCTAAATCTTTGCCCCAGGTGAAGAAAGCTTAGCCTCCTATTGCTGTAACTATTATGTTAGGAAAAGCAATTCTCCATAAAATATTACTGCACTAAACATGCATAGATGCAATTGCATGCACTGAATGGCCATGAATAAAGCATGAGCAGACAGGTTATGAGTTTTCTCTGATCACGCGGATGCTTACAGACTAGGGACAATTTCATGGGAAAACAGCTGACTGTTCTACAGTATATGTTTATGGGCTGTGGGAGGAAACTAAAAAAAAAAAGAAAAAACACTAAGGAAACATACAAAGTTAATCAACTCCATAGACTTGATCCAATGATCATGATGTAGCTTGACAGCCAAGCAAGCCAATGTTAAAAAAAACAAAAAGAACATGAAATTCATCTGTTTTTCTAATGGTCTGATTAAAACAGATGCTGAATAGATATGCCGCCACAAACGGACACAGTATGGACGCAAAACGGCAACAAAAAACTACCCAGTTTGCTGTTTTTCATGGCCAAGAAACTCACACCACCTAGTAGCCTATAAAACAAATTATTTCTAAGCTGTGTATATAATAATATCATACCAATTGCCTTTTTTCACAGACTTAAAGGGGTTATTCAGTTATGCAACTTTCTAAGAAATTTTTTATTTCAGCTCCTCTTTTCAAGATATTTGTTAACTGTCCGTAAATGGAAAAGTTCCATTTGCAGGCTGGAAACCTATACAGACCTAGTCCTAGCTCACATAAAAAGTAGTATTATATGGTGGCTATTCAGATGAGTGGGAGACCCTTTCATAGGCCCTATCACGAGACAACCGCTGTAGTAATGACAACTTGGTTTCCCAAAGAGTGAGATTATAATGCCCATGGCGAAGCACAAAACTTGTCCTATGCTTCCTTTCTCCCTCCTGCACTGGAAGTTCCCAGGAAGCTGCATGTAACTTCTGGTGACAATATCTATCGCCACAACAGCAGCTTGCACCCACTGAGAACTGTAGTGTATTTTAATGGTCTGTTGAGCGGAGCGTTGTATTTGTTGTGTGCCTATAATATGTGTGTGAAGAATATCGCCTCGCCCAGCCGCCTGGCACGCCTGCGATCAAACTTCTTTCTTAACCTCCCACTCACACACCGTGAGTAGACCGGGTCATAGGATAAAACGAAATGAGCGATATAAATTTTATATATTTAATAACCCAAGTGGGTCGGTATGGATTAATAGCATATACAGAAATATACAATATTAATATGATCAAGCATAAACATACAAGCAAAAGTGCGATGATACCATACAAAACAAAGTAAAAGGGAAATAAAAGTTTAGAAAAGATACCTGAGCACACAGCTTTGTCCTAGCTGTCTCTCTTCCATGCTCAGCACAATGAATACTTGTAGTCCGTTTCTCTAGGCCACAGCAGAGTTTTGGGCCTAGGGCGCAAGCTTAAGCAAGTTGCATAAAACAATCCTTCTACATGCTGTCCAGAACTAGGCCCTCAAAGCATTCCTCAGTAGGGCAGGCCCTCTCATCTTCTCCCAGATCAGAGCTCCTTACTGCCTCTTTGCTGAATGACCCCCGAATCCAGGTCTGCCCACTGCATATGGCTAGTGCTCCACCCACCCCTTGCTCCCAGGCAGCCCCCCTTCTCCCACCTTTGCAGAACCCTTGGAGAGAAGGGTGAAGTTAAGGCTTGCTATCCCCCATCCCATCTGGCCAGGGATAATAAAAGTGCCTGGCTATAGCAAGCCATCTCCAATGAACACACATAAAACCAGTGAAGCCTATCGTCCAGCAATGTGGACTCCACTAAAGCACCGCATTCCAAGTGGGGGAAGGACTGACCTAAGCAAGTAAAACACACTTCCAAGAAAGATATAAAACTGAGGGTCGGTTCATCACACCTCCCCCTTTTAGAGCGTGTCGGGAGGAAGGACAATCCTAAGATCGCCTTCCGCGGACACCTTGGCGGCCTCACCCCGCCGGGACCTGCGCTGGTCCCTGACCATATTCCTGGCGTACTGATACCCTCTTCCTCTCCTGTCTGAATGGAGACTCTTCTAAGGTTCAGGCTCGGAATTAAGTAGACCTGGCTACCTCCTGCTTGCTCTGGGTCCCTCCGACCCACACTCACAACCCCAGGCCCTTGTGGTACCGGTGCTGAGACCCCATCCCGGCAGTCTCCGCCCACCTGGCTACCCCCGGCCTGCACTGGGACCTCGTTGTGAGTGCTGGCATCCCGCAGATCCACACTCGCAACCCCAGGCCCTTGTGGTACCGGTGCTGAGACCCCATCCCGGCAGTCTCCGCCCACCTGGCTACCGCCGGCCTGCACTGGGACCTCGTGCTGAGTGCTGGCATCCCGCAGATCCACACTCGCAACCCCAGGCCCTTGTGATACCAGTTTAGAGACCCCTTCCCGGCAGTCTCTCAGGGTCTCTCCCACACTAGTCGCTAGTTGGGAGAGTTCTAGGGGATTCTGCACCTCCCCCTTTGCTTCCAAACCTAGGGGCACCTCTGGTTCTGGCACAGGTATGTTTGGACCCTGTCGTCCCTCCCAGACGCCTTGCCCCTTTGGGCCTACACCCTGTTCCTCCTGTACTTGGGTGGGTGATGGTGATACCTTGGGCAAATGACTGAGATTATGCTTCCCCAAACCATCCCTCCACAATACATTGACAGGTAATACATTTGACACACCCCCTTCTTGGGTCCCACCTCCAGCACCCCATGCCGTCTGCACTTGGGCCATGGGCACGACTGGCACACCTTGGATGGCTGTTTTTCCTTCCCAGGACTCTTTCACAAGAGTTAGGGGCCCACGTACACGTCTCCCGTACAAGAGCTCAAAGGGGGAGAACCCCGTTGAGGCTTGCGGCACCTCCCGGTAAGGAGACAGCAGGTGCGGGAGATAAGGCTCCCAGTCGCGCCCGTGGGACTCGACTAACATCCTGGGCATCTGCTCCAGGGTGCCATTGAACCGTTCACACAGGCCATTGGTCTGTGGGTGATACGGGCTGGACACCAGCTGTTGCACCTCTGTTACCTTACACAGGCCTTGCATCAAGGCAGACGTGAACTGGGTACCTTGGTCTGTGAGCATCTCTCTGGGAAATCCAACACGGGAGAAGATGCCTACCAGAGCCTTGACCACTACATCAGCCCGGGTGGAAGACAGCGCGACAGCTTCCGGGTACCTAGTAGCGTAGTCTACTACCGTTAATATGAAACGTTTCCCGGTGCGGCTGGGAATGGACAGGGGTCCAATGAGATCCACAGCCACCCGCTGGAAAGGTTCAGTTATGATGGGCATAGGTATCATTGGTGCTTTGGAGGCTTGCCCAGCCTTGCCCATACTCTGACAAGTGTCACATGAACGGCAGTATTTAGCTACATCTGTCCCCATCTTATGCCAGTAGAATAAGTGGCTGAGGCGAGCCTTGGTCTTAGCGATCCCCAGGTGGCCTGCCAGCGGAATATCATGAGCAATCCACAACAACTCCACCCGGTAGGGTTGGGGTACCACCAAATGTTTCTCCCTGAGCCGACTTTCTTTTCCCTTTGTGGGGATCGTTTCCCGGTACAACCTCCCTTGCTCCCAGTACACGCGGTCCTTGTCCGACTCCAAGGGAGGTTGACCAGCACGCTCCTTCAATGCATCCAGACTGCGGTCAGCTTGGACAGCGTTCCTGAACTCCTGACTGGAACCAGACAGAAGAGATGTGCATGTCATATACCCGCCGGGCTCCCCCCGGCTCCAGTGTGGGGAGGCTAGTCACGGCGGCCTCAGTGCCATCTCTGGGTGACAGAGGGAACGGCTCAGGGGTCGGAGCGCCTTCCACCCCTCTAGCACTCTGGCTGCGGGTCACCACTGCAATACCAGCAGTCCGTTCCTCATCTGGATCGGCCCTGAGATCCCCGTGATCCACCTGACCACCTGGCACATTGTCCTCAGTTGGGGTTGCCCCCAGCATCTCAGAAGAGCTACCCTGTAAACCTGCAAGGCAAGAATTAGCAATTACATTGACATTGCATTCATTCATTGATTCACAGTGAACTGCATGGGGGAATGGCTGAGCCAGGGTCACACTGAGGGGGCTCTCATCACCCGCAGATGTGGGCGGGGCTACAGCCAGGTCAGCATTCCACAATGCCTCATTCACATGCTCACTGATTACTTTAGCTGGACACACAGCAGGGGGAAACAGGCAGCTGACCCCTCCCTCTGCCTGTGTGACAGGCTTCATCACCTCATTAAAATCATCCTTCAGTACAGACATTTTGTCACAGCGAGGTGGGGCTGCTCCCACCCCATATTGGGACACCAAGGGCCCCAAATCTCTTCCCAATAGTACATTGGCAGGCAGATCAGACACTAGCCCCACATCACGCATCCCTTTTCCCGCACCCCAGTCCAAATGGACGCAAGCCATGGGCACAGTTACGCGTTCTTGTCCAATACCCTTCAGGGTCAGAGTTTTTCCAGGGATAATACTGTCCGCAGGGACCAAGTCAGGTTGCACCAGAGTAATCTGTGCCCCAGTGTCCCGAAATCCCATGACCACTTTACCCCCCACAATGACCTGTTGACTGTTGGCATTGGATTGCAACCCCCTCCCTCCCCACCAAGTATACAGATGAGCCAGCTGCCGTGGCTGGGGAAACAGGGGGGTTCTTAGAGCGGTTGGGGCACTCCGCCTTGAAATGTCCTGGCTGGTTACAGGCATGACACCGCCAGACCTCTCCTTGGGATTTAGAGGGGGTCCCCGGGGCGCCCAGAGTTCTTGGGACAGGGGAAGTAGAGGGGGCACCCGGGACAGAGTTTGTCTTACCCCACTTGGAGACCGCAGGCTGTGGTGAACTCCAACTCTGCCCCTCCTTCCCGCTTGAGGGTCTCTGCAGTGTGGCTCCTCTCTTGATCCCTTGCTCCCTGGTAGACACATAGTCGTCAGCAATCTCTGCAGCCTTGTCTGCTGTCTCGGGTTTCCAATCACACACGAACTGGCGGACCTCCAGAGGGCACACCTGGAGAAATTGTTCCTTTATCATAAGATCCCCAATTCCCTCAAACGTGGTGACAGTAAGTCCTTTGATCCACTGCCAGAACGTAACCTGTAAGTGGTGCAGAACATCCGCATAGCTCTCTGTGGGACCCCGCTGGATATTCCGGAACTTTTTGCGGTACACCTCCGGCGTGAGCCGGTATCTCCGGATCAGCGCCACTTTGATGGTCTCATAGTCCGCGTCCACTGGTAAGCTCGTGGAAACATCCAGGCCTTTTCCCTTCAGCCGGGGAGACAGGTAACAGGCCCATTCTGCCTGGGGAATATGATGCTGCTTACACACCCTCTCAAATCCCCGCAAGAACGAGTCCAAGTCCCCTTTATCTTCCAAAGTTCCAGCTTTTTTAGCTCAAGCTGATGCTCCAACTCCGCCCGACGCTCTGCAGCAGCGGCCTCTCTCTACGCCTGGCGCTCTGCAGCTTCTCGGTACTGGTGAATCACCTGCAGACGGGCGCTATAGTCACTGGCGTCTATCTGCTGTAAGGCCATTTGCAAGTATAAGTCCGTTACCCCCACAGAACTGGGGCTACTGGTCCCTCCAGGCACAGTTACCTCTGGGGTCCGGGCACCTGCGGAACCATCTGGCATGGTGATGTTTTCTGGTGCCAGCCTCTCAGGACTTTGCTCCGCCTCCTGCATGGCTATGGTAGCTTCCATATCTGCCATCTCCTGGAGTTCAGCAGCAACCAAGTCCTGCAGACGTTTGGTTATGCTTCTGGTCCCACCAGCCATCCACTGGAAGCCGTTGCCAAATAAAAGATAGGACAGAAAAAAGAAGAAGGGAGGGAACAGTACTGTACCAAACTTTCACCGTATTTTAAGCTTGATCTCATACCGCGCTCGTTCCATAGGATTGCCGCAATCACCAGTGTCTGCGTGATACCACACCCACACACTGTTACCCTAATATCCCACAACGCTGCCACCACTGTGAAGAATATCGCCTCGCCCAGCCGCCTGGCACGCCTGCGATCAAACTTCTTTCTTAACTTCCCACTCACACACCGTGAGTAGACCGGGTCATAGGATAAAACGAAATGAGCGATATAAATTTTATATATTTAATAACCCAAGTGGGTCGGTATGGATTAATAGCATATACAGAAATATACAATATTAATATGATCAAGCATAAACATACAAGCAAAAGTGCGATGATACCATACAAAACAAAGTAAAAGGGAAATAAAAGTTTAGAAAAGATACCTGAGCACACAGCTTTGTCCTAGCTGTCTCTCTTCCATGCTCAGCACAATGAATACTTGTAGTCCGTTTCTCTAGGCCACAGCAGAGTTTTGGGCCTAGGGCGCAAGCTTAAGCAAGTTGCATAAAACAATCCTTCTACATGCTGTCCAGAACTAGGCCCTCAAAGCATTCCTCAGTAGGGCAGGCCCTCTCATCTTCTCCCAGATCAGAGCTCCTTACTGCCTCTTTGCTGAATGACCCCCGAATCCAGGTCTGCCCACTGCATATGGCTAGTGCTCCACCCACCCCTTGCTCCCAGGCAGCCCCCTTCTCCCACCTTTGCAGAACCCTTGGAGAGAAGGGTGAAGTTAAGGCTTGCTATCCCCCATCCCATCTGGCCAGGGATAATAAAAGTGCCTGGCTATAGCAAGCCATCTCCAATGAACACACATAAAACCAGTGAAGCCTATCGTCCAGCAATGTGGACTCCACTAAAGCACCGCATTCCAAGTGGGGGAAGGACTGACCTAAGCAAGTAAAACACACTTCCAAGAAAGATATAAAACTGAGGGTCGGTTCATCACAATGTGTCTGACTGTGAGCATCTTATACATAAAGTTACTATTGTCCTGTCTGGCCAGGCTCCATTTCATTTCCATCTTACTATAGGCTATCTTGTAAGGATGCTCTGTGCTTTATATTGGATCAATTGATCTCCAGAGGTTTTTGCTTTACAGTCTGCAAATCTGATGTTGCTGTGGTCAGACTTTACTATGGACTGAACATATCATGTTAGATTCCATAGAAGTATATCACACCCTTTCTCTAATATCTGACATCCTCCTCTTCTACCACTTTAACAAATGCGCAGTGTGTGCAGGAAGCTCTCAAATAATTAACATTGTGTTCATATGAGATTTTCCTCTCTTGGGATTTTGCATTGAGCAATATACAATATCCTCATGGCCTTGTGGGCCTCATATGGAATAAGTAATGCTGACAAAAACATTCATCCATAAAAAAAAAACTGGTGAGACTACTGGTTATTTTCTAATGTGCTGTAAAAATGTGGTTCCTTGTGGGCAACACCTCTACTATTTGTCTGCACTAATTTTTATAGACCATGCAGATTTACTAATACTGTCTAAGGTTAAGGCCCCATGTAGCGTCCCGCAGCAAAAAAAGCACTGTGGGAAAAACCGCGGTGGCAACGCATCATGGTTCTTTCTGCAGCCCTTTGCACAGAAATTTTGCAGAGGTTTCCTCTGCAGACTTTCTGCTTCAATTATACCTATAGGTAAACCGCCGACGTTTCCATAGGTATAATTGACTTGCTGCAATTTCCAAGACTGGGATGGTTTTGGAAATAGCAGCGTGTCTGCTGTGCGTATTTTACTACAAAGTGGGGATGGGATTTGCTAGAATCCCATCCACTTTGCTGTGACTGTAAAACGTTGCGTTTTTTCCAGGGCGTTTCCACCACAGTCAAAGACGGCATTTACGCTACGTGGGGCCCGGGCCTAAAAGTAAGACAATGCAAACACAGGGGTCAATTTTTCATGCATTGTATGCCGTTTTCTGGCATACAAGTCATATCAAAAGTTGCCATTTTGGTGCAGGCCATTTGTGTCTAATCTAACTTTACATTTAACACCACCTATTAGTTGGCTTAGTTTCTGATAAAAAAACTGTGCCAAAACTGTGGTGACACTTAAGCTTGCCCCTTTTCTGGTAAGCCCCATACACTTATTGGGCAAGGAGAACGTGCCTAAACCTTTAACAAATGTGTTGCAAAGCATGTTCTTCAGTTTTTGGCACAAATTGTATTTTCTACAATAAATCTGCCCCATTGCATTGACATAATCCTAAATCATTGATGTCCATAATTTGGTTTGAGAAGAGGACACTGTCAAAGCTATTGCTACTTTCTCTCTGGGGAATATGTCATAGTGTGGCATAGTAGGGGCAGAAGATACTTGGGAAAACATGTAGGTGGGCTTATTACTTATCTCGCTACCAGTAGGTGGGTACTCTTTTCAGTTGGTGGTCCTCCCTCTTTCATGTTTGGTCCTTCTGCTACATACAGTACAACAATAAGTGTATAGTGTGTAGGCATCATAGTATGTCAACTACCGCACATTCTCAATTTTCTGGGCTTGTAAATGGGACACGTGACAGACAATACTGGTAACTTCACAGCTGTTTTCTTTTCTAACTTTTGTCAATGACCTTTGTGTAATAATTGGTACTCCTTTGCATTATGTAATGACAGAGCTATAAAGAGCTTAGAATTTACAGTTGCATTCATACCCTGTTGCCTAAGAATCCCCCTTTACCACATAAGAGAACAATAGTATTATAAAAAGGCAATAGAGAGGGTTTCGTGATATCAAGGCATGAGAATGTAATAACTGTAGACTGGATTATATAATTACTACTATATGATTTATTATATCGACAGTATACAATGGCAAGTATTGATTCAGGCCCCATTATGTGCATGACAGAGTTATGTGCAGTAGGCTTTACAGCGGCACACAGTAGTAGTAGTAGTAATAGTAGTAGAAGAGTAATACAGAGCCGCAGGGACTTTGTGTGCTGCCACATGGTGCTCTAGTGAGTGCTGTTTATGGGTATTTGTAATGGGGATTGGATATGTGGACCCACTGTGCCACCCACCGGAGGGGTACTGGGATAGGTGGCTGATGACCAGGGACCAGGCAGACTCTGGTATGTGGCACCAGAGGGTACAGGCAGAGGGATAGTTGGGAACAGGCCAAAGATCAGTGGCAGGCAGCAAAACGAGTTCATAGGCAAGGCAGTGGGTCAGGGCAGGCAGCTCAATCAGGTTCAGTAGTCCAGGACAGGCTGAGGTCATACACGAGTTGACAGCAGAACAGAATCAGAAGCGTGGTCAATAACCAATAATCCAAATACAGCGTAGTACAGAACCCTCGCATTATCAGAAGCAGCAGATTCAATATTGCGTGGGCATGGTTCAGTGGGCTGAGCAGACTAACGTTAAATTCACACGTAAGGAATTTGCTGCCAAATCCTTCTCAAATTCTGCCTGAAATCTGCCTCCAATTCATTGCAATGGGAGGTAGTAGTGGATTTTTTCTGCTAGTTGATTCTATCATCTAGTGGAAAAACAAGCGTCCTGCATGTTCTTCAGGTGGATTCCGCCTGAGAACTCCTATTGAAATTAATGGAAGGCAGAAAAATACACCTTTTCCATCAGCGCGGAATTTGTCAAAATCCACTAGAGGAATTTGGAAATTGACCCTATCCAATAAAGGAAAAATTCAGTGGAACTCTTCTCCAAATTCGCTTCAAATTTAGTGTCAGAATCAGCTTAAGTCTGGGGCCCATGTGGCGTAAACGCCGTGCTTTGGCCGCAGTGGAAATGCCACAGCAAAAAGCGTTTTACATTGCCTGCAAAGTGGATGAGATTCTAGTTAATCCCATCCGCACATTGCAGAAAAATACGTGCAGCATGTCAATTATATCTACGGAAATTAGGGTGGTTTTCCTATCAGTATAATGTAAGTAGAAAGTCTGAAGAGGCGCTGTGGCCCGCTATGTGGGGCCTTAGCCTAAAATTCAGCATCAAAATCATTGTCAGTTTTTAACAAGCAGAAAAAGTCTTCTTCAAATTCCTGAAGCAGAAATTTTCTGCTTGCCAAATTCAGCGTCAAATTCATACCTGTGAACTTAACCTAACGCTAAGGCACCACGTTGCGAAAAATATGCATTTTTTTGTAGATTTTGCTGCGTTTTATTTTGAGCCACAGCCAAGAGCAGAAGGGAAAAGTATAAGTGCTTCCTTTACATTTCCTATTCATTTTGTAGCCACTCCTAGGTTTGGCACAAAAAAAAAAAAAAAAAAAAACGCAGCAAAATCTGCAACAAAAAAAAGTTAATTTCTGCAACGTGGGGCCTAATATAGGCAAAAGCTGCTTGGGATTGTCTGAGGAGTGTACGCAGGTGAGTTCATTAGGCCTTCAGGGCTAGATCAGGTACTCCACAGAAGGGAATATACAGGGAGTGTTGGAAAACACATGGTGTGAACTGGAGACAAGTCGTTGGTAGCGCTTGTTAGGAGAGCAAGCATGACAACGGACGCAGACCGTTACAGTATTTTAGGTCTTTTTTCCTAGAAGCAGTACTTCTAGTGGAAAACACTGCCATAACAAAGCACACAATGGATAATGGTACTTTATTTTTTTTCCTGTGGGAATAGTACAAAATTCAACATAAAATAAAATCTCTATAACTTTTTATGAAATGTGAGGCATACACTGGTACAGGAAGGCTCTGCACATTTCTATGGCTGCCCTATTGTAGCTCTATATAACAAAATAACTATTCTGCTGCCATGTACACAAGGTTTTGTACTGGAGCTCAGACTTATGCTACATCTCTGGCTCCACATAATGGCTCAGTGCCGCATTGTATACCCTAAGGCTGAGGCCCCATATGGAAACGCAGCTGTTTTTGTTTCAGATTTTGCTGCGTTTTTTTGAGCCAAAGCCATGAGTTGATTCAGCAGAATGTAGAAGTATAAGAACTTCCTATATATTTCCCATTCCTTTTGTAGCCATTCTTGGCATTGGCTCAAAAAAACCCAGCAAAATCTGCAACAAAAAAAGCTGCGTTTCCGCAATGTGGGGCCTCAGCCTAAGGGTATGTTCACACCTGCGTTATTTAATCCATTCTTCTGTTTTGTCGTAAAAAAAGAAGAATGGATTAAACAACAACTATATTGGGGTCTTTTGTTTATCCATTGTTTTCTCAGGCTTGTAAGATTTTTGGCTGTGATATTAGACTCTGCGTTGGCACCTCTGAACACAGCCACCAACGCAGATGTGAACATACCCTTATTCTGAACTCAATCCATCATACTGTGCCCTAGAAAAAGAGTTCATATAATACCAGACATGACCATCTCTTTCATGGTATGTATTGCAGTCTAACCATCACAGCTGCCTACAAATCTCATTGACTGCCCCACTTTCAAAGCCCTATATAGCAGCCTAAAATCAATAAAATGAAACATTTCTAAAACTCTGTTCAATTCCAGATAATAATGACCTTGGTCTTAAATGTTCCTGACCACTTAAATGCTCGTACCAAGAAGCCCCCTCATTGAATGACCTAGTAAAGAGCTTTCCTGGGGCTAATGCACACAGCATAGTTTCTATATAGCACAGCATTGCTGCCATTGAACGATGTCTCATAATGGGCAAATGACTGACACAGTTAACTGCAATAAACACTACAAAGCTATTTAGACTGACATACACCCAAGCAGTAATATTCACTCTATTTAACTTCTGCCACATTATACCCTGAGACCACTTTTTCTAGCACTTTAATAGGTTTGGTATTTTTGTTGCTTGGCACACGTTATCGGCAGGAAGTCTACAAGTCTAAAAAGAACACTCACTTAGTGCTGAGACTATGTGGGTACACTACCTACTCTCGCACGCACATGCAAACTGTCCTGCTATTGGCTTTGCATAGTAAGGCTACATGTACATGACTGTAGAGGTTTTTACAGTCTGCAAATACTGGTCCGCAATCTTCAAAAAAACATGTCTGCATTGAAGAAGTATGTCATCCGCAATAACAGATCCAAAAAAAGACTTGTATGATCCCCTAAACTTTTATCTGTAAGTCTGCTGCAAATATGGACAAGAATAGGACCTAGTTTCTACAGCCCCGACACTGATCATTAAAAACTACGGACATGTGTATGTGATCATGGAAATGAATAGGTCTGTATACTATCCACAATTGTGGACAATATATGGGAAACAACTATTGTTGTGTGCATGGGGCCTTAAGCTGGGTATAGCAGCTCTGGCATTATATGCAAACTG
This sequence comes from Leptodactylus fallax, assembly GCA_947044405.1. Taxonomy (NCBI): domain Eukaryota; kingdom Metazoa; phylum Chordata; class Amphibia; order Anura; family Leptodactylidae; genus Leptodactylus; species Leptodactylus fallax. The sequence goes on along the minus strand of CAMRHE010000081.1, from coordinate 2,116,977 downwards.
TGTGTGTGTCAGGAGCAGGGAAACTGGTGTATGTACACAAGAATTCACGCTCTGGGTTACCAATCATACCCATAGGCATGATTACAAAGATGCCTGTATGACGCCTGACCCCCATCCAGAGTGTTAGTCGGCCACAATGGGTGTGATTGATACTCTAGTAGGATGAGAAAGGTTGTCATCCACTGTATAGAACATTGGTGAGAACAAATCTGGAATATTGTTTCTAGTTCTGGAGACCCCACCTACAAAAAGAAATAGATAAAATAGAATGGATGCAAAGACGGGTTAGAAAAAATGGTGGAAGGTCTGAAGCATAAAACATATCAGGAGAGGCTTATTTGGCATTAACTTCTATTACAGGCTGCTCTATGCATTGTAATGCATTGCATTAGTGATCAGACCCCTAGACCCCTAGGCGGTCTTTTAAATGCAGTGCAAAAAAAAATGAATTAAAAATTCTAATTACTCCCTTTCCTTAGAGCACATCTAAAAGTTAAGAAATACTGTGAAACAGATTCACCTTACGTATCCCAGTGTCCAAAACCACCCAGACTACAAACTTGTGAAAATATTTTTCCTGTATGGTAAATACCATAGTGGGGGAAAAAAACTCAAAGATCCAAACCGCTGTTTTTTTCACTGTTTTGCCTCTGATGAAAATTTGAATAAAAAGTGATAAAAGCAATAGATCTCTAAAATGATATAACTAAAAAGTACATCTGGCCCCACAAAAAAAGACCCCTACGCCCTAGTATATAAATTTGGTATCCCATGAATGGTACCGACCCATAGAATACAGGTGACATGTCCTTTTGGCTGCACAGTGAACGCTATAAAAACTAAGCCCATAGAAAAGTCACACAAATGCACTTTTTCTCCAATTCCACTCCATTCTGAATTTTTTTCCAGCTTCCCAGTACATTGTACGGAATATTAAATGATACCATTATGAAGAGCAATTCTCATATGGCTCTGTAAACAGAAAAATAAAAAAGTTATTGGGTTAAATATGTTAAAAGTCTGAATAAGGTTCAGGATGGGGCGCAATCTAAAATTAGTTTGGGGGAAGCAATGTCAGCAAATATTATTTCACAGAAAGAGTAGTTGAGGCTTGGAACAAACATCTAGCAGATGTACAGTGTAGTTGGGAGATCTACAATAAGTAGTACAATGGTAACAATATAAGGGCAGACTAGATGGACCATGGTGTATTTCCTGCTGTCAGTCTTCTATGTTTTTACGTGCTTACAACAGGAAATGTGTGACTAGTCACAGCAATCGCCCTAGGGTAGGTAATTTGTAGACAGAATAAAAGTCATTTTTGTAGCAATACCCCTTAGTAGGATTTTATACATAGGCATGCTTGTGAAGCACTCGTGTAGAAGCCTGGTACTGAGGGTTTCATAACCAAAATCCACCAGATATGTTCCTTTTAAAACATCAGTCATTCACAAAATAATGCTTTCTAGCCAGGTAACTCAATGCTTTACTGTCTACTTTCCTTTGACCTCTTTCATTGTAATTCTTCATACAAGTGGAAATTTCCAGGCTAGGTAGCAGAAAAAAATAGAATCTGCAGAGATAAAAATTTGGATGAAGATCAACTGAGTCTGTGCCAGTTACCTGCTCTGAGTTTTTGCAAACCCTAAATTTATCTCCATGGAGTCCAAGCTCAAATGAAAATAGAGCAGTCGCTACCATACGGTTGTAAGGCCTAACCGCTTATCTTATACTGACTCCTCACACTAAGACTTGACCCATGGATCTCTCTTAATTCCCTCTACCTCTAAGAGGCTTATCCTATAAACGTCAAAACTAGAAGAGAAGATTATCTTTTCAACCGGCAGTCAGTGCTAGAGCACATAGAATAAACTTGCAAATTGCTATGTGTAGCTGCATTATCTAGCTATCTAGGAAGATAACAAGTAACCATGGGGCCCCTAAGCCACTCCACCATGATCACTTTCAGAAGAAAGTTCCACTTTATACATGTAGGGATTATGATGTTCCATTACAGCGAAAATGCAAGAGTAACTGTGGGGCTGTTACGTCCTCACCCGTTTGAACTCCTGTGCCGTCCTCTGGCCGCATTGTACGGCGCAGGAGGCGTGTCCATATACAATCCTCTGCTCCTGTTGTTTTTGCACAGCTGAGTATTTGTTGCAGTGTGTCAGTTCAGCCAGTGCTATTGTCCTCTGGTAACTATGGAGTTGACTTTTGTGTGCTTGTGATTGACAGCCTATCTGCCCATAAAGCCTGGGGCGGGTTCTGGACTTCCTTATACAGGCCATCAACCTACACATGGTTGCTGGCTATTGTGTCTCTGACCTTGCTAAGCAGTTATCCTTGCTTCTGTATTGTATTCACTGAACTTTGCTTTTTGGCCTTACTCTTTTGGATTGCGATTTGGTACTGATTTGTCAATCTGGTTTGACCTTGGCTTGCTGACTCCTCTTTTGTGTTATGTTGTCTTGACCTGTTCTGTGTGTCACTTATCTAGAGTAGGGTTTGTTGTCCAGTTGTCCCTGTCATTAGGACAGTTGCGGCAATTAGGTTGGGACACGGAGTGGGCCTAGTTTTAGGGTTCACTGTCTCTGTCTTGCCTTTCTCTAGCAGCCGCTATTAGGAATTACTTACAGGGTCGCATCCCTTTTCCAATACCCTCTTTCACTGGAAATCCTAGGTTCTCCCTAGTTGTTGGGCCCCATAACAGCTATTATACCTGCTACCCTGGTGGTTATGCCCATCAAATTATCTATATATCTATCTATATCTTTTTTTTTATATAACTGTAATTTTATTGAAAAATTTTTCATTAACAAGGAATAAAGAAAAAACAAAAAAACAATAATAATCAAACAAACAGGAAGCATTGAGGTAAATAGAGGCTATCTGCCTCCTCCCCCTTAATCAATATGCATTTAAATTAAGCAGTGAACAAGGGAGGGGGGAATGGAGGGGTTAAGAAGACAAGGGTAGGACCAAAGGGAAGGGGGGGGGGAGGGAAGGAGAGGACTAGAGATCAGAGACCCTGTGATGTACAATACATGTCCCAGGGTGCCCAAATAGCCCCAAAGGCTTCCCGTGAATTATGTAGGCCAGCAGTCAGGTATTCAAGACTCCTCACATCCTTCATTCTAGCCACAAGCTCAAGACTAGATGGGGGACTCACCTTCTTCCAGTTTCTAGCTATGAGAGTTTTAGCTGCAGTACAAAGATGCAAGAAAAGCCTGGATGACTTATTGCTCAGGTGTCCGGGGGGAAGGTTCAGGAGATAAAGAAGAGGGTCAAGAGGAACCTCTTGCAAAAAGAGAGCAGTCGTCAGAGTCCTGACCTCCCTCCAAAAACCGAGGATGAGAGGGCACGTCCAAAAGATATGGTGCAGGGTACCCACCGCAGCTCCACAGCGCCAGCACCATGGGGGAACTAATGGGTTTAAAGTATGAAGGAGAGCCGGAGTATGATACCAATGCATCAACAGCTTATACTGCGTTTCCCTAAACGTAATGCACTGAGATGATTTCTGGGCCCGAGACCATACAATCCGCCACTGTTCCTGGGAGATGGGTTTACCCACCGCCTCCTCCCATTTAAGCATATAGCGATGATTAACAGGAGAGCCTGTAGTTTGTGAGTTAAGAAGTTGGTAAATAGAGGATATAAAGCCCCTAGTGGACGTGCCTGCACAGCAAATCTTTTCAAAAGCGGTGGGGAGTGACACCTTAAGAGACCCATGGAGGGAGCGGACAAAGTGAACCACCTGCAAGTAATGGAACCATTCAGTACCTGGCAGGTTTTGATTAGCTGTAAGATGAGCAAAGGACCTGAATTCCAAGGTTCCAGGGTCAACCATATCAGCAATCCGGTAAAGGCCAGCTTCAGACCACACTTTAGTCATGGCAGAAGTCAGGCTCTCCGGGGAGAAGGGGGTTGTATAGTATGGAGACCATAGATGAGCGCGGGGACATCAGGGAGAATCTAGCACAACAGGTAGACCAGATAGATCTAGTAAACCGAATGGGGCCCAACAGGTACGAGGCAGGGGGGGGTGGGGGGGGGAGCTGACCCACAGAAGCGCGTTAGGATGCATGGGTGCCAGCCATAGCTTCTCTATCTGCACCCATCTGGTGTATGCTGGCATAGCCGCCCAGAATGGGATATGGCGTAAGTGGGCCGCCCAGTAATAATGTAACAGATGTGGGACAGCCATACCCCCAGACCCTCTATCCGCCAGCATAACAGATCTAGGTATTCGGTGTCGTTTTGCTTTCCAGATAAACTGGAAGATATCTTTCTGTAGGTTCCGTAATTCTCCCCGAGGTATCGCGACTGGGAGCGTCTCGAAAAAATACAGTAGCTTCGGGAGGAGAGTCATCTTGACCGCAGCAATTCTCCCCAAAAGGGAGATAGGCAAGGGTTGCCATTTGTCCAATAGGGCTCTCAGCTCACAAAACAACCGCGGGTAGTTTGCCGAGAAGAGGGTCGCATAGGAGGTGGATATATGGACTCCCAGGTAGCGGATAGAGGACTCCCGCCACTGGAAATCGTAATTACTGCGGAGGAGAAGGAGAAGGTCCCGTGGGATGTTAAGTGGGAGTGCCTCAGTCTTCGCGGGGTTCACCTTATACCCTGAGAGATCACCATAGGTCTCTAGCGAGCGCAGCAAGTTTGGAAGGGTAGTATGAGGGGAGGTGAGAGTGAGGAGTACATCGTCCGCGAAGAGAGATATCTTAAATTCCTTATCTTGGACCATGATCCCCTTGATATTAGGGTCTCGCCTAATCTTGGCCGCTAGCGGTTCAATGCAGAGGGCAAATATGATGGGTGACAGGGGGCAACCCTGCCTAGTGCCATTTCGAATAGGGAAGGAGGGCGAAGATGCATGGGGAAGCTTAATTGCTGCTGAGGGTAAGGAGTAAAGGGCCTGGATAGCTGTGAGAAAAGGTCCCGTAAGCCCGAAAGCCTTAAGCGTAGTATGCATAAACGACCAATTTATGCGGTCAAAAGCCTTTTCAGCGTCCAGGCTCAAGAGAAGGGCCGGGGTAGAATAATGATTGGCCACCTCCACCAAATCCACAGTCCTCCTGGTGTTGTCACCACCCTGACGACAGGGGATGAATCCCACCTGGTCCTTATGGACAAGCAGAGGGAGCCAAGCATTCAGTCTATTGGCTAAGAGTTTGGTGAAAAGTTTCAGGTCCGTGTTCAGCAAAGCAATCGGTCGGTAGTTAGCACAATCCTGCAAGTCCTTACCCGGTTTAGGGACCAATGTGAGTAGTGAAGAGAGCATAGTCGGGGGTATAGGGGAACCTGAAAGGAAGGAATTGAAGAGGGACAATAGATGAGCAGAGAGTTCACCCTGGAAAACCTTATAATAATTGTAAGTGAACCCATCTGGGCCTGGGGCTTTCCCATTTGGGAGGTCCCTCAGGACCCCTTCTAGTTCCTCCCTGGTGATGGGGGTGTTCAGGGAGGTTAAGGCCTCAGGAGGAAGGCGTGGGAGACAACAATCCTTTAAATAGTCTTCCAGTAGTGTTGAGTCATCCCCAGGGAGTAGTGCTCGTGGGGGGGGGGAAGTCATACAGCTTAGAGTAGTAAGAGTGGAACGCCAGCGCCACAGCATCAGGGTGATGTTGAAGAGTACCCGCGGGGTCACGGACAGAGTGTGGTGTGGAAGAGGCCCGATGATCTCTGAGGGTTCCTGCCAGGAGGGTATGAGATTTATTACCTCGTTCAAAAAACCTCTGACGGGTATAAAGGAGAAGTCGTTCCACATGGCGGGTCTCCAAATCACGGAGGTCCGCCCGGGCCAGGACCAAACGGCGAAGAACCCCCAGGGATGGATGCGCTGCCAAAGTCGTCGTAAGGGACCGAATACGGGCTTGGAGGAGCTGTTCCTGGGCCTGTCTGTCCCTTTTAAGCCTAGAAGCCAATGCGATACAGCATCCTCTCATGACCGCCTTATGGGCTTCCCAGAGAATGGCAAGAGAGTCTACCGAGCCTAAGTTGTCCCTAAAATAATCTATCAAGTGTGTGCGCAGGGTCTCGAGGGAGGTCGGCGATTTGAGCAGTGTTTCGTTAAGACGCCAATGACATTGGCGAGTAGGCACTGGAGTCGTAGATAAGGTAACCACGACTGGGGCATGATCAGACCAGGTGAGAGGGCCAATGTTCGTGTCCCTAAGCAAACGAAGAGCGGGAGCATTTCCAAAGAAGTAGTCAATGCGGGTGTGAGTGTTATGAGGGTGAGAAAAGAAGGTGTAGGAGCGCGCCGTAGGATTGTCCACTCGCCAAAGGTCATACAAAGAGTGGGCGCGGATCAGCCTGCGGAACTCCCTTGCAAGTTGGGCCAACCTATGGGGGGTTGGGCCCTGGGGTAACGCCAGACGATCCGCCCGTTCAGAGAAGACCATGTTAAAGTCTCCCCCCACCAGCCAAGCTGATGGTGGGAGAGCGCGCAGACGGGAGAATACCCGGTGCAAGAACGGGATCTGCGCTGAATTGGGGGCATAGACATTGCATAAAACAATCGGGGCACCATAAAGGAGCCCCTCCAAGATAACAAACCGGCCACCTGGGTCTATGTGGGAAGTCGTCACTGTAATTGGGCAGGATCGAGAAAGAAGGATAGCCACCCCAGCTCTGCGTCGATTGTGGAAGGCCGAAAAAGCTACGGGAAAATAATGCTTAGCGAAGGCAAAAGTACCAGCGCGGTCAAAATGAGTCTCCTGAAGAAACGCCACATCCGCTCGTAAGGAGCGGAGTTCTCTAAGGACATGGCGCCTTTTAATGTTGGAACCCAGGCCCTTGACATTAATTGTCACGCACCTAACCATTGGGACCCAGGATTGGAGGACAGTGGCGGATTGCAATAAGCTCACCCATCTCACATGACGCTGGCAAGTTTCCCTCGGAGAGGCAAAAGGGCAATCCACAAACAGGAACCCAAAGTCGAGGCAGGGTCTCTAGATCAGGGAGGGGGGGGGGAAAGAGAGGGAGGGAGGGAGGCAAAAGACATCATAAATGACAAAGTAAAAATAAAAACAGTTAAACAATACTTTGTGGGCGAGGCTAAGTCACTCGCCTGGGGACCAATGAGGGCAGCCAGAGGTCCAATCAGGATCAATGGCCGCACAGTCCAAGTATCCCCTTAGGGGGGAGAGCGTGGACAGGAGGTCGGAGGGGAGGCGGTGGATCCCCAACCACCAGTAAAAAGAAGGAAGGAAGGGGAGTCACCGGAACCCCACCCCGCCCCACTCCGCTAAAACAATCCAATAATAAGCATAATAGATGAGACCCGTAGACCTAAAAAAGAGAAGCAAACATAACATTAAGGCATGCAGATTCCAAAGCACCACCGAGAAAAGGGAGAACGTCTCAAGGGGGGGGCAGCCTCCTCAGGGATCAGTCTCCAGCCGGGGCCTCCGAGTGGTCACCACCGCGGAGGATGCATGACGTCGTCTGGGCTCCAATCGTTGCCAAACCGGTGGTGGGGGAGGGGGTGGAGAGAATAGCTCCCAGTCTGTTAAATCCGGCAGGGGAACATCCAATAGGTCACAGAAGAGAGGCAAATCCGCAAAGGAGCGAAGCGTAGCGGAGCGACCATCCCTACGAGCAATGAGAGCAAACGGAAATCCCCACCGGTAAGGAATTTGGTGCTCCTGAAGAATCTGGAGGAGGGGTCGGAGATGGCGGCGTTTCTGGAGGGTGATTAACGACAGATCCTGATAGAATTGTAGTGGAGCTCCCTGAAACTCAAAGTCTTTGAGTTTGCGCACTTTGCTCATTATAGCCTCTTTAAGGGTGAAGTCGTGGAGGCAGCAGATGACATCACGGGGTGTGGCGGAAGATCCTCTGGGTCGAAGGGCTCGATGTGCCCTATCAAACTTAATTTTGTGGGACGGGGGCTCCTGCAGTATAGTGTTGAAGACAGCCTCCAGCAGAACAGGCAGATCCTCAGATTGGTCAGCCTCTGGGAGTCCCTTGACGCGTATATTGTTGCGCCGGCCCCTGTTGTCAAGATCCTCCAAGTGGCGTTGCATGTCCCGTATAGCTGAACCCTGTTCAGTGGTAGTATCATGCAGTGAGGCAACATAGTCCCTGGTAGTGTCATGGTCATTCTCCAGCGTGTCCATTCGGTTAGCAATGGAGTGTAAATCAGTGCAGAGGGTAGCAATTTCAGATCGGAAGGATGCTGTGATTTCCGCAACCATACTTTTAAGGTCTTGTTTAGTAGTAAGTTGAGGAAGAAGGTCCGCCATGGATGATGGTGCTGAAGATGGGCCTGGGATACAGCTCTGGGGGTACAGGACTGGAGGGGGGGAGCCATAATCCTTGGGAGTGCGGGGCAGAGGAGCCCCTACGCCAGCGTCCCTCACCACGCCATCCCCCTCTGAGCCATGGAGGGGGGGGGGTGATGGGGGAAGATAGTAGCCGGGGGGCCACAGAGACCAGCTCTGTGGCCACAGGCTGCAACTCATCAGCGGTGCAGGAGGGAGCAGAGCCACTGACCTCAGAACTCCTTGAGAAGCTGGAAACATCCGGGGTCCTCTCATGCCGCTCTGCCAGGAGTGCTGGTGAAGCAGAATGTAGTTGCTGGGACATCCCAGGGTGAGGAGACTGTGGGAGTACTCGTGCTGGGGAAACTCTGGGTTGCCCAGGCGCCGACAGGGATCTCTGTTGAAGCGGCGCTCCGCTGGCTGACAGGGGGAGCGCGGGAGGAGAGAAGCTGCGCTGTGACCCCTGTGCCTGGAGAGCGGAGGAAATCCAAGATGGCCGCCCCGCAGCAGCCTGGCCCGGTAGAGAAGGCCGCTGGGCCAGAAAGGCATCCAGGGTGGCCCCCCCAGACCTCTCCCCGGGCTCTGGGGTGCCCGGGGCCACCTTCCTCGGTAAGCGCTTGCCCATACTGCGCTTGCTGAGGGGTCCACGGGTCTCAGTAGCGAGCGGAGGAGCGGAGAAGGACCTGCGCGCGTGCTACTCCATGCGCGTCCAGGCCACGCCCCATCTATCTATATCTAATGACTGATAATCTAATAGGCAAAGGAAATGAATAGAGGACTTACTTGAAGCTCCTGGGCCCCAGTGCAAAATCTATAACTTGTCATTTAAAATACTGGTGCCCAGGTTTTGACTGGCCCACAGGTGAAGATGTGAATCCCCCAATGGGTCCCTGGGCCCTGGTAGGCCCACAGCTCACCCTGGCATGGCACAGTACACTCATTGTACTTCACACAGATACTCGTTGTACATCATCTCTACCCAATTTCTTTTTAATTCTGTAGACACATTGGGTGGCTGACAAGCACAGACAAGCCAACCAGTATCCTTTCTCCAGTGCCTCATCTTCTTAATCACATTGCAGGGGCCTCAATCACCAATCATCCTGCAGAATCTTGCCGCTGCCCAAGGTCTACTGCTGTGTGGGAACATATCCCAGCTCACAGATCTAAAAGGGCAGCTGGCTACTGACAGGATCCCAGGAAAAACAAGAGCTAGGCAACAAGCTACTACCCAAAAAAAATGTAAAATGACTTTAGGAGGTTGAGAATGAGTGTCAGGTAATTTTTGCATGTAGCTGTATAATGGATCCCCAGAATGAATTTTACTGGAGGGCTCTAGGCACCACAGCCAACACTGCTGCTGTCTACTTATGTGGCACTGGGGCCTTTGGACCACCAGGTACCTCTGTAACCCCTATAACTACATCCTTGGGCACTAAATAAATTCACAATGTCTTTTTTGTATTATAGCTATTCAATAATTTATAACTTTATTAACTGTGTGGCAAAGTACCTGACCCCTTACAGGGACACTCCAGCAAAAGCCAGATATGTCCATGTGCTCCATTATGCTATTTTATGTATCAGTCTCTCACCTATTCTGTATCACTATATATCACATTGGGGTCTTGGCCTAGGAACAGCATAAATCAGGCTAAGGTGACATGCCTTGCAGTCTATAGCGAGCTTTGTGTCTCTCATAACAGGCTTTAGCAGATCCTCTGTGATGAAATTGCATGGACTATAAGAAAGACAGAAACTCCTATCACAGATATTGCTGAAGATAAGACCGCTCCTGTCACACAGTTATAACAAAAAAGGTAAGGGTTTAGCCTCCCTTATTGAATACGTATGGTCTCTCAGCTTTTTGTTGAGAACACAGAAGAGAGGATAGTCACATTGAACATTGACAAGCACAGATGGTACTGTCTGTAGCTGCTCATGTGATGCTGTGCAGAAGCATCATGGGACTGATACATACAATATACTACACAATGCGCAATGTGTGATATACAGTCGGGTGGGATGCATTGATGGAACGTGCTTCCACTGGAAGTTTTCTTTAAAGGTTTTGTCCAGAATTGAAATAAAAACCATCACTTTTGTCCACCTGCTGTGTCTGCTATTGCACCTCAGCCCCATTCAAGTGTAATAGGCCCATTTTTCAAATCCTGGAAACCCTTTTAAGTTTGAGGCCCCACATTGCAGAAACGCAGCTTTTTTTGTTGTGTTTTTTTTAAGCTAAAGCCAGGAGTGGATTGAGCAGAAGGTAGAAGTATAAGAACTTCCTATATATTTCCCATTCCTTTTGTAGCCATTCTTGGCTTTGGCTCAAAAAAATCGCAGCAAAATCTGTATCAAAAAAGCTGTGTTTCTGCAACGTGGGGCCTCATACTAATACTGTTTGCACTACCTATAGTGATTGTAACTAAACACTTCCTATAATCTGATATCCTTTCACTCACCGTTTATTTAAACCTAAATGTCACTTTTATTGATGATTGATCCAAACAGTTTTAAGAATTTTATCTCATTTTTGCCTCATTTATCACAAATTGCCAATAGCAATCATTTACAGTATTTATCTTTCTGGTTGGTTGCTATGAACAACAAAGTAGTCTTCCAGTCATAGACAATTTTGATAAACTAGGGTGTTGACAGTACTGTTAATCTCCAATGTATTCACATGTGCAATGTAAGCAGTAGTTGTAAGCAATGTGCAGCACAAACACGTTTCTGCTGTTCATGCAAAATCTGCCTTCAAGACTACATCTTAAGAAGATATAAGGAAATGAATACTGCTAACTGGATGCAGAGATGCTAATGGATATACAGTAAAGGCACATACAATGTGACCTCTTTTTAATGGTTTGTGCAAAACTTCTGTACTTGAAAATGAACAATCAAGTGAGAATCAATGATGGTTATGATCTTGCTATGTGTGCCAAGATGCCAACTGTCCCTCTTAAAGGGGCTGGTCAAGACTTTACTATTTAAGACCTATCCTAGGTCATCAATATCAGATTGGCAAGGAGTCTGACTCCTGGCACCCCACAACAGCTGATAGGCTGGAGTGCCTGGAATCAGATCTCTGCCAATCTGATGGCTGGAGTGCCTGGAATCAGACCTCTGCCAATCTGATACTGATAACCATCCTAACCATAAATCATTGGTAGGGAAGTCCTGGACAACCCCCTTTAGGTTCGTATCAATATATAGAATATTTGTGACTATAACAAGGAATAAAACAAAAGAGGAGTAGAAGAAATATATATAAATCAAGAAAATCTTTGCTGACAAGGTTACAACTTGGTCATATTATTTCAGTCAAAAACTAATAAGACAATGAAAGTTAGGATGTTTATAGGACATGTGAATCTGTCATTGGGATACAGCCATTGATCCCTCACTGGAAAGATAAAGATTGAACGTGAAGCAAAGATGTCTTACCAGCCACCAATGTTAGGAGATAATATCGGGGCAAACTTTACAATGGGGTCAAGCATTTTCTATTTATAAGGTGCACGTATGTCCCCATTCATAGGAGTAACATGAAGCTCCTAGGCCTCTATGAAGAATATGCAATGAAGCCCCCACATAACATGTGCTATCCTTTGGGACCTACCTATAACTACGCCCCTGTCCCCATTAATATTAATCATCAAGAAAGTTCCCAGCATCCTCTGTGATAGCCAATATGATGATGTTATGAGGTTTGCACTTTGAACACTTGGTTAAATTTAGGTCACAGCTGTCACCATTTTCACAATAATTCTAATCAATAATTAATCTATGTCAAATGCAAATCTGGGAGCTAGCTTAGATGTGAAGACTCCAAGTGAGCTGGGTCAGTGTTCAATAGAACAGTATTAACTGGTAGAGATCATTATGATTGACAGGTCACTCCCTATACACTATTCATAGTTAGTCGAGCAGGATGCTGACACAGACAACTGTGATCTGAAATGCTTGCAATTGTTGAATAAGGTGTGGCGGAGAAGGGTAACAAGGAGGGGTTGCTGCTGACTGGGACAATTGGCCCCTTGGGGTCATCACACAGCTGTGCACACAGCAACCCTTCCATGTGCCACTTACCTATGGTGACAAGATTTCCCAGATTTCTTGATTTCAGTGGGTCTTGGAATTTCAATACAAGCTGTTAATCAAGGATATGGGTCACCTTTTGGGGATATAACACATCATTTTAGATACTGCAGTTTGTGTGACCCACTTTATTAATGCAAATTTACATTTTTTTAAAAACTTTTTGAAGGGATTTCTGGGGCAAATTGGAAAACAAACCAAGAAAGCCACTTGCTATTATCAGTCTGTCATAGGGAATGTCATTGACATCTAAACAAGATATATACTAGTGATGCAATCCAACCAAAGAGCATATATGCTAAAGCAGTTAAAGGATAAGCCTACCTTTATTGGACTTTGCCTAACCCAGTTACCATCTAATGGAGAGTGGCAATAGTTCAGTTCACAATCAGAACACAAATGGAAAATATTTTAGTCTCCCATACAATACAGTAGTATTAAGTAATGTTTGTACAGCCTGGTCAATCTCATTGGCTCACACTTGAGTCTATTTAGGAATCCATTGATGCTGACATGTCAACTCACCCAAGTTTCCCAGTCCCCTCACAAGATCATTAGTATTCATTGGGAGATCCTCCATCAAATTTAGTTTATAGGGTATAAAGCAGGGATTGAAAACAAGACATGATAGGGCACGATAAGTGGTCTCCCTACTTGCTGAGCCATCAGCTCTATTAGCTCTAAGAAAAGTTTTATTTCTCTTACCTCTTCACTTTTCTCTCTCAATAGTTTACTACTTTCTCTGTATAATGTATTGGTATGTAGAGAAATATCTCTATAAATATAAGTATATATATTTCAGCATACAATGTACTGGGATATAGAGATATTTCTCTACATACCAATACATTATATAGGGAAAGAAATATACTGTTGAGAGAGAAAAGTGAAGCGGTAAGAGAAAAAAAGCCCTCCTAATGAAGCTTGTGGCTCAGTCTATGTGTATGGTATCATTGTAACCATTACAAATCACCCAATAAAATAAATACAATATTTAACATGATCACTAATTGGCATAAATAAAAATGTAGCAAATGCTTATTTTATTTGAGGTCTACTATTATTTGGGTCTACTATTATTATATATGGTCTGAATATATATAGCTATCCACTTTTGTAAAGGTCACGTCCTTGAAAAGTCTGTGATCTGCCATTCGCGAATCACCATGTGAAGGGTTGTCCCAGGTTGATGTCTCTGTTTATGTCTATGGAGCATGGTGCAGCCCATTAAATTAGCTAGCACAATAGCTAGCACATGGCTAGAAAACCCCGTTGTGTGAATAAGCACTTCGTGATCCTTCCAGTTCCAGTCAAAATAGTGCTCCCTCCTAGGGCATGTTGACCCCATCAGATCCTTATATCAATAAAAAAATGTATTTCCTTGGAAGAGAGAACAGCAGAACCATGGGACTTGTTCACTTCTTCAACTTTTTCCTGCACTGGTGGTAGGTTAGTATGGAGGGGATAATTTTTTTTTTTTTTTTAAGCTTTGAGAGACTGGATGTTATATTATTACTGAGGTGCAGGAGTGCAGATTGTATATAAAGGTAGAGCCACTATGTATGTCTATGTATGGGTCACTATAAATCTATGGGGCAGCGGAGTCACAATATTTCTATGGTGATACTATATATCCAGTAAGTTTAAACCTACTGATGTAAATGGTGTGTAAGCCCATTATTATACATTATTATATAAATGTTGTTAATGTCTTTCATTGTCTTTGTCTGTTTTTTGTTTTTTTTTTCTCATATCAATGTGTATTGAGACAGGTATATGTGGTCATGGTCCTGTTAATATTCGCTATCCCAATATTGGCCAGAGGCATAACCATGGGCATAACTAAAGGGTCCTGGGCCCTGGTGCAAAAGCTCAGCTTGGGCTCCCTGTGCATCACCTCACGACTGTCAGCTGTGTCTTAACTGTACATTTTAGTAGCATTTACATTTCTTTTTTTCTTTCGTGTCTGGGCCCAGACTACCATAAAGTACACAATATGTTACACAAGCTAGCTATCATTCCCATCCCCTGTTGCTGCCCCCATTAAGTAATTATGCCCCCTTGTGTGTCACAACCTCCCCACAGAATTCCTCCTTGGCTATATGGTGCTGACCAACTGTTAGTTTTACTATTAAAAGGTTAATTTTCTCCTTTCTGCCAGAGAAAAGCTGTATATCATAAATTCTTTTCATGTGCTTCACTCCAGAGGACAGGGTTAATACATTTATGATGCACAAATTGTAATCCATCAAAGGAAGTAAGAAATTAGATCAAAGATCTAATCGGTTTTACTGTGGTAAGGCTGACCTGTGGACCCTCCTGACTTCTAGGCCCAGAAGCCAGGGGCCTCACAGGGCACTCTCAAATTTTTTATCTCCTTTCTGATTTCCTTTGATGGCAAGCACTCTTTGGGTTGTAAACTTATGACCCATGCCCTCTGGTGAGCTGGAGTGAGAAGATTTGTGATATACAGCCTTCTACTGTCAAAAAGGAGAAAATTAACTCTTTAATGGCAAAAAATAGCAGTTGGTGAGCAGCATATAGTGAAAGAGGGAGGCTGTGGCACAAAAGGGGGCATGATTATTATGTGGGGGGGCAACTAAAAGGGAATGGGAATGATGGTAACCTTGTGTGCAAGAACCTATTGTGAACAAGTCTTCTTGGCGGTCTGGACCCAAATAGAGAAGGAAAGGGAAATGTAAATGCTGCCAAAATGTACAAATACGACGCGGATGCTGGTTGTGAGGAGAAGTGGGAGGCCCAAGCTGAGATTTTGCAGCAGGGCCCATGAGCCCCCATGTTATTGTCAATATGCAAATGAGCTCTTTGGAGCAATGAGGGTATTGCTGCTTACCTCTTTGAAGCAATGGATATGCCCTTGTTGCTCCAAAGAGCTCATTTGCACATTGACAAAAACAACAATATCTCAGCAACAGGCAATGATTCACAAGGTGACCCTAACATGAATCAAATCTGCGGGTTTTATATGCAGGGTTCTGCCTGTACCAGGGCCCCCTCTGACTATGTAATTCTGGAGTCTTATTTTTTGTGGAGGGGCCAATTGCTACTCTGTAACCCCTATAACTACACCTTGAAAATAAGTTTTAATATACATACAGGTCTCTAAATATTTATCCCTGATGCAAAAATGAGACAAAATTAAAGACCCCACAAGCTCCTCCACTCCAGTACCTTCCCCGTGATAACCATCCAGACATTAGAGCACATCTTGTGCTCTGCTCATTGAGCTGCATCTATATTTTCCCTTATAATGCATACACTAATGTGTCCAATCCCAAGGGTCTCCACCCAAATTCTTTCCGCAAACGTTCCTTTTTTGTGGCTAAAGCTAAGATATATTTAGCTCTTCAATTAACTTCTTTAAGAAATGACCTTGCAACAACTTTATAATGGAAAGGCAGGGCTATAACCAAACCCTCTATATCCACATTTCCACAAACAAAATGCCTGGCTCATACATAATTAATGACGCCTGATGGTTAATGGCTTATGATTAACTCCCGGCTACTCCTGCTGGCTTCGTTTTTCCTGTCCTTAGATGTTTGACATGGTCAAACAAACACAGTTGCTGGAAAATTGAACAGTTATTCAATATGTTGTCTCAATATTCTGTTTGATCACTGACATAGAAGACATCCGGTAACCCAGCCACTACTAGCTATTGTTTGTATACAGCAATTAAGGTTAATAATAATATAATGGTGACCTGACTGTCATGTCAGGGACTAGGTATACACATATAGCACATGTCATCGTACAGAGTACACGTGTATCCTACGTTTTCTGCCTGATTGCTGCAGACTGGCAATATAAGGAACCTCCCCACTGCAGTATGCTCAATGTACGTATACACAGTGCAATGTGCAGGCACACAAATATTCAAGGTGACAAGATGTCTCTGGTGACATGCTTGTACTCAACCCAATTTAAAAAATCATTGGCATGAACTAGGCAATAAACAAATGGTTAAAGTTAGAGATTAAGAACTGTATTGCTAGTTAGGTAACTATGAAATCTAGAGTGCCCTTGGCATGCTGTTAGCATTGTAATTAATGAAAGTGCAGGTCCAGTTAATGTGTATTAACCCTACAGTACATGCTTGCATTCCAGGGAATGTGAAAAACACATGCAAGATATAATCTGCAATCCTACAAACATGGCTGTACTTACAGTACCTAGGGAGTGTCTAGAGAATGTGCATGCAGCCCCATAAAGTACTATCATTTCTCTATACCTATATTTTTAAGGGAAAAAATCTCTTCACCCCAGTCATGGTTTTCATTCCTTTTTTGATGACTGGAATAGCATAATGGTAGCAGAGATTCAGCCTAAAAAGGCACTGTCATTCAACAAATAAATACTACAGACAGGAGCAAACACAGATATTGTAGGGTTACATAGTATGGGCTCCACCATGATGTTTTAATATAGCCAAGGAAGTTTTTCAATAAAAAAAAAAAAAAATTACACTCCAAATCACCTAGATCCTTTATTAATATGGTGCTCATTCTGAATACCCGGGGACCAATTTATTGAGACTACCATACAGTGTCTTAATGAACAGCCTACACATCTTAATATTTATGGGGCATCTCAGGTGTTTTGTACACCAGAAATTGAAATCTATGCTGTCTAGGTGCTGGCGTAGATTTCAGCTATTAAAGGGGTATTCCCATGAACATAATCATATCTATATTTGTAGATAATTAAAAGTTAAACATGTTTGCAAATATAAGTGGATAAAAATTCTGCAGCGTTTTAAAGATTTTCTCTGACCATCTTAGTGGTGACAGTCCTATTTTCTTGATTGGTCGCCAATGGATACGACCACAAATGCAGTAACTTTCTATGGTCTGGGACTTGTCAGAAACCCAACTATGATTTTCTTATTGTAGCTGGGTTATCAGGCAGGGACACTACATGTATCAGAAGATATCCCCGCCACAAAAAGGAAATCATGGCTGATTTTCGGACCTTAGAAAGATCCTGCATTGATGGTCGTATCCATTGGCAACTGATCAAGACAACAACTTATGGCCACAAGATATTTAGAGAAAATCTGTAAGACTCTGCAAAATGTTAAATTACTTATATTTGTAAAAATGTTTAACTTTTAATTATCTACAAATATAAAAATGGTTATGTTCATGGGAATACCCCTTTAAGACATTATTTGCACCAGTAAATTTGTTGGGGTGTGAAATCCTGCCCCTCCCTGCACACTTTTAACAAAACTGGCAAGTGCAAACAGGGGAAAACTCACATTTTTATGGCTTATGCTTTTGATATGCATAATATGATTCAGACCGCAGATTTTTCAATGTATTTAAGCCAGCCAACTGCTATAAATACATTGATAAACATCCTCTATACCACTCACTTATTTTAGAGAGATATAAAACTTGCAGCCTATAGCCAACAATATGAGGAGATCAATGCATAGGAATTAATACAGATACCATAGAACTATAAAAGCTGTCAAAATCTTCTTACACTGTGCTCCCCCTATTGTCAGCTACAGCAAAATGAAGCCCCCCTCCCCCTATGAGCATCATAGCAGCTCTGTGTGACTACAGAAGAAACTTTTAATACATCTTATCAGAGATAATTGCTTCTTTCTGTTCTTATCAGTCTAATTCCCTGCCCCCCTCTCTGCTAAAGAGAGTTCCACTGTGAAAATCACTGATCCCCCTCTACAGATGGGCTGCAGGTCACCTTACTCATATGACTCATCTCTATAAAAGTCTATGGAGAGGTGGGAGTAAACAGGAAAAGAGGGAGATAAGTCAAGAAAGGCAACTTTTAGTCTGACCCTGGAACTTTTTATCATAGCCAAAGCCCTTTATTCACAAAAGTACAAGTCTACAATTTCTGTATGTGTCCTGCATGATCCTGGGGCTGTTTTTTATTGAGTGAGAGGAAGCTATGGTGCAGATTCTCCTGTACTTACTGTGTGCAGTGTATGGCAGCTACTTTCCATCCACCCTTTCAGAGAGGACTGAATTTTGCATGTAGTGGGGAAAAAAAAGCTAAAAACTGCACAATATAAGTCATACAATGACCATGTTACTGCTTGTGTACGCATGGCAGCATATACTGGAAAGTTTATTGAAATGGCAGGTATGCCTTAAGAACGGAGGAAGGGGATAAAAATGCTTTTATTGTCTTGTGCCTAGGATTGTTGTCACTTCCCTTCTTCCATAAAGTAGTGAAGGGAAAGAGCTATCCTAATAGATGGGCCAACCCAAGCTAGAAAATCGTGTACTTTGTTGTATGGCATCATTGTCCTTGAACGAAAGAATTTATACCAAATGATTTTAATTTATAATTTAAATTGCTCATTTAAAAACAATATTCCCATAAAGTATAGCCATACCTTGGAGTTTCACTATTCAGAGCAGTTTTTTTTAATATTCTTATATCTGCAAATATTCTCCAAAATGGGATGTGTCATTATGAGCTGACTAGGACAGGAATTCAGAATTCACACAGCTGCTCATCCCCTGCTGACTACAGAGTTTTGATCGTGGTTTCCTGCAGCCTGTAGTCAGCTTGCAGGGTTTCCAATCAGAGATGGTGGGCCACTGTGGGAGTTCCCAGTTTACTATGGGAACAAGACATTGCTATTTTGTGAAGCATTTAGCAGGTTTTGCCAAACTTATTAGTTCATGCACAGTTTACATAGACTTAAGTTAGACCTTAGACCAAGTAGTTCTTAGACCAGTTTTATTGCTTGTTTTCTTAAAATATAAGTATTCTTAAAATATCACTGAATGACCTGTTTGTCCACATCCATACTTTGCGTTTATCCTAAAATTATTCCTTCTCACCCAGTTCATCTGGTTTCCCTTTAGGGAGCGTTCACACTACCGTTGGTGTCCGTCAGTAGTGTCCGTGGCTATTGTCCGTTACAAGATTTTAGCTACGGACACTAGTTGAACCGTCAGAAATCCGTTAAAATTTCCATTCATTTCAATGGGTTTTTATATTGTGTCCGTCAGTGTCCGTTAGTGTCCGTTTACACCAAATCCGTCAGAAGTCCGTTATTTTTTCACGGACAAAAAATCCTACATGCAGGACTTTTTGTCCGTTTGAAAAAAACGGATTCTTGACGGACAGCAAGTGTCCGTTATTTTTTTTTACATTGAAGTCTATGGGTAACGGACTTATAACGGACAGTAACTGATAGCCATCAGTTACTGTCCGTTATTTTATGTCCGTTTACTTTCCCTGCGCATGCTCAGAAAGGAGAAACAAACAAACAAAAAAAAAAACTAGCAGTGTTAGAGGACATTTCGTGTCCTCAGGCACATGCGGTTTTACATACCGCTAGAAAGCCGACAGCGCGCTGAATTCAGCGCACTGCCGGCTTTCCCGGTATGTGCCCCGGGGCTGGAGATATCGGCGGTGTAATGTTTTACTGTTAGAAGGGCGCTGCGAGGAACTCCCTGATACTTCTCTTTGTTCAGAGACTTGTACTGAGGGGGCGTTCCTCACAGCTTGAGCGTCATCGCTGGGCTGTGAGGAACGCCCCCTCTCTCTGTTCTCGTCTATAGCCGGGTACTGTCAGAAGAACTCCCTCCCTGACACTTCTGTTCCTTCATAGCGCTGTATGAGGGGGCGTTCCTCACACCTGAGCGTCATAACTGGCCTGTAAGGAACGCCCCCTCTCTCTGTACTGGTCTATAGCCCTGTACTGTCAGAGGGGGCGTTCCTTACTGCCCGGCGAGGACGTTGAGCTGTGAGGAACGCCCCCTCAGTACAGCGCTATGGACGAACGAGAAGTGTCAGGGAGAGAGTTCCTCACAGTGCCCTTCAAACAGTAAGTAAAGTAAAACATGTAACTTACACCGCCGATATCTCCAGCCCCGGGAAAGCCGGCAGTGCGCTGAATTCAGCGCGCTGTCGGCTTTCTAGTGGTATGTGACATTAAAAAACGGACACTACCTGATGCTCATCAGTTAGGGTCCGTTATGATAGGTGTCCGTTTATTTTTTTTTTAACGGACACCTTCATAACGGACTCCAACGGTAGTGTGAACCCTGCCTTACATCTAGTATCTGGCTATCACTTATCTATACCCCTTTAACCCAGTGCATATCCCTAAATCAAGTTTTTCCACTTTCATAGCTTTCTTTAACACATAAGACATACATCATCGGTCAGCCCTATACAACTGTAGCTTCCCAAATCAGCTCTTCTCTGCCTTAATTCAATCATATATCACTTATCTCTTGCTTGTCGATAGAACTGCTGATACTTTTCCCCTCTCCTATGTACATTCATGTCTTCTAAACCAGTAATTCCTGGAGTGTTCCCATTTCAGCATTAATAAATCAGAAAGCCTTCCCATTAAACCCATCCATATCCCAATTCCCCATGAATCAGCAGTTCTGTCCAAAACCAGCTCCCCCCCACCCCCCACCTATATAAACAAAAACCCAACTTATTTTTTATATACACCCACACACACCTATATAAAACACCTCTTTTTCTATTTTCCCTTCCTTAAAAAAACCCCCCACCACCAACCACACCACACAACACAAAACACCAAACACTAATTAAAAAAAAAAAAAACTCTAAAAAAAAAAAAAAGGTGGGAGGAGTAAAAAAAAAAAAAAAAAAAGAAGAAAAATTAACTTAAACCAAAATTTTTTTTTTATTTATTTTACTCATTTCTTCTCTACTATACTAACCATTTTTTCCCCTTCCTACACACCCTCTTTTATCCTCCCCACACATCCATATATCACAACTCCTCTCTCATCTCTCTATGTAACTCTATTATTCTTTCCAATGTTTCCACTTGCAGTGACCCAGAGCGGCCACTGAGGGTTAATCTAGGGCCCTCCTGCTCCTGTGGCCATGGACTTCCACCTGGGCGCTGCCAACAGCACTTCCCCTATGTTTCTCCGTCATTTTCTGGGTTCTGAAGTATATTGTGTATTACATGTACTAAATGGTTGATACTGCTTTTCCTCCTTAAGAATTTCACATGTGATATTGTACATTGCTACCTTAAGTTGGTTCCACCAATCACCAGTCTATCTCCACCCCTAGGGAGGAGCTAGTCTCCCCCTGTAGTGTGTGTGGACCTAGAGTCCAAGGAGGACACATCCTGTACTCTGCTCTCAGGCCTGTACAGGCCCCAAAACTACTACTACTGCTCTCATCATCCTTTCTGAGCGTTCTTCTTCAATCCAGAAGCTGCAGGTCCCTTCCAGGTCTCAGTTGAGGTCTGGTTTCCAGTTGTACCTTGGGCCAGGAAGCTGTATCCCGCCAGGGCAACCGTACTGAAGTGCCTGCACTCCACCAAGGGCCTGTCCAGCCAAGTATCTACTCTAGCCCCGCAAGCTGAGGATTATCTCTTCCAGAACCTTCTACCTGCCTTCCAAAGGTTTCCTTCCGCAGACAGAGAGGATTACACTACTTCTTCTGGGCCTCCCTGCAAGCTGGTAGCCTTTAATGAGTCACTCAGCTACCGCACCCCAAGGACTCTGCGCAAAACCGTAAGTCCATTTTCCCGTGGCGAGCCAAACCACGAAGCCTCACGCTTGTTGTAACCCACAAGGGCTGGAACTCTGTTTTTCTTCTATTTTCAATCTCCTAATAGACTCTCAACCCTGTCGTTGCTATTGGCAACCGTCCAACTACTGCCCCCAACATCTACCTTAAGGGGAATTATAGACTTGGTGCATTGGTGAATCACATACTTGAACGTGCCTTGAACTGCATAAGGTTTTGCACTACTTGACCAGCTGCTGAAGCACTGTATTGTTGTAAACTGACTTTTGCACTAAGTAAAGACTTTACCTGGTTATCCTAACTCTGTGTGGTCGATGTTCCTGCACACTGCACCTGGGTAACACAGATGAGTGAAAGGGAGTGGAGAATCAGGGACTACACCGGGACTACCCCTCGAGCCAAGTGACACTACACTACCCGTTGCCCCTGGTTACCACAAGGCCCTTTTCTGGCGTCACGAACAGGATTGTATACTGTGTACCATTTACAAAATTTTCTCTGCTGGACATTGTTTTTGGGCTTTGTTGTCCCCATCCTGGGCTGTCAGCCACTTAAAACCACACTAAGGACTGTTTGTCAAAATTGTGTACTGTTGCTTTAATTTGGCCGCCATTACCGCATGGACGGCCCCTCTGTGGATTACAACTATATTGGCACTGCTGCCGCTGACTCCGCCCCCCCTGTGGGCGCCAAAAAAAACCCCGGGCTTTGCTGGGAACGCCCACTGCCTGGGCCCTGCTCATCCCTCCGTGCAGGCTCCGTCCCCCGAAGCCGCAGCTCCGGCGGCCATCTTGCCGTAGCCCAGCCTGCTGACTAGGGCTCTAGTGAAGCGAAGAGGGAACCCGGAAGTCCCACGGCCCTGCACGGAGCCGCCGACCGACACCCGGACACGCTTTCCCTACCGCAGGGAAGCGGCGACAGCCCCTACACAGAGACTCCCCTTCAAGGGAAACGCAGTGAGTACCTCCAGCGGTGCTGGCAACAAGTAGTGGTGATTGCAGACTGTCACTCCAGCGCAGCACCGCTTCAGAGGAGCACTTAAAGAGACAGTGCATACCAGATTCTTTAAAGGGACAGTACCATTATTATAAAACATCATGTCTGACACGGACTCAGCCCAACAAGCTGCCATACCTCCCCCAGCTGCAGCGGCGCCTGCTCCAGAAACCGCAGCCGCTCCAGTTGCCGCAGCAGCGGGTGTGAATATTCTTCTAGGGGCCCCACACCTACCCAGCTACAGAGGGGACCCCCATACACTGGCAGATTTCCGTGAGAAGTTGCTCAGGGCTTTCCACTTGTTACCTTTATCCCCTGTGCAGCAGGTGAACGTGCTTTTGGGTCAGCTGGAAGGAGTCGCCTTCCAAGAAGTACGTTCCTGGCCCACATCTGACAAGGAGTCAGTGGAGAAGATCCTCGCCAGGCTAAAGCGGGAGTTTGAAACACAATCCCCTACAGAGGTGAGACTCGGCTTCTTCAACCGAAGACAGCATCCAGGTGAGACCCTCAGAGACTATGCCTTATCTCTCCAAACAGCTTTCAGGGCCGTCCAACAAGTAGACTCTGTTAGTGCTGCTGAAGCCGATAAAATGATTCTGGACAGATTTATTGAGGGTGTGGACTCCCGGCTAGTGCAGAGCCAGTTACGTATGCTAGCTGTCCAAAACCAGAACATTTCCTTTGCCGATTTTAAATCGCTAGCCATACGAGTACTAGGGACTGAGTCACCCTGTGGTTCCACCACTATGTATCCTCACCCTCCAAGCCTAGAGAGTGGACTTGCTGCCACACCTGCACCTCTGGTGCCTGCTGCTGCCACTGTTCCTACTGTCACTCAGGCTGCCCAAGCCTCTGCTCCTGACTTAGTGGCTTGCCTAAAAGACTGTATGGACAAATTTGTTGAAAGTGCTGTTAAGAAATTAGAGGGACTGACCCTGCAAGTCGCTCCTCCCTCCCGGGAGCCATCCTTGTCACGCTCCTCCTCACCTGAGCCACGACAGTATTACCCACGTCCCAGACGACCTCCGCCTGAGAGGCCTCCACCTGCTGGTAGGACTGTCTGTTCATACTGTAAAAAGTTTGGCCATCACCGATCCCAGTGCTTTCAGTTAAACGGGATGCCCCCGAGGCAGAGGACCACCCCTCGGGAGGAATATGCAGAGGTCCCTCCAAAGCGCCCAGATTCATCGCGCCCTGCCCGTATATAACTGTGCGGATCAACGGTGTCCCTATTGAAGCCCTTGTAGACACCGGATCACAAGTCACTACCCTCAAAAAGCATGTTTTTCTCCAGCACTGGGACATCAGAGACTTATCCAGAGACCTTGATGACCGGAAACTGTGTGTCCTGGCTAGTAACGGCCAACCTGTCCCACAAGTGGGCTACTGGGAACCCATCATCCAGATTGGCGACTGTCGTCTCTCTAAACAAGGCGTAATTGTCACAGGGGTAGAAGAGGAGAGCTCCGCTGCCCTGGTGCTAGGCATGAATGTCCTGCGAAATTGTTTTGACGACATAATCAGTGCCCTGCATGTTTCTCTCTCCACCGCTTCTTCTTTCCACAGGAAAGCTATTCAGCACCATGTCAAGGTGTTGGTGGCGCATCAGAGGTTCGTTAACCGCAACGGAGAGATCTGCCGTGTCCGTATTCGGGACACTCACCCTGTGACCTTATCAGCCAACTCAGAGACGATCGTCTGGTGCCACGCTCGCCCTGGTGTCAAGAATGAAGACTATCAGGCTCTCCTGGAACCTATCCAGCTGGAGGCACAACCCCTGGTAAAAGCTGCACGTAGTCTCGTGACCGTCTCCAACGGTAAGATACCAGTACGCCTCATCAACATGAGTGACACACCTGTGAGCCTCTACAAGTTCACACCAGTCGGCCAATTGCACCAGCTGTGCCCTGCAGACGTACTTGCTGACACAGCTACGGCAACTCAACGGTCTGCTACCACCACACATCACACTGATAGGGCCAACCCGTCACCCTGGTGGACTGAACTTAATGTGGGAGACGCTAACACCCCTCCTGAATGTATCAACGGTGTTATCAATATGGCCAAGCGTCATCACCACGCTTTCAGCAAGCACCCCTTGGATTATGGAAAGACCACCCTGATCCAGCACCGCATCCTTACTGGTGACCATCCGCCTATTAAAGAGCGACATCGACCTGTTCCCCCTGCGATGTATCAGCCTGTTAAACAGTTACTCAGGGAAATGAAGGATGCAAACGTCATTCGAGAAAGCCAAAGTCCCTGGGCTGCACCACTGGTCCTGGTGAAAAAGAAAGATGGTTCCATTCGGTTTTGCGTGGACTATAGAAAGCTCAATGATGTCACCCACAAAGACGCTTATCCTCTACCACGCATAGAAGAATCCTTAACTGCTCTCGGCTCAGCTGCCTACTTCTCTACCCTGGACTTGACCAGCGGCTACTGGCAGGTCCCCATGGCAAATGAAGACCGGGAGAAAACGGCCTTTACCACCCCCATGGGCTTGTATGAGTTCAACAGCATGCCCTTTGGACTTTGCAACGCACCGGCTACGTTCCAGAGACTTATGGAAAGGTGCTTGGGTCACGTGAACTTTCAACATGTGCTGTTATATCTCGATGACGTCATCATCTACTCCAAATCCTACAAAGAACACTTACACCACCTCTCTGAAGTGTTCCAGGTGCTGACAGAGCATGGACTTAAAATCAAACCCTCCAAGTGCCATCTCCTCAAACCTCGTGTTAATTACCTAGGGCATGTCGTCAGTGCAGAAGGTGTGTTACCAGATCCAGACAAAGTGTCCGCTGTCGCAGATTGGAAGACGCCCTCTACTGTGAAGGAAGTAAGAAGTTTCCTGGGCTTCGCAGGCTATTACCGCCGATTCATTCCCCACTTCGCACAAATTGCTGAACCTCTGACAGAGCTGCTTCGGGGATGCCCTAAGGAACAATACAATCGTAGATTGCCAGTAGAGTGGTCTGAACGACAAGAAACCGCCTTCCAAGCGCTAAAAGCACTTCTCACCCAACCTCCTATCCTGGCCTATCCGGATTACAGTCAACCCTTCCGGCTATATACTGATGCCAGCTTTCAAGGACTGGGTGCTGTCCTGTCTCAAGTACAAGATAACCGTGAGCGAGTAATTGCCTATGCCAGTCGAAGTCTCAGAGGAGCCGAGAAAAACGACAACAATTATAGCTCCTTCAAGCTGGAACTGCTGGCACTCGTGTGGGCTATCACGGAAAAATTCAAGGACTATCTTGCTGCCTCGTCCTTCGTTGTCTACACAGATAACAATCCATTAGCGCACCTGAACACAGCACGGCTAGGTGCTCTTGAACAGAGGTGGGCTTCTAGGTTGGCAAACTACACCTTCACTATTAAATACAGAAGTGGAAAGACTAACATCAATGCAGATGCACTGTCACGCCTCCAAAATGGAGAAGAGTCTGCTGCCCCAGATGAATGGGAAGAAGTTGAAATGCCTCCCTTCTATGATCGGTTCGCCCAGCAAAATGTCATCTCTGCTGCCATAGATGCTGAAACAGCCCCACACGACTCAGCTGACCATCTACAGGAAAACTCCAAGTGGCTGCTGCTGCAACAAGAAAGTCGCATCTTAGGCGAAATCCACGACTTTCTCCTCACAGGGAGAGTTCCTGTCCGTCTGCGCCAGTCCTGCCCAGACGTCGAACTTCTTCGCTTATGGCGACAACGCAAGCGTCTCTTCCTGCAAAAGGGACTGGTCTTGAGGAACACGCTAGATCCCGTGTCCAACCAGAGACTACATCAAATCATCATCCCTAGAAGAGATGCTAAAATGGTGCTAGATGCCTACCATGATCAGTCCGGTCACTTTGGGGTCTACAAAACCGAAGCCACCATCCGCAGAAGGTTCTATTGGATCGGGATGAGAAACGACATTGAGAAGTGGTGTCAGGAGTGTACAGCCTGCAATCTGACTAAAGCAGGAAGAAGAGATCAGAGAGCACCACTTCACCCTATCCAAACACAGAGACCCAATGAACTTGTAGCTTTAGATCATGTAAAGCTTGCGCCCACTCGTTCTGGCTATGCCTACGCCCTCACTATGGTTGATCATTTCTCTAAATGGACTGCTGTTGTCCCTGTCAAGGACCTCACCGCACGCACCACAGCCATTGTCTTTTACCAGGAGTACGTAAAGCATTATGGGTGTCCAGAGAAGGTTCTCACGGATCGCGGATCCGCTTTCGAGTCCCAGCTATTCCAAGAACTGTGTCAATACCATGAGTGCAAGAAGCTGCGGACTACTGCTTACCACCCTCAAGGCAATGGACTATGCGAAAAAGTCAACCAAGTGTTCATAAATATGTTGAGAACTGCTTCAGTGGCTAAACAGGCAGAATGGCCTACTCTCCTCGATGAGCTGGTGGAGATCTATAATAATACTGTGCACTGCTCCACTGGCTTCACGCCCTTCTACCTGATGTTTGGGCGACAAGGCCAACTGCCCAGAGACCGGGCTTTAGGGATTCAAGTGCCGGACTCCACCAATCCCCTGCCAAGGGATAACTGGGTGTCAGAACACCAGAGGAGGATCACAGAGGCATAAGAGATAGTTAATCTTCGTATGGACGAAGCTCGGAGGCGACAGGAGGAGGAGTTCAATCTCCGTGCACATGCTGTCCCCCTCCAAATTGGAGACAAGGTCTGGCTCAAGAAGGAGCATCGGAGCCACAAACTGGAGCCGCTATGGGAACCGGAGCCTTACATCTTGACGGCCATCCCGTATCCGGATGTTTGTGAGGTCTTCAAAGAGGGAAGAGCTCCTCAGGTGGTACACAGAAACCGCCTCAAACCCTGTATCCGGGAAGAACTCTTCACTCCACCGGTACTTCCGCCATCTGACATCCCCATCAGGTATGCCATACCTGCTCCTGAAGTGCCTATTCCCGCGCCCTTCAGGACTCTCGTTCCTATCAGTGAGCTACGTCAGGACACTCCTTTCCTCCTGACAGGGTACTACCCAGCAGCTCCACCGCCTGCAGCCATGCCTCTGGCCTTGCCAGCTATGCCGGCTACTCAGCCACCTCTACTTGCTACAGATTCGACTGTACCTCCTCCCGCTGCAGATATCTCCCTCAGAAGATCTGAGAGGAGCACTAAAGGCGTGCCTCCTGCACGCTATAGAGACTGAAACTTGTAGCATATTTTATGGACTCTCACGTACCAGAGCCACAAAGGACTTGGCCCTGTTGGCCTACCCCTGAAGGGACTGTTGTGTGTGCCTTAGCCTGTTGGCTACTGTTCGCAACGTTTCAAGAACTGTGCCTGGCCCTGCCATGAACTCTCTACACCTTCTTCTCCTAAGTTATATTACCCCTAAAAGCACTTTATGGACTTTGTCCCCCTTGTTATTTATATATGGACTGTTTTATGGACTGTGTTCTTATATTGCCCTGTGGTGCACCTTGACCCCGCAGCTCTGCTGTCGTGCACCCCCCAACAAGTGAATTTGTACCCCTGTTGCTACCACAGGATATGGACGTTGCCCACAATGCCCCTGCTGCTACAGCAGATACATGGACTCTTTATTTGCTGAGCCCCACTTGTTGCTTTTGTGTATTTTATATCTTTGTTACAGTTGTACACTGTTTTATATACTGCTGCATTTACAAAAATGTGTTTTATATCCTGTCTCTTTCACACTAAAGTATTTATCTGTGTTTGATAACATTTTTCCTCCTCAGGTTATTTCGGGCCTTGCCTGCAGGCCTCTCTAATTGCCTGCTCTCACCAAACCCTGAGTGTAGATGATGTCAGAAACCCCTGTATAGTCGTCTGTGGACTACCCATGTCCACCAGTCACCCTCGCGCCCTGCGCCGAGGCCGGCTTCCTTCATAGTGTGGGGGTGTGCAGTGACCCAGAGCGGCCACTGAGGGTTAATCTAGGGCCCTCCTGCTCCTGTGGCCATGGACTTCCACCTGGGCGCTGCCAACAGCACTTCCCCTATGTTTCTCCGTCATTTTCTGGGTTCTGAAGTATATTGTGTATTACATGTACTAAATGGTTGATACTGCTTTTCCTCCTTAAGAATTTCACATGTGATATTGTACATTGCTACCTTAAGTTGGTTCCACCAATCACCAGTCTATCTCCACCCCTAGGGAGGAGCTAGTCTCCCCCTGTAGTGTGTGTGGACCTAGAGTCCAAGGAGGACACATCCTGTACTCTGCTCTCAGGCCTGTACAGGCCCCAAAACTACTACTACTGCTCTCATCATCCTTTCTGAGCGTTCTTCTTCAATCCAGAAGCTGCAGGTCCCTTCCAGGTCTCAGTTGAGGTCTGGTTTCCAGTTGTACCTTGGGCCAGGAAGCTGTATCCCGCCAGGGCAACCGTACTGAAGTGCCTGCACTCCACCAAGGGCCTGTCCAGCCAAGTATCTACTCTAGCCCCGCAAGCTGAGGATTATCTCTTCCAGAACCTTCTACCTGCCTTCCAAAGGTTTCCTTCCGCAGACAGAGAGGATTACACTACTTCTTCTGGGCCTCCCTGCAAGCTGGTAGCCTTTAATGAGTCACTCAGCTACCGCACCCCAAGGACTCTGCGCAAAACCGTAAGTCCATTTTCCCGTGGCGAGCCAAACCACGAAGCCTCACGCTTGTTGTAACCCACAAGGGCTGGAACTCTGTTTTTCTTCTATTTTCAATCTCCTAATAGACTCTCAACCCTGTCGTTGCTATTGGCAACCGTCCAACTACTGCCCCCAACATCTACCTTAAGGGGAATTATAGACTTGGTGCATTGGTGAATCACATACTTGAACGTGCCTTGAACTGCATAAGGTTTTGCACTACTTGACCAGCTGCTGAAGCACTGTATTGTTGTAAACTGACTTTTGCACTAAGTAAAGACTTTACCTGGTTATCCTAACTCTGTGTGGTCGATGTTCCTGCACACTGCACCTGGGTAACACAGATGAGTGAAAGGGAGTGGAGAATCAGGGACTACACCGGGACTACCCCTCGAGCCAAGTGACACTACACTACCCGTTGCCCCTGGTTACCACACATTATTATTATAAAAATAAAAAAAAAAAAAAAAAAAAAAAAAAAAAACACGACCCAGAACCGGACAGCGGCCCAAACCCCCACAAACAAAAAAAAAAAAAAAAAAAAAAAAAAAAAAAAAAAAAAAAAAAAAAAAAAAAAAAAAAAAAAAAAAAGGGAGAAAAAAGTAAAAAAAAAAAAAAATAAAACAACAAAACACCCCAACACATATATTTAAAAAAAAAAAAAAACAAAAAAAAAAAAAAAAAAAAAAAAAATAAAAAAACACAAAAACACCCCAACAAAAAAAAAAAAAAAAAAAAAAAAAAAAAAAAAAAAAAAAAAAAAAAATAAAAAAAAAAAAAAATAATTTTTTTCACCAAAAAAATTCTTTTTTTCCGCTCTTACACTTCCTAACAAAACAGGCATTCAATAAAAAATCCAAACTAAATCTCTCTTGCTAATTAAATATTTTAAAAAAAATAAACAAAAAAAAAAAAAAAAAAAAAAAAAAAAAAAAAAAAAAAAAAGAAGAAACACAAAAAGAAAAAAAATACAGAGCTTAAAAGGAATTTTTTATCTCTCCCCAAGTGTTTTATTCACATCAATACAATTCAATACCTCTCTATAATAACCTATATGGTTGCACTGATGCCTCTGGGTGACAGAGAGAGAGGGATTGTTAGGAAGATTAGTCTCTACTCTCTCCCTGGGTGCAGTGTTTGGGAGCCATTGTAGCAGTTTATCACTACCCACCAGCTCAGGGAGAACTGAAAATTAGAGTTGGAGTCTGCAGAGATTAAAACTGCTAAAATGCAGAATATATGTCAAATAATGGCCAAACATAGTGTTACTGTTCATTTACATAAACTGTACAATAAATTTATGCAAGTGTTGTTGAGAGGTTAGGTACACTTTAAAATGTAAGCAATTTTCTTTCTTTATCTAATCCAATAACCTAAGGCTATGCTATTCTCCTTCCTAATTTCAGTATTCAACTTCTCCAACATTAGATGACATATTAATTCCCACACATTAAAGGAAACCTGCCACGGGGAACATGGTGTCTGATCTGCAGGCAGCATAACATATACAACAGGAGGAGGTGGAATTTATGCATAGATTTGTGGGAAAGATTCACAATAACTTGTGTATTATTCATTCATCTCTGCTCATTTTGGGCTTGGGAGTCCAATGGGTGGTGCTACTCAGTGACTGATAGCTTCCCTATATGAAATTGCATACATTGACAGCTGGCAGTAACTAATTAGGACCGCCCACTGGACTCCAAAACCGAGAATGAGCAGAGATTTAAATGAATAAACACAAATTATACTGAATCTTTTCCTATAAACTATATATCAATCTGCTCAGCTCCTCCTACTGTATACCAATATGACCAGAAATAGGACTGGAAGTACAACATGACCGCATATCTTTAAGTGCATTGTGTATAGGCCTGTCAAAATGACTTTTTCTTATCTATAGCTGTATCTGTGAACAGACCTAGGATTTACTAAAACCGCCTCCCTATCAGTTATACTTACACTTCTTACCAGTTTCCATGCACTCACTTTTTAATCTTTGTCTTTCAACTTTCCTTTGTTGTCTACCCCACATACTCAACATATACCAATATCTCAATCTGTATGTTTTTTTTTTCTTAAGTGTCAACATGCCATGAGCCATCACATCTTATTACAACTAGTTTCGCCAGCTTTCTGCTATACTGTTCCCATTACGTATTATGTAGACACCATTTCACTATTGAGACACATCCACTACAGTTTGCTGCGTTGCTCAAAACCCAACTATCCCCCTCCTCATGAAATTCAGCTATTCGTCACCCACGCCCCCACGTCACAAAGCTTTAAGCAGCAGGTTGCACAAATGGTTAGGTTAGATTTCCATGTGTTCTCTCTGCAGATGTCTAAAGATTAACAAGGGAGCTGTGGAGCCTATAAATCCCCACTACATGCAGAACGGTATTATGTGATATTCCAGGATTAATCCTCTGCTTGGACTGGGTCCAAGAGATTACTAGCTGATTGTTGGGTACTCTGCTGCATGGTTGTGTGTTGTGGGATCATAGAGCTGCATAAGCTTTCTGCAGTCTCAAAAGTCCATGGGTATAACCACAATGACTTCCCACATCCCATGTAATGCACTTTCCTGCCCCATTAAACATACGATTTACCCCAGAGATTGTAAATTCCTTGAGATTGAAAGAATATAATCTATCCAGATGGAGAGGATGCTGACACGCACATCCTTGTATGTATTATTTTATCCCTGTCTCTCCCCCCTCCTCGTCCCTCTCCATCTTCCGCATACATCAGCACTGGCTCAACTTACCTTGGTGACAGTCATACAGAGCTGTGTCAGAGCAGGGGGACCAAGCGCCTGGGCTGCTGGATTCTGACTGCAGATCTCTGTGCTGGTGGCTGCTTCCAAACACTCAGTGCTGCCTCCCCTCCTCCTCATT
The DNA here is from genome assembly GCA_947044405.1 of Leptodactylus fallax. NCBI lineage: Eukaryota > Metazoa > Chordata > Amphibia > Anura > Leptodactylidae > Leptodactylus > Leptodactylus fallax. Next base: position 2,084,529 of record CAMRHE010000081.1, on the reverse strand, counting down.
ATTCCCATCCTTTGCTGGCTGAATTGTGATGTCACTCCGCATCCATACTGATCAGGCAGGAAGCAGCTCTACTGCTATTAACCTTTTCTTCACTGAGCCAGTGGATGTAGAAATGAAGAAATCATTGAATGTACATAAAATTAACAAAACTTTCAAAAAGTTTCAAGGACTCAAAATTATGGGGAAATGTTATGGATGGTTCAGGCCCTGGTAGGTTGTGTCGAGGACTCAGCTGTCAGTTTATGCCGTAGATGTGTGCCACAACAGTGGGAGGGACAGCACAAGAGCAACACCTGTTGGTGTCACCTGGATCTGAAATGATGGAGATGATCTCAATGTGTCACATTGGTCACCTAGCACTTGATAAATTTGACATTTAATTCCAATCGGGGCTGGGCGGTCAATGATCCTAAACTTATGAGAGCTCAAAGTGCTTTATAGTGATTTAACTATACTCAGGGCAGCAAGCTATTGCCATTCTCCCTTCTACAAGTATACTTTAATGCATCACAGGGCTACAAAACTAGGACAGTGATTCAGTAGCTTGCAGGGATAAGTGACTTGGCAGTTCTGCCAGTACATTGTTACTAACTGTGCTGCAAGCTTACTGGGCTCCACACACAGAAGGGCTACAAATCTAGAATGAGGACATTGCAGGGTTACAAGGATAATGACTTTGCAGTCTATTTGTAACTTGATTTTGCAGGGGTCTGCAAATAAAATGCAGTGAGTATGCAGAGCAGAAAGTAGTAATTCTGCAAGCTACAAATGTAGTATGGCACTTGCTGGACTGCAAGTATACTGTGGTGTGTAATATATGGTGAGTGATGCAAAGGACATGACTTTGCAATTCTGCTATGTTGATTCTGAAGACCTGCAAAATATATTGTGAGTATGCAGCAGAGTTGCAAGTATAGTGTAGCTTGCAGAAACCCTGTAAGAATAGCACGATGACTGCAGTAAGCACACCCACAATCTTCGCAAATAGAAAGATTGCATGGAGACTGAAGCGTAGCTAGGGGTTCAGCACAGGGGGCGGCGAACTGTACGGTGACCATATAGTTGTATATATCGGCTCTACACAGGGCTCTGCAGACAATTTAGGTGAATACAGGGCAGTAACATTTAGTGACTTACAGGTGACGTCTCTACCTAATCGTTCATATTCCCCGTCTCTTTCATCTGGACGGCCATGACCATTTACTCCAGTCTCTGTAAAGTCTGCAGCACAGACATCTTTGGCTCCTCACTTTTCCAGGCACCTGACCCACACTGTCCTTACCTGCACATCCTGCTGCTACCCCCAATTATAAAATATATAATATAACTCCCCCATAATTAATAATACCCCCAAGTGCATCTTTAAATTAATAACTTCCCTGTGTACCCCCTTTAAATAGTGCACCTTATTAATAATGCCCCAGGTGTTTCCTAATTAAAAGGTAAAAAAAGAATTAGTGGAGTTCAATGGTACAGGATCCACCCAGGGGGATTAATTTCAGATATGGATTCCATTTGTGGCTGATTGTTATCACAGCCTTTGATCCCCAGACTCTTGCAAACTCAATGTCTGCAGTCCCATACACAGCCTACTTTGCATACAAGTTTGAAACTCGTTAACTCAGCAGGGGAGATTCTGGAGTATGTGTATTCTAACGTTTCTAAGTAGACAAAATGGCTCCGATAGAACTTAAAAGGAAATATGGTATCATGATGATATTTTCCGATGGGAGCATCCTACAGTTGCACCAATAAATTCCTTGGGTGCGCAAGACTGGACCGAACATGGTACTGTTGGGAGCAAGGAAAAGGTCCAGACACTGAACTCTCTACCCAAGGGGATCTGGGGGGTCATTCCTGGTGTCTATGTGATGGGAACATCGCCACGAACTCCGTCATACCCCTCGCCTGATACTACAGTCATCCGGCACGGAGTTATGGTTGTATATATTTATCTGGTCTTAGGATGTGGGACTGGGACTCTTCTCCTGGTGACATCACACAGGGAGGAGACTAGGATAGTTATATGGTCTCAGACCAGGGAGAGGGGCTAGTTCTTATTCCTGGGAGAGATGTGAAGACACATGTCGTGTTATTGACTTAAAGGGGTATTCCCATTTTTGCCAATATAAGTAGTTAAAAATTCTGCAACGTTTTAAAGATTTTCTCTATTCATCTTAATGGTGACAGTCTGTTGTCTTGATCGGTTGCCAATGGATACGACCACAAGTGCAGAAACTTTCTATGGTCTGGGAGTTGTCAAGAACCCAGTCATGATTTCTTTACTCTAGCTGGGTTATCAGGCAGAGACACTACATGTATGAGAAGATATCCCGGCCACAATAAGCAAATCATAGCTTATTTTCTTACCTTAGAAAGGTCCTGCATTCATGGTCGTATCCACTGGCAACCGATCAAGACAACAACTTTTGACCTCAAGATATTTAGAGAAAATCTTTAAAACTCTGCAAAATGTTTAATTACTTATATTTGCAAAAATGTTTAACTTTTAATTATCTACAAATTTCAAAATGGTTATGTTAGTGGGAATACCCCTTTAAGGAAGTTCCCTGGGGCCTAGCAGTAGAAGCCCCAGCGAACCAGACTGCAGATCTGTTTGGTATTCTTTTCTCTTTTAATCCCATTTTATTTTTAATGTACTCTATTCCTTGATTTTACCTGTATTTGCTTAACCATCCTCTGATGTGTATTCTATATACTTTAATAGCTAGTACCGACCCACTCAGGTTAATAAATATATAAAATTTATAAAGCTTGTTTCATGTTATCCTATGAACCCAGGTACTCACAGGTTGTGAGTGGAAGGTAAGAGGGGTGACCACAGGTAGGCCAAGCAACTTGGCAAAGTAGTATCCTTCACAGGTTGCAATACCGGGACCCCCAGGATCAGCTGTTTGAATAACCCGTGGTACCTGTGTAAGCGCTTTGACCCCTTCTCTGTTTGCATAGATTCATCTCATAGCGGCAATGTAATGTAACTACAGCCTAGTCCTATAAACGTCTATGTGACAAGACTGTAATTACATCACATGGTCGCTATAAACAGGCAGCGTATGATATAAACAGGCGCCATGACCCCTTCATACAGCTTGTCAGTGGGGATTCACTGATCTCTTATTGATGATCTATTCTGAGGATACATCATCGATAAAAATGAGCTGGAAAACTCCTTAAGGCTAAAGCCCCATGTGGCGTCCCGCAGCAAAAAAGCACTGTGGTGATGCTTTGTGGTTCTTCCTGCAGCGCTTTGCACAGAAAGTTTGCAGAGGTTTCCTCTGTGGACTTTCTGCTTCAGTTATATCTATAGGAAAACCGCTGGCATTTCCGTAGATATGCTGCGATTTACAAAACCTTGACTGTTTTGGAAATCACAGTGTGTCCGCTGCGCGTATTTTACCGAAAAGTGGTGATGAGGCCCCACGTAGCGAAAAGGGGGAAAAAAAAATGCCGCATTTTACAGTTTCTGCAAAGTAGAGGGATTCTAGTAAATCCCATCCACACATTGCGGAAAAATACATGCAGCATACACGCTGCAATTTCCAAAACCGTTGCGGTTTTGTAAATTGAAGCATGTCAATTATACCTACGGAAACATCGGCGCTTTCCCTATAGGTATAATGGAAGCAGAAAGTCCACAGAGGAAAACTCTGCAGACCATCTGTGAAAAAACGCTGCAAGAAACAAAATGCGTTACTGCCATTTACAGAACAGATTTATCAAACAACTTAGTCTTCAACTATCTAACTAGAAAGTACAACCCACAGGCCCACTGAAAAATGCAATACTGATGAGCAACCAAATAGGAAAATGAAATTTGCAATATGGAAGACCAAATGGTAGAAGTTAAAGGGAGTCTACCAGCAGAAAAATAGCTTCTAAACCATGTATATGCTGTTGTGGGGCTGGTTCATGACATAATGTACATACCTTTTATGGGTTAAAGTGCCATCTTGATACAAAGAAAATCAACCATCTGCAAATAAGATGTTTGGTGCACCTAGGACTTGGTCATGTCTGCCAAAGGACCTGTTTTCACCTGTGGTCGTAGCACATTGGGACCTGTCATTCCCTTTGTTAGGGGGTGGAGCCAGGTTGTGACGACAGGTGAAAACAGGTGCTCCGGCAGATGCGTCATCCCCGATGGCACCAAGTAGATCATTTTTCATTTGCCATGTGGTTTAAAGGTCGATTGAACCTACCAAAAAAAAAGGTAGGTTCACTATGTCACTAACCACTCCTTCAATATCATATAAGTGGTTTAAAAATGATTTTGGTGGCGGTAGGATCCTTTTTAGAAAAGTCTACTGAAAAGAACTACTGTGTGTCATGCATATAAAGGGAATGAGGCACAAAGGAAAAATGGGTAAGGAGGGTTATGGCAATAAAGTAGAAGATGGAACATAAATGGGGGAGGGGAAATGAAACACCTCATTGGTATTGAGCAATATAGTGATAAGTAGTATAAGAAGAGTAGTAGCACATTTAGGGAGCAAAGCGGGTGAGTCAATTTTGCTTGTCTGATGAGTATCAAATACAACCATGTAGAATTGGGAGGCTCTGATCTATCATGTTCAGAGGCTGATTTTCTCCATATGTTTAATATAGATAATCTGGTTAACCAATAAATGGAGGGTAGTGGGTGGGGGTTGGATAGATTACGTGTCTGGTGACTGATTGGATATGTCTGAGGTGACCCTTGTTTAATCAGGTTAAGTCTGGGATTAAGGGGAGAAGGGCAGGTATGTTGGAAAAATTTGAGGAAGTCATGAAATTGCATAAGGAAAGGTTCAGTTTTATGGCAACTTTGCCACATGTGGAGGTAAGAGCAAATTTTGGATGAACACCTCTAGTTATATTTGTAACTGATGGGTATATGTGATGAAGATGAAGGCAATTCCAGAATCGATATCATCTGAAGAGAAGTTTGTTGTTCTTCTGAGCATAACTGAAATGAAACACTTGTATTTGAATTTGGAGATCTTGGATTGATCCTCTTGGCTTTACAATCCATTTCCCAACTTAATGGAAAGCTGGGGGTTGAGGACCCAATGGTATTGTGTCACACCCTATAATTCAGAGTAATGTGTGTTGAAGGAGATCTGTAATACATAGTTGTTTGAATGGAGGGAGGTCATAGGGGATTTTCCTGGCATTTTATATTGATGGACCCCATCGATCAGATATTGATGGCCTATCCTGAGGGTATAACAACAGCCTGCAACACCACCAATCAACTGTTCTCAATAGCTGCAGGACAGTGCAGTGGGTGGAGCTAGAAGCAGACAGCTTCATCCACTGTGCAGTGGCAGCCACTTGAATGGGAGCTGAGTTGCAGTAATCAGCTACAAAGGCTTGGATGCAACATTGCCTGGTGCACCCAAAGTGTATTTCACATGTAATGCACCATCCATGGGTGTAAAATCAGGAAAACATTCTGCAAGAATCTCACTGGGTATCCTGGGTTGTGAAACATGATATCATTTTACTGTGTTGACGTCAAAGTCTTGTGCTCATGCTGCCATTTTATAGTCTAGGAATATTTAATGTAGCATGATATCAACACATGTGATGTCATCGCGGATTAGAAGGATTTAGTATAGCGACCTTAGAGCTTCAAATTACGCTGAAAGGGTAATACTCTCTATATTATCTTCATATGCCCTAATACACCTTTAAAGAGGTTGCTTGAGATTGGACAAAATTTAGCTAGCAAGGGTAGAGATGACATAAAAAACAAAAGACCCATTACTTATCTGGTAAATATACCCATCTGTTTTGGCACCAGCTCTAGTCCTCCACCCAGTCTTTGTCTGGCTGCATTGATGATGTCACATTTATAGTAGGTGACTGCTGTAACCAATCTCTGGTTTCAGTGGTGTACCAGGTGAGAAACAGGTCTTTTGTTTTTTAAGGCACTCTTCCCCTCGATTGGATTTTGTCCAATCACACTGCCTTTAAGATCAGGTATGGTTTTGCTAATTTCAAGAATGTCGAAGTGTAAAATGTTAAATTCTAAACGTGCAAGTCAAAGAAAATATTTTACATGCTGGGTTCAGATCTGTTTTGTACTCTCAGTTTTTGTGTTCAATCATAGGAATAGAAAACTGAAAGAAACATCTCCATTTAATTTCCCTGGGTATTTAATCACATCATTTGTGATAAATTTGGTCAGTTTTCAGTTTTTTGACAGAAGAATTTCAAACTGCTGTCATTAAAGCCAGTTGCTCTGATCTGTCACAGGATCAGAGTATCAGACTATAAATGGCAACAGAATGACTGATGCAGACGAAACACCCTCTGTCTGCATCTGTCTCCATGCACTTTAATTTAAAAAATAAGAAGTTTTTTTTCTGTCTTGATTGTTTAATTTCCATATGGAAGAAAATGTCTTCTGATACGTATTCTTCAGGTTGAAATGTAAACACACAAGACAGAAGAGAGCTTCTGTCTTGTTATTGCAGTGAACAGAGATGGATGCAGTCATTATATCTGCACTTCAGTCTGCTGCTCTGATCCTATGACGGATCAGAACAACAGACTACAATGAAGGCATTGTGAACATACTCGACAAAGCAGAGTCTGTAGGACTTTTTCTGTCCTTCTAAAAAAACTGAAACATGATGGAACTGATGTTTTTAAATTCACATTGAAATATATAGGGTGTATATAGGGTGCTTTCACACTTTTGTTGTAGAACTGATGAAACAACGCAACAGAAGAACTGATTAAACAATAGAGATGGATCCATTCTATGACAGACAACAAAAGATCCCAAGGGACCTCATTGATTATAATAAGACATGTTTGGTAGCTGTTGTTTTCTCCCTGACATCTCCAGATGAAAAAGTCATATTGGAAGAACGTTTTTGTCCACAATTTTAGAGACCGGATGGATGGTTTCCTGTATTTGTTTTTTTTTCCTTTAACATAAATTATATAGATATTCAGATATTGATATTAAAAGGAAATGACACTGAATATAACATATATATTTTCAAAATCGCCATGTGCTCCACATATTGCAAGCCTGATAAAACAGATTGTACATTGGTTGAGAACAAGGCCCATGTGCCACCTAGTGGTGCTTTCTGGGAAATAATGGTCAGTCTTTTGGGCTGTTACATAATTATTTACATAGATACATATTTACATAGTTATTATAGCTGAAAGAATACAAATTGAATATCTATTGAGTTCAGCAATGGGAGGGGGAGGATGTGGGTGCAGGAAAAGAAAAACCTTAGGCCTGTGTTACCCCCTATTTATTCAGGCATTTGTTGCTTCCAATATTTATGTTGTTATATAATACTAACATTATCTTTAGTGTCAAAAAAGGTTATTATTTTGCTGTGAAGGTTTCCCCTTCTTGGATGTTTTTTGGAAGTTCCTCATCAGGATTATATCATATCAATTATAATATGTTCACCTCTGTGTTGGAGACTCTGTCTAAGATTATGGACAAATAAGTCCTGCAAACATTACTTTTTTCTCCAGTAAAGTTATGGAGAAAACAATAGGTACCTGACAAACCCCATTATAGATAATGGGGTCCATCAGGATATGTTGTTGTCTGTATTAGACAGATCTGTTTAATGTATAGTCCTACAACAGAACAAAAGAACAGATAAAAGCAAGGCAGATGTGAACCCTCCCTAAGAACTTCACTGAAATGATCTGGTTGTGAATCAGTATGAAGGAAAGTTAAAGAACAAGGTAAAGTGGTGTTTCAAGAAAGCAACAACATTGAGACTAAAGCAGGTGATGAGTCAGGACCAATAAATCAAGAGTAATTTTTTTTCTGGGTACACATAAAGGAGTTGTCTGAGATCAGAGGGGATAATGTAAAATAGCAAAAAAAAAAAAAAAAGCTGTACTATGGAATAGCTGTAGCAACATCTCTCTACTACTCCCTGCTGGTGTTTGTTCACACTGCTGCAGGAGTGACATCACATGACCAGCAAATATTGTTTAATTTTTGCCGTGAATCCACACCCTTTTTAAGTGAAAGTGAATGGAAAAAGGATAAAAAAAAAAGAGGCCTTTCAGACTAAACTGTCATGTGTACATGTGGAACACCACCATTTCTGACCATTATAAAACGTGTGTCCTACATCTCTGTCTCTAATTGTCAGGTTTCCATGAGCTCTACTCCAAAGTAGGCGGAGGCTAGCTGTCATGATGTCTTCCATACACAGCAGCCATAGAGAAGACTCTCTCTGTAGCTCACAATCTGAAGCAGCTGCATGGAGGACATTCCACAGCAGTGATGAACAGTGTAGGTGTAAATTCACCTCTGGGGTGTGACAGTTAAACACTCAATTATTTAAAGCAGCATCAGTAGCCTGTGTGTGTTTTTCGCTCTGTAGCTTCTGCTTCGTACTTCGTACAGTAATACTAAAGGGGCTCGGTGCCCAGAGCTTCATGTTATTGAAGAGTGATGGTTTCAGCTCATAAACACCCACTATATATAGATGTAGTTAACACGAACTTCAGTTGAACTGCTACAGCGTGATATTTTACTATAAGTACTGGGCGCCCATAGGCACCAATTGGCATAAAAGGAACAGTAAAAATTTAAAACCCAAATAACAATAAATGGCATGGCAGAATAACAGGAAGATGGCTTCCGTAACTACAGGCACCCTCAATACAGGCAACCATTGGTGCTCCCGCTTCCATAAGGAGGCGGGGAAAGGAAGGATATCAAGGAGAGAGAGGAAAGGGAAGAGCTAAGGGAAATGAATAGAGAGCGAGAGAAAAAAAAAGGGAGGGGGTGACAGGGGTCTCACTCAGTCGGCCACCTAGTACCCCTCTGTGCCTCATAAGGTCTCTCTAATCTTGTCATCCTTGGAACATTATCCAGGGAGTCCAAGCGTAGATAAAGGAGTCACCAGGGCCATCCGGAGGGGTGTATGGAGGGCATGCCACTTTTAAAGTGGAAACCTGACAGGTCCCACATAAGGAAGCCCCAGGGATGGAGGGTAGCACTCTAAAGTTCATAGGTGGGCCAACGGTACCAAGCAGCAGGGGGTTAGGCCTCATTAAGACAGGGAGGATCACATGCCCCATTTTATCACCTGAGAATAACTGCCGAGGGGGCCCAACTAACAGTGATAGAAGCACAATTCTGTGTGTTAAGTTATATTTCCTAGCAATGGAGGGAAGGCACAAATATAAACACAAGGAACTGAAGCCCGTCACAATGCAATCATACAAGGCCAGAGCTGAACTAACTGCCACCTAGGTGTCGCACACGACTGTTTGGTCACTTCGAGTACTGCTGAGGCAGGTGCAGTGGTGGGGTTTTTGCAGCATTGAAGTTGTGGTGGCTGCTAAAAAGATGTCATAGGGAAGTCCAACCAGTCCAGAAGGTGGATATCAGGAAGTCCCAGGAATTCAGCCAAGGCTCCACTAACTATAAGGTGGAAATGGTTGTCCCAGAGGCGTAGCTAGCGGGGGGGGGGGGGCAGAGGGGGCGGCTGCCCCAGGCCCAATGAGTCTTCGGGGGCCCACCCCGGGGGCCGCCATTAATACAACCTTTATTTCTAACTAGATCGGTGTCTGCATAAAGGGAGGATTCATTAGGGGACATTATGACGATGGGGGAGTCATTTATATAAGGGTTATTACGGGGTATTATGAATGCAAGGGGGGAGGTCATTTATATAAGGGGCCATTAGGGGGCATCATTTATATTACAAGGCATTATGAACGTAAGGGGTGGTCATTAATATAAGGAGCCATTAGAGGTGCAGTATTTATGTCAGGGGGAATCAGGGGCATAATATGAGTGTCAATTAATTTAATGAAAGTGGCACTTGGGCTTTATTAGGACTAAGGCCCCATGTACTGGGCTTCTGCAAAAAAAAGCACTGCAGGAAAAACCACAATGTTACCGCCATGGTTTTTCCTGCAGCGCTTTTGACAGAAGGTCTGCAGAGATTTCCCTTGTGGACTTTCTGTTTTCAATACACCTATATGGAAACCGCCAGTGTTTCCATAGGTATAATTGACATGCTGCAATTTCCAAAACTGCAGCGGTTTTGGAAATCGCAGTGCGTCTGCTGCACATATTTTTCCGCAATGTGTGGATGGGATTTGCTAGAATGCCATGGTTTTTTTCGCCACATGGGGCCCCATCCCATCCCGAATTTGCAGTAAAATATGCGCAGCGGAAACGCTGCGATTTCCAAAACAGTCGCAGTTTTGGAAATCGCACCATGTCGATTATACCTACGGAAACGCCAGCGGTTTCCCTATAGATATAATTGAAGCAGAAAGTCCGCAGAGGAAACCTCTGTGAACTTTCTGTGCAATATGCTGCAGGAAAAACCACGATGCGTCGCCGCCGCGGTTTTTTCCCTCGGCTGTTTTTTGCTGCGGGATGCTACATGGGGCCTTAGGCTGTGTTCACATGGCCGAAAATTTTCAGCCCCCAGAGTTTTCGCTGCGGTCAGCCGCGACGGGATTCCGATGCCGTGCATCAGCATTCCGTCGCGGCTAACCGCTCCTGATTAAGCCCAGATGAATGGGCCTCATCAGGAGCGCAGCTCGAGCCGCGGACACCGCGGGCGGAATCCGCCGCAAGATAGGTCATGTTCCTTTTTTTTCCGCTAGCGGAAAAAACGCTACTGACTCCCATTGAAATGAATGGGAGGAGTTTTTTTAGGCGGATTTTGAGGTGGATTCCGCGTCAAAATCTGCTGCCAAAAAACTTTGTGTGAACACAGCCTAAGCCTTAAGGAGTTTTCCAGCTCATTATTATTGATGGTCTATCCTCAGAATAGATCATCAATAAGAGATAAGTGATTCCCCACTGATCAGCTGTATGAAGGGGCTATGGCGCCTGTTTATATCACACGCTGTCTGTTTATAGTGACCGTGTGATGTCATTCCAGCCTTGTCACATAGACGTGTATAGGACTAGGCTGTAGTTACATTACATGGCCGCTATGAAAAGAATGACACTATGTAAACAGAGAAGGTATCATGGTGCTTACACAGGTACCACGGTTCATTCAAACAGCTGATCCTGGGGGTGACGGGTATAGGAACCCCAATAATTTTTTTTTCCCTTGTTTTTTTTTTTTTTCCCTTTTCAATTAGGAAACATCTGGGGCATTATTAATAAGGGGCACTATTTAAAGGGGGTGCACAGGGAAGTTATTAATTTAAAGATGCACTTGGGGGTATTATTCATTATGGGGGGTTATATTATATATTTTATAATTGGAGGTAGCAGCAGGATAGGGGCTTTGTGTAGGTGAGGACAATGTGGGTCAGGTGCCTGGAAAAGTGAGGAGCCAAAGATGTCTGTGTTGCAAACTTTACAGAGAGTGGAAGAAGTGGTCATGGCCGTCCAGATAAAAGAGACGGGGAATGTGAAGGATTGGTCAGAGACGTCACCGGTAAGTCACTAAATGTTACTGCACTGTATTCACCTAAAATGTCTGCAGAGCCCTGTGAAGAGCCACTATATACCACTATACGCTCACCGTATACTGATAGTATCGGTATACGAACATGTCCAAGTTGGGGGCCCACTTGGACATGTTCGCCCCCTGTGCTGAACCCCTAGCTACGCCTCTGGGTTGTCCCCATTGGTAGGAGATTCCAATATCAGTAATAGCCTGTAGAGTTGACTTAAGGAGGCGACGCATCGCTAACATGTGATGAGAGACATCCAGTAAAAGCTTAATCTATGAACCAAAGAAAGTATTAGGACCTCTCTGCCATGCTCTCTGAAAAACCTTCTCCTTTTTCTTGAAGATGTATATAAAGCTTAGTACATCTCGATGACCAGATGCCTTCTGGGTCGTATATCCCGGTGTTCTGTGAATTCTGTCAATATTGATTTCCGTGCCTTCCTGGTGGTCTTGCAGGTCATTAACCTTTTCCTGACATCAGTCTAACTGTTACGGCGGAAGTCAAGTGTTTAAATATGGCAGCCGCTCAGGAGCCATACATCGGAAACCTGGCAGTAATACCCTTGCTGCAGTTTTTTGAGCCAAAGTCAGGAGTGGATATACCAGAAGAGAAAAGTATAAGAGCTTCCTTTTATATCTCCTTTATTATTATTTATTATCTCCTCATTCCTTTCCAAGCCACTCTTGGAAAAAACCGCTGCAAAAATCTGCAACAAAAAAAAACAAAACAGCTTTTCCGCAACATGGGACCTGAGGCTAAAACCCCATGTTACGAAAATACAGCGTTTTTGTTGCTGTGGAAATGTCGGGGCAGAAAATACTGCGTTTTACAGTACTTGAAAAGTGAATGGGATTCTGGCTAATCCCATCCACACATTTAAGAAAAAAATCTGCAGCAGAAAAGCTACATTTAAAAAAACGCAGCATGTCAACTATACCAGCAGAAATGCTGGCGTTTTCCCTATAGTTTTAATAAGTGAAGAATATACGATGAGAAAAACTCATCAAAAACACAATAAAAAAACAGTGCAGAAAAAAGCGCAATGTGTTTCGCTACATGGGGCCTTAGCCTAAGTGCTACAGGAAAAACTGCAGAAGAAAAGCTTGCCGGTTTTTCCCACAGTCCTTTCAATTACGATGATATGGAAAATGCCAGTGTTTCTGTAGGTATAATTGACATGCTGTGATTTACATAAATGTGGCAGTTTTTGAAATCGCAGCATGTCCTTTGTGGATAATTTTCTGCAATGTGTGGATGGGATTAGCCAGAATCCCATCCACTTTACAGATACTGTAAAACGCTGCAGTAAAATTGCGGCTTTTACGCTATGTGGGGTCCCGGCCTAAAGGTGTTTTCCTGGCTGGTATCTGTGTTTGATACGATGACCTACCCTTAGGATTGTCATTAGAATAAGATCACTGCGAGTCCAACACCAGATCCCTCACCAATTGGCTGTTCTAGCCTCTGACAGCAAAACCTATACAGGGGACAGAACTGGAAGCAGAATTCTCTGCCCGCTGTATAGTGGCTATGCCAGAGCACTGTTCACGTGCACTGTTAAAGCTGAATTTCTCTCCAGGGACACTTGCTTCATCCACTCCTTGTCCTGGGTTGCACTCATTTCGTGGCTTTCTGCATCTGGCCCCTCCACTAATCATATATGGTGCACGAGTAGTGTGCCATGTATACTGCAGTGCAGAATCTGCACACCAGCTTTCCATGATGTTACATAAATTTTAAAAAATTAAAAATTTTTTTAAAATTTTATTTATTTTATTTAATTAAATTTTTAATTATTTTTTTTGTTTTTTTTCGTGCGCCGCGGGACAGAAGGGGGGGGGAATAAAAAAAGGAAGGAAAGGAGGCGGGGGAAAAAATTAAAATTTTATTTTTTTATTTTTTTATTTTTTTTTTTTTTTTTTTTTTTTTTTTTTATTTTTCTTAATCAATAATAAATTATAAAAAAAAAAAAAAATAAAAAAAAAAAATTTGGGGGGGAAGGGGAAAAAAAAAAAAAGGGGGTTTTTTTTTTTTTTTTTTTTATATAATTAAAAAATTTTTAAAATTTTTTTTTTTTTTTTCCCCCCCCTTTTTTTTTTTTTTAAAATTTCTTTTTTATTTTTTTTTTTATGTCTCGTATTTTTTTTTTTTTTTTCCCTTCTCTTTTTTTTTGTTTTTTTTTTAAGGGGTAAAGGTTTTTTCTCTACAAATCCCCCCCCCATAAAGTAGGGAAATGTAAAATTTTTTTTGTTGGTGCTAATATACGTTCCCGTCTTGACTCAGGGAGGAGGAATATGTCATCACTCCGGCTGACTTACCACAGCCCTTTATACCTCATGTCCTAACCCCCCATTTTTCCCCCAATAAGGACTCGGACCACCTCTTGGATTTAAATTGGCCTGTTCAGGCCGATTTATTAAAACATATATAAATACTTTAAACATATAAATAACATATAAATAACACCGCCATAAAACGGGCGGTGTATAAATACAAACCAATACTTAACCGTTACAACTGTATACAACAGTCACACCATTTACAAGTACATTATAACAGAACCTACCCCACCATGGGGATAAGCACCACCACTAATCTGCCCAGGCGCAAAACCCCCACCTCGGGCAGACCTTTTAACCAACTGTACGACCATAAGCCTGACCCCCAAAGGGACCTAAGCCCAACTAGGGGGCTTCCCAGGCTTACACCTTCCCCACCAGGATCCCCATACCACCGATGAGGTCCTACAACAGTGCCTGATAGGCCTCTAACCCCACCAACCCCCAGCCACAGACTCCCGGGCATGACCCCTTATGCCCGCGAGTCCCGCCACACAGACAAAGCTCGCTCTACGCCATCCCTCAAACCCAGCATCCACATATCTGTCCCTATCGCATTCAAATGCACCCCGTCCTGGCGCATATGATCCAGAGAAGGAACTTCTAACTCCCGATGGCGGACCGCTATCCCACCATTTCGCACCACAAAACGAGCCACCGCCCTATTTACTTTTATACGGGTCTTGTCCAAACGGGCCACCGACCTCGCATTGCGCCACACCAAACGCGCAACCATGTCAGACCACACTATAATCAACCAGGGAACTCAGTCAGCAACCGCAACACGTCAAATCGAATGTCCCTGATGAGTTCCCTGGATGATCGCACCCCTAGATCATTGCCCCCAACATGCAGAACAACGACATGCGGGGGGCGATCGACGCGACTATAAAAATGAAACTCGGGCAAAACCCGACTCCAGATCATACCGCGCACCCCGATCCACCGTACCACGGCATCCTCCCGCCACAGACCCAGCTGTCGCCCATCCGGCCGGACGTCCGCACGAAGTGCACCCCAAAAAACGTACGAATGACCCAATATCCAGATTAAACAGGGACCTAAAATAAAACAACAACAAAGAAGACTAAATACCAAACAGCAACACCGAAGACAGGACAGGAGGAACCATCCCAATTCCACTGACCCAGCACCGCGCTCCTCCCCCACCCCGCAGGAATGCCACCCACTCACTGCAATAAGGACGGACACACGTAAAGGAGGAACCGGTCGGATTCCCACCTCCCGATACGGCGCACCACATCGTCCCCCAGACCCCAGCGAGCGGCCTCCGTGGCCGCACCTATACGGAAAGAGTGGGAGCCATAATCACCAGGGAGCTCACCCACCAATACCAAGGCCTTCTTAAATACAGCTATAAACTGAAACCTAGACAGAGCCCCCCCATTCTCATGGCAAAGGAAAGACCCCAAGAGCGAACCCCGCACCTGCAGAAAATTAGACACCCCCGCCACCGGACAACAGGGGTCCCCCCCAACCGCATAAAGCACCACCAACCTACCGCGACCCACCTGATCCGTCTTGGAGCGACGCAAATGGCACTCCACCCGATCCTCAAACAAGGCTACCTCATTCCACTGCGACCCCCCCAGAGCTGCCACTGACTTGCTAACCAACTCCCCAACACAAAAAGCCCCAAAAAAGGCCAGCAAAAAAGCCACCCGGAACAACAGCACTTCAAATTCCGAAAAACACAAATTCTGCAGACACCCCAATAGACGCCCTAACAACTCGAAGGACACCGGGCGGCGAAGATCGCGCCTCCCGGCCCCCCCGCCGAAACCCCCTAATTGCCTGGCGCACCACAAAGTATTTTGTGACATCCTGCAAACCCTGTAATTGAAAAAGAAATGCCAGACCCGTTAAACGCTGAGAGACCACCGCGACCGAGCGCCCTTCCGCAAATGCTACCCCTATCCAGAACAAAACCAACACCACCCGGTCTTCGTCCGAACGCACCCCCCCCGCATGACAGGCAGTCCCGGTCCCAATCACGCCAAACCTGTTGGTAACGCTTCCAAGTTACGGCGGACACTGAACGCTGGATGAGCTCCGCCGCGGAACCGACACCAGGGACCACAAGTGGGCCGGACAGTCCTCGCCCACCTCCGCTGCCTCCGGAGCCAACTCCCGGAACCTGCCAAACTGACACCGAGACAAGGAATCAGCCACCGAATTAAGCACCCCGGGCACGTGGCGCGCCGATACATGCACATTCATTTCTAAGCAGCGCAACACCAGATGCCTAAGCAACGACACCACCGGAGGGGACTTTGCAGATTGGGAATTGATAACGAACACCACCGCGCTGTTATCACAGTGAAAACAAACCTTCCGATCCCGAAATTCATCCCCCCCATAACTCCACTGCGACTATAATCGGGAACAATTCCAACAACGCTAAGTTCGCCGCCAATCCTGCCTCCACCCACTCAACAGGCCAAACCCCCGCGCACCAACGCCCTTGGTAATAAGCCCCAAACCCTATTGACCCCGCTGCGTCGGTATGCAAATTCAATTCCTCACTAGAAATAACGGAGGCAAGCCACAACGAACGCTTAAAACCGTTAAACCGACCCAAAAAATCGTCCCACACTAACAAGTCCGCCCTCACTTCAGCAGTAAGTCGCACGAAGTGATGAGGCGACCGTACCCCAGCTGTCAATGCCGCTAACCGACGACAAAAAACTCGCCCCATCGGCATGATGCGACAGGCGAAATTCAATTTTCCCAGCAATGATTGCACCTCCCGCAGCCGAACCTTCCGTACCCCTTGGAACCTACGAACAGTCAGCCGCAGGTCCTCCAGTTTATCCCCTGGCAACCTGGATTCCATGAGCACTGAATCAAGTTCAATGCCCAAAAACTTCATTACCGACGCCGGACCCTCCGTCTTCTCGGGGGCCAAAGGGACCCCGAACAAACCCGCCACCCGTTCAACCGTGCGCAGTAACACCAAGCAGTCCGACGAAGCCCCAGGCCCGACACAGAGGAAATCATCTAGATAATGGATGATCGACGCCAAACCCGACAAGTCCCTGACCACCCACTCCAGAAAGGAACTAAAAGCCTCAAAATAAGCACACGAGATGGAACAGCCCATAGGCAAACAACAGTCTACATAAAACTGGTCCTCCCACATGCAACCTAACAGATGGAAGCTCTCAGGGTGAACAGGTAAAAGCCGAAACGCCGCCTCTATGTCCGTTTTTGCCATAAGCGCCCCAGGACCCGCCCGACGCACTAACGCCACTGCTTTGTCAAACGAAGCATAGGAGACAGATGACAATGAAGGATCAATCCCATCATTAACCGACCCCCCAGCCGGGAAGGAAAGGTGATGAGTAAGGCGAAACTGAGAGGGCTCACGCTTGGGCACCACACCCAACGGTGAAACCCGTAAATGGGGCCAGGGCGGGGCCGAAAAGGGGCCCGCCATGCGCCCTAAACGCACCTCCTTCATTAACTTCGCCCCCACAACCTCAGGGTGCTCCCTAGCTGATTTAAGGTTCCCAGGGCGAAAAACAGGGGCCGCCGCATCAAAAGGGATACGGAAACCTTCCCCAAAACCCTCCGCTAGCAACCGTGCAGCCACCCGATCGGGGTACCTACTTAGAAAAGGAAGCATTACTGCGACCTTCACCGGCGTCTTCCCTTTTTTCCACAACATCCCCCCCTTTTCCTTTTCCTCGCTTAAAGCACTTGTTAAGCCCATGTCCGCCCCCGCAACCTGAACACTCGTGTTTGAAGCGGCAGGTGACACCGAATTTGCACTGCCCCTCGTTGAACAACCAACAGTACCCCTTTTTCTGGGAAGCCGAGGATCCGGTAGCAGAGACCGAATTCCCGGCCCCCCCACGAAAGGACGGCGCCGCTGGCGCCGACATCAGCCGCATCCACAAGGATATATCCTTGTGATCCCACCGCAAGCCCGGACGCACCGCCTTACGCTGCCGGAACTGCTCGTCGTATCTAAGCCACGCTACCCCGCCATACACTCGGTGCGCCTCCCCAATAGAGTCCATATAGCCAAAGAGAGCAGAGCAGTGCTCAGGCTCCTTTTCCCCAATCACACTTGCCAATATGGCAAACGCCTGTAGCCAATTGACAAATGTACAGGGGATTAAACGGTAGCAACGCTTCTCCTCGTCCTCCTTTTTGCTATCACTAGGCTTAACCTTATCCAGATTAAATTTGTCCAAAGGGAGCAGTGAAAATATTTCCACGTACTCCCCCTTCCAAATTTTTTCCCGCACCTCCTGCTTCAAATGTGCCCCAAGCGGGCCTTCAAAGCAGATGTAAACCTCACCCTTCGCTCGGTCATCTAGACGCACAATATCCACCGCCTTCTCTTTCTCCTTACCCTTGGCCCCCGCCACCGCATCCGAACCCTCAGGGGCCCCGCCACCCACCTGGATGGGCTCCGCAGGCACCGACGCCACCTCCCCTAGCGGGCCAGCAACAGGGACTGCTGGGACCGCCATGCCCCCAGACCCCTGGGAAACCCTCGCGTCCGCGCCTACCCATACTCCCGTAGGCCCAGCGGCCCCAGGCCGCTCGCCCACCAATTGCTGGAGCAGACCTATTAGCTGTCCCCATACTGCCCCCCCTGCAGCTGACCCCCCCAGGGACTCCACCCCCCGGGCCCTAACACCGCAGCGCCCGACACACTCGCCCCAGAGCCCCCACCCATAGAAAGAGGAAACCCCATCTGCTCACCAGGCTGCATCGGGGGGCGCCCCAGATCAGCCGCCGCCGGTCCCGCATCCTCAGGGGGTCCGTCCGCGCTGTCCAGGGAACATAGGCCTTCTTCAGTGCTGGAGCCACCAGCGCCCTCACCAGGAGACGCCGCAGTCCCCACCGTGCAGCGCACCCGCCGCCCCGTCGGAGAACCGCCGTCGCCATCTTCAGCCGGCCTCTTCCGGCCTAGGCCCGAAAATCCACTGCGAGTAGGCCCGGCCACGCCGGGAAGTACCGGCCGCGTCACTTCCGGAGCGCTCGTGCGCGGCAGCAGGGAGGGGGCCAGGGAGCGCGCCCGGGGGGCGGTCCCCGCCCGCTGACGTCACGCGCCAGGCACGTCCCCCGGCCGAAGCGCGAGAGACTGCCGCGCGGGTCCTGGAGGACGAAGAGGGGGGGAGGAGGCGTACACACCAGGCCTCCCTCCGGGCGACTGCGGCCTCGGCGAGGATTCCTCCCGGCCGCCGGGCGCTCCCCAGGGGAGCTGACCTGGGCACCCGTGGCCGGAGGGTCCCTCCTGGGGCTCCTGGAACGCCGCCTCGTCGCCAGCCCCCTATCTGGAGAGTAGCGCTCCGGCGGCCGGGACCGCCGAGCACGGGGCGAAGGGGCTAGGGCAGACGTGCCCTGGCCAGGGGGCACCCGGACAGCTGTGAGCAGATCTTCTACGACCTGCTCGCCATGGACCACCGCCGCCGCCCGAAGGAGAGACCGCAAGGCTTCCAGATCGGCCATGGTAAGTAGTGCAGCACGTCCACTTCCTTACCCTGCCACTGCTTGACTGACCCTTATCTCACCCCCTCGCCCCTTTTAACACCCTCGATCCCACCCCCATTTTTCCCGCTCTAACTCTCCTCTTTCTTAACCCCTTCGTGTCTAATCCTCCCCCTAGTCATGTAGTCCCTATCCCACCCCCAAGGGGCATGTGCGTTTTTTCTACATACACACCTTTTTATCTTTTTTTTTTTTTTTTTTCATCTTACTCTCCCACCCGCGCCCCCCCCGCCCTTTTTTTTTTTTTTTTTTTTTTTTATTTATAAATTCCTTTTCCCTTCCCCTTCTTTTTTTTTTTTTTTTTTTTATACGCCGCCCCGCCCCGGCGGCGGGGGGGGGGGAAAAAAAAAAAATTTTACCCCCCCCCCCCCCCCCCCCCCCGCCCCCCACCCCCCCCCCCACACAACCACCCAAAACCACGCCCCCCCGCGCGGGGGGGGGAAATTTTATAAAGGGGGGGATTTTGACAAACAGTTTTAAAAAAAGGGGGGGGGGGGGGAAATTTTAAAAAAAAGGGAAGGGGCCCGAATATAAAAGGGGGGGAAAAGGATTTTAAAGGGGTTTTTTTTTATTATTAAAAAGAGGCGCGGGGGTTTTTAAGTAAAAAAAGGGGGGGGAACCCGCCCTAGGGGGGGGGGGCCTTTGGTAAAAAGGGGGGCTTTTGGTGGGGGGGTAGAGGAAAATGCCATAAGTAATAACGTCTATAGAGATGAGTAGTTGAGATTAAGGAACTGTACGTAACTCACGCCAGGATCCCATTTGATTCATTATGACAACTTTATTGGTGTAAACAATTGATCAGTGAGCCAGCCGCAGCAGAGAAGTCTGCCACCCAGTAACAGCAGGCACAATACGATCTGCTCAGAGGCGTAGCTAGCAGGGGGGGGGGACTTTTTGGGGCCCACCCCAGGGCCGCCATTAATAAATCCTTTATTTCTAACTGGATCGGTGTCTGCAGACAAGTGTTTGGATGTGCAGCTTTTCCCTTATATGTTTCCCCCTGCAGTGTTCAGACCCAGATTTGGTTTAGCCCTGGCCTATCACAGGCCACTGGGCGGGGTTGTGAGGAGATATTATCTCCCGGGCGACGGTTGGAAGTTAGTTCAGTGCATGCTGTAGACCAGACTAGGTGTGCAGAGCTGACCTGCCACCAGCCTCTGGACTGAAGGCCAACCGCCGCTACCACAGCCTCAGGAGGGATAACATCAGCCCCAGGCTCATCTGAAGACAGCCCAGAGCAAGGGAGTAAAGTATTCCAAGTGGCTGGATCCAGTCGTTGTCGTGCCAGGAGGAGAAGGAGAGGACCCTGACAGGAGAGTCGTATTCGGGCCTAGTCTCCAGGTAACCAGATCCCTGCCAGGGCTCCCTGTAACTCCATCCCCAGAGTACCTGGCTGGGAGAGGCAGAGAGGAGGAGTAGAGGAAGCCATCCTGTGGAGCCTATACCATCTTTGGGCGCCCTCCTAGAACCAAGGCTGGGGGTTGGACACTGTAGGACTACTACCCCCATCTGGAAGCTGCTGTTGACCCTCTGTTCAAGTTGCCTTAATAAACGGCTGTTTGGTTTTCCTGCAACGCATACCCGAGTCGTGCCTGCTTTACCATCAGGGCTCTTCCGATTAACACCACACCGGCTCAGGTAGGAGAGGTCCCCTCTCCAACTGGAAGTGCCCCGGGGGAAGGAACTACTACCACTACCATCCGGTAGTGCTGCAGGACGCCCCTCGACTTTGTCCGGCCTAGGAGTGGGGCTGGAGCCGTTTGGGAGCGTGCTCGGCCTGCTAGGTGGCACAGCATCCGCCACTACTACTCCCATCCTCCGGTCCCATCCGACTGGGTTGTGGCACACAGACGTCCTGTGCGTGGACAGGGAGGAAGCGGCGGCTCCATTCATCAGCATCGCAGGTAAGTATGATTTTTTTTTTTCTTTTTTTTTTTTTAGCGCAGTTGTGGGTATATCAATAGTATAAGGGGTGGATAGGAGGGGGAATTATAACTATAAAGGGAGGATTCATTAGGGGGCATTATGACAATGGGGGGGTCATTTATATAAGGGTTATTACGGGGTATTATGAATACAAGGGGTGAGGTTATTTATATAAGGGGCCATTAGGGGGCATCATTTATATTTGGAGGCATTATGAACATAAGGGGTGGTCATTGATATAAGGGGTCATTAGAGGTGCATTGTTTGTCAGAGGAAATCAGGGGCATAATATGGGGGTCAATTAATTTAATGAAAGTGGCACTTGGGCTTTATTAAGACTAAGGCCCCATGTAGCGGGCTGCAGCAAAAAAAGCGCTGCAGGAGAAACCATGGCGGTAACATTGTGGTTTTTCCCGCAGCGCTTTTCACATAAGGTCTGTAGAGGTTTCCCCTGTGGACTTTCTGTTTTCAATACACCTATATGGAAACCGCCAGTGTTTCCATAGGTATAATTGACATGCTGCAATTTCCAAAACTGCCATGTTTTTGGAAATCGCAGTGCGTCCGCTGCACGTATTTTTCTGCAATGTGTGGATGGGATTTGCTAGAATGCCACAGTTTTTTTCTGTGGGTTTTCGCCACATAGGGCCCCATCCCATCCCCACTTTGCAGTAAAATACACCCAGCGGATACGCTGCGATTTCCAAAACAGTCGCAGTTTTGTAAATCGCAGCATGTCAATTATACCTGTAGAAATGCCAGCGGTTTCCCTATAGATATAATTGAAGCAGAAAGTCCACAGAGAAAATCTCTGCAAGCATTCTGTGCAGAATGCTGCAGGAAGAAGCGCGATGCGTCGCCGCTGCGGTTTTTCCCACAGCTGTTTTTGCTGCAGGACGCCACGTGGGGCTTTGGCCTTAAGGCGTATTCCAGCTCATTTTTATTGATGATCTATCCTCAGAATAAATCATCAATAAGAGATAAGTGATTCCCCACTGATCAGCTGTACGAAGGGGCAATGGCGCCTGTTTATATCACACGCTGTCTGTTTATAGTGACCGTGTGATGTCATTCCAGTCTTGTCACATAGATGTGTATAGGATGAGGCTGTAGTTACATTACATGGCTGCTATGAAAAGAATGACACTATGTAAACAGAGAAGGGGTCACAGCGCTTACACAGGTACCACAGTTCATTCAAACAGCTGATCCTGGGGGTCCCGGGTATTGGAACCCCAATAATTTTTTTTTCCCTTGTTTTTTTTTTTTTTTCTTTTTAAGTAGGAAACACCTGGGGCATTATTAATAAGGGGAACTATTTAAAGGGGTGCATAGGGAAGTTATTAATTTAAAGATGTACTTGGGGGTATTATTCATTATGGGGGGTATATTATATATTTTATAATTGGGGGTAGCAGCAGGATGGGGGCTTTGTGTAGGTGAGGACAATGTGGGTCAGGTGCCTGGAAAAGTGAGGAGCCAAAGATGTCTGTGTTGCAAACTTTACAGAGACTGGAAGAAGTGGTTATGGCCGTCCAGATAAAAGAGATGGGGAATGTGAACGATTAGTCAGAGATGTCACAGGTAAGTCACTAAATGTTACTGCACTGTATTCACCTAAATCGTCTGCAGAGCTCTGTGTAGAGCCGCTATATACCTATATATGCTCACCATATACTCATAGTATCGGTATACGAACATGTCCAAGTTGGGGGCCCACTTGGACATGTTCGCCCCCTCTGTGCTGAACCCCTAGCTACGCCTCTGGATCTGCTGCAGTACTACTGTAGATGTCAAGACTTAAAACATGGGACTTTGAACATAGCGCCTGCTCAGCTCCTGTTTTACACAGCGGAGACTTGTCAGCACTCTGAAATACAGTCACACTTGGTGACAGTAGTACTACCAACTCAGTTCATAAGGCTGGCAGCACCAAACACAGCACACTTCCAGTTATTAATGCTTTTATATATATATATATATATATGACTTGAAGATATAGCAAGCATTCAAAAGTAGCCATATAGACTTATTCTTAGCTTTTAAGATAATTTACAATTGATGAAAATAATAATCACTATTTTTTTCTTATGAACTCAATTCTTTGCTTTGGAAAATGCTTACTGTTTCAAAAGGGTCCCTTAACCATAAACAACATACGACAACTGTCCCCTGTCAGTTGTAATGTGTGGGTAAATCTGGCAGAAACTGTTCAATATTCCTGCAGCGCCACCACAGGGAAAATGAAGCATTACACAGTGCCTCTTCAATTCAATGAGTTATAATGCAGAACAGGACAGGTCATTCAGTGCAAGAGATTGTCTTTTTTTGCTTCTGACCACTTAGGTCAAGAGATGAGGATTAACTCAAATTCCCAGTAGGGCTCAGCAACCCCTGGCTCTCCAGCTGCTGTGTAACTACAACTCCCAGCCTTCTCTATTTATTTCTATGGGAGTTTTAAGAACAGCAGAATAAGTATGCATTCTGGGAGTTGTAGTTTCACAACAGCTGGAGTGCTGAAGGTTGCCGATCCCTATACTAAACCTACACTTACATATTACTGTAATGAGTATAGAGCAACTCCCTTTGTTACGTCAATTACTGGACTAGCTTCTTCTGGCTTTTTTGTAAGGGTGGAGTATGGGTATCTTTATTTGCAGCAGATATTGTTATAGGAATTTCTGTGACAAAATCAGTTCTGTTTCCTCCTAGTGGAGCTTGCACAAATCCATGTGCTGGCATCCCAAACAACCCTATTCAAATAAATGGAACTGATTATCTGTCACAAATTTCTGCAACATAATCTGCCGCATGTGAACTTATCTTAAAATACCACAGACAATGCCCCGCTCTACTGTTTGATTCCACCCACTCACAAATGTATTAATTCTAACATAGAAATATATTAGGGGAGTCCGGTGTATGCAGTTCTATAATTTAGCACTGGAGTTACTGGGTATATTCACATGCTACAGTTTTGTTGCAAACAGTTCTGCAGCTGAAAATCAGTTCTGTACATCTGAATGGGGTTGTCCTGGTGGCAAGCATTTGTATTTATGCAAGCTCTATCCAATATCATCAGAAATTTCTGCAATGCGAATATCCTAAGGGCTCATTCACACGTCCGCAGTCTGATATTCACGGACAGCACCCCACCCTGCTATTTTGCATGTCCCTTTTTTCAAACAAATTCCTATACTTTACCATGTCCATGTCTATGAAAAGCAGACAGCATACAGATGGCATCTGTGTGTTCTGTTCTCCATGATTTTCACAGACCCATAGAATTTAATGGGGCTCTGTGGGCTGCAAAATGGACCAAAATACATGTCTCCATTTTTCGCTCTGTGGAAAAAAATGGAGGTCTGTATGCATTCATTAAAAGAAATGGGTCCACATGCAGTCCGAGTTTATCACAGACTTCACATGTCCACATAATCCCAACATGTGAATAAGCACACCTCCCAACTTTCAAAATACTGAATGAGGGACAGTGTCTTTGTGCCCCCACACAGTTAATGCCCCTACAGTGGCCCTGACATGGCATGACAGCACATTATAATGCCCTCCTCCAGTCGTCCTCCACAGTTCAATGTCCTCCAGTTCAAAATAATTCAGAATGAGGTGGAATTAGAGAAAAACTGAATTTGCACCACTTTCCTAAGGCTTTTGTTTTTACAGCGTTCATTGTATAGCCAAAATTACATATTACCTGTATTTGGTGGATTGGTATGATTACGGCAATACCAAAGTATAGTTAGTTTTTAATATACTGTATATGTTTTAACACCGTAATAAAAATCGAAAAAACTTTGAAAAATAACATTTTCTTTGAGTTGCCATATTTTGACACATGTAACTTTTTTTTTTTTTACATTTTTTTATATGGGGCTGCAAAAGGTTCTTTTTTGTGGGGTCAGATATATTTTTTTTATATCATTTTGGGAAATGTCTCATGTTTTCATTGCTTTTTATTGAAATTTCCTTTAGAGGGTGAAAAGGGTGAAAAAACGGCGGCCATTTTGATTTTTTTCCTGCTACGGCATTCACCTTCTAGTCAAGATATTTTTATATGGTTGTAATTTGGTCCATTTTTGGATACGGGGATACCTATTGTGTTTATGTTGGGGGGTGATTTGAACTTGTTTTTAAAATGTTTTTACTTTTAGACCACCTACTGGTCTTGAATCCCATGAAGACTGATCACTAGTACAATATACTACAATAGAACTATAGTGAAAACAGTCTTCAATAGGCTCCTGGCTGTCATAGGAACAGATCACGGCTGCCCATGGATCTTGTTTTGGGGATGGCAATCATCACAAATATGGTGGCAATAAATAATTGCCTTGGTGTTATTTTACTGAGGAATATGAAAGATTAATACAGTGGAAACCCAGCAGCTATGGTGGGTGCTCAGCATCTCAGCGATCGACATCTTTAAAGATCCAGCATCTGCCATATAGTGGATGTCGGGAAAGGGTTTAAGGTTCTCTTTTCAATCCACTTCTGGTTTTAACCTCAAAAAGTTGCATCATGAGGGGGCGAGGCTTGGAGCCGACTGAGATGGCCGCTGGTCTTTGAAGTTCCGAGGCCTCACAGTAATCCAGCAGCTCGTAGCGGCTAACCGGCACCGGCGACACACGGAATCCAGGGCGCGGAAGGGTCCTCTGCTCCCCAGGACTGCGGCACTATGGCGAAACGGGGGGAAAAAAGGCCCCCCGAAGCGGCTGACCGACTTCTTCGCCGCAGCAGACTCGACCCAAGATGGCGCCGGCGGTTCCTCTCTGCACCCGCTGCCGCGGGCGGCGGGCCGCTCCGGCGCGGATCGCAACGGCACTCCAGGTGAGCAGCAATTATACCTGGAGGCCTCTGGTGACAGTCCTGGCTCCCAGGTCAGCCAGGTAAAAGCTTTAGAGGGCCAGCAGCAGGCTTAAAAGAGGGGACTACAACCCCCATCTTCTTCCACTTCAGCCCTTGTCAGCCATCCTGAGGTTCCTCCTGCAGAAGCATCCTCCCAGGCAGATAACACTACTCCCACACAAAGCCCTGTAAAACAAAGGATGAGATGGTATACCACGTTTAGTTTTGATTCTCCCCCGGCTGCAGAAGATCCCCAATTAGGTGATTCAGATGCGCTCCAGGCTATCCCTGCAGGTACCCAATCGGCCTCTGAGTCCTTCTTGAAGGATATAATGCTGGCATTGCATCGGTCTATTCAGAAGGATATTACTAAGGCGATTACATCCGTATCCTCCACGGTTGATTCTCTTGGCAACAGAATAGACCATGTTGAGAACAAAATGAGTGAATTTTCTGAGGCACACAACACTATAGTGGATGCCCACAATGATCTTGAGGAAGAATTAGCAGCGGTCAAACTTAAACTTGCTGACATGGAAGATAGGAATAGGCGGAACAATGTCAAGTTTCGTGGCATACCAGAATCAGTCGCTACTAGGGACTTGACTCCTTATTTACAACGTTTAATGAAAACTATCCTGCCACAATGCTCTGACGCGGATCTTATAATAGACAGGGCCCACCGTCTGCCGAAGCCGAAGGGGATGCCGGATCATATCCCTAGAGACACCCTCGCCCACATACATTTCTACCATGTCAAAGATCGTCTCATGCTTGAGTCGAGGAAAAGGCCATCTTTGCCTGAACCGTTTAAAGAAATTCAACTTTACGCTGACCTTTCTCAGGCTACCATTGCTGCCAGAAGAGAGCTTGCTCCTGTTACAGCGGTCCTCCGGCAACACAACATTCCCTACAAGTGGGGATTCCCAACTAAAGTCATCGTTAACAGGAATGGAATGACTTCTACCTTTAACTCCTTTGACTCCAGGAGTAACCTGCTCCACCAATGGAACCTGCCGCCACCTGCGCCTAATGTCCCGAAACCTTCAAGGCCCGAGTCCCATAAGTTGGACCCTCCATGGAAGTCTACCACCTCCGCCGGGTGAACAGCTCATTATGGACGTACTGTGAGTCACCTGTGGTGTGTTTTGTACCTCCCTTTTTATGGCAAACTTCCCCCCAAGTTTGCGCAGTATTACACTGCTCGGTTGTGTAACATTATTTTCTCTCCCCTTACTGTTAACTAGTTATGTGACTAATGACAATACCGAATTGTTCTTCTCTAGGCCTGAGAGATGTCATTTTAGCGTTATCCTCTTGTCCGACCCTCTATACTACCAGTCTGTAGTACTAATTCTTGATAATATTAATGGGTGTTAAATTACTGTCACTTAATGTGAGGGGACTAAATAGTCCCTTTAAGCGTTCACTGTTGTGGAAAGAGGCTCTCAGATCTGCAGCAGATGTAATTTGCATACAGGAGACGCATTTCTGTGACTCTCATCCTCCAAAGCTCTCACAAATTGTTCCCTCATATCTTTTGTTCCAATGCCACCAAGAAGGTTGCGGGTGTCCTCATAGCGGTAAAACATACAGTGTCATTTCAGTTAATACATGTCAGTTCAGATCCCAAGGGCCGCTATGTAGCGCTCACCTGTCTGCTTGACAACTGCCCCATCACTATTGTAAACGTATATTGTCCTAATGCGTCTCAGATTTCCTTTTTAAATTCAGTAATGAAGAAGTGTAGGAAGCAGGCTCAGGGCCAGGTTCTATTGTGCGGGGATTTCAATATTGTGCATGACGCTGCTGCTGACTCCACCTATCGCGGCAAGCATCCACCTCAACAACTAGGCCCTTGGCTCCGGCAGGCGGAACTTCACGATGTTTGGCGGTGCTTCCATTCCTCTGAGAAAGATTATACGTACTACTCTGCTCGTCACCAATCCTACTCCAGAATAGACATGTTCCTAGCCCAGAGTGATATGCTACTTAGAGTACAAAGTTGTGAAATAGGAAATATCACGTGGTCGGACCATGCGCCTATCATACTTAGTATCCACTTAGCGGGCACAGTGGCTCCCCCCGTGTCATGGCGAAACAATACATATGTCATGTCTCTGAAATCGGTAACCGAGAAATTGCATACTGACATTTGCCGAATTCTTTGACATTAATTCCCCCACGGTAGAGGATAAGTTTTGCCTCTGGAATTCGCATAAAGCATTTGTCAGGGGTCTAATGATTCAGCATGCTGCGCGCTTTAAGCGCACTCGACTGAAAACGATGAGGGAGCTACTTGCTTCTATTGCTTCTCTAGAACAGAAGCACAAAGTTGACCCTAACCCTACCCTGTCGAATGCTTTGCGGAAGGCCAGGGATGACTTGAGCGCCCATTTACTGATGGATTTTGAAAAACACACTAAACGTGTGAAAGCCTCCTATTACCGGTCGTACAATAAAGCCAGCAAGCTAATGGCACAGAGAGTTAAGGCAGCAAGGATTAAATCTAAAATTCCATTTCTTGTGTCTAAAGCGACCACAGACAAAGTCTTCCACCCCCAACAAATTGCTGATGAATTTAGTAAATATTATCAGGACCTGTATAACTTGAAAGATGACCCGGACACCACGCAGCCTTCCATGATAGATGTTAACCGATTCCTGTGCTCTTTGCACCTTCCCTCTGTTGCACCTGCACAGCTGCAGTCTTTAAATGCTTCTATTTCCACTCAGGAAGTGGCTAGGGCGATTGATGGTTTAAAGCTTAATAAATCTCCCGGCCCAGATGGGTTCTCTGGGGAATACTACAAGCTGTTCAAGCCACTTATCCTTGCTCACCTTACTGAGGTGTTTAATTTAGCAATGGTGACAGGTACCTTTCCCCGTGAGATGCTATCCGCAACGATTGTGACATTACCCAAACCAGGCAAGGACCCCTCCCGACCCTCTAACTACAGTCATGGCCAAAAGTTTTGAGAATGACACAAATATTATATTTTCACATGATCTGCTGCCCTCTGGTTTTTATGTGTGTTTGTCAGATGTTTTTATCACATACAGAAATATAATTGCATTCATATTATGAGTAACAGAAGCTTATATTGACAGAATGAGTTAATGCAGCAAGTTAATATTTGCAGTGTTGACCCTTCTTCTTCAGGACCTCTGCAATTCTCCCTGGCATGCTCTCAATCAACTTCTGGACCAAATCCTGACTGATAGCAGTCCATTCTTGCAGAATCAATGCTTTAATTTTGTCTGAATTTGTTGGTTTTTGTTTGTCCACCCGTCTCTTGATGATTGACCACAAGTTCTCAATGGGATTAAGATCTGGGGAGTTTCCAGGCCATGGACCCAAAATCTCTATGTTTTGTTCCCTGAGCCATTTAGTTATCACCTTTGCTTTATGGCAAGGTGCTCCATCATGCTGGAAAAGGCATTGTTGAGCGCCAAACTGCTCTTGGACGGTTGGGAGAAGTTGCTCTTGGAGGACATTCTGGTACCATTCTTTATTCATGGCTGTGTTTTTAGGCAAGACTGTGAGAGAGCCGATTCCCTTGGCTGAGAAGCAACCCCACACATGAATGCTTTCAGGATGCTTTACAGTTGGCATGATACAAGACTGGTGGTAGCGCTCACCTCTTCTTCTCCGAATAAGCTGTTTTCCAGATGTTCCAAACAATCGAAAAGGGGATTCATCAGAGAAAATGACTTTCCCCCAGTCCTCAGCAGTCCACTCCCTGTACCTTTTGCAGAATATCAGTCTGTCCCTGATGTTTTTTCTGGAGAGAAGTGGCTTCTTTGCTGCCCTCCTTGAGACCAGGCCTTGCTCCAAGAGTCTCCGCCTCACAGTGCGTGCAGATGCACTCACACCTGCCTGCTGCCATTCCTCAGCAAGCTCTGCACTGCTGGTAGCCCGATCCCGCAGCTGAAACACTTTTAAGAGACGGTCCTGCCGCTTGCTGGTCTTTCTTGGGCGCCCTGGAGCCTTTTTGGCACCAATGGAACCTCTCTCCTTGAAGTTCTTGATGATGCGATAGATTGTTGACTGAGATGCAATCTTTCTAGCTGCAATACTCTTCCCATTTTTGTGCAGTGCAATGACGACTGCACGTGTTTCTTTAGAGATAACCATGGTTAACAGAAGAGAAACAATGATGGCAAGCACCAGCCTCCTTTTAAAGTGTCCAGTGGTGTCATTCTTACTTAATCATGACAGATTGCTCTCCAGCCCTGTCCTCATCAACACCCACACCTGTGTTAATGGAGCAATCACTGAAACGATGTTAGGTGGTCCTTTTAAGGCAGGGCTGCAATGATGTTGAAATGTGTTTTGGGGGATAAAGTTCATTTTCTAGGCAAATATTGACTTTGCAAGTAATTGCTGTTAAGCTGATCACTCTTTATAACATTCTGGAGTATATGCAAATTGCCATTAGAAAAACTGAAGCAGTAGACTTTGTAAAAATTAATATTTGTATCATTCTCAAAACTTTTGGCCATGACTGTACAGGCCCATATCACTATTGAATGCGGACGTTAAGTTGTTTGCGAAGGTACTTGCGAACAGGCTTCTTGATGACATGCCCACACTGATAGGAGGAGACCAGGTTGGATTCACTAAGGGAAGACAGGCACCAGATGGCACGAGGCGTGTGATCGCGCTGATTGCCGCGGCCCAGGCTCGATGGACGCCTTCTCTGCTCCTGTCCCTGGATGCGGAGAAGGCGTTTGATAGGGTACATTGGGGGTATCTTTTCGAGGTTCTCCATAAATTTGGTTTTTTTGGTCCCATTGCTACTGCAATCTCTGCACTCTACTCTAGCCCATCCGCTCGGCTGCTGGCGAATGGGGTCCTGTCCCACCCCTTCGACATTACCAATGGCACGAGACAGGGGTGCCCATTGTTCCCTTTGATATTTTCATTGGTGATGGAACCTTTGGCCGAAAGGATCAGGACACATCCGGATCTGTCTGGTATCAAGTTGGACCGGACAGACCACAGAATTAACCTATTCGCGGATGATGTGATTCTGTCCCTCACCTACTCTAATAATATGCTCTGTACTGTATCTCAAATTCTGAAAGATTTCGGAGAGTTATCATATTATAAAGTTAATGAATCCAAGTCCCAGATTTTAGGAATTAGTATGTCTCCAAACAATATATGCCACATCAAAAACACATCGCCCTATCAAAGGTGCTCGCACGCTATACCTTATCTAGGGATACAGCTCACTCCAAACACAAAGGATTTAGTTAAGGCCAACTTTCCAGGCCTGCTGGCTATCCTCCAGAAGGAGCTTGATGGGTTAACTAAATTTGAGCATAGTTGGATGGGAAGAATAGTGCTATATAAAATGCTGATCCTTCCCAGGATACTTTATTACTTCAGAACACTAGTGATACCGATACCAAAGTCCACCTTCCTGAGTTTCCAAAAACAAATGATGTCCTTTATATGGAATGGTGGCAAACCCAGAATAGCACTCCATACAATGTTTAAATCAAGAGACAATGGGGGTATGGGTGTACCAAACTTGTATCACTATTATTTAGCCATAGTTTTAGGCCAACTCCAGTTCTGGTTTACAACGAACCATGACAAACTGTGGCCAGCTATGGAGGCTCAAATGGTTCAGACTTCTGACTGGGAGGGTTACCTTTTAGCGTCAGGCCCCAGGAGTGGATCTTCCATATCTGCTTCACCAGCTGTACAGGCTACGATTGGGGCATGGCATGCATTGTGTACTCTGCAGGATGGGGATGCCCCTACGGTAGCAATGAATCTTCCCATTATGACGCTCCCCCACGAGATACCACATTTATCCCTAGACGTGTGGCGCAGGTGTGGGGTAAAGTATGTCTCTGACCTGTATAGGGGTGGCACTAGGGCGCCCTTCCCCGTGTTGAAAGAGACATTTGATCTGCCCGCAAGGGAAGCATATACATATACCAGATTGACTTCCTACTTGTCTGACACGACATCGACTCAGGTTCGCCTGCCACAGTCGGCCGCCGACCTCTTACACCCACAGGCTTCCACAGCGGCTTATAAAACTAAAACCCTGTATCAAATTTTGAATATGGATTGCACTTTCCGCAAGACTAAACACATGATCCTTTGGGAGGAGGACATAGGTAGCAGATTTGAGGTTGGTCACTGGCGAGAGGCGATCAAATGGGCTAAGCGATCCACAGTATGTGCCTCGCATTGGGAGCAATATAGCAAATTACTACTATGCTGGTATTACCCTCCTTTACATATAGCTAAGTTCTACCCATCGTGTTCACCTCTTTGTTGGAGGGGATGCGGGGAGACCGGCTCTTTATTCCATGTGTTCTGGCACTGCCCACTCATTCAGCCCTTTTGGGTTTCTTTGTTTTCCTTGGTTAATGGCCTGTGTGGTGGAGTGGTGGGGTATACACCTGAACTGGCACTCCTCCTGCTAGGTGTTCACATGATACCTGGTAGACATAGAATAGTCGTTTGTCAGGTGCTAGGGGCTGCCCGCCTAGTTATTGCGAGAAGATGGAAGTCTACTGCATGCCCGGCCTTGACAGAGTTAATTTCAGCGGTGTCCTTGAACTATCAATACGAGCGCATTTGTGCATGTAATGGAGGGGGCCTGGATAGATTCAGGACGCACTGGGAGTCATGGGCAGAGGCATTCCCCCCACCGTACAATCATTGACGGACTATACAGCGAGGCCTTCCCTTTCACTAGGGTATTACATCCTACTTTATTTATAGCCTCTGAGGGCTGCTATGATTTGTTATTCCTGTAACACCTATATACCATTTATTTAAGAAATTGGAAAATTGATATCTGGTAGCTGATGGGTCTCCCCCTTTTGTAAGGGGCGAACCAACTACTCTGTGAGTGGGGGGATACGATACGACTGTATTCATTCTCTAGGCCTAGACTATGGTTTGTGTTTTCTGTTCTTTTGTTGTTTTCCCCTTCGCTTTATTCCTTATCCTCCTCTAGCCTGTTCCCCATCTTCTCCGTCTTATGGAAAAAAACTGATTGTCGTCCCCTATAGCCTCAACATGTTAGGTTTACCGTACGTTTGATAAGATTTACTTGTTCGTACTATGCATTGTCACTGTATATATTTTATTCATGGATGTACCTCATCTGAGTATATTGTATTGTACTGCGACTATGATGTATATGAGGTCATAACTGTGCCCTTGTTTCCTCAATGTGTTTCTAACTTGTATTGTATTTCTGTTAAAAATTTCAATAAAAAACTATTGAAATAAAAAAAAGTTGCATCGTAAAACCTGATCTAGCAAAGGATCCCTGAAAATGGTGATTTTCTTTTACTCATCAAAAATTTACAAGACCTTTCTGTATTGTATAGGTTGTTCCTTTTTATCAATTATGTAGCCTGCATAAAATGTTTACTTATGGAAATTAGATATGGTAGCAATAATACTGTAGAAAAGAAGCGGAGATGACAGAGTGGGAGGAAATTGCCTGTGTCTATTTTTATATGGATGGTTTGTGAACATAAATGTTCATACTGCTGCGAGCGGCTTATTTATAGGTGCCTCATTACTTCATTTTTATATCTACCTAAATATAGGACTTTATTAGGCTCCATTTATATTACCTTTGGGGCATATATGAATGTCCTACTGTTATGAACGTCTGGCCATTGATTTACATGGTAAAAGAAATGGATGATTTTTTTTCCCCCTTTTGCTATGTTTCAAGTTGAAATTCTGAAAGTACTAGAGGATCCTCTAGTGGGCCTAGGCTTTGACATAATAATGGGCCCCCAAAGGTCCAGGAGAAAGTGATCCCTGATTTTAGAACCTATTGCTGACCAATAGGGGACGTTTCTTATGGGTTGACTAATAAATAGCCATATACACAGTACAGACCAAAAGTTTGGACACACCTTCTCATTCCAAGAGTTTTCTGTATTTTCATGACTATAAAAATTGTAGATTCACACTCAAGGCATCAAAGCTATGAATTAACACAAGTGGAATTATATACTTAAGAAAAAAGTGTGAAACAACTGAAAATATGTCTTATATTCTAGGTTCTTCAAAGTAGCCACCTTTTGCTTTGATTACTGCTTTGCACACTCTTGGCATTCTCTTGATGAGCTTCAAGAGGTAGTCACCTGAAATGGTCTTCCAACAGTCTTGAAGGAGTTCCCAGAGATGCTTAGCACTTGTTGGCCCTTTTGCCTTCACTCTGCGGTCCAGCTCACCCCAAACCATCTCGATTGGATTCACGTCTGGTGACTGTGGAGGCCAGGTCATCTGGCGTAGCACCCCATCACTCTCCTTCTTGGTCAAATAGCCCTTACACAGTCTGGAGGTGTGTTTGGGGTCATTGTCCTGTTGAAAAATAAATGATGGTCCAACTAAACGCAAACCGGATGAAATAGCATGCCGCTGCAAGATGTTGTGGTAACCATGCTGGTTCAGTATTCCTTCAATTTTGAATAAATCCCCAACAGTGTTACCAGCAAAGCACCATCACACCTCCTCCTTCATGCTTCACGGTGGGAACCAGGCATGTAGAGTCCATTTGTTCACCTTTTCTGCATCACACAAAGACACGGTGGTTGGAACCAAAGATCTCAAATTTGGACTCATCAGACCAAAGCACAGATTTCCACAGGTCTAATGTCCATTCCTTGTGTTCTTTAGCCCAAACAAGTCTCTTCTGCTTGTTGCCTGTCCTTAGCAGTGGTTTCCTAGCAGCTATTTTACCATGAAGGCCTGCTGCACACAGTCTCCTCTTAACAGTTGTTGTAGAGATGTGTCTGCTGCTAGAACTCTGTGTGGCATTGACCTTGTCTCTAATGTGAGCTACTGTTAACCTGCGATTTCTGAGGCTGGTGACTCGGATGAACTTATCCTCCGCAGCAGAGGTGACTCTTGGTCTTCCTTTCCTGGGGCGGTCCTCATGTGAGCCAGTTTCTTTGTAGCGCTTGATGGTTTTGGCCACTGCACTTGGGGACACTTTCAAAGTTTTCCCAATTTTTCGGACTGACTGACCTTCATTTCTTAAAGTAATGATGGCCACTCGTTTTTCTTTACTTAGCTGCTTTTTTCTTGCTATAATACAAATTCTAACACTCCATTCAGTAGGACTATCAGCTGTGTATCCACCTGACTTCTGAACAACACAACTGATGGTCCCAACCCCATTTATAAGGCAAGAAATCCCACTTATTAAACCTGACAGGGCACACCTGTGAAGTGAAAACCATTTCAGGTGACTACCTCTTGAAGCTCATCAAGATAATGCCAAGAGTGTGCAAAGCAGTAATCAAAGCAAAAGGTGGCTAGAATATAAGACATATTTTCAGTTGTTTCACACTTTTTTGTTAAGTATATAATTCCACATGTGTTAATTCATAGTTTTGATGCCTTGAGTGTGAATCTACAATTTTTATAGTCATGAAAATACAGAAAACTCTTGGAATGAGAAGGTGTGTCCAAACTTTTGGTCTGTACTGTGTATATATATATATATATATATATATATATATATATATATATATACACACACTACTGTTCAAAAGTATATACTTAAAATATATATCTCAGTTTACAATGTAACTAAAAGCAGACATGTACATTTTGTACAGAAGAAGGGTGGCTCATAGAATAATTTCCTCTGGTTGCCCCAAGTAACTCTAGTCTAACAGTGGCCATGTTGATATAGTATACAAATTTGGATTTTTCATTGTCGAAAGACATTATTTAGCAGACTATCCTATAGCTTTTAAGTGGGTATGTACATACATTCTTTTTCTCCATAGATTGTTGGTCAATACAAAAAAAAATTGCACCTTGATCAATATCTATACTAAGAACCTCATGTTTATTTTTGTAGATTTTGCTGAAAAGCATTACTGTAGATCAATGTATAAGATTGGGAGGTGTGGTCCATGTCTTTTTTTTCTCCATAGTTCAATAAAAAAAATGGTGACATGCTCTATTTTAGTCCATTTTGCAGACCTATCATGCCCATGGCAGTCTAAGGGTCTCTGAAAGTCATGGACAGTACACAGATACAGTAGGCATGCTATATGTTTTCATGGATCTAACATGTTGCAAAGTATATAAATTTTGTTAAAAAAAAATGTGAAAAATGAATTAACCAAAAAATCTATAGAACCTTGTGCTGTAGAGAACATGTGCAGCGCATGTCTGTGGAAAACAGAAGCGTCAATAAGCCCTAAGGCATTATATACTTATTTGGGTGCAGGGCTGGTTTTAGACAAAGTGGGGCCCTGGGCAAAATTAAAAGCGGAGCCCCAAATGCTGATATGCAAACAACACCATCGTCTTGCAGTGGCAGCCCCTATAATAACGCCTCTTTTCTGCCAACAAAAAAGTAATAACAAGCCCCATTTTACCACACACAATTCAAATGAGCACCTTTGTACCACCTAATAGATTTTTGCACCCAGTCATCAGTTATTATAGCGCCTCCTTATAAATAATATTACACCTTTTATTAGTAATAGCTCCCTTATAAATGATAAATAGTGCCCTGTATCAGCCCCCTTATCAGTAACAGTCAACCCGTAAAAATAATACTGCTCCCTTATAAATAATAGCCCCCTCATAAATAAGTTACCCTTATAAATAATAGTCCCCATTATCACTAATAGCCCCCTTTATAACTAAGCCCACTTAACAATTATACCTCCCTTTATAAACAGTTCCCCTCTTATAAATAATAGCTCCCCCTTATAATGGATGCATTATATATAATAGTTCCCCCCTTATAAATAATAGCCCATATTATAAATAATAGTTCCCCCTTATAATAGCCCCCTCATACTTAAGTTTCCCAATTATATATGGTAACCCACCCTTATATATAATAGTTCTCCGTTATACAGTGTCGGACTGAAGGGCCTTAGGCCCACCAGAGGAACTTGTTCTGGGGCCCCAACCAACAGTTTCTTGCTAATAGCCTACACCAAGGCTCCTTCACTGAAGTCTTACATATGTGCTGACTATCTGGCGTTACTGAGTATGTTCCCAGTATAGTCAGCCCCTATAGTACTGTGCAGGCCCCAACAGTTCCATGGCCAGCTCATGCACAGTACTGTATGGGGAATGACATGGCCATGGGGCACTACACGTATGTGCAAGATTATAGTGAGGGAGCTGTGATGCAGACATAGCACACAGGGCTGCCAGCAGGAATTGTGAGCCCCCCCCCCCACAGTATAATGCTCCACATGGTATAAAATGCTCCCCTGAGCCCCCCATAGTGGCCCCACATGGTGTGTAAGGCTCCACACAGTATAATACAACACAGTGGTCCACACAGTATACTACCCCTTAGTGGCCCCAGACAGTGCAATATGCTCCCCAGCAGCCCCACACAATATAATATGCTCCATACAGTATAATATGCATCCCACAATGTCCCCCCAGTATAATGCTCCAGTGGCCTAACACAGTATAACATGCTCCATAATGACCTCCACACAGTATAATATACTCCCCAGAGGGGTTCCCCCAGTATAATGCTCCATTATAATTTTCCACAGAGGCCCCACAGAATATAATATGCTATCCAGAGGGGCCCCCTAGTATAATGCTCCACAGGGGCCCTACAGTGCTATTATTATATTATATTCTGGGGTCTCTTCAGACCCCAGAGTATAATAATCGAAGGTCCGGGGGAGGTGAGGGAAAATAACAAACAGTTATACTCACCTTGTCTTACCTCTGCTGGGCCTCCTCGCGCTGCTCCGTTATCCCCGCCGGCGATGGCTTCTTCTTCTCTGCGGCTGACGTCACGCGTTGTGGACGTCACCGCTGAGGCCTGTGATTGGGCCTTAGCGATTACGTGAGGCAGGCTCTCAGCACGCCCCACGTGATCGCTAAGGCTGAGGCCTGGCCTCAGCGGTGATGTCCGGAACGCCAGAAGATGACGTCGGACGCAAGGACAGGTGAGTAAAAATGTTTGTTATTTTTACTCACCTCAGAAAGGGGCCCTGCGGTCCCTTTCTGTTATTGATTTGTCCGGGCCTGACTCCGGGATCCGGAGTCATCAGGTTCCGGATCCCGGGGGCCCCTTTGGGGACGGGGCCCTGGGCAATTGCCCAGTTTGCCCCCCCCTAACGCCGGCCCTGTTTGGGTGCCTATTGCAGGTCTTTACAACTTGGAGGTTGTATAAAGACAATATAGTTTGCACAAGGACTTTGACCTCATTTATGCTGCTTTAATATGGCTGCTTTTTTAATATCCATATAAGATCCCTATGATGCCCATGGTCGGGTTTGCAACTTTAATGGAGTCTAAAATGCTCCTCTGCTAAAGCAAACCCCTAACTATAAAACCACTTTTCATAAGTGAATAGTACAAGTGAATAGAAGAAACCACAGAATTTAGAAAAAAGGGAAATTGCGGCGCCCCTTCAAAGAGCCGATAGATTAGGTCACGGTTCTCAGACAAGGAGTTTTTGGGTTGATTGTATTATAAATTGGAATTGAAATGTTGAGCTACATGCACTATCATTACTGGAAGGTATGTGCAGGAAGGACTGAGAACTTACAATGTGGAATGTAAGGTGTGCAGCCGCACCTTGAACAGTTGGATCATTGCATCAAGTAGAGTTAAACCTTGGGACGATAGTGAGAGCACAGTGTTAGTACAGTAAGTGAGCTACAGTTTGGCGTATTATATCATGCATTTAACTGGCGCAGGTCACAATGCTGTCAGGGCGGAACAAAGTTGCACCCTGGGAGAAGTTTATTACTCTCCCATGGTCCGACCTACTGAAATGGCTCATAAGGGCCCATTCCAATGCTTCAGTCAGGCGGAGGAGACTCTTCAGGAAGACAAAGAGATGACTTGCAGGAGCAGGAGGCCAGATTATAGCAGAGGACATCTAGAGAGGCCAGGTGAGCTAGGAGAGCTTGTGGAGGAGACAGGGTCACAGCTGTCAGGAAGTCAGCTGGTTCGGTGCACCATAAAGAGTACTCAGTGCGCAGGAACCTCAGTCCTGTGGTGGCAGGCGGTACATCCCTGCAGACAGCGGAAGCATGTCATTGGTCTCCACAGCCTGGAGGCCTGCATGGTTACTTTATCATCCCACTGTGTGTGTTAACCCTATGAAGATCTGCTGTGCTGCTACATCTGCTGCAATAAAGAGGAGACCACAGTGCAAACTGGGCCAGTGTCTGGACAGCGGCTCCATGAGGGCTAGACAGTGATGTGGCCGGTTGATAGTGGTAGAATTGTGGTGCCAGCCGACCTGCTTACAGAAGAACCCTTTAACACAATGATTCAAATTTATTGGGTAAAGAAGTTTTTATGTGACCTCTATATTGATGGCCTAGCCTTAGGATAGCCCATCAGCTAAATGAAGGGGTCTTTCATTGTTTATTTAGGTACATCTCCATAGATGGTTGTAATTGTATCGGATACTGCAGCTTGATCCCATTCACTTGAGTATGACTGAGCTGCAGCGAGGTAAACAGCAAAGGGCCACTTTATCCATGTTATTTTCACAGCTCTAGGTCATTTTATTAAGGAGTCAATGAACGTACAGTAGCTGTTTGGCCAACAGCTATTTGAATTGAGTATAATACAGTATACGGTCCTTGCAGGCTCCCTGCTAAATGAAATACATTTCTATTCTAAATGGCACAAGGTAGATAGGAACCTCAGTACAGATTATGTAATGGGGCCCAGGAGGCTTTAAATTATGCCTCTGGGTCCTTGTATTATGCCTACTGCAAAGTGCTGGAGCGGGAAGTATTAGGTAAGTCATTCCTTTTAATCATTTCAGTGCAGGGACATAAGAGAAATTTACTGTAGATGTTATACTATCACATAGGTAAGAGTATAATTTGGTAAAGCGACTATGATAAGTACATTTTGAGGTGTAAAGTTAGTCTACTCATATAGATGTTTACCATTTTAGCAACTACAGCAATAGTGTATTATAATATGGCCATTTTGGGCCCATGGCCTCTCAAATCTCTCACTCTCTCTCTCACTCACCAACAAGTGTATGCCTCTTATAAGTGACTTGTGGCTGCAACTAGTCTTCCTATAAGTAAGTGGCAGTGTCATAGTGTGGGTGGTGCGGTCCTACACCAGCCCTAGTCAGAGATCCTACTACTCTTTCACAGTGAAGTCCGCCTTCTGTACTCTGTGCCCATTAAAATGACAAATTTTTCTTCATTTACACCCATCTAATCCCTGGGTTCAGAAGCATCCCTGGAGCATGTTGTACGCGGTGCATGCACAATATATAAACCTGTCCTAACACTGGGAATTGAATGAGAATGAACATTCATAGCTGATAACCAGGCCATTTAAAGGACCGTGAAAACTTTAGTCTCATGGGGGCCACATTCTTCATATAGCCCATGGTAATCTTAATCCGCCCCTAAACTATGTCTCACTTGGAAGACCTCTATATTTGCTATAGTGATTCATTTATAAAGGACAGCGTCCACAGGCTTCATTTTCAGCACTTCTTTGGTAGTATAATATTGCATCAAGTTAAAGCTTGGATTACGCTGACTTCTTTCAGAATCATAGAATGATAATAGCTCCCCCTAGTGACAACTTCTTAAAATAGCATGTACTGTATAGCAGTTGTTGCACGTTGATTTTTCTGTAGGTTTTTAAAGGGATTAGCCAGACAATAAAATTATTTTCACTGGGAGCAGTGAAAAAAAAAAATAAAAAAATCATACTCTTCTTTTCCAGGTTCTCTGGTGCCTCCCAGCGCAGTCCTCCCAGTCCGTTGTCATCCGGCGGAGCGCTGACCACTTCCACGTGACTACTGAGGCCAATCAGCGGCCTTAGCGAAGGAGGTCACTACCTGTGTCGTCCCGGGGTCTCAGTGGAAGGGATCCAGGATGTCTCAGCCAGTGAGCAGTTTCACCTTGAGAAGATGCCGGAGCAGAAGGACGGACTGTGCTGGGAGGACATTGGGGGACTGGTGAGTGTGATTTTTTTATTTTTATTTTTTTTTTTTTTCACCTCCCCTGGTCTACGTTAAATATTTTTTTTGCCCAGACAACCTCTTTAACCAAATGATGATCACATTAAGGGGCTTTCATCCAGAGCACACCACCATCATTTTCATGACCTGTTTTCTTATTGACCATGGGATATTTTTTGTTTCTTTTCTTCTCACATTCTTTCACCTATCACTTTTTTTCTTCTGATACATGTCACTGTTTAAAGTGGCAGTCACTCTATTGTGTGGGTTACAGATGCAGTGATATCTGATATTTATATGTTTTTATTACGCTAGGTTCTCACTAGCGTGTGGTCTCTGTCTACAGTAGTTATACATGGACACCAGCGGACCCCATTGACTCTAAAGGGGTCCACTGGGCATCTGCTGTTTTAACACTGAAAGCAGTGGAGAGAAAATTCCTACATGCAGGACTTTTCTCTCCGTTGATTTTTGTCAGTTTCTGCGGCAGGGGTGTGAACCCAGCCTTATTTAGACATTCTTGTTTAATAAAATCCTGCTTTTTGATAATGAGTAAAATGGTAGAAATGAATAGTTAATGTACAAATCAGGAGGGATTATTCTGATAGTCTTCATATAAAGGGCTACTTATAGTTGTGTTTACGCTCACTTCCCCATGTGTTCCAAACTTCTGTTTAAGTTTTGCTGGTGCAATGCTAGACTTGATGAAAGCGCCCTCTTGTGGATAATGTTTATGTGCAGCAAGTACACACAATCCTTGTCGTCTTACAGCAGCAGCACTTTCTCGGTGTAGGTTTATGAAGGGGAAGGGTAATTGTGAATTTCATTTATTTAGATTACTTTTCTTATTTATTATCAGCTTTATTGTGCTTGGGGTTTTCTTTTTACTTTGTTGAGCCGTACACCTTGCTCAGACATTCCTGGAGTGGCGATGTTCAGGAATTCTTCTTCACTTGCTCATGTGCGATTGTCTGACGCAGCTTCTTTCTGTCGCTCAGTGCGCGTATGTGCAGACGCCACTCATGCCATCTTGGGGAATCTTCCCATTTACTTCTACTAGCAAGGTTTTTATCCCTATTCTGATTCTCTGCATAGTGTACTATTGTGTTTTGTTAACTTTCTATGTAGCCAGAATTAATTACTATATTGGTTTTAGATGTCACAGAGTTCTGGAGACAGAGGATCTATGTGCAGTATTTAACATATGCAATACTCCAATACCAAGTGGATATGAATTTCACCTATATGAGGACTGTAAGGCTAACAACTTCCTCATGGAAGACCAGTGTATTTCCAGCCATCACATGATGCTCTGGATGAAAGGATTAGTTTATGACACTTTGCTTGAGTATAATACTAGGGAATGAAAGGTTAGTGATGAACCTGCCCATCCTCAGTATTCTAAGGATACAGAGGACATAACATTCTCTCCAGGAGGTTCGGGGCTCCTCGAGGCTTTCAAGGTTATCGATGAAATCTATTCTCCTTCTGACAGTGAAGATGAGTAGGATCTAAATGAATTCCCTATTGAAAAGATGTCTAAATTATTCAAAACTTTGAATTCGGAGGAATGTGCATATACTGAAGCCTTTAACCTCTTCACGCTGCAGCCATTTTTTGATTTTCGCTTTTTATTGCCCACCTTCCAAAAGCTATAACTTTTTATTTTTCTGTTCACAGAGCCATATGAGGGCTTAATTTTTGGCAGTCAAATTGTACTTCGTAATGCTACCACTTAATGTTCCATATGGTGTACTGAAAATCTGGAAAAACATACAAAATGGGGTGGAATGAGAGAAAAACTGCGTATGCACGACTTTTTTACTGTGACTGGGCACAATTACGGCAATGCCAAACTTATATAGTTTCTGGTACGTTTAACCACTTTAAAAATTCTGACACCCATAACTATTTTATATTTCCATATACAGGACTGCATAAGGTGCACTTTTTTGTGGGGCCAGATGAACTTTTTTTATATACCATTTTGGGGAATGTCTCATGTTTTGATCACTTCTTATTCAAATTTTATGGGAGGTGGAACAGCGAAGAAAATTGAGGGCAAGCTCCTTTGATTTTTTTTTTTCCGGCTACAGCATACACCATGTAGGAAATATATTTTTATAAATTTCTAGATTGGGCATTTTTGGACATAGGGACACCTGTGTATGTGTTTTACATTATTTATTTATTTTTATCTGATCTAGGAAAAGCGCCTGCCATATTTAAAGATCCAACTAGAGATGAGCGAATCGAAGCTGATGAAGTGGAATTTAGTTCAAAATGGCTGCTGTACATGTTAGGACATGGGTCAAGGAACTCTGGGAACGCGGGATCACCCACAATGCCATGCGTGCAGCCAATCAGCAGACAGCCCTGTGATGTCACAGCCCTTTAACCCTTTCACGAGCGCCCACGACATGTTTGACCACTGCATCCAAGGTGTTAAAACCCCGATCGTTATGGAGCAAGGTGTTAGCTGTAACTGACAGATAACACCCTGTTCCATAAATCCAAGGGGTTCCGCCATTTTGCCGCCCACCTGCCCATCCTGGCTTTTCTGCAGCCAATAAATAGCTGTTTTTGTTATGCGATTCGCCGTGATTTAATTCGGATCACATAGAATCGTATCGCGAAATTCGGCGAAGTTTCTGAATTGAATTTTTTAATTCTTCGCTCATCTCTAGATCCAACATCTGCTGTATAATTATGGTTGATGTTGGGAAAGGGTTAAAATCAATGCCTTTGCCTATACTTTATAAGAGATGTAAAAGTATGCCTGTAATTGACCAAGAGGAGGATAAAGTTTGGACAGAGTTACCTAAAATGAATGTTGCAGCAGTGAAATTGCATAGACGTACTGTGGTACCAAGTGAAGATGGTACCAATTTTAGCAACCCTATAGATGGTAGATAATGCCTTACACAGGAGATATCTTTGTGGCTCAGCTCAGGCTAAAACTGCTGTATCATCTTATACTATTGCTAAGAATCTCAGAGCCTGGCTCCCCAAAATGGAGGAAGATATTGATATCTTCACATTGCAAAAAAAAATCTGCAGCGGAAATGCTGGTATAATAGAGACAGTCTGCAGAGGAGAACTCTGCGGATTTTTTGTGAAAAATACTGTGGAAAAAAAAGCGATGCCTTTTCACTGCGGTCTTTTCGGCAGCATTTTTCAGCTGCGGCTCACTATGTTGGGGCCTTAGCCTGACCCCCATTGTAGTGAAAGGTAGAGTTGGGAGGCATTTT
Organism: Leptodactylus fallax; assembly: GCA_947044405.1. Lineage (NCBI taxonomy): Eukaryota > Metazoa > Chordata > Amphibia > Anura > Leptodactylidae > Leptodactylus > Leptodactylus fallax. The sequence goes on along the minus strand of CAMRHE010000081.1, from coordinate 2,040,198 downwards.
TATTAGCTGGATTTAGAGGCAGATTCTGCCTCAAAAATCTATGTACAAAAATAGAAGGATTGATTTCTGATGCCAGAACACTCCCAGTGGGGGAAAAGACATACCCATTTTCTTCCGGTATATCAAAAATAGAAATGGGCAAATCATCTTGTTCCAAGCCTGGTCCAACCCAAATATTCCATATTGTCTTAACAAAACCGAACATTTTGGAATTCATCTTGAACGAAGTAAAATGGATGCCGTCTGTAAATTGGATTATCGAGGGTTTGATGCAGTGGCGTAACGATCGTGGTTGCTGGGGGTGCGACCGCAACCGGACCTGGAGGGGTACAGGGCCCGCGGCCAGCTGGTAATTGCCTGGGCCCCGTACCACCGTGATAGTGGTCGGGGAAAGTCTTGATCCCCGACCGCAATACATATTGTTACACCTCCCCTGCCAGTATAAAAATAAAAAAAAAATACTTATACTCGCCTGTCCTGGGCTCCGGAGCGCTTCTTGCCGGTAACTGACGTCACGCCAGCGGTCACATGTGGCACGCCAGCGTAATGACATCATCACGCCCCCATGTGACTGCTGGAGCACGGGACGTCAGTCACCAGAGATAAGAGGATGCCGCAGACAGCAGGACGGAGCGAGGATGCCTTGGCGAGGTGAAGTAAGGTGAGTATAAGTGTTTGTTATTTTTAATCACTTCTCCTGGGCCTTTACTTATTATACTCTGTGATAGACAAACTTTTGACAAATGAAGAGGAAGATGAGGTTGACTTAGATGACTCCCTGTACAACACTCCCCTCTCACACTCACAGATATGTAGAGCCTTGGAACTCTCTACACTCAATAATGAAAAAATCTTTTTTAGGACTGCCCCCCTGTCTAACGCCGACAACCATGTATCATGTAAAAGAGGCACCTTTGTTAACAAAGATTACAAAAATATCGGATTTTTATATGGGAAGGTTCTTCCGATTCATTCACTAGGTTTTCAACATATCTGAATGAAAATAACTGGGGTTTAGAATTCACAGGCAAAACCCACCCAAAAGAAATAGAATATTTAGATTTGGCTTTGATGGGAAACTCAGGAAAAATTCAAACTAAAACATATTATAAACCAATAGATTGTAACAGTCTTCTAAATTATCACAGCCTACACTTTAAAAAGTGGAAAGATAACATCCCGTTTAGTCAGTTTAAATGACTAAGGAATTGCACAAATGAAATAGATTTTAGAACACAAAGCCATATCATGCAAAATAGACTGGTAGATAAACATTTCCCAAAACCCATAATCAAGGCCGCTCATGAAAAAGCAAAAAAAATTTCCCAATTAGAATGTTTGATTCCAAGAGAAAAGACTAGTAACGATAAAGACTAATTTAACGTTTTAACAACATATAATTCAGCACACAATGGAATTAGGGCTGTTTTGCAGAAAAAATTGGCATATTTTGCTAAACCATCAACACTTAAAAGCCGTTTTACCTAGAGATCCAGGAATTACCTTCAGGAGGGCAAAAACCCTAAAAAAACCTCATTGCCCATAGTGAATTAATAATAATCATAATAATAATAGTAACTTTAATTAGATAGCGCCAACACATTCCGTAGCACTTTACAAATCAGAGGACACATGAAAAGACAATATGAGACATTACAATGTGACAAAGAAATAAACATATCAAACAATAGGAGTGAGGACCCTGAGTGCATGTGGCAAGAACGTGCAAGTGTCTGAATATGTGGGGTAAAGGTGAGATCTGAATCAAATACAACCCCCCAGAGAGTGGGCATGCCACCTCCGGGTAATAGTAAGGCCACAGACAGAAATGGAGATATCAGGGTTAGATCGGTTTGTAGATGGAGGGAACACAAAAAGTTCAGTTTTTGAAAGATTCAGTTTCAGATAAAGAGAAGACTTGATGTTAGAGACAGCAGAGAGACAGTCACTGGTGTTCTATAGTAGTGCAGGGGTGATGTCATGGGATGAGGTATATAGTTGGGTATCATCTGCATAAAGATGGTATTGAAAGCCAAATTTGTGAATGGTTTGTCCAATTTGGGCTGTATACAGAGAAAAGAGGAGGGGACCTAGGACTGAGCCTCGAGGAACCCCAACCGCAAGGGGCAGAGGAGAAGAAATAGCACCAGCGAATGATACACTAAATGAGCGGTCAGAGAGATAGGAAGAAAACCAAGAGAGAGCGGTATCCCTGAGGCTTATAGAGTGGAGCATAGTGAGGAGGAGTTTGTGGTCTACAGTGTCAAATGCTGCTGAGAGATCCAGAAGAATAAGTAGTGAATAGTTCCCTTTAGATTTAGCCGTCAAGAGATCATTGGAGATCTTTGTGAGGGCCGTTTCTGTAGAGTGTAGTGCACGAAAACCTGATTGTAAGGGGTCCAGAAGAGAGTTAGCAGTGAGATAGCGGATTAGGCCGGAGTAGACCAAGCGTTCCAGGAGTTTAGAGATGAAGGGGAGGTTAGAGACAGGTCGGCAGTTAGCAACACAGGATGAGTCAAGGGAGGGTTTTTTCAGTAGTGGGGTTATGACAGCATGTTTGAAGGATGAGGGAAAGATTCCAGAAGAGAGGTTAAAAATTTTAGTAAGGTGAGTTGTAACAGTAGGGGACATAGACCGGAGGAGGTGTGATGGGATAGGATCACTTGTGCAAGTAGTTGGGCGAGAAGAAGAAAGGAGCTGGGAGACTTCTTCTTCTGTTACCTGGTCAAATAATGAGAGTTCACAATGAGTAGCAAGGGGAGAAGGTGACTGACGCTGCTTGGAGATTGGGTTATTTCCTTAGATGGCATTATGACAATGGGGGGTCATTTATATAAGGGTTATTGTGGGGTATTATGAATACAAAGGGGGAGGTTATTTATATAAGGGGCCATTAGGGGGCATCATTTATATTCGGAGGCATTATGAACGGGGGTGGTCATTGATATAAGGGGTCATTAGAGGTGCATTATTTATGTTAGGGGGAATCAGGGGCATAATATGAGGGTCAATTAATTTAATTAAAGTTGCACTTGGGCTTTATTAAGATTAAGGCCCCAAGTAGCGGGCTGCAGCAAAAAAAGCGCTGCAGGAAAAACCATGATGGTAACATTGTGGTTTTTCCCGCAGCGCTTTCACAGAAGGTCCGCAGAGGTTTCCTCTGTGGACTTTCTGTTTTCAATACATCTATATGGAAACCGCCAGTGTTTCCATAGGTATAATTGACATGCTGCAATTTCCAAAACCGCAACGGTTTTGGAAATCGCAGTGCGTCCACTGCACATATTTTTCCGCAATGTGTGGATGGGATTTACTAGAATGCCACGCTTTTTTTCAGTGGGTTTTCACCACGTGAGGCCCCATCCCATCCCCACTTTGCAGTAAAATACACGCAGCGGATACGCTGCGATTTCCAAAACAGTCGCACTTTTGGAAATCGCAGCATGTCAATTATACCTACAGAAATGCCAGCGGTTTCCCTATAGATATAATTGAAGCAGAAAGTCCACAGAGGAGACCTCTGCGAACATTCTGTGCAAAGTGCTGCATGAAGAACAGCGATGCGTCGCCGCCGCGGTTTTTCCCACAGCTGTTTTTTTGCTGTGAGGCGCCACGTGAGGCCTTAGCCTTAAGGCGTTTTCCAGCTCATTTTTATTGATGATCTATCCTCAGAATAAATCAGCAATAAGAGATAAGTGATTCCCCACTGATCAGCTGTACGAAGGGGCAATGGCGCCTGTTTATATCACACACTGTCTGTTTATAGTGACCGTGTGATGTCATTCCAGTCTTGTCACATAGATGTGTATAGGACAAGGCTGTAGTTACATTACATGGCCGCTATGAAAAGAATGACACTATGTAAACAGAGAAGGGGTCACGGCGCTTACGCAGGTACCACAGTTCATTCAAACAGCTGATCCTCGGGGTCTCGGGTATTGGAAACCCAATAATTTTTTTTTTCCCTTGTGTTTTTTTTTTTTTTTTTTAATTAGGAAACATCTGGGGCATTATTAAGGGGCACTATTTAAAGGGGGTACATAGGGAAGTTATTAATTTAAAGATGCATTTGGGGGTATTATTCATTATGGGGGGGTTATATTATATATTTTATAATGGGGGTAGCAACAGGATGGGGGCTTTGTGTAGGCGAGGACAATGTGGGTCAGGTGCCTGGAAAAGTGAGGAGCCAAAGATGTCTGTGTTGCAAACTTTACAGAGACAAGTCACAGCTGGAAGAAGTGGTCATGGCGGTCCAGAGGGGAGAGAATGGAAATGTGAACGATTAGTCAGAGACGTCACCTTTAAGTCACAAAATGTTACTGCCCTGTATACACCTAAATGATAGAGGATAAATACCTGATTGATGGGGGTCTGTCTGCTGAGACCCCCACTGGGCCTAAAATTGTCTGAATATAGGCGTGTTGCTTGGTGGATGGACGAACCCACGCTCTCATTCACTTCGATGGGAGTGCCCATTACTCAGCTATCTGCAGCGCTCCTATTATAGAGAATGGAGCCACGTGGAATAGGCCATCCACCAAGCAGAAGATATGTGAAGTTATTGTCATTGTTAATGCCGAGTTGTTGATCTGATGCTGAAGTAATACAGGAAGAAGAATTCTTAAAAACTGTTTTAGAAATTTGTGTATTGTGTATGTTTATTATGTGAAGCTAGTAGCATGGCAATTTTTTTTTTTTTTTTTTTTGGTGAAGGGGGGGGCGTCTTTCTATAGTCCGCCTCAGGCAGCAAAATGGCTAGGTTCACCACTGGGTGCAGGTAAGACCTAGGTGTCATTTGGTAATAATAAACAGTCAGTGGTAGATGTGGCTGGGTATGGGGTACAGTGCATTGTTTTCAGAGGGACTCCCCAATGTATGTGTTTTAATCTGCATGATCAATAAAATGTGGCATAAGACACATTCAGTTTCACCAAAGTGGAGCTTGTAGTCTATGGTTACTGGTGAGAGGAGGGAAAGGTAGGTTTTCTTGATTCTATGGCACTTATGAGGTGGTAACTGCAGCATAGTAACCTCATCTTATACTTTGTTTCATGTGATGTTTTGGTCATACATTAGCATTGAGCATGTTCTTATTTACCATGTCTTTTCTGTACACATATGAAGAAAGACGTTTCCTTGTATCCTGTAAAGTCACTACTGTTAACTGCTAGCTTTATAAGTTAAAGCAGAAAACAACAGTAAGGGGGCGCTATGTGAAATTTTGTTTTAAGAGGAAGTATGTTGGAATTGTCTCTATATAAACCATAAATCTTATAAGTATTATTTGTCATTTAAAAAAAAAATCACACCATGACAACAGTTTGAGGGAAGGGGATGAGGATTTATTTGTGTTTTTTAAATTTTTTTTAATTTTTTTTTTTTTTTTTTAGCTTTTTTTAGTTTTAAAAGAAAAAGCCAATCAGTTTGATTTGTTCAACTGAAAAAGCTGACACATAGATTCATACACTGTAAATGAAACAGCATTGGATGGTATACAGCGCAGAAAGTTGACAGATAAGCCTCTATACCCGTGATGGCGAACCTATGGCACGCGTGCCAGAGAGGGCACGCAGAGCCCTCTCAGTTGGCACGCGCGCCGTCACCATATCTCACTAACGGGGAATCCGGTCCAGGATTCCCCATTAGTGAGCGATCGCTTCTTTCAGCTGTATGTGCAAATGCACATACAGCTGAAAGCTGTCAGTGTAAGCTGCGGTCCGCAGGACCGCTGCTTATACAGTACATGCTAAATGCTGTACTCTGAAAGGACCTTCTGACGTCATAAGGTCACATGACAGGGTAGGCGTGTCTTTGCTTGTAAGAAGCTCCTTCCACATGAAGAAAAGCATCACGAGCAGTGGAGGAACATGCAGAGATGTGGGGTGCAGGGTGTAGTGTGGGGAGGAGAGATGTGGGGCTCGGGGTGTAGTGTGGGGGGAGAGATGTGGGGTGCAGGGTGTAGTGTGGGGGTTAGAGATGTGGGGTGCAGGGTGTGGGGGGTAGAGATGTGGGGTGCAGTGTGGGGGGAGAGATGTAGGGTGCAGGGTGTAGTGTGGGGGGGAGAGATGTAGGGTGCAGGGTGTAGTGTGGGGGGAGAGATGTAGGGTGCAGGGTGTAGTGTGGGGGGAGAGATGTAGGGTGCAGGGTGTAGTGTGGGGGGAGAGATGTAGGGTGCAGGGTGTAGTGTGGGGGGAGATGCAGAGTGTAGTGTGGGGGATAGAGATGTGGGGTGTAGTGTGGGGGGTAGAGATGTGGGGGTGCAGTGTGTAGTGTGGGGGAGAGATGCAGAGTGTAGTGTGGGGGAGGAGAGATGTGGGGTGCAGTATGTAGGGTGTAGTGGGGGGTAGAGATGCAGGGTGTAGTGGGGGGGATAGAGATGCAGGGTGTAGTGGGGGGGTAGAGATGCAGGGTGTAGTGGGGGGGGGGGTAGAGATGCAGGGTGTAGTGGGGGGGGGGGTAGAGATGCAGGGTGTAGTGGGGGGGGGTAGAGATGCAGGGTGTAGTGGGGGGTAGAGATGCAGGGTGTAGTGGGGGGTAGAGATGCAGGGTGTAGTGGGGGGTAGAGATGCAGGGTGTAGTGGGGGGTAGAGATGCAGGGTGTAGTGGGGGTAGAGATGCAGGGTGTATTGTGGGGTGCAGAGATGCGGGGTGTAGTGTGGGGGATAGAGATGTGGGGTGTAGTGTGGGGGGTAGAGATGTGGGGGTGCAGTGTGTAGTGTGGGGGAGAGATGCAGAGTGTAGTGTGGGGGAGGAGAGATGTGGGGTGCAGTATGTAGGGTGTAGTGGGGGGTAGAGATGCAGGGTGTAGTGGGGGGGTAGAGATGCAGGGTGTAGTGGGGGGGTAGAGATGCAGGGTGTAGTGGGGGGGGTAGAGATGCAGGGTGTAGTGGGGGGTAGAGATGCAGGGTGTAGTGGGGGGTAGAGATGCAGGGTGTAGTGGGGGTAGAGATGCAGGGTGTATTGTGGGGTGCAGAGATGCAGGGTGTAGTGTGGGGTGCAGAGATGCAGGGTGTAGTGTGGGGGGAGAGATGCAGAGTGTAGTGTGGGGGGGAGAGATGTGGGATGTAGGCTGCTTGCAAGAGGGAGGAATGGGGGTGCAGGCTGCTTGAGAGCAAGAGGGGGAATGCTGTGGAGGCAGGTTAATTTAAGGTGAAATTGCCGTGTTGGCACTTTGCAATAATTTAGTGGGCTTTGGGTTGCAGTTTGGGCACTCGGTCTCTAAAAGGTTCGCCATCACTGCTCTATACAGTCCATTCGATACTCCATGTTCCCTGTAGATAAATTTCAGAGTTTGAAACATGGTCCTATGATGAAGAAACAGAGAAATGGTGTTAAACAACCTTAAAATAAACCTTAGATCAACCTTATAAACTTACATAGACAATAAATAAGATGCAATGTATCAAGATGACATGCAAATATAATAAGGTCTGCACCCATTAACCCTTGCTGGGTGTCTACCTATTTTTATATAGCATTTGCACTAACTAGAAAACAGGACTTATAGATACTGTGCACTACCGACTCCCAAAGAATTACTATTGAAAAATCACAATTGGGAATTGTAGAAAATCATGATAATATCCAGTAATTTAGAAACCATATTCTAGTCAGTACAGCTCTATCAAGTTTGATGGCACAAAAAAGTAACTTTTTGTATTCTATGAACTATTGTAATGATATCACATCTGATGCAGTGAAGCCCTTCTATATAAGACGGCACTGATACATTATTGTGTTATTCTGGGGCTCTGGGGAATACAGTATGTTGCCATTTCTCATCTTTGCTGTAAAACAGATACTGTGTGATTTAATTAGTGAAGGGGCCCCACACAGTATAATATGGCCATACAGTACCCACCCCCACAGCATAATGCGCCATAGTGGTCCCACACAGTATAATATGCTCCCCACAGTGGCCCTACACCGTATAAAATGCTCCAAAGAGCTCCCCCAGGTATAATATGCTCTGGAAGCTCGAGCTGCTTAAACCGAATCCTATGAAATTCGTTTTGACATACATTTGTGAGGTTCGGCCCTACAGTTAATTTTGGTACTATTATTGTACTCTGGGGTCTCCTCAAATCCCAGAGTATAATAAGTGGAGGCCCAGGGGCGGTGAGTATAAATAACAAGCACTTATACTCATCTTGCTTCACTTTTACTGGGCATCCTCCCATTGTAACGCGCTCTCATCTCCTTATGAGAAAACATGTTAAACTCATGCTTAACCCAAAGAAAAAATATATAAGAGGAAAATACCTTTTTATATTGCTCAAAAGCGGTTTGCTCAATGGCACCGTATGGGAAGGCCCTGATTAAAGTGGCACCATTCTCTTTGTAGAATCCGAGGAGCCCCTCGGTCTGTTTAATGGCACGCATGGCTGATAGTATGCCTGCAAATGAGAGAAGAATTGTAGTTAAGTTACTGGTGATCTAAAATACCAACATGAATTTGGTGGAAAAATATTATATCTATACTCATCTTGCTTCACTTTTACTGGGCATCCTCCCTGCGTCCGGAGGTCTACAGCATCCTCTTCCAGCTTCTTCTGGAAGAGGTCAGTGGTTTCCTCCAGGATTTGTGATGTCTGCTGCAGGCTGGAAGAGGCCCAAAGAGGATGCTGAAAACCGCTGGGTGCCCAGGAAAGGTGAGTATAAGTGATTGGCATTTTTACTCACCTCCCCTGAACAGGGGCCCTGGTCATCTCCAGCTGGCCGTGGGACCACTAGCTACCCCTCTGGTCTTGGTCGTGGTTGCACCCCCTGCAACCTCAATCAATACGTCACTGACTGGAGCACCAAAGAGCAGTATGCCAGTCTGAAGAACTCCTCACGGTGCACACCTCCATTTCCCTCCAGTATAACATATAACGGCCTGCTGCTTATAGCATAGCAATGAAGACCTTATTGTTCTCTGACCTCCCAGAATGAACATACCTTATCTCAATATAAACACATGGATGTGTTTCTACATATTCCTAACAAGCTACAATGTATATTATTTGTACATGTATGTATACAGTCATGGCCAAAAGTTTTGAGAATGACACAAATATTCTATTTTCACATGATCTGCTGCCCTCTGGTTTTTATGTGTGTTTGTCAGATGTTTTTATCACATACAGAAATAGAATTGCATTCATATTATGAGTAACAGAAGCTTATATTGACAGAATGAGTTAATGCAGAAAGTCAATATTTGCAGTGTTGACCCTTCTTCTTCAGGACCTCTGCAATTCTCCCTGGCATGCTCTCAATCAACTTCTGGACCAAATCCTGACTGATAGCAGTCCATTCTTGCAGAATCAATGCTTTAATTTTGTCTGAATTTGTTGGTTTTTGTTTGTCCACCCGTCTCTTGATGATTGACCACAAGTTCTCAATGGGATTAAGATCTGGGGAGTTTCCAGGCCATGGACCCAAAATCTCTATGTTTTGTTCCCTGAGCCATTTAGTTATCACCTTTGCTTTATGGCAAGGTGCTCCATCATGCTGGAAAAGGCATTGTTGAGCGCCAAACTGCTCTTGGACGGTTGGGAGAAGTTGCCCTTGGAGGACATTCTGGTACCATTCTTTATTCATGGCTGTGTTTTTAGGCAAGAGTGTGAGAGAGCCGATTCCCTTGGCTGAGAAGCAACCCCACACATGAATGGTTTCAGGATGCTTTACAGTTGGCATGAGACAAGACTGGTGGTAGCGCTCACCTCTTCTTCTCCGAATAAGCTGTTTTCCAGATGTTCCAAACAATCGAAAAGGGGATTCATCAGAGAAAATGACTTTACCCCAGTCCTCAGCAGTCCACTCCCTGTACCTTTTGCAGAATATCAGTCTGTCCCTGATGTTTTTTCTGGAGAGAAGTGGCTTCTTTGCTGCCCTCCTTGAGACCAGGCCTTGCTCCAAGAGTCTCCGCCTCACAGTGCGTGCAGATGCACTCACACCTGCCTGCTGCCATTCCTCAGCAAGCTCTGCACTGCTGGTAGCCCGATCCCGCAGCTGAAACACTTTTAAGAGACGGTCCTGCCGCTTGCTGGTCTTTCTTGGGCGCCCTGGAGCCTTTTTGGCACCAATGGAACTTCTCTCCTTGAAGTTCTTGATGATGCGATAGATTGTTGACTGAGGTGCAATCTTTCTAGCTGCAATACTCTTCCCAGTTAGGCCATTTTTGTGCAGTGCAATGATGACTGCACGTGTTTCTTTAGAGATAACCATGGTTAACAGAAGAGAAACAATGATGGCAAGCACCAGCCTCCTTTTAAAGTGTCCAGTGGTGTCATTCTTACTTAATCATGACAGATTGATCTCCAGCCCTGTCCTCATCAACACCCACACCTGTGTTAATGGAGCAATCACTGAAACGATGTTAGGTGGTCCTTTTAAGGCAGGGCTGCAATGATGTTGAAATGTGTTTTGGGGGATAAAGTTCATTTTCTAGGCAAATATTGACTTTGCAAGTAATTGCTGTTAAGCTGATCACTCTTTATAACATTCTGGAGTATATGCAAATTGCCATTAGAAAAACTGAAGCAGTAGACTTTGTAAAAATTAATATTTGTATCATTCTCAAAACTTTTGGCCATGACTGTAGATCACGTATAGCAAACACTTACTGGCATTTTTCTTTATGTGGTAGCATTGCTGCTAACTGCATCTGCCGTCTCGCAACATCCAAAGGGTAACTGTAGATAAAAAAGGAGAAGTAAATCAAATATTAGTACTAAGGGCCACAGATGCCTCCAGTACACAATGACAGCTACTTATATCCCCTCACCAATCATCTATTGTGTTTTTTTGCGTCTTCTGATGAAGTAAAATAGTTCACCCATAAAACTCATATAGTGAGCTGAACCTGACATTTTACATTTTGTACAGAGTGTGATATGGCGGCTTCTGCTTACTACATTTTAGGTAGAAATTCTCAGATTGACAAGTATTAAAAAAATATTCACACTGATCCAAAAAATCTGCAGCAGAGTCTCTAGGACATGTGCTCAGCATCTTGTTGAATCCATGTCACTAATAATTCTGGTGGTTCTAAGGGGAGTGTTGAGTTCCGATACTAGAAAGATGGAGGTAATAGAGTGAGCGCTCCCTGCAGCGTCTAGATATTGTTTACATGTCATAGTCATATAAGACAGAAACATCACTTACACAAAGGTTTGAGTAATGGCTCCCGAAAGCACACCGCACAGCATGCTCATAGGTGTATTCAGTACTAGAACATCCGGGTTATCGGCCGATGGTTTTCCAAACAGCTTTGGGGCATTTTGGAGCCCAGCTGCTTTCAGGAGGTCTGAGGTGAAAAAGGAAAGTCCTGTAAAAGAAAGAACAAATGGCCGCCATGTAAATCTAACCAAGAACAACATCTGCAAGGAGGTTTTATGTTATTCTGTGTGTTGTCAATTGTTTTCCAATGACATAGGCCCTAGAGTGTATGTATGTGAGGTATGAAAATTAGATTGTGAGTGCATTGGAGACAGGGACTGGTGTGAATTCTGGTGACATTCTCTGTCTACTGCTCCAGAATAAGTTGGGGCTATAAAAACAATGGGGACTAAATAAAAGAAATGACAAAAAACAAACCTCCAGTATTTTGTATTATTAATCTATAAACCATGAGGATCTGCTACTTGTGCTAAAGTAATGCGGCCTCCCATAGACCTGAGTACTACGGCACCCTTACCCCTATGGCCTCTGCAAAAACTGCAGTACCCTTCTATGTATACCATATGCTTCTAACCCTGGTCACCTGGAAAATCACCAAAGTGCACAATAAAGTAGATCATATGCTGATAAAATGTAGGCACATGTGATCTAGAGTATCAGAATACCATACCTGCATTAGGAGCCACCCTCATGATAGCTGGTACCAGCCCTTTGTAGAAGCCAGGGAATCCTCCTTCCTGAGATATATAGGATAAGAGAAGAAAAACAGATTAAATTCTGGGAGCACAAAATTTCACATGTCATAAACCCTATAAAAAGCTTCATGCTGTATAACGCTTCAGGCTTGTGACGTCACATTCATCTGTCACATGACCTGTGTGCAGCTCAGTCTCATACATATGAATGGGACTGAGCCGCAATATCAAGCACAAGCATAAAACAATGTAAAGAACTGTGCTGATAAGCAGTGAACAGGCCGCAGAACCAACCCTTTAGACAGAGGATTGGTGGGGGTTCTGGATGTTGAGCCCGACACGGATCGGTTATTGACAACCTATCCTAAGGATTGGTGGTCAGTATCACAGTGCTGGAAATCTCATTTAATACAGTATTATTAATAAGTAAGCATTGTTAAGTGAACATACCTTTGTATATATGGTTTTCATGGTATGGAGTATCCTATTGTACTTCTCAACTCCCTTAATCTGGAAGGTAAGGCGGGCTCTGACCACATCTAGGGGATATGTGGAGGTCACGGCGGTGACGCCTGAAAAGTCAAGAAAATTGGTAAAGATTTCCACATTATAACATAGGATACTGACAGCTATTACACATATGAAGCGTGTATTCACTTCTAATGATATACTAACTGATCTGTTAGAATATTAATTTTGATTATCTTGTATCCCTTATAAATTTCCTATATAATATGATGATGCGGTACCTGCCATAGATCCAGCCACGAGATTGTCCACGTGATCCACTTTCCCAATTTTGTGGTGTATTAGCTGTAGTAAAAAGAAATGTATTGTCAAATATTAGTACATGTCTACAATGACATATCAGCTACATCAAATGGGGTAGATGAAAGGGGAATCTATACTGTAGATAAGAGTATGGGTCATAAATCCTTTACATATCCCAATATGATGTATACACAACACACACTGGGGCAGATTTTCTAATGCCCTGTGTCCATTGTAACGCGCTCTCATCTCCTTATGAGAAAACATGTAAAACTCATGCTTAACCCAAAGAAAAAATATATAAGAGGAAAATACCTTTTTATATTGCTCAAAAGCGGTTTGCTCAATGGCACCGTATGGGATGGCCCTGACTAAAGTGGCACCATTCCCTTTGTAGAATCCGAGGAGCCCCTCGGTCTGTTTAATGGCACGCATGGCTGATAGTATGCCTGCAAATGAGAGAAGAATTGTAGTTAAGTTACTGGTGATCTAAAATACCAACATGAATTTGGTGGAAAAATATTATATCTATAGTTTTATAGAAATAAAAATGTTCTACACCAATTGACAAAACTACATAAAAAATTCCAAGCATATATGGATAGATAGATAGATAGATAGATAATTCTAGAAAGCAGGCAGCGCTCCACACATTCTGAAAAAATAAGGTGCTCTATTCACCCAAAATGTGTGCTTGTGGGCTCATCCTATGTGTGAAGAAAGCATGACATCTTATTTTCTCACTATGTTTGGAGTGCTGTCTGCTTTTGTGAAGTACTATCAAAATTTGGTCCATGCCTGGAGGATTGCACCCATTAGCCCTTGGACTGGTTTGTGCTGTTGGAATTTTTCTTTCTATAGATAGATATACGGATGTATAGAGAGATAAGAAATGTATGAATTTACCCATGTGCCTGTAGTGGGCACTCTGTCCCTGGAACAGGATTGTCATCCTTTCCAGCGGTGCCACAGATGTTTTTTCGCAGCAGCTTGCTATACCTATATGAATGAGAAAACAGGATATATAAGAAAATGTCCCTTTATATGGATGTAACACTGATAGAGGTGGATGTATTGTAGTGATGTGATCTCCTGGACTATCAGAACAGCTGTACCACCTGAACGTCATTTTATAAAGGAAACATATAGAAGGAATTATAATAATTGGGTACAAGCAGGTTACCGCAGCTTCTCACCACCCCCGAGTCTATGAAAACGACCACCACAACATTATTAGTTATTAATGTGTCAGTCATTCCCCATGCATCTCTGTAATATCTGGGTGGAAAGTGTGTAGGCTAGGGGTTTAGCCGTATCTACTGGTAATGATTTACTTGGATATGGTTTGCTATTATATTATTATTGGATTTTTTACATCCAGTGGTCATTTGGTTTGGCTATTACTGGGGATCATGTAGCTATTGGTGTTCCTGGTGGTCCTGCACCACAACTGGGGATCAAGTAGCTGTTGCCCTTGGTTCACTGCTTTAAGTTTCTCCATTGAACCTGTTTCTATGTTTTAGATTCCATAGACATGCGCAGTCATTATGTGTCGATAAAAGGAAAACTTTTTACCTCCTGCCACAAAGGAGCGAAGAAGGTAGTAGTCTCCAGATGATGGGTTATTTGGAGGGTCAGCTGTCTGCGCAGTCATTTTGAAATACGTTAAAGTAAGTCGAAGTTTTCTTTGCAGAAAATAATAGAGTAATTCACTGAAAAATAACAAGAGAAGAAAAAAATTAAGTTTTATTCCTTTCCTATGAATTAGCTTTACATGAAGAACAAATAGATATCCAGTCACATACGCTATTCAGCCAAACATATTACTAAGACACACTGTAGCCCCACAGTACATAGCACCCATGTCCATCTACAAGTCAGGAACTGTCACATACCTGTCCAGCGATTACCTCTAAAACCCAATCACAATATTACCACGGGCAATGACTATGAGCATAACTATGATGTCATAATATCAAGAGCTGTAATAAAGCTTTGCTGTCTGCCAATGACAAATACTATTCAGGGGGACAGTGACCTCCAGCCAATATTTCACATCTGACATATAGGAATAGATCTCTACAGTTAGAGTGCTCAAACTATGCAATGTTCTACTGCAAGGGGTAGTAATAGCAGAAATAAAGGCAGTATATAAAAAAGGGGCCAGACGTTTATCGACTGATAAATGACTTTGAGGGTTATCAACAAAATGGCAATAAATGATACATTATAGATCTAAGGAAATTTTCCAACTGGTCATAGGATTTGTGAGTATGAGACAGGTTGATGTTGATGGACATGCATCTTTTTTCAGCCACTAAGTTACTATGATATAATATCCTATAAGGATTATATATAAGTATTATGAATGGCACATCACACATATCCAGTACTTGGAACTTCAGATCATTAATCCAAAGGCATGGATGGCTATAAGGGGGCAGAGGTAGCTGTTTTATAGGGCCCTGCTGCCTGAAGGACCCAAAAGCCCATTTACCACATAAAAAGACACTTGTATTACAAATGGCACATGGTCGTTGGGGGCCTTGTTACCAAACTGCGTTGGGGCCCAAGATGCAGCAATTCCCTCTACTGAATTAATCAGAACATTATCAAGAGCTCCGATTTACTAAGAAATCATCTCATTCCATTATTGATAATCGTCCCATCTACATGATCAAGGAAAAGAAAATACTCTTCATCATTGACAAAATATAGATGGAGCAATCTTTAACTTTATTTCTTTTTGACTTTTTTATTATTTCTGTTGTGTGATATCATGTTGCAGCAGGTTACCCAATTTATGCTAAAGACTGCAAGATTTATTTAGAATATTTTCACTGTTCTCCCACATATACTATACATGAAAGTCTATTACTCTGCTGTCATTTTTCTGTAAGCAGAAGTATTTCCAGAAAGACATGACAATGTTTAGTTTTTAATATATATATATATATATATATATATATATATATATATATATATAAGACTCACACAGGTACTGTTTTGCCAACAATTCATTGATTTCCACTATAACCGTACATACATTGTACACATTTCAAGTGCCAGGAGCAGCAGGTCAATAAAATATGTCCTTACCTGTCCAGTGATAGCCTCTTCTGATCTGATCAGAACATTGCCAGTGACTATGTGCCTGGAGCGATGATGTCATAATGCCTAGAACAATGATGTCATAATTTGCATATCATTGTGGGACCTTGTTCTAGAACCTTGTTTGTCAACCGGTAATACATGTATCTTTAACCCCTTAACAACTGGCCCCGTTTGGGCCATAATGACTAATTATATATTTTTTTAATATTTTCATCTTTGCATTTTTCCATGATCATGCCTATAAGTTATTAGTTAGATATTATTAATTCTTTGAGAGTTAATTTATATTAACTTTATTCTCCTGGTCAGAGTGAATGCGGTGATAGTGTTGCACAAGAAAATATGTTTTTGTGGAAAAGTGGTTGCAGTGGCTTGTTTTATCCTGGATGAATTGTACTATTTATTGATACCATTTTGCAGTACATTAACTTTATTGACTATTATATTATTATTGTTCTGTACCGGGTGCTCCTCAGGGGAATGTGGAGGAAGAACCCGGTGGTTCAAAGTGAAGGTTGCGCTACACCCCCTTGTGTGGGGGAGCTTACAGCAGTCCCTCAGTGGAGAGTCTCTTCTTCCTCCACATTCCCCTAAGGAGCACCCGTTACAGGGTGGTGAAACGCGTCCGTAGGAGGTGCATATTGGGCTTTTTTAGGGCAAGCTTCGGGACTGCCCTTGTCAGGGCGGGAGCTTTATACCTTTGGGTATTAGGGAAAGAGCTAGATATTCCCCCTATGATTCTATCAGTTCCCTATACCCATTGGACCCACTACAGTCCACCTTTGAAATCGGTAAGATCGCTCTGATTATTTGTCTATTTACATGCAAATTAGGACCTTGTTTAATTTTTAACTATTATATTAAATGTTAAGTTTTATTTATCTTTCTGGCTGTGTGCAGCATTAAATTTAATGTCTGTGAATGGGGCTATTCAGATGACCATTATTTTGACAGCCCGTATAGGTCATGTTCTATTTTTGTCCATTTTCACGGATCACTCCATACACTGTATGGGGGCTCCGTGAAAATGGATGCACCTCAGGTTCAAGGCGGCCATAAAACATTGACATTTTTCATAGTTGTTTTGCACCTCGGTTGTGTAAATGCATCCTTAATGTCTCTCAAATCACTGCTAGGGTTGACCAAATGTCATATGTGACATAGCAGTCCAGGTTTCTTGTTCACAACACCACTGCTAATGACGGCGGCAGCTGTTCGGCAATGGCAGGACTTGCAAAGGGCACTGTCATACTAAATTTCCTTCTGCTAAGTGCCTGGAAATGGTCTGGGCAGAGACAGAGGTGTATAATGAATTTGCCACCTATGTTTGGATGGTGAAAAAGGAGACTGTGAGAGCTGTCCGTGGTGCTAGTGGATTAAACGACCCACTCCACTTTTGGACTGTCTAGGCCATCCAGAGTTTTTTTTGCTGTTTCTGCATGCCCTATTATAACCACCGCTCACAATACCTCTTAACAGCTTAGTTAGAATGACCATCCAGTTTCTCTCAGTCCAGTGATGCGCCACCTTTCGAAGACTGTCAATTGGGCAAAATATCTTCACGTTACATCCTAGAGACGTGTCTATGTCAAAATCTCTCCCCAAGAGGTACACTACCCAAAAGGAGTTGTAAAAATAGACTTATTTCCATTTCTGTTTAACTTATCTTATTGAACAGTTTTAAAAGAAACTTTTTTAATTCTTAGAATTGTTTACTGAAGATGAATAACTTCCCAGTCCATCACACAACATTGTCGTTCAAATGTTTTTTTGGAGGTACTTAACAGACCTTTCCTGTGCTTTCAATACAATTTACATTTTTCTACCTCGAAAGATCATAGGCCTAACTCTTTGACTAAATGTGCTATGTGGACAGCTTGTCCTCACATCCGTCTGCTTCTTCCATCCATCCATAACTTCATATCAGCTTGTAAATTATTGTGTAATGTTACATTATTGTATATCACCTTATTGATATATCTAGGCCTGACAAAATAGGTCTTATTAGTTTGCATGACTGTAAACCTGTTATGTTCTCAACTATATGTTGATATAGTTTTATTATATGTGAATTCAGGAGATAATTAATAGTAATATTTGATACTGTATGATATATGTCACACACCATTTCTGTCACTATATCTTGCTAACATACTTTGTGGCACTTGTGTCCCAATAGGTACATTAAAGTTTTTGAACAGTTTTTATTACTTTTTGTTTTTGAGATTTGAGATGAACAAAAATCAGCAATATTGGCATGTGAGTTTAATGGTTTATGGCATTTATCATGTACAATAAATAATGCACAAAATTTATTTTAGGGGTTGTTATGGATGTGGAGATGCCAGTTGTGTCGTTTTTTGTTTTGTTTTTTTCATTAATAGAAAAAATTATCTACTTTTACTTTTTTTCTATAAAACCACTTAGGTGCTGCGATCAGCATTGTTCACAGCATCTAAGGGGTTAAATGACAAGTATACACTCTGATTGATGATGGGGACTGATATCATGAACAAAAGTCCATGGCACCCACTCCCCTGGGGTTATCTAAAGTCACAGGGACAGGAGAATGAAAAATCCTTCTCCTCTCCCTGCAGCTGTAAGTGTACCCCTGCACACTGCTTGAAGTGAAAGCTGTGAGTATATGTAGCTTCACTTCATACAGTGATATCTCAGAATCCTCTGGGGATACGGGCATGCTCTTATTTTAAGTCAAGATTCGTGAGTTTAAATTAAGACCAAGAATGTGACTCTAGCTTCCACAGCTCTGAAGTGAGAGCCATTTGTATAATTGGTGACTTATATCTAGTAGTTCACCCTCTTTTATTCCTTCTCCCAGTTACAGCCATGTTATGATTTCATTATCTACGTATAAACCTGCATGAATTATTTTGTTACCTTCTTATTCATTTAAAAGTGTAATAAAAAAAATAAAAGCATATTGAATTACATAACACAACATTGTCAGTTCTACTGCTTTAGTTTTATTTTTTATAATAAAATTTGTCAATTGATGTAACTTCAGGTCTTGACTTCGGCTCCTCTCTCCTCTGTCTTTTCACATTTTGGTCTCAGCATTGCCCAGCTGAGCCACCGACTTTTGTTTTCTGGAATCTAGAAGTATAAAAAGAAATGAGCGATCCATTTCATGAGCAACTTACAATCAGCAGATAAAAGAAAAAACTAAGCCAGGACACAAAATGAGAACCAGATTTGAGCTGGCTGAGACAAAATCAAACATATATTCACAAAAACTTCCCAATCTTCAATAAACTTACAGCCTCACTTGTTTCGGCTTCTACTGACATGAAAATACTGCCTTTTAAGTGATATTTTGGGTTTAGGAGGGTGGGCGCTATGGCTGGTGGTCTAGCCTTTTACCTTACAGTTTGCGGCTCATGAATTCCTGCAGACTGTACTCTGGATAACGGCAGACAGACCTGTAGTAGATTCGTACAGACCTGGTAGTGGTTATCATGAACATACTGTATATCGGAGGACCACCAGGGTTGTTTCACAAATAAATTCTATTCAAATTAGTTTTCTTTGCAAAGAAAGTAAGATGTGTCAACTATTGAAAGGTATCAATCCAAAATCAATATCCGACCCTAAACCCTTTAATGACACTGCCTTATACTACCTTAAGGACACAGCCTCATTTTTCAAATCTGATGTTACGTCCGCACCTGTTCGAACTTTTGCGCCATCCGGATGCATATTGCGGCGCAGGAGGCAGGTCCGGCTGTGATTCTTTCCTTTTGGTTTTTCTTGTATTGTCTGAACACTGTCCTATTCCCTCACCTCCTTAATTGATTTTCCACCACACCCATCTCCTTTACCTTTGTTTCCCTCTGCTCCACTAATAGTTAATTTTAGCCTTACCTGTGTGATTGACAGTCCTATCAAGTCTAGGGTGGGTTCTTCCTTCCTATGTATTGTTTGCTCACATTCACATTGGTGCTTGCTATTGCCTTGTGCGTGTTGGCTATTACTCCTTACTCTTTTGTTACCTGTATTCTTATTCCTGACCTCTGGCTTACCTTTGACTATTCTCTTGGATTTGATTCTGTACTGCATTGCTCGACTGTTACCAACCCCTTGGCTAGCTGACCTCCCTTTTGTTGTAGTTTGTCCTGTCTGCGTTCTGTGTTATCACTTATGTCAAGAAGGGATTGACGGCCAGTTGCCGGCTGTCGCCTAGGACAGTTCAGATAAGTAGGCAGGGCCAGTGGGGGGTTCAGTTTAGGGCTCACTGTCTTGTTGTGTCCCTTTCCCCCAGTTTCACCACCAGTTACTGGGGAATCGCACCTCCAGCAATTTTTTTACATCTGACATGGGTTACGTTATGTGGTAATAACTTTGAGATGCTTTAACTTATTAAAATGGTTCTGAGATTGTTTTTTCATGACACATTTTACTTTGTTTCAGTGGTAAATTTTGGTCAATATATTTTGTGTTTAATTATGAAAAAATAGGAAATTTGGTGAAATTTTGGAAAATATTACACATTTTTAAAACTTTCAAATTTCAAGTCTTTCTTATAGTCAGACTACCCAAATTACTTCATAAACATAATTTATGATATCTCTGCTTTAGGTTGGCATCAAACTTGAATTATCCTTTAATTTTTTCAGATATTTTAAGGCTTACAAGTCAAACAGGAATTTTCCAAATTTTCAAGAACATTTCCAAAACCCATTTTTCAAGGGACCAGTTAAGTTCTGAAGAGTTTTAGAAGGCCTCTGTAATAGAAACCCCCATAAATCACCCCATTCTCAAAACTGAACTCCAGAAATAATTCAAAATAGCATTTAGGATGTTTCTTAACCCTTTCAGTGTTACACAGGAATTAAAACAATATAGAGGTGAAATTTACACATTTCACTTTCTGTTAATAATGTATTTATTTGGCCCAGGAATTTACATATTCTCAAGGGTTTATAAGATACATTTCTCTCGATCATGGAATTGCTATTGAGATTTCGGAGGGCAATTTTTACTGTAATAATTTTCAGGTGCCATGTCCATGTTGCATTTGCAGCGCCCCTGAGGTACCAAAACATTGGAAAGCCAGCCAAAATTATCCCATTGTCACTTTAGCTCCAAATATTTCAACTTCACAAGGGACAAAAGGAGAATTTGCACCCCACATTTCGTTATGCAATTTCTCCTGAACATGACAATACACCATACGTAGTAATAAACTGATGGTCGGGCACATGGCAACGCTTGAAACAGTAAGAGTGTTAATTGGCTTGTGAAGGACAGATTTTCCTGGAATAGTTTTCAGGCACCATGTCTCATTTGAAGAGCCCCAAGGTGCTAAAATGGTGGAAACCCCCAAAGTGTGACCCCATTTTGTAAATTAGACCCCGGAAGAA
Source organism: Leptodactylus fallax (assembly GCA_947044405.1). Taxonomy (NCBI): domain Eukaryota; kingdom Metazoa; phylum Chordata; class Amphibia; order Anura; family Leptodactylidae; genus Leptodactylus; species Leptodactylus fallax. Next base: position 2,019,068 of record CAMRHE010000081.1, on the reverse strand, counting down.
ATTTATCAAGTGGTATAGTTAGTACTAAAGATGGGCAAATTCCAGAAGATTCATTTTGTCCTGTGTTTGGACGATGTGAACCACCGGTTCAGTGGTGTCCGAACTTGTTCAGATAGAACCGGAATTTAAATTATTATACTCTGGGGTCTCTTCAGATTCCAGAGTATAATACAAAACCTACAAAAAATCTCTTCTACTATTATCAAGAAATACAAAAGATTTCCCTTAAGCAAATCCATATACTTATATAGAATCTATGCTATATCCTCAAAAGATAACATGACAATAATAACAATAAATATATATAAGTTTTATTAATCAAAGAAAAAAAAAACACATTTAAAAACACAAAGACATAACAAAAAGGCAGAGCTCGTGGTATCATCTGAGAAAGTACTACATTGCTGTCCAAACAGAACAGAATCCACATATAGATAGATAGAATCCACACACACATATATATATATATATATATATCTGATAGTAATAAGATATTTAAACAAGAGAAACAAACCAAACAAATGTAGTACTTTGTTGGATGATACCATGGCCTCTGCCTTTTTCTTATGTTTTTATGTGTTTTTAATAGCTGGATGTATAGGGGAGGTAAAAAAAAAAAAAATCAATAATCACCTTTCTTTAACTCCTCTGGGCCTCCTCACATCTGGCAATCTTTGTCTTCCTCCTCCGGGCGAATGACGCCACAGAAGAGTGCCAGAGCCAACGACTGTCACCCCTACAGATGTAAGGATAGGCCATCGATATTACACAGGTGGATAATCCCTTTTAAGATGAGACAAATTTATCAAAATCATTTGACATTTGATAAATTTGATACAAATTATACCAAGCAGACTTTGGTCAGAAAAACTGACTTTAAGAATTCCCCTTATTATAAATCCCCCATGTCTTTTTCTCGTTATTCGACATTTTTTGTGGCATTTTACCTTGTCGTTTTTAATGCCACTTTTTTCATCAAAAACACTGCAGCCAAATGTTCCTTAAGGCCCGGGCCCCATGTAGCGAATCCCATCCACACATTGCAGAAAAATACCTACAGTGGAAATGCTGCAATTTCCAAAACCATTGTGTTTTTGTAAATCGCAGCATGTCAATTATACTTACGGAAACGCTGGCGGTTTCCCTATAGGTATAATTGCAGCACAAAGTTCACAGAGGAAAACTCTGCAGACTTCCTGTGAAAAGCACTGAGGGAGAAACAGCAACGCATTTCCACTGCGGTTTTTCCCACAGCGCTTTTGTCACTTTATCTCACTACGTGGGACCTTAACTTTAAAGTCTACTGTATAGCAAATTATTGAAATGTCCACATACACAGCACTTTGGCCCAGCCCATGCCTTTTTTTTTTTTTTAGTGTAAGGGTTAAAGCATAATTTGTATTATATTTTATAATGCAGTATACAGAAGACACAGGGTGAAATGTTCTCCATGCAGGCTAAATAGTTTAGAGATAGAATATAATCTCAGGGTCTGAATATCAACAGTTCTGCTGTTCTCAGAGATGTACCATTCTCAGGAATGATAAGAAGGACATTCAGATAAGGTGAAAAGGAAAACATCTGGGGTGATGGGTAACTGAACAAATTTGTCTGATAACGGAACTGGAAAGACCAAATATGTACATTGATCACATGACTGTTATGTAACTGAGCTTACCTTTAAAACTGTATTGAACTACGCAATAAAGTAGAAACAGTTCATACACGATACCTGTGTACGTCTTGTTTCCCGAGCGCTCAAAACTGGTTATTTATTTAATTAGGATTACGGTGACATCCATCCCGGGGGAACTTAACCCCCAACATTAGCATAGTGCATGAAGCTAGAGACAAATGGATCTGTACACTGCATAGTAGCATAGCTACACTATTGCAGCCCAGCTCCTGTTCAAATGAATGGGAGCTGAGCCTTAATAGCAGAACTCTGCTTCTGACTCCATACTCTGTGCTAAAAGCAGCAGATCAGCATGGGACCAAGGTGTCAGACCCCCACCAATCTCTAAGGATAAGTCATTGTCAATCTTAGACAACCCCTTTAAAAATGCTAAAAATAAAAATCACCATCAAAAATGCTTGAAATTCATGGCAATTTTTTATCAACTGTGAAAGAGTTGTATAGGAGCAGTGCATAGAACAGACCCAGAAAGAAGCCCGAGTGCCCCTAGTTGTCACCTACAACCCACAGCTGGAGATCCTACGAAGGATTGCCAAGGATCTCAAACCTGTGCTACATAGGGACAACAGACTCAAGGACATATTTCCAGTCCCCCCTCTCCTTTCCTTTCGACAACCACCAAACCTGAGGCGTATTATTGTATGGAGTGCCCTGAAGGCCCCAACTGAAAATGGCACCGCACCTTGCCTACATAAAAGGTGCATGACCTACAGGCACATCCACACCGCTGACAGTGTACCTATCCCACAGTCACAACAGGTGCACAGAATTAGGGGGACATTCTCCTGCAGTAAAGAAGGGGGTGTGTGTTCCCCAAGATATGGACTGTCTGCGCTCTTGTAAAGGAAGATCTTAGGTCACTTTTCTGAATGAAGATCTCTTTATTAGGGTACAGAAGGCACAACGCGTTTCGGGGAAGGACTCCCCTTTTTCAAGTGCAAATATAAACAACCCTTAATTAGTTGAAACTCCTCCACTCACACTTACACGCTGTTTCTTTTGTTTATGTGAGCATTCTCCTGCAGGTCTTCCAATGTGGTGTACCTCACAATGTGTGTGCAATGTCCCACCACAGGCCTCTATGTGGGGGAAACAGGGCAGAGACTTAGTCAGCGAATGAACTCACACAGATCCAATATTAATAACAGCAGAACAGATCTCCCAGTGGCCGCACATTTCTCCGGAGAAAACCAGTCTATTGAAGATTTGCGGGTTTTGGTTTTAATGGGACAGTTTAAGACGCAGAGGGAGAGGAAACAACGGGAGTACAAGTTTATGCAAAAATTTACAACTCTGCAATTTGGACTTAATATTCATGCCAGCTTCATGTCACACTATGTATGAACTGTGAGGGTCACTAATCACCTCCTGATAGCAAACAGATAACAGATCCCTTTGTCACGCACCACAACTTTCCAGATTGTTTTTTGACCTGTTGTAAATAACTTCTCTACTTAGATTGCATTTTGTTTAGGTTTTTTTTAAGGACTCTAAAATCCTTTGAAGACCATGTGTATAAAAATCTGTGAATTTTCAGTTCTTGTATAACACCATGTCTGATGAAGGAGCTAGCACTTCTGAAAGTTTACTTATAAATATACTCAGTTAGCCTCTAAAAGGTATCGCCTACTTTCAATGGCTAACACGGTACAACATTATACTACTATAGAACAGACCCTGGGCAGTCCATGCTGCATCATCTGGTGTAGGAAATAGATCAGATCAATCAGTCAGATAATCAGACTAATCAATAGATGAGTCCTGGCCGATATAATAAGGGTAATGCTACAAGGGCTTCCACAAGTAGCACTGCTGCAGTCAGTGCTGCAGCCTCCGTTGTATTTCCAACAAGCTTGGTTTGTATGTTTTTATGAGAGGAACGAACTAGGTGGCAATTTGGGACAGTCTTAGAGGCAACATATTGACTTGAACGTGCAACAGTGCTGACACTTGCATCATAGCACTTTCATGGGCCACTTAGCTATATGAGGCCGTAAAATTTCTGTTGGCCGCCATGATCACTCTTCATCTCAGTACAGCTAATAAAACACTATATGATGATGTAAGTAAACCTCTCAGCATCATTAATGGTATCATATACGCTTCACTACTCCATCAGATCATCGGATGTAGCAGAGTGATCTCTGTAGATATTCAGTACATAACTGCATGTTGTCAGTGGTGCCTTTAGCCCCTAAAAGGTATTTCCTGTGGGGAGAGATTCCCAATAGTCTGAGGGGATCAAGTAATGTATCCTGGTGCCTGAAAAGGGGATAAAGAAGTAACATGTGGGGAAGGTAGTTGGATGGTCTTAAGTACAATGGTAAAAGTACATTGTATTCAGGGGGTATCAGAACTGATACAGAACATAATCAGGTATCCAGCAAGTAGCACAGACAGATACCTGGTGTAACTGGGGGTCACATTAGGCAAGTACAGTGGGTACGGAAAGTATTCAGACCTATTTAAATTTTTCACTCTTTGTTTCATTGCAGGCATTTGCTAAAAGCAAAAAAGTTCATTTTATTTCTCATCAATGTATACTCAGCACCCCATCTTGACAGAAAAAAAACTGAAATGTAGATATTTTTACAAATTTATTAAAAAAGAAAAACTGAAATATCACATGGTCAGAATTATTCAGACCCTTTGCTGTGACACTCATATTTAACTCACATGCTGGCCATTTCCTTCTGATCCTCCTTGAGATAGTTCTACTCCTTCATTGGAGTCCAGCTGTGTTTAATTAAACTGATTGGACTTGATTAGGAAAGGCGCACACCTGTCTATATAAGACCTCACAGCTCACAGTGCATGTCAGAGCAAATGAGAATCATGAGGTTAAAGGAACTGCCCACGAAGCTCAGAGACAGAATTCTGGCAAGGCACAGATCTGGCCAAGGTTACAAAAGAATTTCTGCAGCACTCAAGGTTCCTAAGAGCACAGTGGCCTCCATAATCCTTAAATGGAAGAAGTTTGGGACAACCAGAACTCTTCCTAGACCTGGCCATCCAGCCAAACTGAGCAATCGTGGGAGAAGAGCCTTGGTGAGAGAGGTAAAGAAGAACCCAAAGATCACTGTGGCTGAGCTCCAGAGATGGGAGAAAGTTCCACAACGTCAACTATCACTGCAGCCCTCCACCAGTCGGGGCTTTATGGCAGAGTGGCCTGAAGGAAGCCTCTCCTAAGTGCAAGACATATGAAAGCCTGCATAGAGTTTGCCAAAAAACACATGAAGGACTCCCAGACTATGAGAAATAAGATTCTCTGGTCTAATGAGAGGAAGATTGAACTTTTTGGCGCTAATTCTAAGCGGTATGTGTGGAGAAAACCAGGCACTTCTCATCACCTGCCCAATACAATCCCAACAGTGAAACATGGTGGTGGCAGCATCATGCTATGGGGGACAGGACGACTGGTTGCAATTGAAGGAAAGATGAATGCGGCCAAGTACAGAGATATCCTGGAAGAAAACCTCTTCCAGAGTGCTCTGGACCTCAGACTGTGTCAAAGGTTCACCTTCCAACAAGACAATGACCCTAAGCACACAGCTAAAATAACAAAGGAGTGGCTTCGGAACAACTGTGACCATTCTTAACTGGCCCAGCCAGAGCCCTGACCTCAACCCAATTGAGCATCTCTAGAGACCTGAAAATGGCTGTCCACCAACGTTCACCATCCAACCTGACAGAACTGGAGAGGATCTGCAAGGAAGAATGGCAGAGGATCCCCAAATCCAGATGTGAAAAACTTGCTGCATCATTCCCAAGAAGACTCTACTCTACTGCTTCTACTCAATACTGAATACGTATGACCATGTGATATTTCAGTTTTTCTTTTTTAATAAATTTGCAACAATATCTACATTTCTGGGTTTTTTTCTGTCAAGATAGGGTGCTGAGTGTAAATTAATGAGAAATAAAATGAACTTTTTTGCTTTTAGCAAATGGCTGCAATGAAACAAAGAGTGAAAAATTTAAAGGGGTCTGAAAACTTTCCGTACCCACTGTACATAGTGTCCAGGGCTGCCATTTGGACAATACAGGTATACTGACAAATGGGGCATCAGACATCTCTTCAAAAGATGGGGTTCTGTTATTTTTCATACGGTAAAATAACTTTTTAGTTTGACTACTCAGTGCTATTTACAAGTGGTGATATGACGATAAGTGCCTATATCTGTGTCAGAGACGACAACAGAAGTACATTATGTCCCTGCTATTTGTGCTTCTGGCATCTGTATTGCTGGCCTCTGCGACTTTCTACATATAGCACTCTCCTACTAGCATTGAGCTGCTGGGGTATCCCAGATCAGATTATAAGAGCATCTTTGAGGCAGAAGGCAACCTGAAACCAGAGAGTACTTGTGCACCAGACATGGTTCTCTTGTACATGAATCTAGCTAGTTATACTACTGAACAAGCAGAGGCATAAGGAAGTTCCCCTGCCTGTATAGTAGAAGCATCTCAACCAGACAATGTCAGAGATATGTGAAACATGGTGGTTATGGGGTAAGCCTTACCAATTCCAACTAATGTGACTTTTTCCATTGTTTCCTCCTTGTTATTGTTCACATTGGTCCAGTGAGTTTATACTGCAAGACTAGCTATTACCACCAAGTGGTAATGCCATAAAAGAGGCCAGGAGAAGGTGAGATGAGGGAGTTATCAGGACGTGGAGGCAGTGAGTAGACTGCATGTAGTTCCCGAGAAGTCTGTGTTGAGCTACAGGCTCATGTAACAGAAGTCAGAGATTGAGCGAGTGCGTCTGATGTACCAGAGGAATCTGATAAGTGAAAGTAAGCGCAACAGAATGGAGAACTTTGGGTGCGCTAATGGGCTGTAGAGAGACAGAGTGATGGCAACTCTGAGTGGACTGATCCTGCCTGGTCAATGAGTCAACAATTTACTGGCAACTATACCAGGGTCCTTCATTGGCACCTATATCAGGATTATTGTTGTATGTAATAAACTGTGATTTGCATTGATAACTCCAAACCATTTGCACAATATCTGATTCATGATCCAACAGTTTTTAAAAAACTTTATTATAAGAAAACTGGAGCTAAAAATACTATAGAAGGCGACACAGCGGATGTATTAAAAAAGGATTTCTTCTTGTATCAGTTACATACTTTATACATTTGTTCCCTCAATGACTCCTGCTAAGGTGTACAAATCCACCTTTAACCAGAATTTTACAGATAATTATTCTACATACAACACTGACTAACGTTCTACATTACTTATCATCTATCTGTTTTGGAGTTACAGCTTGTATTGTAGATCTGTGCTGAATTCAGTTTTCTGCAGCCTTTAGAGCTTAAATCAATTTATGCTGGCTACCGTACACCATAAGGGGTTATCTCAGGATAGAGTTAAAGTAGTCACTAAAAAATTCTAACACAGCTAATCTGTGACCAAAGAGAAAAAGTCCATGTTATGTAGTCTATTGCAAATCTGATATGTTTTTACTGGAGGATCTGCAGCAGAAATATGAGGCTGATACTCTGATTTCTGCAGCGGATGTGTGAGCTTGAGGGTTTAGTCCCATTCAATTCAACTAACCCTTATTTGGGTAATGTGCAGCCTTACAATGCAGAATTATAGAAATAATGAGGCTGCTTTATTATGTCTTGTCTGTCAGTTATCCGGCATACAAGGCATAAAAAAAGTGCAAATAAATAAATAATCAGATTTTGCACAAAACTTTGTGACTTGGTTGTTTTGTGCTGTCCACAGCAGTTTCATGGATGGGGATTGTGGTGTAGGCGGTGCACTAGCATTATTATCATTTATACCTTTTACACTTTATGGGTGTAAATTATGCCTGAAATCCACCTCAGGTACAAGCTGTCATACATTTCAGTGTATAAACCCACCCCGGCGGAGGGTGTGCCTGAGTTATGAAGAGGAGTGTACAGGGTGTACTAAGGCGCACCCTCCCCTGGTGAGGGATATGAAAATTGGTTTTACATAGGCCAGTCTTCATAAATCTACCCCAATGTACATATCATTTCTAATAAGGATTTTAGGAACAGATACTCATCAAATCTGTGATGTAAACACAGCCTTAAAATCACATCCACATCTGACTATCAGGGCTTACCACTATAGGCCTTCAACTATGGCAACACAAAATTTAATAATGCAAGTTTTATTTCCTTTATCTTCCTGACTATTATTGCATGAAGCTAAGTCTTACCGATCAATACACACCACAGATAAAATTAAAAGGGGAATTACGGTCACTGATGGAACCATTAATTTCTGACAATGTATTCACACACAGTACCTAGGGCAGTAATAAAGATAAAGTACTAACCACAATACACAAGAGGCCTTTTAGCATACCTAACCTTTCAACAAGATTTGCAATTGTACAGTGTGAATAACACTATATCTAGGCATTATATTAAGCACTTTTTAGCAATTTCCCCACTGTAGGATAGATCGGTAGTGTGTATTCCTCTATGAGCCGGAGAGTAGAGACTAGCTGACATACACTGGACACACTAAGTCAGGGGTAGCCAACCTTCAGCTCTCTAGCGGTTGTAAAGCTACAACTCCCAGCATGCATATTTGCTCTGCTGTACTTGGTACATGTTGGGAGTTGTAGTGTCACAGCAGCTGGAGTGCCGAAGGTTGCTGACCCCTGCACTAGGCAGAGTAGAATCTTTCTATAACTGTCTCTCACTCAGAAACAGTTCCAGAATCATGTAGGACATATATATCGAAGTACTATCATGTACTAATGTGAACAAAAATAAACTTGTGAAACAGACTAAGGCTATGTTCACATGTGCACTGGTCACAATGTCTGCCTGAAATCTGCAGACGAAAAAGTCCTGCACACAAGGCTTTTTTGTCCACTGCTTTCAGTTTCAAAAGGATGGACACCAAACAGACCCCATTTTAGTCAATGGGGTCCATCAGGTTCCATATGTAACCGCTATTTTAGCAGTCTACCTAGAGCCAATGCTAATGTGAACTTAGTGTAAGCCTGTGTTTTCCTGCCTGCTGCTGGCCACTCCTTCCCTCTCCAGAGACATCTATTGACATATATAATTTGAGTCATAGATGTAGCAGATTTTTTTAAAGTAATTTTAGCTGAAGGAAATATTAGTCTTATAAGAGCAATTTCCTCTGATATTACAAAGCTTCTTAGAATCGCCTTTACTATTGAATTAAGCAAAGTTTCTTAAAAAAATTGTCACTATTTAAGTACAAAAATTCAGTGTTGTCCATAGCAACCCATCATGTCACTTCCCAAGGATCAAGGTCAGTGTTAGTCATCGTAAAAGGTATGTCGCATTCTATCAGAAAGTTCTCCTTCTGTATCTTCCATCAGCTAGAGGACCGTTCCAACCAGTCCATTATGTTTACTTCAAAGCCCTGGTATGTGTTGGCCTGCCTGTTGTTTCACATGACTAGAATGTTAAAGTGATATAATGCAATATTTTTGGAAGACTCCATTGTGGTTGTGTTCTTTGACCAAAAAAGTCCCACCACTGAAAAAGACAGTAGAAATATATACAAGCAAAATAATGTACAAGTCATTGTCGCTCATAGACGGGGGACCAGCAGATTAATATATAGACTCCAAATGGCAATTGACTTGATTGTGAAAGCTACCCACTGTTCTTTCTTAGTCACTGCAGTACTGTTGAGCATAGCGGCCTCTGGCCATCCAGTAACGTCCACAAATGATGCTGCACTGTGATGCCAAGTCATCGTTAAAGGACATGAATACCAGTGTCTCACATCCTATCAGAACCACGTCCAGAGAAGTCTGTTTGCAGAGGCACAATATTATGGTCATATGCAGCATGTTCAGAGCTCCCCGTATTGGCAAGTTTGAGCTGTGCTGCAGCATGTGTGAGCTGGAAGGCGGCATCAGGATGGGCATTGTCTGGCAGCAAAGTACATTCTCTTTCCAACATATCAGACACACCCTTTAATAAGTCCAAAAATCCAAATGCAAGGGCTGCTTTCCTCAATCGGTTCAGTTCCTAGAAGAAAACATACAAAAGTGTTATAAAGCCTAAGTCCTAGGACTGGTAAAATGCAATTTCCACAACATTCTTCTATTACTAAAAGGAGGAATAAACCACTGCATAAAGAATACGCATCCTGTACCATGTGCATCAACAGAGAGGTTGCGGCAGCAAGGTTATTTGCGCAAAGAATATTTTTCTTTAACTATGATCTCTTAGGCCCGGTTCACATCTGCGTTTGGGCCATTGCATTCCCCTCTCTGCATGAAAAATGAAGACTTCCCGAACAGAAACCCATGCGCAGATGTGAGCCGGGCCTGAGTGATAATTATGGAGACATTGTCAGTATATAAGGGGAAGCTGCTACTTACTTTATAGAAGGTTTGAGTCTTCTCTGGAAGCTTCCTGGCATTCCTCAGAATCTTCTGCACATCAGTCTATAGGAGAAAAAGCAATGTGATTTGAGGGAAGTTATATACTGGCTTGTTTGACACAACACTCATCGCATACTGTTAGGGTGTCTGCACACATTGTGGACAAGCCACAGCATATACATGTTTGGCTATGTTCACACAGAGTTTTTTGCAGGCGGATTTTTACACGGAATCCGCCTGAAAAATCGCCTCCCATTTAAAAACCTATTGAAGTCAATGGGAGGCGGAAAAACTGCCTGCGTTTTTTTAAAGTTTCCAGGTCCATACAGTGTGCTGGAGCAAAAAAAAAAAAAAAACGCAGCAAAAACGACAACAAAAACTGTGACGAAAAACGCGACAAAAAACACATCATGTAAAAAAAATGTGGCAAAAAACCGTTTCCTAATTCCTGAAGCAGATTTTTTTCAGCTTGCAACAAACTCCATGTTAACATACCCTTAGGAGGCCAAGGGAGTTATTAACTTTATTAACTGGTGCAGGAGGAAGTAGTTCTTGGACAATGTTGGAAACATAATTTTTCCCCCCATAATTGCATTTACAATAATGGCACTCACACCAAAATCTAGTGAGGGCCTTATTTTTCTAAACTGTGAAGTCTCATGAAAAAATGGGTTTGTGGCACATTACAGATGAAAACCACAAAAGTGGCAATTTATCAGACCGGCGATTCCTACGCCAATCTTGGTCTCCTGCAGCAGAATGGAGATGTGAATAATTTATTAAAAGGCACATACCTCTTAAGAAGTTAGGGGTATCCTCTGCCCTAAATGTGCCAGAAACTCCAATCTACACCAGGTGGGAGGTGGCAAACATTTGTGTTATAATTTATGCCAATTTCTGTGAGGCTGGGCCGTAGTTTTCAAGTATAACTCATGCCAATTTTATTTAATGGTAAATCTGACGGCCCGCAGTGGCGTAACTAAAGTCTTGTGGGCCCCGGTGCAGTCTTTTGTCCAGGGCCCCCTACCTCATCCCTACAGCGAATTCTTGATAGTGATGGTTACGGGTTCTAAGGAGTTTAAGATAATCATTTAACAGTCCCACCATGGGGAAATCAACCTTAATGTGGTTAAGGTAATCTCTGGGTCTCCTTGGCTTATGGGCCAGATGGAAGCTGCAATCTCAATACTGATGCCAGTGCTTATGGGCCCCCTAAGGCTCTTGGGCCCCGATGCGACTGCACCCGCTGCATCCCCTCAAGTTACGCCCCTGCCGGCTCGCCTTGATTTCTGCCATGCTTCACCCACTTTCCTTAAAAGTGACAATCAAGTCAGAACATGGACAAAGTAGCTCATTTTTGGTGCAATTGGCCATGCGGCAAAAATGCACCGCTTTTGCACCAGAAAACTGGCATGTCCAGTTTAGTAAATTCAGTGGATCACATTACCTTGAACATAAGCCAATACACAATACTATAACACATAGCATAAATAAGGAGAATACTAAAATTACGGTATATAAATCTGAGAACATGACATCATGGGACATACCTGAAGTCCACTAGGTTTAATCCAGACTGTCACATTCTGTGCATAACTTCTTTTACTCTTGGGTTGCAAAGGAAATGGACTCTTGTTATCGTCTTCTCCATATGGGTTCTCTTTGGCATCTTAAGTATTAAACAGATATATTTACACTTTATTACATCACATCAATCATACAAAGGGGGTTAAATTGAGAATCAAATGGGTTTAGAAAAAAATATTATTTTCATTTAACTTTGAAAAAAATCACTGGCACTGAACATGTTAATATTAATTGCTGCTGGAAAACAGGGATCCCCGAGTCCCCTACGAGAAAGGAGCAGCAGGGAGCATGCGTGGGCGCCACTACAATACAAATAATGATCCCAGTGTACTTCCAGAATAATAACCAAAGAAAACCTCCATATATACTTGACAACAAAATAGATATTCCAACACAAAAAGAATTAGTCAAGAAAAAACAAAAAATCTCAAAAATATATATTTATTAATAAAAATATAATAAATAATACATTGAAAAAATATATATACCAAATCTAATAATACAGGTGACACAGACAAAAGATAAGACACAACACAAGACACATGTGTCACATAAAGAGGCTCAAAAAAGTACAAAAAATGTATAAAGATGACAATATATATATATATAATGGCCCAATATATATAACTAGAACTCTATATACAAAATTTGCAAACCATATATAAATATCTAGATAGGGAGTTTAACCCAATCAATGGTAGTTAAATGCCACATAGACAAAAGAATATATATGGAAATGCAAAATTAAAGACACCATCCATATGCTGCTTAGATATATTGCTAAATATTAGTATGTACCATATGTAGAAAAGCAATGATAGATGGAAAGCATGTCAAACAAACCTATAAATAAGTGTGAAATAATAATGATTACCTGTAGCCATTATAAAGACAAAATTGAGCCCCAGTGAACACAAAAGGTATGCGTGGAAACGCACCTCAACGCGTTTCGCTAAAAAGCAAGTTTTTTTATTTTTTTTTTTTATTTCCCTTTACAAGTTCAGTGCAATTTATGAAGGGGTGGAAAAGCCATCAAGTTTTTTTTTGTTTTTTTGCATGTAATAAGAAACTTAAAGTGAATTAGGTGATAAAGTGCAAAAGAAAACAATTTAGGTGCAATAGTGCCAAATTCAATTCATTCAATTTAACAAGTGCTCTATGTATCGTAGCATTAAAGGTGAAGTAACACACTTTGGGGAGGGAATTTAATCAAACCCTGCACTCCAGAATTCTGGCATAAAAAGTCATTTTTTTGTAGCCCATTTATACAAAAATTTGCTACATTTTGAATTTTTACACCACTCGATCTACTTATAAAAGGTCAGGCATGGTTCGCCCCATTACCTGTCTGTACTCCAGATTTATCTGACTTTTTAAAAAGGCGCAAAATTTTTGCAATTTCACTCCAGTGAGTGGATGGCATAGAAAGTGTTAGACTTACAGATGTGTCAAATTTATCAAGTGTGACATTTGATACATTTGGCACAAATTACACCAGCACATACTCCAACCCACTGGCTTTAAAAATTCCCCTTATGATAAACCCCCTCCCTTAAGTATATAATCTGGCAGTGCTGCAAAAGAGATGGCAACATGAGTAGCACGGAGAGTGTTCAACAGTATGTATTCTGGATAACCAGGATCCTGTATTGAACCAGTTGCCTATGCTGCAGTAAGTTCAGTTCAGCAGAGCCAGTGTTCTGTACCTCCTGAGGAAGCTTTTTAACGAAACGCGTTGAGGTGCGTTTCCACGCATACCTTTTGTGTTCACTGGGGCTCAATTTTGTCTTTATAATGGCTACAGGTAATCATTATTATTTCACACTTATTTATAGGTTTGTTTGACATGATTTCCATCTATCATTGCTTTTCTACATATGGTACCTACTAATATTTAGCAATATATCTAAGCAACATATGGATAGTGTCTTTAATTTTGCATTTCCATATATATTCTTTTGTCCATGTGGCATTTAACTACCATTGATTGGGTTAAACTCCCTATCTAGACATTTATATATGGTTTGCAAATTTTGTATATTGAGTACTAGTTATATATCTTGGGCCACTATATATATATATATAGTCATCTTTATACATTTTTTGTACTTTTTTGAGCCTCTTTATGTGACACATGTGTCTTGTGTTGTGTCTTATCTTTTGTCTGTGTCACCTGTATTATTAGATTTGGTATATATATTTTTTCAATGTATTATTTATTATATTTTTATTAATAAATATATATTTTATAGATTTTTGAGATTTTTTGTTTTTTCTTAACTAATTCTTTTTGTGTTGGTACTTCCAGAATAATACCTGATATGGGTCCAAGTTGAGAGGTTTTCCCCAGCCATGGAAGCGGCTCAATTCCAGGCTCAAACAATGACATCATTAAGTTTGATTTCTTCTTGCTATCAGCTTGAGAGTAGAGCATTCCATGCCAGTCTGGTCTATGATGCAGATAGGAAAGAGATGTTGATGATGGACAAACATTCACAACCAGGGCCTCCCGATAATTGTTTGCCGCTGCCCTCTTTTGTTGGCCATATATTTTAGATAGCTGCATCTTTCTGCAATAGCTACTACTCCCGACCTCATACATATGCATGCTTCTGGTGTGTTAGCCTTATGTGCCATCATTTATGTAGATGTAGACAGTGTCCATGCTGGAACATAAGAGATGCATTGTGGTGGGGCTAATTGCTATTATAAGGCAGTCAGAATATCTCAATTTTGACATTGAATTATTCAGGCCAGAATTCTAGGAACTTGTTAAAGAAGACCTTTCATGTCCCCAGAGATGTGCAGTATTATATAACACTAAAAAACCAACAGTGCGCTGAATTCAGTTGGACTGTCAGCTTTCTGATATGTGCCCCCGATGCGAGAGATATTGAGGCCGTTAGTTTTGGCACCCATATCTCTCCACTGTCAGAAAGGCAGGCTTTACAGCTCAGCATCATCAGGTAGGTCATCAATAACAAATATGAAAAAATATCATCAATCACATTCCTGTGAGTGCTGCAGCCTCTTCACAAAAAACCAAGCACAAAACCAACAAATCACATTCCCAACTGCATTTTTACTAGTGATTTTTCTGTTTCTGTTACAGCTAGAGTTGCATTATGCAAGCTGAGAATCCCACCTTTGAAACAACACCAGAAGCACTTCTGTAAGGCCACATTCACATCTGCGCTGGAGTCTCCATGAGAGACTCCGCCGCAGAAACCGCCAGAAATTGATGGAGAGAAAAGTCCTGCACAAAGGACTTTTCTCTCCACGATTTCAGAATGAAAACAGCGGCCACCAGGCCCCATTATAGCTGTTTTAGCGGTCCGGCTCTCTGTCGCTCAGGTCCCCTAGTGGACTCAAGTGATGGAGAACCCAGTACAGATTTGAACCTAAGTGGTAACCTAAGTGGTTTAAAACCAGAGATATAGGCTTATTTCATTGGCCACATGTAGCACTACATTTCCCTTGTAGAAGATAAAGCACATTTGAAGAACTATGAAATGATTTTCTTACCCAAGCTGCACTAAAGCCACCATTCCCTCCACCTTCAGACTACCATGTAACAAGACACAAAAATTTGGAATTTTGCCTGCAATCTGACTTGCAGAATTCTCATCCTCAAGATCATCTGTGAGTCCAGCCCCAAAATCATCTCCCTCTATAAAAGAAGCAAAAAAAGAAAAGTTACATAGACTTATGGTGTAGAGGACACATCTATAACGCCATCTCCAGAACCCAAACTCTTCCTACTTACCTTTGTTAAGAGCAATAGGCAGAACCAGGTGACGGGACAAGACCGGAGGGCTTGAGATGTCAGCTATGTCAATAAAGCCCACAATTTCCAATTCTGCAAAACACAGACCCATCTGTAAGCATACAGCTTACAAGTTACATGGATTTACATATAGTAACTCTCACCCAAAATATGGCTGTGTGAAAGGTCTTTAAAGTTTTTGCCTGTGATAATACAACCACTTTAAAGCTGTTATTCTGAATTTTAATAATATAAAAAAAACTTAAAAACATGTAACATGATAGTAGTGGTAATAGTAGTATTAAAGGGAATTTCCCACATAACCAGAATTAAATTTGTAGACAATTAAAAGGTAAACATTTTTGTGAATATAAGTAATCAAAACATTTACAGAGTTTTAGATATTTTCTCTAACTATCTTAGTGGTGACATCTGGTGTCTTTATTGGTTGCCAATAGATACGATCATGAATGGAGGAACTTTCTATGGTCTGGGACTTGTCAGGAACCCAGTCATGATTTCCTTATTGTGGACGGGTTATCAAGCAAGGACACCACATATATAAGAAGATTTCCGCTCATTTTCTGACCATAAAAAGTTTCTGGTTGTATCCATTGGAAACCAATCAAGACCACCGATTGTCACCACTAAAATGGTTAGAGAAAATCCTTAAAACTATATAATGACTTATATTTGCAAAAATGCTTAATTTCTAATTATCTATGGTTATGATTGTGGGGAAAACTCCTTTCATTTTGTTAATTTATTACATTCCCTGCTTTCAGGACATTTTATTCATTACTGGTCAACTCCTTTAAATTTCTTTGTTTATGCATGGTTCAACAAAATATAACCCTATATTCACCTGACTGTGGTACATGTGAGGGGCACCTGTTTTCACGGATCTCTCAAACATTTGATTATATTAAGGAATCCATGAAAATGGGCAAAAATTATTAATGCAGCTACCTGAAGGCCATTTCTTTAATGGCCGTATTGTGAGAATATAAGGTAAGCAAGCTTATACAATGTTTTTGCAGCATTTTACCACAGTAGACAGATGATATTATCACAATTTTTTATAAAGGCAGTGGTAGCAATACTTTGTGATAGTAAATTATGTGTTAATATGCAGATCCTCAAATGTAGTTAATATACACCTTTGTGCTACAATTCCATAAGCCCTAACGTAAATCTTGAGTAAGTGGGTTACCTGTGTTAATGGATTTAGGCATTGGGTCTATCTCTTCATCTATGATAACTGGCTCAGGTCTAGGGAACACTTGGACATCTGAAGAGAGGTTTCCGCACTTGAGGACTGCATGGAATGGTGTGTATGCCACATCTATAAGTTTCCTGCATCATAATAAAATGAATTATTTAACATACCTTGCCAAAAGTGTACAAACCTATCAGTAGATTAAGACATATAGTACACTGAAACTGAAAGATATACAGTACAATGAAACTATGAACTAGCTTCTCAAATGCAAGTGTAAAGCAGTGCCACAGAGAGCCATATAGAGTAAAAGTTACTTACCCAAACATGGACTGTACGTTCTTTAAGCACAGAGGGCCATCAATTGTAAAGATCTGACCTTCTCCATTATTGAGATCAATGAGCCTTTCAAGACAGTCCAATGAATCAGAGTTTTGAAGCTAATAACAGAACACAGGTGATACATGCTACTATTTTATTATAAACTCTTTCCTGATCCAATATTAATTAGTACATAACTTTATAGTGGCATAACATTATAGGAAGACTAACAGAGTAATAAATAATACAATAAATCAATGACAACATGCCAATCATCGTCTGACATGTCACATGCTTGGACCACCCCCATTCCTAAAAGGAATGGGTCTATGGGCCTCTCCTGTTCATATCATTAAAAAAGTATGTTGCCAATCCAAGGGCTGATCATCCGCAGAGATACCTTAAGAGGTTTTAAAGACTTTAATACTGTTTACCAAATTGATACTGCGTATTACAGCACTGACGGGTAAGTTACCCGGATTTCTTGGGACCCTGAAAAATACATGTGTCACATTAGGGACAGTCCCTAAAACAGCATTACCTGGTATGCTCCTAGAAATGGCACTATTATGGATTTAGATACAAGTAGTATTCAGTATTCCCTCTCACAGATTCACATGCTGTGCTACCCAGCTTTCTGAGAACCCTGCAATGCAAATCAAGCAAGCTTTGCCATGATTTGGGAACAAGCAGGGGGATTTATTTGGTATAGTTAGTATTCAGCAGTCCCCATCACTGCATTACCTGGCATGTTAGAACTGTTAAAGAGAAATTGTGCCAAGCTATGGTACGTACGATCATAGCACAATGAGATAGATAGATTTATGTAGGTAAATAGTAATCAGTATTCCTTATTACAGCTCTACACCCAGCTTTCCGAGAAGTCTGAAACACAAATCTGGCAAGTTCTGGTACAAGGAGATTTATTTTATATGACTACATTTATTATTCAGGAGTCCCCATTACCTGGTATGCTACCCTGCTTTCCTGAAACCCTGAAAAGCAAATCAGGCATGGTATGCAATACTATTTAGTGAACATACATATAGTATCAGGGCAATAGTGAGGTCTGGTATTCATAATACCTATCCAATTATTGGAAAACTGAGTAACAAAGACCCTGAAAGGTAAACATTCATAATATTGCAGCGATATAGGAAAGATGGGAATTATCAAAGCATAACTACATACAGACGTGGACAAAATTGTTGGTACCCCTCGTTTAA
Organism: Leptodactylus fallax; assembly: GCA_947044405.1. Taxonomy (NCBI): domain Eukaryota; kingdom Metazoa; phylum Chordata; class Amphibia; order Anura; family Leptodactylidae; genus Leptodactylus; species Leptodactylus fallax. The sequence continues at coordinate 2,000,882 of CAMRHE010000081.1, read as the reverse complement.
TGAAAGAAAAACCCACAATGGTCACAGAAATAACTTGAATCTGACAAAACTGGAATTTGCCAAACTACATGTTGACAAGCCACAAAGCTTCTGGGAGAATGTCCTATGGACAGATGAGAGTAAAATCTAAATTTTTGGCAAGGCACATCAGCTCTATGTTCACAGGCAGAAAAATGAAGCATATCTTGAAAAGAACACTGTCCCTACTGTGAAACATGGAGGAGGCTCTGTTATGTTCTGGGGCTGCTTTGCTGCATCTGGCGGAGGGTGTCTTGAATCTGTGCAGGGTACAATGAAATCTCAAGATTATCAAGGGATTCTAGAGAGAAATGTGCTGCCCAGTGTCAGAAAGCTTGGTCTCAGTTGCAGGTCATGGGTCTTGCAACAGGATAATGACCCAAAACACACAGCTAAAAACACCCAAGAATGGCTAAGAGGAAAACATTGGACTATTCTGAAATGGCCTTCTATGAGCCCTGACCTAAATCCTATTGAGCATCTTTAGGAGCTGAAACATGCCGTCTGGAAAAGGCAACCTTCAGACCCGAGACACCTGGAGCAGTTTGCTCATGAGGAGTGGCCAAAATACCTGTTGAGAGGTGCAGAAGTCTCATTGACAGTTACAGGAATCGTTTGATTGCAGTGATTGCCTCAAAAGGTCGTTCAATAAAATATTAAGTTAAGGGAACCATCATTTCTGTCCAGGCCTGTTTCATGAGTTTTCTTTTTTAAAAAATTCTGTTGAAGCATGGTTGAAAAGCAATGTCTGACTTTCATTTGTTCATTTTCATAGAATTTTTATATATTATTACTTTTGTCAGATTCAAGTTATTTCTGTGACCATTGTGGGTTTTTCTTTCATTAAACGAGGGGTACCAACCATTTTATCCGCATGTGTATATTTGCCATTCAGCTGTTTGGGAAAGTTGAGTGACTTTCCCTGAGGAGCCATACTGGGCTGTGTATGTTACTGCAGGTATTAGTGGTACTACTATTCGTATATATATTTCATACTTACAGTTATTTGGGGGATTCTTTCCAACAGAATAGCCACAATCACTGAATAGACAAAAAGTGTACAGCCTAAACCTTGCCCTCTCCTCCTACACTTCTTGGGTCGCATGCACTTAGATAGCCCAATAGATTTGCATTTAAAAAGTCGTTTTCATAAATAAGCAAATGAGGCTCAAGAGCAATTGGTATGTGAGTCCTGGGAGGCTCTGCCACACCTCCATTGCACTTGAGCCTCATTTGCGCATTTATAAAAACTATTTTTTAAGAAAATGGTACACCTATTGTAATAACTACAGGTATGATGGTTTCAGATTCCCTTTGCATACACATGTAGAACACATCCCTGAATGTGATGCACATTTTCTCACCTCTTCTAGATTTGCCATGCACATAATGTAAAGCTTGGAGGGAAAAGGGAATGGTAGAGGGAATCTGTTGCTTTCGCTGCGCTGGTTCAACGATGACAAGGAGTTGTGCAGAGAGCCCCTTCCAATGCCCAGGCATCCATCTGTAACCAGCACAACCTGTTAACGGGAGATAGAGCAGTTAGCGTAATAGACAATACAGTGCAATAACTGAAATCATATAATTAATCCTAATAATATAAATTAGTTTAGCAAATTCACCAAATAACCATGGGAAAAAAATGCAAATTAATTTGTGTGCTGTCACTCAGAACACTAAGCCAGTGCATTGGACTGACAGATGCAATGGTGTAAGTCAAAGTGCTATACATAAAACATGGCACAAGAACTAACACAAAGCGAAAGCATCGAAAAAAAACATGACTTTACATACAAAAGATTTGTATTTTTTTTTTCTTGGGCTGAAAAAGTGATACTTTACTATAATCACCTGGCAAGGAATAGATGCCCCCCATTCTTGTTGGACCACACTGGACACTCCTTGTAGTGCTGACTCTAAACAAGTCTTGTCATAATCGTCAATATTACTTAAAGATTCCTGAAGAAAAAACAAATGAAAAATAAAAATGGATCCTCTCACGTGAAAAACATTTTGCTGCTTCATATTATATAGTAGTTAGGGTCACTAAAGATAGAAGTGTTATATAGAACAGAAAAAAAAGCATTTATCTTGTGATCCAGATAAATAGATAAGCAAATGCTCAGAGTGGTTTAAAAAAATAATAAGTTACACCTCACCCACAAATCCCATTCTGATCTTTACCAGGGCCCTGCTGGCCTGTAATTTCAGGTCCCATCTCAATATACAGAAAAAAGTCCAGTTGGCCAAGTACTGTTTTGTTCTTAATTTTGAGCAAAAGTTGTCCACTTGAAGTGAACCCATCACTTTACGAATGATATCCAATATATGTATATATATCTAGGTTATAGAACAGGAAAAAGTGAGCACATTAATATATAGACTATAGGAACAAGATTCTGTATAACCTGTAACTTGCTGACTGAAATCCCTGCTCTTCTAAGCAAGTCCAGTGGATGGTCTCACTAAATGATCGGCAGCCTTCCTATATGAGCATCCATACAGAGAACATTGTCAGTCACTAAGTAAGGCCACCTACTGGACTCCCAGTCCAGAAAGAGAGGGGATATTCAATCAATAAATGACAAGTTGTACTGAATCTTTTGCACTAACATATATACAGTATAAATCTGTTTGGCTCCTCCTGCTCTACCACCCGGTGTCCCTAGATCAGACTGTATTTTTAACATCACAGGTTTCCATTACATTGACTATCCCATAAAATATAACCGATAGCTGTCAGGAGGAATAGGAGACTTAGGATCCCTGGACTAGTGATTAGTGGGTCCCCAGCATTCAGAAATTTATCATTTAACTTGTCCACAGGTGCATGTCTTTAGTGGTATAACCTCTTTAAATACAACATTAAAAGAAATCATCTGCTTTACACAACCATGTTTACATACCCTGTTAGAGCTTTTGTTTTTTACTAAATATAAAGGAATCTTGAACTAGAAACTTCCAATTTAGTCAAAACCAAAAATAGCTACAAAGAATATCTCTCTCTACAAGACACAGCACATCTGGGCATTACATGAGCTGACCAGTGATTTCAATGGGCATCATGTGTTTTATTTCCTTGCAGATTACTGTGAGTCTCATTATTGTGACACCCTGTGATGAGCTTTATTAAGAAGACCCAAAGCTGTAATATTTAATAAAACCTTTAATATTTTGGTTACTTGCCACATAGACCTGGGTCGGCATACAATTGCATGTATAGTACAGTTGTATAGTTACAGTAGAATATTCCTACATTAGATAAGGAGTTTATACAAGGCAGTATGTGCCTACTACTACACTATAAAAACAGCTTTGTGCTGTGCAGTCTTGTGTATTACAGGGACGTACACAGGGCATCATGCAAACGTGTACATTTATCTTGTGCATTTATATTGCAATAAAATGTAACATACTGGAAGATCTCGCTTCCTCCTATGTTCTTGACACCCTCCTGATCTGTCTGGCATCATACCTGAAGGGTATTGTAGTCTCTGGTGAAAGGTACCATAAGTTCCCACAAAGAAGAGAAAACCACTAATGCAGTAAATTCCAACTTATAGTTGGTTGCCATGTGTTCAAAGAGCATGGTGAGGCCATGAGCTGCCAGGTGCTTGCGCTGGAAATCCTCTGTGCCCTCCACAGGGACTGGCCTTGTCATTGAGAGGGATACGTCCATCACCACAACCGTGGGCATTGTTACTGGCTGAAGTTTCACACAAATGTAAAGGAATCCTGCAATTCTCAAACAGAAAAGAGACAATGATTGCAATACTTATGCACAACACTTCTCTAAATTTATATTATTACCATCATTGTTTGAGCTATAAATTGTGTCAAAATATTGCTCATGTGACTTCAAAATTATAAGGCAGGTAGAAAGTTTGTACTGCAACTGGAGGCTTGTTATATAATTGATGGTGGGCTCCAGTGTGTAGAGCCACACCAAAAATGTTTTCTGTCTATAAAGGGGTGTTTCCATAATAGGCATTTTGGACATATTTGATCAATGCCAGTCTCACATCTATCTCCAGAATTGGGATCCTCAGCCCCCTATTTCACCTTATACAGTTAAAAAAAGAATGGAATGGAGAGGTGGACACTCAAATTCATAGATTCTATGGGAGTCGTGGATTCAGCAGAGCAAGCTTGCGTTGTGAATTCCCATAGAACTTTATGGAATTGGTCACCTCTTCATTCATTCTCTGGCAGGATACAGCAAAGAGCTGCCACCTCACCGGGCAGGACAGGAGTGCCATGTTCTTGAGACAGGTGCAGGTCCTAGAGGTGAGATCCACATCAATCAGATGAGTATACTCCTGTAAGGCTCCATTCAGATCAAGTTTAACAAATGTAAAATAAAAAAAAAAATAAAAAAAAAAAAGGATGCAAATGGATGGACATCAATGTTAGAAAAAAAAACAGATCCACTTCTGTCAGCTTTTTTTTTTTAAAGACATCAAACTGTAGTATATCACGTTTGTGTCTGTCCAAAAAAAAAAAAAAATTTTTTAAATTTATTTTTTAACATTAATCTATATGTAAATATATGGCCATCTATTTGCATCCGTTTCTTGCCTCTGTTAAACAGATCTGCTAAGCAGATGTTAAAAAAAAAAAAAGTGATCTGAATGGAGCCTAACATAAGTTGGATTATTAAAAGTTCTGCAACTTTCTAGTATGAGGGCGATTCAAAAATGATCTGAACTCTGGTTATATTAAAACTTCTATTGGCTGCACTTCTTATCAGCGCTTTCTGTGTGAATTTGCCGTTTCCCCATTCACTGTTGTGCAGGTCTAAATGTGTTACATGAGTTGTGACTGAAAAAACGGGTTGTCCCACTTCTGATTTGACTGGTGCCGATATTCCTCGAAGACTTTGTGCACAGTATGGAGAAAGTGTTCTATCACAGAGAAGTGTGTATGAATACAGAAATACAGTTGCACAAGTGTCAGCCATGAAGAAGGAGCCGGATGTCCATCCATAACTGATGACAACACAGAGCGTGTTCGTGAACAGATTCTGCTGGAAAGACAAGTGAATTATGTGGCAAGTCATGAAGATTCAATTCTGATGAAGAGGAGAAGACAGCGGTGCACTCACGACTCACAGCTCAGTCTTTAATAAGGGAATACAGAAGCTTTTTACCAGATGGACAAAGTGTATTGAAAGGACGAGGAGATTATGTCAAAACATGATGTATTTGTCATTTCTGATTAAAATAAACTCTACAGCCAGAGTGGGAATAATTTTTGACTCGGCCTTGTACATTGTCATTCCAGCTCCTTAGCAAGGTCACAATCTCTGCTTGCTGACAGTGAATAGAGACAATCTGGTTTACATTCATTTCCAAGTAACAAAGGAGCAGATGATCTGTGTACAAGATCAGGGCAGACTTCCATCCGCTGTAGCAAACAGAAATGTTCTCATGCACTGACAGCAAGCAGAATTCTAGAAAACCCAAAAGTCATCAAAACACAAAAAGTATATAAGAAAGTCACAAAACTTCCCGCTATACATTGTGGACATTAAAATAGAGAACCCAATGGGAAGAAGAACAAAGCACCCTCCATGACTGCACCAAGTAACTGCACCATGAAATGTGATGAAGTGCAACACACTGATAAACTGCCCTATTTACAAGCCTGTCTCCAACACTCAACCATAGAAAGTGGAACTACGAATCTCAGCATGCCCTGTTATACCGCCGCCAAGCGGCAAGGCACTCTGGGACGTGTAGTTGTAGAATGAGCCCGATATACAGAGAATACTTCATTCACCCTCTCACCGTCTCACTTTCCTGCTGCCCAATACTAATATACACAGCCCGGAAAGATTTCAGCCGCGCTCCAGCAGCTGTGCAGCAGTAAAAGTGTCCCCCTGTGAAACATGGGCTTCAAAAACATCGTTCCTGCCTCACAGCGCAGTACGGCTGTATGAGTGGGCGGGGCGACTGAGCGGTTAAACCCGCCCGCCATACCTGAGGGACAGTCGTCTGTCTGCATAGCAAGGAACTAAGTCGCTTGTATGAGGTAGAGCAGCGACTCAATGCGACTGTATAACTCCAAATCCAGGTCTCCAGACACTGGGGGAAAAATGTAAAAACGATAATAAGAATTGCGCTTACTAGTGGCATTTAAAGGGGTCCTCCACAGTATATGACATAACCCTGACAGGTGCAGGTTCTACATCTGGCATCTTCACCTACCAGGATAAGATTAGCTCTACATAGTGAATGTGGCCACAACTCCCATTGCACAACCAGAGATTACCAACTCATTCCTTCACTAATGGAAGTGACTGGAGTCGCGTTGTGACCCCGAGGGTGCTGCGACTACAACTTCTAGTCACAAAAAGATCAGTGTTGGAAATTTTTGCTACTAGAAGTTGCAGTCTCAGCACTCTAGGGGTCGCAATGTGACTGCATTCTCTTATATTAGTGAAGGAGTGACATGGCGATATTTGGTAGGAGTTGTTGTCGAAGTCACTGTGTATCGCAAGCCTAATAGGGTTTGGTGACCTCTGTTTGCAGGTCCTGGCCACTGCTTTCTCCATATACGCCAACGGAGAGGTGGCTGAGCATAGAACCAAGTGCTGGGCTGTAAGCGACAAAAATAGAAACATCCCTTTAAGGATTAGTTGTCACTGTGCAGATTTAAAGGGAGTCTGCCAGCAGGAAAATCAGTATCAAATTAATGACAGTACCTTGTAGGGCGGTTGTCTAGAACAGAGAGTGAAGCCCCAGCAAGAGAAGAAATGCAACGAAAGCCCCTTTTCAGCTCATTTGCATACAAATTAAACACAGATTTTTATGAAAATGGAGCTGCAATGCAGAATAAGAAAGGCATCTTTAGAAAGTGTAGAAGAAGCCCTACAAGGTACTGTCTTTAGTTTGACACCGATTTTCCTGCTGACAGACTCCCTTTAAATGTATTTTGATGCATTTTTAACCCATTAAGAACATAACTAGGTTTTGTTCTTTCCTCTTTACCTTTCAAGAATTACAACTTTATTCTTTTTCTATCATCATAGCTGTACGAGGGTTTTTTTTGTGTGAGTTGCATTTCAATGACACCATTTAACCTTCCAAATACAGTCATATGAAAAAGTTTGGGCACCCCTATTAATCTTAATCATTTTTAGTTCTAAATATTTGGGTGTTTGCAACAGCCATTTCGATTTGATATATCTAATAACTGATGGACACAGTAATATTTCAGGATTGAAATGAGGTTTATTGTACAAACAGAAAATGTGCAATATGCATTAAACCAAAATTTGACCGATGCAAAAGTATGGGCACCTCAACAGAAAAGTGACATTAATATTTAGTAGATCCTCCTTTTGCAAAAATAACAGCCTCTAGTCGCTTCCTGTAGCTTTTAATCAGTTCCTGGATCCTGGATGAAGGTATTTTTGACCATTCCTCTTTACAAAACAATTCCAGTTCAGTTAAGTTTGATGGTCGCCGAGCATGGACAGCCCGCTTCAAATTATCCCACAGATGTTCAATGATATTCAGGTCTGGGGACTGGGATGGCCATTCCAGAACATTGTAATTGTTCCTCTGCATGAATGCCTGAGTAGATTTGGAGCTGTGTTTTGGATCATTGTCTTGCTGAAATATCCATCCCCGGCGTAACTTCAAATTCGTCACTGATTCTTGTACATTATTCTCAAGAATCTGCTGATACTGAGTTGAATCCATGCGACCCTCAACTTTAACAAGATTCCCGGTGCCGGCATTGGCCACACAGCCCCAAAGCATGATGGAACCTCCACCAAATTTTACAGTGGGTAGCAAGTGTTTTTCTTGGAATGCTGTGTTTGACGCCATGCATAACGCCTTTTTGTATGACCAAACAACTCAATCTTTGTTTCATCAGTCCACAGGACCTTCTTCCAAAATGAAGCTGGCTTGTCCAAATGTGCTTTTGCATACCTCAGGCGACTCTGTTTGTGGCGTGCTTTCAGAAACGGCTTCTTTCGCATCACTCTCCCATACAGCTTCTCCTTGTGCAAAGTGTGCTGTATTGTTGACCGATGCACAGTGACACCATCTGCAGCAAGATGATGCTGCAGCTCTTTGGAGGTGGTCTGTGGATTGTCCTTGACTTTTCTCACCATTCTTCTGTCCCTGTGGTCTTCCATTTCCTTACTATGTTCCTCACAGTGGAAACTGACAGGTTAAATCTCTGAGACAACTTTTTGTATCCTTCCCCTGAACAACTATGTTGAACAATCTTTGGTTTCAGATCATTTGAGAGTTGTTTTGAGGAGCCCTTGATGCCACTCTTCAGAGGAGATTCAAATAGGAGAACAACTTGCAATTGGCCACCTTAAATACCTTTTCTCATGATTGGATACACCTGGCTATGAAGTTCAAAGCTCAGTGAGGTTACAAAACCAATTTTGTGCTTCAGTAAGTCAGTAAAAAGTAGTTAGGAGTATTTAAATCAATAAAATGATAAGGGTACCCAAATTTTTGCACCGGTCAAATTTTGGTTTAATGCATATTGCACATTTTCTGTTAGTACAATAAACCTCATTTCAGTCCTGAAATATTACTGTGTCCATCAGTTATTAGATATATCAAATTGAAATGGCTGTTGCAAACACCCAAATATTTAGAACTAAAAATGATTAAGATTAATAGGGGTGCCCAAACTTTTTCATATGACTGTAATGTACTGGGAACCTGTAAAAAAATATTTTTATGTGAAAAAACCAAACTCCGCTATTATTGTATGGGTTTAGTTTTTTATAGTGCCCACTGTGCCATATGTTAACTTGATGCTGTGGCTATTAATGCAGTGATGTCACCTTTGTTTTTTTTTAAGTTTTAGTAAAAAGAGCTGTAGTTTTTATTGGTCAGGCTGGAAACCCGGCAGACCCAATTATAGTCTATGGGGTCTGCGGGTTTCCATGTGTAACCGCCTTTTAAGCGGGTTATGTGTCCGTTCTTCGGGTCCCCAAGTCCGAAGGAGGCACAGGCACAGGTGTGGGCCTAGCATCACATTTTGGGGTATATACGACTTTTTATTTATTTTTATTCCATTTTTTGGGAGGCAAAGTACAAAAAAACAGCAATTCTGGAAAAAAATTTTTTTATTACAGTATTATCCATGTGTGACACACTGAATTTCCCAATGCTGTGACTATTAAAGGATGATGATTATTATTATTATTATCATTATTATTATTAATAAATAATATATTTTAAAGCGTAACTAAACTTTAACATTTTGTAATATACTTTATTAACCCCTTCCCGCCGGAGGAATTTTTCAATTTTCGTTTATCGTTTTTGACTCCCCCCTTCCAAACTCCATAACTTTTTTATTTTTCCGCTCTCAGAGCCATATGAGTTCTTAATGTTTGCAGGACAAATTTTTCTTCATGATGCTACCATTTATTATTTATTATTATTTATTATTCTGTACAATGTACTGGGAAGCTGGAAAAAAAAATTCAGAATGGGGTGGATTTGAAGAAAAAGTGCATTTGTGCGACGTTCTTACAGGCTTTGTTTTTACGGCGTTCACTCTGCAGCCAAAATGACATGTCACCTGTATTCTATGTTTCAGTACTATTCTGGGGATACCAAATGTATATGGTTTTATTTACATTTTAATCCCTTAACAAAAATCCAAAACTGTGCAAAAAAATTTTTTTTCTAATAGTCGCCATATTCTGACACCGGTAACTTTTTTATACTTCCATGTACTGGGATGCATAGGGCGTTTTTTTGCAGGGCCAGGTGTACTTTTTAGTTATACAAAACAGTGAAAAAACAGTGGTTTGGCACTTTTGATTTTTTTTTTCCCGCTACTGCGTTTACCGTACAGGAAAAATATTTTTATAGATTTGTAGGCCGGGCATTTTCAGACACAGGGATACCTAATGTGTATGTGTTTCACAGTATTTAAGTACTTTTATATGTGTTCTAGGGAAAGGGGGTGATTTGAACTTTTAATATTTTTTTTATTTTTTTATATATTTTTTTTTTTTTTTTTTTTTTTTTTTGCATTTATTAGACCCTCTAGGGTTCTTGAACCCCAGGGGGTCTGATCACTAATGCAATGCATTGCAAAAAACGGCGCTTCTATTGCAGGCTGCATACATTTTGTCATGGATTTCTAACAGATATTGTTGATAATTTTACCGCTTTAATTGAAATTGATGAAATCTACAGTGAAAATCCACACAAAGAATTGACATGCTGTGGATTTTAAAATACGTACCATATGCCAATTTCTGCAGCCACCTTGTGTACATGAGATTAAGAAAATCTCATTGATTTAAGTGTTACTGTATTGCACTGCATAGATTCCGCTTGAAAATCTGTCTGTATTCCACAAAGTGTATGTAGCCTAAAAACCAAGGTTTGTATTACTACAGTCATGGCCAAAAGTTTTGAGAATGACACAAATATTCTATTTTCACATGATCTGCTGCCCTCTGGTTTTTATGTGTGTTTGTCAGATGTTTTTATCACATACAGAAATATAATTGCATTCATATTATGAGTAACAGAAGCTTATATTGACAGTTAGAATGAGTTAATGCAGCAAGTCAATATTTGCAGTGTTGACCCTTCTTCTTCAGGACCTCTGCAATTCTCCCTGGCATGCTCTCAATCAACTTCTGGACCAAATCCTGACTGATAGCAGTCCATTCTTGCAGAATCAATGCTTTAATTTTGTCTGAATTTGCTGGTTTTTGTTTGTCCACCCGTCTCTTGATGATTGACCACAACTTCTCAATGGGATTAAGATCTGGGGAGTTTCCAGGCCATGGACCCAAAATCTCTATGTTTTGTTCCCTGAGCCATTTAGTTATCACCTTTGCTTTATGGCAAGGTGCTCCATCATGCTGGAAAAGGCATTGTTGAGCGCCAAACTGCTCTTGGAAGGTTGGGAGAAGTTGCTCTTGGAGGACATTCTGGTACCATTCTTTATTCATGGCTGTGTTTTTAGGCAAGACTGTGAGAGAGCCGATTCCCTTGGCTGAGAAGCAACCCCACACATGAATGGTTTCAGGATGCTTTACAGTTGGCATGAGACAAGACTGGTGGTAGTGCTCACCTCCTCTTCTCCGAATAAGCTGTTTTCCAGATGTTCCAAACAAAGGAAAAGGGGATTCATCAGAGAAAATGACTTTACCCCAGTCCTCAGCAGTCCACTCCCTGTACCTTTTGCAGAATATCAGTCTGTCCCTGATGTTTTTTCTGGAGAGAAGTGGCTTCTTTGCTGCCCTCCTTGAGACCAGGCCTTGCTCCAAGAGTCTCCGCCTCACAGTGCGTGCAGATGCACTCACACCTGCCTGCTGCCATTCCTCAGCAAGCTCTGCACTGCTGGTAGCCCGATCCCGCAGCTGAAACACTTTTAAGAGACGGTCCTGCCGCTTGCTGGTCTTTCTTGGGCGCCCTGGAGCCTTTTTGGCACCAATGGAACCTCTCTCCTTGAAGTTCTTGATGATGCGATAGATTGTTGACTGAGGTGCAATCTTTCTAGCTGCAATACTCTTCCCAGTTAGGCCATTTTTGTGCAGTGCAATGATGACTGCACGTGTTTCTTTCGAGATAACCATGGTTAACAGAAGAGAAACAATGATGGCAAGCACCAGCCTCCTTTTAAAGTGTCCAGTGGTGTCATTCTTACTTAATCATGACAGATTGATCTCCAGCCCTGTCCTCATCAACACCCACACCTGTGTTAATGGAGCAATCACTGAAACGATGTTAGGTGGTCCTTTTAAGGCAGGGCTGCAATGATGTTGAAATGTGTTTTGGGGGATAAAGTTCATTTTCTAGGCAAATATTGACTTTGCAAGTAATTGCTGTTAAGCTGATCACTCTTTATAACATTCTGGAGTATATGCAAATTGCCATTAGAAAAACTGAAGCAGTAGACTTTGTAAAAATTAATATTTGTATCATTCTCAAAACTTTTGGCCATGACTGTAGTGTGCAACATGGACTATTGTGCTGACATCTACTGGTCAGTATGAGAATTGCAACAATTTAGGAGATATGATAAAATAAAAAAAACAGATGTGAGTTTTTCCCCCACAATGAAATAATTTAAAATATAACTACCACATTCCGATGACTGTATCACTTTACAAAATAGTCTAGTATTTGTGAATATTGGTGAATCTCTTTAATTGCATGAAATGAGGACTCAATGCAATTGTGCCTGGGGTCATGACCATGAGCATTAACTGCTTAAATTGACAGCTCAATTTTGCTAATATAATTTATTTTTTTAGGTATACATTAGGTATTTGTTATCATGGCTCATTTAAAGTGTAACTAAACTTTCGGACAACTTTTGATTTTCTGGCAGTTTTTGTGTCATTAATGAATTTTGTAATATACTTTATTAAACACATTTTGGCTCCTGTTAGTGAAATCTTGCATCTCTTTATTCTTTCTCCTCTGCACTTGTTTACATGGGCATCTTCCTGTTCTGTGTTTTCTTACAACTACCATAATGCCTTGGGCTTCACTTTGAGCTGACTCACACCACCTCCCTCTCTCTCTCTCACTCACACCCCTCCCTGTTTTCCCTGCTAGCCCGCCCACTACTAACCCTTCCTAACTAACTCAACCCCCCCCCACCCCATCATACTTACCTGTCTTCCTGTCCTGTCCTGATCTAGGTAAATATAGATTTTTGGTACACTAAGTAATTTAGAAGGTAAATTAATCAAAATTTATTAGTGACAAAAATACTGCCAGAAAATTAACAGTTGTTTGACAGTTTAGTTACGCTTTAAAGAGGACCTTTCATGTCCTCCTCAATGTATGGTTTTATATACCACTAGAAAGTCAACAGTGCACTGAATTCAGCACACTGTCAGCTTTCCCGGTATGTGCCCCGGTGTTTGAGATATCGGTGCCATTAATTTCAGCACCCATATCTCCCCACTGTCTGAAGGCCTGCCTTGCAGCCTAGCTTCATTGCTGGTCTGTGAGGAATGCCCCCCCCCCCCGACTGTACGCTAATATCACCTTGTACTGTCAGAGGAGGCGTTCCTCACAGGCCAGTGATGATGCTAGGCTGTAAGGCTGGCCTTCAGACAGTGGGGAGATATCGGTGCTGAAATTAACGGCACCGATATCTCCAGCACCGGGGCACATACTGGGAAAGCCAACAGTACGCTGAATATAATACCGCACATTGATGAGGACATGAAAGGTCCTCTTTAAGTTATGCTGTTTCTGTTTTTTTTATACCAGTGGCTCCTAAATTCTACAACAATTTGAGGACACATGTGATGGTTTACCTCAAGGAGTACCCTGGGCCTCCAAGACTCCCTACAGCTGGTGGAACCTCATCTTTTGTAACAGCTACAGGGCAACATCCTGAACAAGGTATTACTAGAATCAGAGGCAATTTTGTGAATAAGATATCGCTGGTGAATGCACTCCCCTCCACATATTACAGTGTACATGTATGCACAATCTGGAATCACACCTTGCTGAGGCACACATCATATCACAGTAAGGCCCCATGCACACAGCCATAGTTGTTTTCAGTGTATTTTCTACAATTACGGTTCCACAATTGTTGCTAGAATACAGATCCATTCATTTCTGTAGTCACATACACACATCCATAGTTTTTAGTGATCAGTGTCTAAGCCATAGAAACTATCTGCAAAATATGCAGCAGGTCCTATACCTTTCGATATTTGTGGCACAGACTCGACCATATAAGTGTAGGCAATAATACAAGTCTTTTTGGATCTGTAATTTCGGGTTACATATTGATGCAATGCGGACATATTTTTTGCGGAATACAGATCTGTTTTTGTGCACAGTAAAAACCACTACGATCATGTACATGTAGCCTAAAGATTCAGTCACACTGCAATCATTGAAGTCTGTTGTTCTGATCTGTCATAGGACCCTTTACTTATATACATTACCTTATTAAGGAATTATGAGTTAATAGAGTTAATGGGTGTCCTCTGTTCAAGATCCTCATACCTTGGCCACAGTGGAGAGTGGTGAAGAGGAGGACACATTGTGCTAACTATATTGTAATAGGATCTTTCTAACAAGTCAGAATTGTGCAAGGCAGAGAACCCCCTTAATGTTCTTAAGGCTAAGGTCCCACGTTGAGGAAACGCAGCTTTTTTTGTTGCAGATTTTGCTGTCTTTTATTTGAGCCAAAGCCAAGAATAGCTACAAATGAAATGGGAAATATATAGGAAGTTCTTATACTTCCTCGTTCTGCTCAATCCACTCCTGGCTTTGGCTCAAAAAATTGCAACATGGGGCCTCAACCTAACAGCCTGCAGTATAGCTTTGAATTGAATGCCTCTCAATAACCTTACTTGTCTTATAATAGCTGAAGTTTCATCTTTTTTAAGCTAGGGCTACATGGTGATTTTGGACCTGACTCAAGATTTCTGGATCGACTTGCAACTCCTTCATTCATATTAGTGAATGGAATCGCATTGTGACCATGATTTCAAGACGAACATTGTTACAAGTCATGGTTGTGGCTTTTTTGGGATCATAATGCGACTCCATTTACTAGCATGAGTGAAGGAGTTGCAAGGCAATTTTTAAGTCTACAGTAGTCCAGTTTGGTCTGGCTAAAAACAACATGTCTTCCACTTGAAGTAATGTTCACCCCACTGCTACAGTATATCACAAGAACAAAGTACAATATCTACTGTTTTTTAGAGCATCATACCCAGTCCTTTCCAGCAGGCATTCAATGTAACATGATATACAATGTTACACCCAGTTGCATCACTAAATGATTGTAGTCATGATACTGGAGCTGTAAAAAACAGATAAAATCCAGCCTAGTACAGTATAATACTGCAAGACTGTTCAGAGAAAAGAGTGTAATTATACTGACAGTAAAAACTAACCAGTATAAAAACCTGCAGCACCTTATGTCTGCCCCATAGCCACATCTTTGCCTGCACCTGCCACCAACTGATGATGGCTCTGGGGGCCACGGCCTAAGAATCCATAAGGATCATACCTCTTTTGTGCGATAATGGTTAAGGATTCCTTAAACACCACTCTAGTGCTAAACCAGTTGAGTTCTGCTCTTTACATCAGGTCTGGCTTCATTTTAAGAATCACATTTAAGCTGGGGCCCCTCGTAGCGTAAATGCTGCGATTTTGCCGTGGCGTTTTACAGAATGGCTAATCCCATCCACACATTGCAGAAAAATATCCACAGCGAAAATATTGTGATTTCAAAAACCATTGTGTTTTTGTAAATCGCAGCATGTCAGTTATACTTACGGAAACGCTGGTGGTTTCCATATAGGTATAATTGAAGCAGAAAGTTCACAGAGGAAAACTCTGCAGATTTTCTGCGAAAAGCGCTGCGGGAAAAAAGCTTTAAAGGGGACCTGTTGACCATGGTGTCTGATCTGCAGGCAACATGTTATAAAGCAGAAGCAGCTGAGCAGATTGATATTTAGTTTTGTAGGAATATGATTTTACTCAGCTTTCCTTCTACCTTTGCCTAATAGTGATTTGAGTGGTCTTATTAGTTACTGACAGCATTACAGGTGCATCTCAATAAATTAGAATATCTTTGAAACGTTTATTTCTTTCAGTAATTAAATTAAAAAAGTGACCTATATTTTCTAGATTCTTTACACACAGAGTGTTCTATTTCAAGTGTTTTATTTCTGTAAGTGTTGATTATGGATTACAGGTAATGAAAACCAAAATCTAAGAAAATTTGAATATTGTAAAAAAGTTCAGTATTGTAAATTCAGTGTGTCACCTGCCAAGGTTTCCTAAGCCTTTAAATGGTCCCTCAGTCTGGTTTAGTAGGACACACAATCATGGAAGACGCTGACTATGAATTGTATTACTGAATTACTGAAATGAATGAACGTTTCGAAAATATTCTAATTTATTGAGATGCACCTGTATTAGTATGACTGAATACAGAGATAGCTGTCAGTCATTTATTTTGACTACCCATTGGATTACTAATCATATGAAGAGCAAGGATTTAAAGGGGTTGTCCAGGACCTAGCAAAGTTGTCATCAGTATCCAGTCGGTTAGGGTCTGACACCCCATCCCCATACCCATCAGCTGTTTACCAGATATACGGCTAGAACAAGCTCTTCTCCTATTCAAGTGGATGCTTATTTCCTCTTGCTCTATATCATGCTGCCCACAGATAGGACTGATTGTTTAATGTGTCAGGTTCCTAGTAATGTAATATTTTTATTGAGGACACAGTACAGTGTGACTATAATCATAGAAGAAAAGCCTGGACTATATACGTGATCCCTCCCTATATTTTACCAAAATACACGTCAATTTGAGTAGAGTCAGTAGAAAAATATTGAAATGCACTGATGATACTACAGTAAAACTTTTCTAGGTGGTCACATGCTGCCATGCAAGTACTTGTACTGTACATAGGTTACATAAAACATGTCTTAAAATTTAACACAGAAAACATTTTACAAAACAAATAATTCCTCTTCATTCCTCCCACATCCAGCAGCTTCTCTCCTGGGAGCAAGGAAAGTACAGTGTTGCTGTATAATCTCCTTAATGCTGCAGGTATTAGTGTGGATTGGACACTGCAGTGTGTCCTTCATACCTGACCCTCGGCAGACTTGAGCCGGTGCAGATTTGCTGGTGATGGGGACACTTATGTTGCCTTCCCCCTAGTACACCTCTTCTCACTTGTCATCATGCGCCCTGAAGACTAAGGGGGTGAATGCTTCCCCCAAACTACCTGCTGGCTGCTCTCTTCAGGTAGGTTCCAGATGTTACAATAATACATTTAATAGTCTATTAGACATATTCTGTAGACAAGACATGATGAATTAATGTGACTTGTAGGGTTATATGTAGATATTTTTCATGTGTTTATTATATTAGTACTATTTGTGTTAGGTTTATTATATGCAATGTATGTTATTATTTCTATAAATGGGTCATATAAAGGTCAGATTAATTATTCATTAACTAGGTGTATACATCTAGCAGAGTTTAGCTTATGATCTGTAATAAACACTACATTACTTTTATTATTGTAGACATACAATTTTTCTGTTTTTTTTGCACTTCATTTTTTAAATTCCTTTTAGGCTTTTTTATCTTTTCTTCTGTAAATGATATTGTTTTACTACATTTAATGTCTTATAAGTTTATATTTTATTGCTATACATTATTATCATCAGCAGTAGAGAACAGTAGAGAAATAACAAAAAGGTTTTTTTCATTATTTTAAGAATCTACAGTGTGAATGGAATCACAGGCGCCACATTATCTTGAAGCTTTGGCTCCGATAACCTTTGGGATCATGTGAGGATCTTAGGGAGCCAAATGCTGAACTGGCATTCTAGGGATATCACAAGTAATGGGATACATTTTATTGCTCATATTATGCAGTTTTTTTTTAGATAGAAAGTAAGGAAGTTGGTGTTTGCTAGACTCCTGAATGGAGGGAGATCATAAGGGAGTATTGCACAGTGCATGCGTTCCTCCCATCTGATCACATGACTGGTTCCATGGCACATTTCTGTAATGGAGCCATGGATCTAATCACAAGATCCATCTTGGCATAGAGTGAGGCCTCACATTCAAGAACCTCCTCCACTTCAAGTAGCTTATAACAGAGACCAATGGATTAGATGCAACTATAAAAATACACATAAGATAAAATTTAGATCTAGTATCTCTTTTTTGATACTTTTACCTACATCTGTGAAAGCATTAGTGGAAATTAAGATTAATAATAAAAATAATAAATAAAATAAATAATAATAAAAATTTGCTGTAAATTGTAACTGTGGGATCAAATCAATTTTCAGAAATACTCATAGCCACTTATATTGGATGTAGTCTAGTTTGATGGGAATGGAAAGGATCTTATTTCCTCCCTGCTTTTTGTTGAGGTTGCAAAGGTATAAGGAAAGAGATGTCAACAGATTTATAAGACATTGCAAATATGATGAAACATGAATCATTCTCAAGCAGGTCCCTTCTTCAGGCCTCACTAACCATTGGCTTTACTGATTTCTTTTAATGCAAAACATTATTTATGCTATCCCTGGACATACTGTATATAACAGAGCACCTATCACCAACTTGATTCCGATGGCATGGATAGCTTCAACGTCACAGATTGTAGAACTTAAATAAATACTGTATATCAGGAGATCATTGGCAGCCATCTAAGGAATTATTAGATCCCTGAGAACACAGTAGAGCATAACTTTGAAATAAAAAGCCCTGAAACATAGTAAAATGTTAGAAATGTTCATCTAAACAAGTTATAAAATGTTATCTTATGCTTTTAGAAAAATCCCTGAGCAAAATAATTTCAATAAATCTCCCTGTGCTCTTCGTGTTATAAAAACAAAAATCACAATTTTATTATTATGAATTTAATAATTTAGTTTCTTTATGACGGTAAAAGGAAAGAACCAGCAACGGACAGCTTGGGCATTCTGTACATTTAGGCATCAGGACAATTCTCCATGCTAGACGAGACATGGCCTATGGCCCTTAGCCAGATACAGTAGATGCAAACTAAGTGTATTGTGTTTGTAGTGCAGGATAAGGAGCTCATGACCTTTAATTCCTAAGAGACCAGGTCACATTCAGTCCACCGCTGACCAATATAATCAGCATAACTAATATTTTGGATTTTATGAATTACTAATGTCCAGGTCACCCATAATTATGTTGTACATGGATAGTTGTATGTGATCAAATTAAATGTATTTATATTTTATAGTTATTTAGCTTACATTACATCTTAGTAATAATTATTTACTTAGACTTATTCTGTTGAGTATTGCATCCACGTCCTGATCATCTGTCGCCTTAGTGACTGCAAATACTCCTTTTTACAGCAGTTGCTAAGGGGCTTTATTCTGGCACATACAGTCATATGAAAAAGTTTGGGCACCCCTATTAATCTTAATCATTTTTAGTTCTAAATATTTGGGTGTTTGCAACAGCCATTTCAATTTGATATATCTAATAACTGATGGACACAGTAATATTTCAGGATTGAAATTAGGTTTATTCTACTAACAGAAAATGTGCAATATGCATTAAACCAAAATTTGACCGGTGCAAAAATGTGGGTACCGTTATCATTTTATTGATTTGAATACTCCTAACTACTTTTTACTGACTTACTGAAGCACAAAATTGGTTTTGTAACCTCACTGAGCTTTGAACTTCATAGCCAGGTGTATCCAATCATGAGAAAAGGTATTTAAGGTGGCCAATTGCAAGTTGTTCTCCTATTTGAATCTCTTCTGAAGAGTGGCATCATGGGCTCCTCAAAACAACTCTCAAATGATCTGAAAACAAAGATTGTTCAACATAGTTGTTCAGGGGAAGGATACAAAAAGTTGTCTCAGAGATTTAACCTGTCAGTTTCCACTGTGAGGAACATAGTAAGGAAATGGAAGACCACAGGGACAGTTCTTGTTAAGCCCAGAAGTGGCAGGCCAAGAAAAATATCAGAAAGGCAGAGAAGAAGAATGGTGAGAACAGTCAAGGACAATCCACAGACCACCTCCAAAGAGCTACAGCATCATCTTGCTGCAGATGTTGTCACTGTGCATCGGTCAACAATACAGCACACTTTGCACAAGGAGAAGCTGTATGGGAGAGTGATGCGAAAGAAGCCATTTCTGAAAGCACGCCGCAAACAGAGTCGCCTGAGGTATGCAAAAGCACATTTGGACAAGCCAGCTTCATTTTGGAAGAAGGTCCTGTGGACTGATGAAACAAAGATTGAGTTGTTTGGTCATACAAAAAGGCGTTATGCATGGCGTCAAAAAAACACAGCATTCCAAGAAAAACACTTGCTACCCACTGTAAAATTTGGTGGAGGTTCCATCATGCTTTGGGGCTGTGTGGCCAATGCCGGCACCGGGAATCTTGTTAAA
Organism: Leptodactylus fallax; assembly: GCA_947044405.1. Classification (NCBI taxonomy): domain Eukaryota; kingdom Metazoa; phylum Chordata; class Amphibia; order Anura; family Leptodactylidae; genus Leptodactylus; species Leptodactylus fallax. The sequence continues at coordinate 1,980,930 of CAMRHE010000081.1, read as the reverse complement.
GTTGAGGGTCGCATGGATTCAACTCAGTATCAGCAGATTCTTGAGAATAATGTACAAGAATCAGTGACGAATTTGAAGTTACGCCGGGGATGGATATTTCAGCAAGACAATGATCCAAAACACAGCTCCAAATCTACTCAGGCATTCATGCAGAGGAACAATTACAATGTTCTGGAATGGCCATCCCAGTCCCCAGACCTGAATATCATTGAACATCTGTGGGATAATTTGAAGCGGGCTGTCCATGCTCGGCGACCATCAAACTTAACTGAACTGGAATTGTTTTGTAAAGAGGAATGGTCAAAAATACCTTCATCCAGGATCCAGGAACTGATTAAAAGCTACAGGAAGCGACTAGAGGCTGTTATTTTTGCAAAAGGAGGATCTACTAAATATTAATGTCACTTTTCTGTTGAGGTGCCCATACTTTTGCACCAGTCAAATTTTGGTTTAATGCATATTGCACATTTTCTGTTAGTACAATAAACCTCATTTCAATCCTGAAATATTACTGTGTCCATCAGTTATTAGATATATCAAATTGAAATGGCTGTTGCAAACACCCAAATATTTAGAACTAAAAATGATTAAGATTAATAGGGGTGCCCAAACTTTTTCATATGACTGTACACCTTTTTGCAGCTTATGTAGCAGAGGCTGGCATGAAAGTTCTGTGCTGGGTGAAGCTGGTGTCTGGCTCTGTACTCCAGAAGGGAACCTGCTCTTAATGACTAGCACTGGAAAAGCTCCGATCCTGAGTGTTTAGCCCTTTAGATGCTGCAGCCAATCGCGCCTGCAGCATCTAAAAGGCATTTAAGTGATTTTGGAATAAAGGGGCGCCCTCTCTCAGGCACTAGAAAATGCAATCGGGGGTGGGGGGTCTTAAAGATATAAATGGCAGCCAGGCACCTGAGGCATGGCCTAATACACTACCTGTCAGGTCAGCAGTGACAGCATAATACATTGCACTACACAAGTAATGCAGTGTATTATGTAAGTGATTAAAAGATTCCCTGGGGGGACTAAAAGATAGTGTAAAAAAATAAAGTTTTATATTAAAAAGTTAAAAAAATGTATAAAATATTGATTTTTCCATTCCCAAAAGTTTTGTAAATGAAAAAATTATATATAAAATATATTTTAAAAAATATATATTAAATACACATATTGGGTATTGCTGCTTCTGTAAAGACCCAAGCAATACACTGTGACATTATTTATTGTACACGTAAAAAAATTTAAAAAAATGTGTTACTTGCTGGTTTTTGTCTGTTTTTAAACAAAAGAACAATATAGAAAGCAATTGCAAAGTCTTATTTTCCACAATAAAGAGCTTATATCTTCCCACAAATAAAAAGCCCTCACACAATTCCATTGACAGAAAAATAGAAATGCTATGATCTTGGAAAGCAGCGATGCAAAAAAAATTTCTAGAAGAAAAAGGGCTTTTATTGTGCAAAAGTAGTAAAGCATGAATAAACATATACATTTAGTGAGCTTCTAACTTTGTGCCACAAGTCTTCACGGGGCGGGGGCCTAAAATTACCAATCCTGCATGAATAGCGTTGGAATTCACCAAGTTTTACCGTGACTTGTATAATTTTCTGTCGGACCCTACCTATGTGGACCCCACGCAGCTCCAGGAGGCCATTCTTCGGTATCTGAGAGACTGTAAAATGCCTACCTTTTTGGTGGAACCGACCACATCAATGGAACAACCAATCTCATGGGAGGTAGGTCTTGCCCTGCAGTCTATGCAATTTAACAAGACCCCAGGTCCAGATGGCTTACTGGCATCCTATTACAAAACATACTCAGATGTCCTACTCACTCACATGGTACAGGTCTTTAACTTGCTGAGCGATTGTGCCCCCCCTCTCCACAGACATGTCCAGGGCCCGTAAGATCTGTGATCCACAAAGAGGATAGTTTTCAACCCATCTCCCTTCTAAACATCGACTTTAAGTTATTTGCAAAGGTATTAGTGGTGTGACTGGCGCCGCTCCTCCCAGGCCTGATCCTTTTGGATCAGGTGGGATTTGTTATATCATGGGAGGTCAGAGATAACAACACAAAAGTCATAAACACCATTCACCATGCCCAGAGGAAATCCCTCCCACTTTGCCCTCTCTCTACCAACGCCAAAAAAGGCATTTGGTAGGGTAGGTTGGCCCCTCCAGATCACCACACTCTATACCTCACCCTCAGTCTTGGTAAGGGTTAATGAGTTCACATCACCTCCTTCTTGATCAGTAACAGGACACGCCAAGGTTGTCCTTTGTCTCCCCTGATATTTGTCCTGACGCTTGAACCCTTACTGTGGATGATAAGGGTCTCAAGTTGGGGAACCAGGACCTCAACATTGCAGCCTATGTCAATGATCTTCTCTTTTCCCTTTCCCATCCCTGTACTTGTTTTCCGGCCCAACTAAAAGAGCTCAAAATTTTCTAAAAGATAGTTGATCTTAAAGTTGGTTATCAGAATTCAGAGGCTCTTACTATCCCTTTCCCCCCAACATTGGTCCACTCTCTAATGGCCTCATTCCCATTCTGTAGTGCGTCAGACAATATCAAATATCTAGGACTTAGAATACCACGTGACCTACAACCAACTCTTCCCACAAAACTATTTAGTATTGCAACAACAAATCAGATCTGATCTGAAGCATTCGTCAAAAGGCCTGCACACTTGATTTGTTTGTTGTGGAGTCTACAAGATGAATGTACTTGCCTCCTCTACGTGTTTCAGATGCTACCCATACACATACCCTCGACCTTCTTTGTGGCGCTCTCCAGTGACCTGACAAGGTTTTTTTGAGCCACCAAACCGGCTAGAGTGACTAGATCGTTACTATTTTTTCCCAAGACGCTGGGGGGACTGGGACTCCCACACATTAGGAGTTATTATGACACAGCACTCATTCAGAGGGTGCTAGACTGGTGTTGCCGTGGACCGATTAAGCAATGGGTGGTTTTGGAGCAATCCATCTCTGAGGTCCCCATATCTACCATTCCCTGGCTGGGAACACCCCTTTTTGGAACCTGAAGACACATCCGACCATAGTTCGAAGAGAGGCAATATTGCCACCCCCGTTGCTGATGTTCCCAATCTTAGGCAACCCTAAACCAGCCACTGCAGTTGAAAGATACTCTGACTCTGGCAGATTAACACCCTGGATGATCAGTAATGATCACGGCATCCAAGGGGTCCAGGGGCAAGACCACCCCTTTCCACCATTGGTTGCCATGTCAGCAGCCTGCTGACTGCCTATGCACATGTAAAGTAAAAAAAAAAAGTTTAAAATAAAGAAAAAAATAAACAAATAATAAAAAGTAAAAAAAAAACACCTTTGCATTTAAAATACACATAACGTAAACAAAAAACAAACAAACATGTAAGATATCCCCATGTGCGAATAAGTCCCCACTATCCAAAAATAGTGTTATTTATCCCATATGGTGAACGGCATCAAAATATATACCGCAATGTGCAAATTAACGTGTTTTGGTCAACTCGCTTTCACCAAAAAATCATACATACCACACATTGGTACCAATAAAAAGTACAATTTGCCCCACAAATACAGAGCCCTGATATATCTCCACCAACAAAACAATTAAAAGGTTTTAGGTGTCAGAGGTAAAACATAATAAAAGCAATATAAGGCTGAGGCCCCACGCTGCGGAAACGCAGCTTTTTTTGTTGCAGATTTTGCTGCGGTTTTTTGAGCCAAAGCCAGGAGTGGATTGAGCAGAAGGTAGAAGTATAAGAGCTTCCTATATATTTCCCATTCCTTTTGTAGCCACTCTTGGCTTTGGCTCAAAAACCGCAGCAAAATCTGCAACAAAAAAGCTGCTTTTCCACAACGTGGGGCCTCAGCCTAAATATGGTATTGCCATGATTGTAATGACCCGCCAGACAAAGCTTCCATGTCATTTTTAATGCAAAGTGAACACCGTAAAAATAAAATGCAAAAAACATATGATAGAATTGTGGGTTTTTGAATATGGACCCAAAAAAAATTTAATAAAAGCTAATCAAAGCAATATATGTACCCCAAAATGGTGCCAAAAGAAAGTATAGCTTGTCACACAAAGAATAAGCTCTCACTTAGCTATGTTGACGGAAAAGTTAAAAAATTATGAATTTTGGCAAGCGGGGAAGGGAAATATGAAAAAAGTCACTGAGCATTAACGTACCAACTACTCTGTGTCCTTAAAGAGTTAAACACGACAACTTGTCCTGCAAAAACAAGCCCTCATATAGCTACTTTGATGAAATAATAAAAAAAAGTTATGGATCTTGGTATGCAGCAATGGAAAAAATGCAAAAATTGGCTTGGTCACTGGGGGCAAAACAGGATGGTCATTAAGTAGTTAAATCACCAGAACTTTAACTGAGGGGAACAGTGAGAGGTTTTATGTAAAGCTTATTTATTAAAGAACATATTGCTAAAAAGTACATAGTATATAAAAAACATAGCAGAGAAAAAGACCTCAATTACCCAAATACCCTTTGCAAGATATGATAGAAAAAGCACAGGTGCAAAATGCTAATGAAACATCATCCACTCACACCCCTACAATCCACGAGAGGGTTGTCACATGATAATATGAGGCATCCTGCACAGCCATGTATCATCTGGTATTGGGTAAGTGTGGTATTTTTCTGTGATACATAAGGATTATTTATCCATTACATTATTCAGTAGAAATATCACTAAGTATGCCTGTACAATGATCTACCCATTTCATGGATCGTCACTCAAAAAGCAGAAGATCTCCATAGTTACAGACTACAAACAAACCCTGTGTGTTGACTGATCCTGCAGTCATGTGTTACTCATGTGCCCTATGGTCAGACTGGCCCACTAGAGTATTAAAGGATCATTTAGTGGGCTTAGGATATAATATAAGTTGAGATGTGCATGTTTTATAGTCAGATGGTGGGATCTTAGACTATTTTTTTTCAGGTGGGTCTAAGGATCCCAAGCCTGACACTGGTCAGCCTCCTAAGAAGAAGGGGAAGATACACAAGGGTAGTATACCAGCAGTTTTATTCTACACACAGGATTTGTAAAAGGGAATCTGTCACCAGTTGTCCTGGATTTTAAGAAAATTTGCATGAACAGGATATGGCTTAAAGTACTGTATAGAAATAGCCTATACTCACCTAGAAGTCCTGTAGTGATTATATCATGTACATCAGAGGTCCCCAATGACTGGGCTGCTGACCAGTACCGGGCCGTGGATCACTTGGTACTAGGCCAGCCTGGTCATTAGGGACCTTTGTAAGCTACTAGGTGCTGGCTGATGCTCCTATGCTGCATGTAATACACAGCATATGAGCGGCCAGCACCTGTAAGTGTCCGCAAGACCCATTTTTGAGAGTGATCTGCTGGTGTAGCCTACACAAGCAGATGACTTTCCGCTTACCTGGTTACTAATGCAGCTCGGGGACCTGTTCTTGCACACAGGATGTGTACATCTTCCCGGGAGCTGCATTAGTAACCAGGTAAGTGCAATGTAATTGTAAATATAGTAACAGTTTGTAGGGGAGGGGGGAATATTACCTGTAGGGGGCACTATTAGGCCACTATTACAGTAATAGTGACTCCTGATAGTTAATAACAGTCCCCCCACACACAGGTAATGTTATTAAATGGGGACACTGTTACTGTAATAGTGCCGTAATAGTGCCCCTAGTTAATAACATTACCTGTGTGGGGGGGGGGGGGCTATTATTAGCTGTGGAGGGCACTACTAGGGCACTGTTACAGTTATAGTGCCCCGCACAGTTAACATCAGTCCCCACACACGCGTAATGTTATTAACTGTGGGGGGTTTTACTTCTGTAATAGTGCCCTAGTAGTGCTCCCCACCTGTGGGGGGAAATTATGACAGTAATAGCACCCCAAACTCGCCAGGCCATGGGCAAATTGGCTTACATGAAAAGTAATCTTGGTACAAAAAATGTTGGGGCCCGCTGATGTACATCATTAACATGAGCCCTGCAGTGGTAATTCTTGCATGTATGGCACTTGACTCAGTGATTGAGTTTAGTGGTCAGTGATGTACAAGGTATCATCATTGCAGGACTAGCGGAGTCCACCAGTGCAGCCTGGGAATTTACTGGCTGACTATGGTTCTTTCTTTATTTTATGTCATATCTAGGACAACTCCTTTAATAAACTGGTTATTGTGCTATAGTCTGTTTTACAAATAAAAGTGCATTTTTAGTTTACAGTGGAAAGACATAGTAACAAAAATAGAGAAAAAGCTGAAATTTAATTGCTATTTGAATTCTTTGTGCAATTATTTTGCTTTAGTCTTATTTGTAGAACCACATGTATTCTGTATATTATACTATTGATAATGGGTCAGGAGGGATAATTTAAAGCCATGTATGGTCCAATAGAAAATCTAGAACAAGGTACTTCAACTATGAAATCTAATTACCTTTTCCCATTATTGGTAATAACATGAATGTTTCCTCTGTTTTAGGTTTCTATGTGGTGCACTGCAGAAACCCCCAAATTTGGCTAATACTACAACCAAGCAATCCAAAGATGGAAGGCAAGCATAGGACCATATCAGAAATATCTTCCTAGGATATAAGTTATTGACTGGGATAAAGACTCAGTGTTTGCTGGCCCCTGGTCTTTTATCCATCTTCTATTATCACAATGCATCTACAGAGGAGAAAAAGGCTTCAGCTGAACCGTATTTTATTTATAGTCTGTGTAATGTTCCTTTGCTCCCTGTACCAACTATCAGTTGATCAACAGATGGATTCAGAACCTTGGACAGAGACTAGTGTGGAAGAACATAGCTTTCTGAAGGATGAAAAAAGGATTCCAAAAAAGGATGCAAAAACTGACATGACTGTAAAACCACCTGTCAGGGTACGATTAAATCTGACCTCCACTACCAAAACCACTTCTACCACCACTTCTACCACTACCACCTCTACCTCAGTTGCCCCCACAGAAAATGTAACTGAAAGGACCAAAACCCGACACTGTATTTTTGTGGACCCAGATCCTATAACACCTACCATTAAACCAAAAGCTACAACTACTGTTTCAACCACCACCAGCAGACCCACTAGACCCCCTTTGCCTCATGCCAAAGGAGAATATCCAGAGGACCTATTCAACATAGAGCAGCGCAGGCAGGGTTGGGTAGCGCTTCATATCTTTGGCATGATGTATGTATTTGTGGCCTTGGCCATTGTCTGCGATGAGTTTTTTGTCCCAGCTTTGGGGGTGATCACTGAAAAGCTTCAGATTTCTGAAGATGTAGCTGGTGCCACATTTATGGCTGCTGGTGGGTCAGCACCAGAACTTTTTACCTCCTTGATTGGCGTGTTTATTTCTCACAGCAATGTTGGCATTGGAACTATTGTGGGCTCGGCTGTCTTTAACATCTTGTTTGTGATTGGTACTTGTGCCCTCTTCTCCAGGGAGATCCTGAACCTTACATGGTGGCCTCTCTTCCGAGACGTCTCATTTTATATCCTCGATTTGATCATGCTCATTATCTTTTTCCTTGATAATGTCATTCAGTGGTGGGAGAGCATGATGCTTCTCAGTGCCTATGGGCTTTATGTCTGCTTCATGAAATTGAATGTTATGGTTGAAAGTTGGGTGAAGTCACATCTTTCGAAAAGGAAGAGACTAGTGAAAGTAATGGCACTGGAAGATACAACTAAGGTACGTAGATATCACTGACCACTCATAACTGATCTGGTTTCCTGTCATCATCCAGTAGTATTGATTTTGTAAGGAAATACTAGGACCATATATCACAAGTAATGGATGACAGAAGTTTTTAGATAAAAAAAATTTGTATATAAATTGCACATTTTCTTTTGTTGGTGTTCATTGTGAATGTTCATTATATAAATTGCTTGTAAAACTAAGAATTAAATGGATTCAGTTTTGGGCTCCACAATTGTTAGAGAGGGTTCAAAGGTAGAGGAAAGGCGATTTACACATCTATATAGGAAAGGGATCTTTACAGTTAGAGTACTCAAAACTATGGAATGCCGTAACCGAAGAGGTAGGAATGGTAAATACTGTGTACGCATTGTGAAATGGTGAAATGGTTATCTAATTATAATTGCATTGAGAGTTGCAGTCAATCTGATAATCCATGATGTATAATTAACTCCTTCGCGACATCCGCTGTACTATTATGGTGGATGCCGGGTCGTTAAATATGGTGACTGCTCTGTACAATGCCTGCTGAGTGGCTGCCATAGCTATCGGGCCACTTTGATTGCAGGCATTGCACTGCTGTGTTCCCCCCCCCCCCCAAAGTAAAAAAAGGCCCCACAGCGCGCCGATCCCCGCTATATTTTTGTTAAGGGTTTAAAATGTAAATAAAACTATATAAATTTGGTATCCCCAGAATCATATCGAAACATAGAATACAGGTGACATGTCATTTTGGCTGCACAGAGAATGCCGTAAAAATGAAACAAGAAGAAAAAAGAAAGTTGCACAAATGAACATTTTCTACAATTCTACTCCATTCTGAATTTTTTTCCAGCTTCCCAGTACATTGTACGGAATATATTAATGGTATTAAATGATACCATTATGAAGAACAATATGTCCCACAAACATTAAGCCCTCATATGGCTCTGTGCACGGCGGGAAAGGGAAAACGGCATGAAAGGTTAAATTTGATGGACCTATGTTTTTTAACCTTTGTAGCTATGTAAAAATACTATTATTATCTTACAATCTCTATGTCTTTCATTGGCCCAGTATATTACATTCAGCAAGTTATGCTGAATTTTTAATATGCTCTTATACATGCTGTTGCATATCTTAAAGGAATACAGACTGTTCATAGTGTAAAGTCTAATAAAAAATAATATAACTATTCAGATAAAACGATTTTTCGGTGTTAAAAATATTGATGACTAATCCTAAGGATACCTGTAGGTCATCAATATCAGATTGTTGGGGGTCCGACACCCATTACTCCCACTAGTCAGATTATACATGGAGAATGGAGCAGGAAGCAAACAGCTCCATTTTCTGGGTAGTGGCCAGACTGGGCTACTGCAGATCATTTACCATTCACTTAAATGGAAACTTAAATGTTCAGCCACTACACAGAGAACAGAGCTCTCTGCTTCCTGCTCCATTCTCTGTGTATCATATGGTGAAAAAAGCTGATCGGTGGGGGTGCCCAGTGTTGGATCCACAACGAACTATGTGATGCCCCAGCTATGTGATGGAAGAGTGAAGAAATCAGGCGATACCTTTTAGAGGCTAACTGAGTATATTTATAAGTAAGCTTTCAGGAGTACTCGCTCCCTTCATCAGACATGGTGTGATACAAGAACTGAAAATTAACAGATTTTTATACACATGGTTTTCAAAGCATTTTAGAGTCCTTAAAAAAAATTGCAATCTAAGTAGAGAAGTTATTTACAACAGGTCAAAAAAACAGTCTGGAAACTTGTGCGTGAGGGAGGGATCAGTAATTCTTGCTGTTATCTGTTTGCTATCAGGAGGTGATTTGTGTCCCTCACAATTCATACATAGTGTGATTTGAAGCTGGCATGAATATTGAGTTCAGTTCAGTCACGCACCACAAGTTTCCAGACTGTTTTTTTGACCTGTTGTAAATAACTTCTCTACTTAGATTGCAATTTTTTTTAAGGACTCTAAAATGCTTTGAAAACCATGTGTATAAAAATCTGTTAATTTTAAGTTCTTGTATCACACCATGTCTGATGAAGGGAGCGAGTACTCCTGAAAGCTTACTTATAAATATACTCAGTTAGCCTCTAAAAGGTATCGCCTGATTTCTTCACTCTTCCACTACTTTCAATGGCTAACACGGTACAACATTATACTACTACCAGCTATGTGATGACAGTATTGTTAGGATAGGTCATCATGTGTCATAATAAGGGATATGGAAAATGGTTGCCTTCATAAGAAAATCCATGTACATTTTGTAAATTAATATATTCTGGCTTTTATTGCATCCCCCAAGAAGTATTTCTTATTCCAGTTCAGTATGGAGCTGATTAAATGTCATATTTCTGCAGAATGGGTCATACTACTGTTCCTTAGGTTTTGTTCACACTGTGTTTTTCTGTTCATTTGGTTTTTTAGTTGTTCTTTCTTTCTTTGTTGAGCAGAATTGTATAGCTTACTAAGGGATTTTATTAAAGGGGTTGTCCAGGCTAAAAATATCTTTTTTTTTAATTAGGCCGGTGAAGGTGAAAAAAAAAAAAAAAAGAATACACACCTGTGTAATACACCGGTGTCTCCCTGCGCGGTTCAGTCCTGCAGCTTAGTTGTTTTGTTTCAGTGGATGGCCCCAACGAACGAGACCGCTGAGGCCTATCAGTGGCTTCAACGAAGGACGTGGGATCTTCCTTAGGCTGCTGATTGACCTTAAGTGGAAGGGACACGGGATGTCACAGTTGGTGAGGACTTCTGGTAAAAGAACACAACTGAGCAGCAGGACCAGACGGCGCTGAGAGGACACTGGAGCATCGGGGACAGGTGAGTATATGTTTTTTTCTTCCCCTCCCTTGGCCTAATTAAAAAAATAAATACATTTTAGCCTGGACAACCTCTTTAAGAAAAAAAAAAATACATGACCACCTCTCCAGTCACAGATGGTTTGACACTTTTTCAGTGGGATTTGTATATCCAATGGATATGCTATAAATGCCCCAGATGGGAGTATTATTTTAATGTATTTTCTGCTTTGTAAAATTGTTACTTGTAATAATAGTAATAATTTTATTTATATAACACCAACTTTTTCCCATCAGTAATACCACAAGCAGATAGTCAGAAGTAGATAGACTCATATAACCCTCACTATAGGATGTGAAAAGCTGCAGATTCCTCTTTGAGCAGTGTACAGGCAGGGAACATAGAGCAACAGATCTGTGTATAAACATGCAGAAGCTGTGAAGAGAGACCTGCCCCTCCCCCTCCACTTTCTGAGTTCTTAAGACTCTTGGTTTCTAAAACAGGACTTTCCCTAGTAACAGGGAGTGAACAGCAAATTAGGAAAGAGTGAGACACTTGTTGGCAGCATCTTTGGAGAGGTTTTTCAGGCTGAAAACATCATATTTTAAAATGAAGTAAATTACATTTTAGTCCAGAATCACATGCTATATTAAATGAGACTAAGCTGTCTATAAAACTAGTGACCATTTAAAAATGTTGATGACCTATCCTGAGGATAGATCATCAGTGTCAGATTTGTGGGATTCCATCACTTGGCACCCCCACAGATCAGCTGTTCTCACCAGCAGATACACAGAGTGTGCAGCAGGAAGTAGACAGCTCTGTTCTCTGTGTAGTGGCCAGACCAGGATACTAGACAACCCTTTTAATGTATAGACAGATTCTTCCCCTAATCATTAAACTATGTTTTCTGATTATTTTTTAGTACTTTTTTTGCTGGAGATTGCCCTTTTTTGTCTACTTCCTGCATAAAAGGCTATTGTTATAGATCATTCCCTCTGTAATGCTGGATGGTTATAGCACCTACCTTCACCAGTACTGCCTCCTTACCTCACCCCAGACCATTTTCAGATTAAAAGGACTGGTACTGGAGGCATGAAGGAGTGCAAGCCAATCTCCAGTCAAAAATAATACCAAAAACAGTTTTATCAATACATTTCTAAGTTTATATGTTATGATATCATGTTCTATGGGTATCATAGTGAAGACTACAATATTTTAATATGATATAATATTTGGATATGCTGCAATGTCACTTCTAAATGCCCATAATACTGATAGCTTAATGTGATAGATGCATCAAACACATAATAGGTGTTGTCATTGATTTATACTATAATCAATACGTGCTCTACCTTGTAATACACAATGTTATATAGCTGGGAATGATTGATGGGCTACAGAAAGAATACATATTTTGAGCAACCTGCCCTTTCATCTTATATCCAAAATAAACTCATGAATCAAGTGATTTACATCAGACATTTACCTGGCTGCCAAGTGTGTGGCACTACATAATAGACTTCCATGCCAAGAGATCAAAATGTATGCACTTAATACAGAGTAATGATGCATTACACTCCATTACGCCCGAAGTCAAACTCTTCATATGAATTTATTATAGCTCTAACATAAGGAAACAAACCCAAATGTGATGAATTAGATAAAATCAGGAATAATTGAGTTCTTACTCCAAATATCTTCAATTTACCATAACGCAATACTGTTATTAAAATTGTTGTAAAGTCCTGACTGATGATGTTACATGGTTACTTTTCATGTCTATGTACAGAAAGGCAATGGGTCAGTTGCAGGGGATGAGCCAAAGCCACCTGAAGACAACAACAGATTAAAGGTAGGTGATCCAAGGAGTTTAATACGGACTGCTCTAATGTACTAATCCAACTTGCTCTCTTACCTGTGTATAACATATAGTGTACACTTGCAATCTCAAAGCATAAAGAAGTAGCAAGTTTCATATGTTCTTAACAACATATTTATGGCTGTCCGTACAACTTGCATCCTGTATGCACAGTGGCAAGAAAAATAGCAAAGAAAAATTATACTAATGATATTAAATAAATGTGGTCAATTATATCAATGAAATATGAAATTGAACGCGGAGTGGAGCATGACCCCACAGACCAGTAGCTCAGGAATAGTTCAGTCACATTATTTGCATATTAATCACCAATTGTCCAAACATTAAAGGCATCTTCTTTGTTTATGCACATGATTTATAAGGCATATTCATACCAACACTAACCTCTGGTTTGTAGTAAATCTCTTGCTAGGATTATAGCAATTGCAGCGGCTTTCCTCCAGGACCCTTTTCACCTTTAATATCATCAGCCCAATCCTTTTCAAGCTCACCTAAGCCACTCATTTATCAGCTCTCCTATATGCCAGACCACTCACTCCCTAGATTCCTAGCTGTCACACCAACTCTTCTATTTATCTGACCAGTTATTCCACAACATTGGATATTTGTAGGTGCTCCTCATCACATCTTCTAATGTGCCAGACCTCTAGTTTCCCAGCTCTTCACCTGTGGGGCCTCTCCTCACCAGCTCCAGTATGTGTCACGCCACTTATTTCCCAGCTGTTCTGCAATGGGAACTTTCCTCATCAACTCAGATCACTCATTCACCAACTTCACATTTTCTGTGTGCCAGGCTACTCAGTTCCAGCTCTCTAGCTGGGAAAGCATGTCTTATCAGCTCCTTTATGTCCCAGACCACTCATTCCTCATGTCTACAGTGAAAGTGGCTTTCCTCACCAGCTCTGCTGTGTGCAAGACCAGTCATCCCTTAGGTTTTCAGTGGTGGAGGCTCTCCTCACGAGCACTTTTATGTCCCAGCCTCCAGGTCTACAGTGGCAGACATTCTCCTCCTCACTAGCTCATTCCCCAAGTTTACGACTATGGGAGCTCTAATCACAAATTCTTCTATTTGCCTGATCAGCTTTCAAGTTTTGGAGGTTCTCCTAACATCTATGTGCCAGACCACTCATTTTCCATCTCTCCAGCTGTGAGAGACCTCCTTACCAGCTCTTCTCCGTGTCAGGCCACTTCTTCCCCATGTTCTCCACACTTACTCTTCTAGAGCCAGACAATGCCTTCTCAGCTCTCTAGCTCTGGGTGCTCTCCTCAATAGCTATACTTAGAGTACTCCTTCCCTGGTAATCTTCTTTAAGACACAAATATCCCAGCCATCCATGTAAGTTTTTGGAAATGTTTATTGGAATTGTATATCTGTTGCTGGTTTTTGAAAAAGAATGATACAATTATACAATCTCATAAAGAATTAATATGGATACACATTAATATAAAATATTTTTTCTGCTCTGTCCAGCTGAAGCCTTTCCTTACCAGAGGAGGAAGTTCGGCCTCTTTACATAACAGCACCATTCGCAGTACAATATTTCAGCTCATGATCCATACCCTGGACCCACTGGGAGAAGGTAAGACGACTTTCTATGAATGGTATCACTAGATTCAATGGACTTACAAGAATTATTTTAATGCATCGCTCCTATATTATTCATTAGACTCCAATCATATCATGACTTGATCTTGGGCTTTTTGTCTCTTGTCATTGTAAGATTTGGTCTTGTGTGAATGTGATTTCACCAGTGTTAGGTTCTTCTGACTGAATATCAGAAACCATAGCCATAGTCTCCATCTGCTTTGCTTATAGCTTTGCTTTCTTCCTGCTGACTTCTTTTGCTTCCCTGCAGTCATTTTACCCTGATCTCATTCCTTGCATTTTTATATTGGTAACAGCCTCCAGTCAAAAACCTAGGGGGCTGTATACATATCTAGATGGTTTCTAGGCTTTATTTTCTTTAACAAATATATATTTTTCAAAAGGAATTCAGGAAATTATGTTTGCTTATTTTCTAAATATCCAGCATGGATTGTTGGCCCTTCACTCATCCATTCCCCTTCCCTGTCAAAAAGGGAAATGACAACCACGTTATTCTTTGAGTAGCCATTGTCACTTTTTCTTCTGCTTCCTCCTTGTGTTCCAGACCATGGTTGTTTTACTTTACGTAGTGAGACATTTTTCAGAAGTTGCCATTTAAAGGAAGTCTGCAGCCAATAATAGTGCCATGTAGGGGCCTTTAATAGAAACAGAAAAATACCTTTGTAGCCACGGACCAATGGAGAAATGCAGAAATAATTACCTTTTTATGGATATGCAAATCAGCCTCAAGTGAATTGGGAGCGGAGCCTGAGTTGTCAGGTTTGCATACAGATAGTTGTGATGAAGGCAGAAGCTGATAATGTCATTCTGTGTTTCAACTGTTTGTGACCACAAAGGTATGTCCCTGTCCCTATTAAAGGTCCCTACACTGCACTGTTATTGGTAGGGGAGGCATTTTATACTTGACAGGCTCTTGAAGCACTCTTGAATAGTCGATAAAGAGTGATAAATGTAACATTACTTTGCTTCCTACTATTTAAGTCATGTCCTTTCGGAGTTAAGTAGCTGCACCACATTGTAGCTGCAGAAGCAGGGAGTCTGCTGTTACAACAGCCAGATATCCCATAGAGAATGCAGGAATGGTTTATTATCATCCCGGCCTTCCCAAACACTTTGTACAGCTATGGGAACTGCTATGATGCGGCTACCCTTTCGGCCGGTGGGCATGTTTTCACACGGGAGACCAAAAATGTTATTGTATTGTATTGTATTGTAAGTTGTTGGGTTCTACAGGACCCAGATCAGCTCTTCAGTTCATTTTAGGTGGCTGCATTCCTCCTGTAACTGAGGCAAATGTATCAATCTCGGCAAAAAGAAAAAAAAATAATGTTAAAATGCCTCCCAAAAGGTCTATTATGATCTTATGGGGGGAACACTATGTATAAAAAATAAATAAATAAGCCAAATTAAAAAATATAACCCCACTACCATGCCCACATCGCACTGAGTGTATCTGTGCAATCCGCTGCAGTCCTGTCCTGCAATGGCCTACTTGCTGTAAATGGATTATCTCCTTGGCGTTCAAGTATAGTTTAGAAGAGATTGAAGCTAAGTAGATAAATTGTTATTATGTTAGGGTGCCGGGTTATGGAAGGGAAGTGAGAAGCAGACAGATGGTCACCAGTGATACATATACATATGTGTAAGGAAATCCAAAAAGTCATTAAGTAATATGGTTGATATAAGAGAACAAGTAACATACAGTATAGCATATAGCTGTAAACACATAGCTCTACATATGGGTTTCCCAAAGTCAATAGATAAAAAAAACCCAATAAAAATGTAAAAGCTACAACATGGTATCCTCGAAAGAAATGGTATAAAATGGTCAGTCAATGACACAGCAGCAGGTGTGGCTGTGTACTATGTGTGGGCGCTACTGGCATCATATGAAGGTCTTGGTAGACTTTGCTATTGTGAGAGAAGGTCGTGACTAACAAATATGGCTATTAAATGTAGATACACATCAATATTTTTGATGGTGGGGCTCAGATAAGATACAGACTGTAGATAGAACACCATTGATACTAATAGTACAATGAATACTAATGCCATACTGTCTTTTATTATGGCTGGTTATTAATAATCTAATAAGACACACAGGAGAAAGGATTTCCATAATAAAGTGGTTAATATTAACAACTTTGGTGGTCTGGGGTAGTGGAGAGGTTAATGACTTCTTCTCTATAGGATAGTGCAGAGGTCCCTGCCAGTGTAGAGCAATGGAGTATTTAGAATTAAAAGTTAAAGATTTTTCAAATATAAATAATTAAACATTTTGTGGCGTTTTATAGATTTTCTCTAATCATCTTAGTGGTGACAGCCTTTTGTCTTGATCGGTTGTCAATGGATATGACCATGAATGCAGAAACTTTCTATGGCCTGGGACTTGTCAGAAACCCAGTCATGATTTCCTTATTGTGGACTGGTTATCAGTCAGGTACATTATATGCATGAGAAGATAACCTGGCCACAATAAGAAAATCTTCTCTTTAGGTGAATCAAGTGTTAAATTTCCATGTACTGTACACCAACAAAGAAAAAACAAAGTATAGTCAAATGAATGGACTGTCCCTGTAATATAAGGACGTGCCAGGTCCTACAGAGCTGGAGATGCACTTTTTAACCACTTCCACTTAGAATTCAGATGCATTGTACAGCCATTGACAGTAATAGGATGTTTTGGTCCCTCAGAAGCTTCCTTAGCTGTATCACTGTATGAGTTTGGGTTGCATATATGTTTTCTGCTAGAACAGTGCAGCCCAGTCATATACAGTCATATGAAAAAGTTTGGGCACCCCTATTAATCTTAATCATTTTTAGTTCTAAATATTTGGGTGTTTGCAACAGCCATTTCAATTTGATATATCTAATAACTGATGGACACAGTAATATTTCAGGATTGAAATGAGGTTTATTGTACTAACAGAAAATGTGCAATATGCATTAAACCAAAATTTGACCGGTGCAAAAATTTGGGTACCCTTATCATTTTATTGATTTGAATACTCCTAACTACTTTTTAATGACTTACTGAAGCACAAAATTGGTTTTGTAACTTCACTGAGCTTTGAACTTCATAGCCAGGTGTATCCAATCATGAGAAAAGGTATTTAAGGTGGCCAATTGCAGGTTGTTCTCCTATTTGAATCTCCTCTGAAGAGTGGCATCATGGGCTCCTCAAAACAACTCTCAAATGATCTGAAAACAAAGATTGTTCAACATAGTTGTTCAGGGGAAGGATACAAAAAGTTGTCTCAGAGATTTAACCTGTCAGTTTCCACTGTGAGGAACATAGTAAGGAAATGGAAGACCACAGAGACAGTTCTTGTTAAGCCCAGAAGTGGCAGGCCAAGAAAAATATCAGAAAGGCAGAGAAGAAGAATGGTGAGAACAGTCAAGGACAATCCACAGACCATCTCCAAAGAGCTGCAGCATCATCTTGCTGCAGATGGTGTCACTGTGCATTTGTCAACAATACAGCACACTTTGCACAAGGAGAAGCTGTATGGGAGAGTGATGCGAAAGAAGCCATTTCTGAAAGCACGCCACAAACAGAGTCGCCTGAGGTATGCAAAAGCACATTTGGACAAGCCAGCTTTATTTTGGAAGAAGGTCCTGTGGACTGATGAAACAAAGATTGAGTTGTTTGGTCATACAAAAAGGCGTTATGCATGGCGTCCAAAAAAACACAGCATTCCAAGAAAAACACTTGCTACCCACTGTAAAATTTGGTGGAGGTTCCATCATGCTTTGGGGCTGTGTGGCCAATGCCGGCACCGGGAATCTTGTTAAAGTTGAGGGTCGCATGGATTCAACTCAGTATCAGCAGATTCTTGAGAATAATGTACAAGAATCAGTGACGAATTTGAAGTTACGCCGGGGATGGATATTTCAGCAAGACAATGATCCAAAACACAGCTCCAAATCTACTCAGGCATTCATGCAGAGGAACAATTACAATGTTCTGGAATGGCCATCCCAGTCCCCAGACCTGAATATCATTGAACATCTGTGGGATAATTTGAAGCGGGCTGTCCATGCTCGGCGACCATCAAACTTAACTGAACTGGAATTGTTTTGTAAAGAGGAATGGTCAAAAATACCTTCATCCAGGATCCAGGAACTGATTAAAAGCTACAGGAAGCGACTAGAGGCTGTTATTTTTGCAAAAGGAGGATCTACTAAATATTAATGTCACTTTTCTGTTGAGGTGCCCATACTTTTGCACCGGTCAAATTTTGGTTTAATGCATATTGTACATTTTCTGTTAGTACAATAAACCTCATTTCAATCCTGAAATATTACTGTGTCCATCAGTTATTAGATATATCAAATTGAAATGGCTGTTGCAAATACCCAAATATTTAGAACTAAAAATAATTAAGATTAATAGGGGTGCCCAAACTTTTTCATATGACTGTATATGCCCTCTAACACACTGTCACTGTCACACATTGCTGCACCTACAACAACCTCAGTTATAACATCATCACATGCATTTTCCTTACAGAGAACACCATTATTTTTTTTTAAATAATATACCAAAATTGCTGTTTATAGTGTCCATTTAATTAAAAAAAAAAAAAAGCAGAAAGCGATTAAAAATCATAAGTGCCCAAAATTATACACAAAAACCCTCAAATCATCCTGCAAAAAAAAAAAGCTAATTTTATGAAAAAATAAAGTTATGGATATTAAAATATGGTCACACAAAAACAAATTTCTTTAAAAAAAATAGTGTTTTTTAGTGCAAAAATAAAATACATGAAAAATCTATACATATCTGGTGTTTCTGTAATCATATGGAGTCACAGAATAAAATTAACAAGTTACAGTGGGGAAAAAAGGATTTAGTCAGCCACCAATTGTGCAAGTTCTCCCACTTAAAAAGATGAGGCCGGCCTGTAATTGTCATCATAGGTAGACCTCAACTATGAGAGACAAAATGAGAAAACAAATCCAGAAAATCACATTGTCTGATTTTTAAAGAATTTATTTGCAAATTATGGTGGAAAATAAGTATTTGGTCACCTACAAACAAGCAAGATTTCTGTCTCTCACAGACCTGTAACTTCTTCTTTAAGAGGCTCCTCTGTCCTCCACTCATTACCTGTAGTAATGGCTCCTGTTTGACATTGTTATCAGTATAAAAGACACCTGTCCACAACCTCAAACAGTCACACTCCAAACTCCACTATGGTGAAGACCAAAGAGCTGTGTATTTGGTCAATAACAAAAGTTCATCTCAATACTTTGTTATATATCCTTTGTTGGCAATGACAGAGGTCAAACGTTTTCTGTAAGTCTTCACAAGGTTGGCACACACTGTTGCTGGTATGTTGGCCCATTCCTCCATGCAGATCTCCTCTACAGCAGTGATGTTTTGGGGCTGTCGCTGGGCAACACGGACTTTCTACTCCCTCCAAAGGCTTTCTATGGGGTTGAGATCTGGAGACTGACTAGGCCACTCCAGGACCTTGAAATGCTTCTTACGAAGCCACTCCTTCGTTGCCCTGGCGGTGTGCTTGGGATCATTGTCATGCTGAAAGACCCAGCCACGTTTCATCTTCAATGTCTTTGCTGATGGAAGGAGGTTTGCACTCAAAATCTCACGATACATGGCCCCATTCATTCTTTCATGTACACGGATCAGTCGTCCTGGTCCCTTTGCAGAGAAACAGCCCCAAAGCATGATGTTGCCACCCCCCATGCTTCACAGTAGGTATGGTGTTCTTTGGATGCAACTCAGCATTCACTCTCCTCCAAACACGACGAGTTGTGTTTCTACCAAACAGTTCTGCTTTGGTTTCATCTGACCATATGACATTCTCCCAATACTCTTCTAGAACATCCAAATGCTCTCTAGCAAACTTCAGACGGGCCCGGATATGTACTGGCTTAAGCAGTGGGACACGTCTGGCACTGCAGGATCTGAGTCCCTGGCGGCGTAGTGTGTTACTGACGGTAGCCTTTGTTACATTAGTCCCAGCTTTCTGCAGGTCATTCACTAGGTCCCCGTGTGGTTCTGGGATTTTTGCTCACCATTCTTGTGATCATTTTGACCCCACGGGGTGAGATCTTGCGTGGAGTCCCTGATCGAGGGAGATTATCAGTGGTCTTGTATGTCTTCCATTTTCTAATTATTGCTCCCACAGTTGATTTCTTCACACCAAGCTGCTTGCCTATTGCAGATTCAGTCTTCCCAGCCTGGTGCAGGTCTACAATTTTGTTTCTGGTGTCCTTCCACAGCTCTTTGGTCTTCACCATAGTGGAGTTTGGAGTGTGACTGTTTGAGGTTGTGGACAGGTGTCTTTTATACTGATAACAATGTCAAACAGGAGCCATTACTACAGGTAATGAGTGGAGGACAGAGGAGCCTCTTAAAGGAGAAGTTACAGGTCTGTGAGAGCCAGAAATCTTGCTTGTTTGTAGGTGACCAAATACTTATTTTCCACCATAATTTGCAAATAAATTCTTAAAAAATCAGACAATGTGATTTTCTGGATTTGTTTTCTCATTTTGTCTCTCATAGTTGAGGTCTACCTATGATGTGAATTACAGGCCTCGCTCATCTTTTTAAGTGGGAGAACTTGCACAATTGGTGGCTGACTAAATACTTTTTTCCCCACTGTATTTATACTGACTTTAGCTCTCTATGCATGAGGATGGTACATGCAGTACTCAGATGTCCAATATAGAAAAGCAGATGATCTATGAGTCATGCCATGAGTAAAATTCTAGCAGTGTTTGACATGCATTGGCTACTCTATTTTGTGCCCTCTCTTGGGTATTAACCTGTAACAGAATAAAAGTGAACTGATTTTATATATACCAAGTGGCAGATCATCTGCTTTACTATGTTAATTATACTACACGATGAGGCTAGATTCCCATCTGTGTTGGAGTCTCCATAGGAGAGAGACTCCGTCGCAGATTCCATCTAAATTGGGCAGACAGAAAAGTCCTGCATAGAGGACTTTTCTCTCTGCTAGTTTCAGGATAAAACCGGTGGAAACCCGACAGATCCTATTATGGTCTATGAGTTCCACGGATGTCCATGAGTAGCCGCTTTTTTAGCGGATGGCCTTCCCATCTTTTGGGTCCCCATGCGGACCTGAATAAAGGAGAGCCAAATGCTAGTGTAAACGTGTAAACCTAGAGTCAGTGGCACAAAATTTGTAATGCAGAAATCAATAGCAGAAAGTGATATTTTGTTTTTTTTTTTTCATTTTACACCCATTATTAATAAAGGCTAATCAGTAAATTATATGTAAACTAAAAATGGTGCCATGGAAGAACACAACACATTCCTGGAAAAAAAAACCTCATACGTTATGTTGACCAAAAAGCACAAAGTTATAGCTCCTGGAAAATAAGATAGAAAACAAAGTGCTTGCCAAACAAAGCAAAGTGCTTGCCATTTCAACAGACCTTGAATAAATGAAAGAATAATACAGGCAATTTAAAGAAATGTTGAAATATATTGTATCAGAGAGAAATGTCTCTTTCTGCTCTTATTAGGCTGTTTCCTTGTACATGGAATTTCTGCTATATCCAGCTCGAGACAGACTGCAGGTCATATGACCCAGAATACATATGCCTATATATATATATATATATATATATATATATATATATATATATATATATAGGAGTGGGTAAGGGGGAAAAGTGACTGGGAATTGCAGGAGATAAGTAAAGGAAGACACTGAAAAGAAATTACTCACATCAGTAAAATTCAGTACTTCTCTATATATGTCCTGCATAGGCTTGTGACTATTTTTGAGTGAGAGAGAGACACTTATAGATCAGATTCTTGTACAGTGCAGTGTATGGCACTTACAGTTGTGCTAAAAATGTAACATACCCTAGCAGATTTTTTGTTTTTCTGGCCTTTTTTTCAGAGAATATGAATGATAACACAAAAACTTTTTCTCCACTCATGGTTAGTGGTTGGTTGAAGCCATTTATTGTCAAACTTCTGTGTTTTCTCTTTTTAAATCATAATGACAACCAAAAACATCAAAATGACCCTGTTCAAAAGTTTATATACCCCAGTTCTTAATACCGTGTAATGACTGCTTGAAATCTTTTGTGGTAGTTGAGTATGAGGCTCTTTATTTTCTCAGATGGTAAAACTGCCCATTCTTCTTGGCAAAAAGTCTCCAGTTCCTGTAAATTCCTGGGCTGTCTTGCATGTTCTGCGCGCTTGAGATCTCCTCAGAGTGGCTCAATGATATTGAGGTCAGGAGACTGAGATGACCACTCCAGAACCTTCACTTTCTTCTACTGTAGCCAATGGCAGGTCGACTTGGCCTTGTGTTTTGGATCGTTGTCATGCTGGAATGTCCAAGTACGTCCCATGCGCAGCTTCCTGGCTGATGAGTGCAAATTTGTCTCCAGTATTTGCTGATAACGTGCTGCATTCATCTTTCCTTCAACCTTGACCAAGTTTCCTGTGCCTTTCAATCTCACACATCCCCACATCATCAGTGGTCCACCTCCGTGCTTTACAGTAGGAATGGTGTTCCTTTCATCATAGGCCTTGTTGACACCTCTCCAAATGTAACGTTTATGGTTGTGGCCAAAAAGTTAGATTTTTGTCTCATCACTCCAAATTACCTTGTTCCAGAAGTTTTGAGGCTTGTCTCTGTGCTGCTTGGCATACTGAAGGCAAGATTCTTTGTGGTATTTGTGCAGTAATAGCTTTCTTCTGGCAACTCGACCATGCAGCCCATTTTTCTTCAAGTGCCTCCTTATGGTGCATCTTGAAACAGCCACACCGATAGTTTTCAGAGAGTCCTGTATTTCTGCTGATGTTATGTGTGGGTTTTTCTTTGCATCCCGAACAATTTTCCGGGCAGTTGTGGCCGAAATTTTGGTTGGTCTACCTGACCGTGGTTTGGATTTTACAGAGCCCCTGAGTTTCCATTTGTTAATCACAGTTTGAACACTGCTGACTGGCATTATCAATTCCTTGGATATCTTTTTGTATCCCTTTCCTGTTTTATACAGTTCAACTACCTTTTCTCATAGATCCGTGGACAATTCTTTTGCTTTCCCCATGACTCACAATCCAGAAACGTCAGTGGCTGGAGGAAAGATGCAACAGTCTGTCTGGATCCCAGAAACTCACTCAACATTTATGCACACACACTGATTACACGCAAACAGGTCACAGGTGAGGATGTTACATTTAGTAGCCATTCAAACCCCTTTGTGTCAACTTCTGGGCATGTTATCAGGCCCAAATTAACAGGGTATGTGAACTTTTGAACAGGGTCATTTTGATGTTTTTGGTTGTCATTATGATATAAAAAGAGAAAACACAGAAGTTTGACAATAAATGGCTTCAACCAACCACTAACCATGAGTGGAGAAAAAGTTTTTGTGTTATCATTCATATTCTCTGAAAAAAGGCCAAAAAGACAAAAAATCTGCCAGGATATGTAAACTTTTTAGCACAACTGTAAGTAGCGTTCACGCCGTAATAGTATGGCTCTGTTCTGTTGGTGGCACAGCAGCTGTGCCTTCTATATTCGTACCAGGTTTTGGCTGTACTATATAGTCAGGAGCCAGGACTAGCTGTAGGAGTCAGAAAAAGCTACAACTCAATAGTAATCACAGCATTTGGGTGGTTAGGGGTGAGAACGGGGGTTCTGAGGGTCTGCATTTCCCTTTTACATATACAGTGCCTTGCGAAAGTATTCGGCCCCCTTGAACTTTTCAACCTTTTGCCACATTTCAGGCTTCAAACATAAGGATATAAAATTTAAATTTTTTGGCGAAGAATCAACAAGTGGGACACAATTGTGAAGTGGAACGAAATTTATTGGATATTTAAAACTTTTGTAAAAAATAAAAAACTGAAAAGTGGGGCGTGCCAAATTATTCGGCCTCCTTAAGTTAATTCTTTGTAGCGCCACCTTTTGCTGCGATTGCAGCTGCAAGTCGCTTGGGGTATGTCTCTATCAGTTTTGTAGTAGTATAATGTTGTACCGTGTTAGCCATTGAAAGTAGTTGAAGAGTGAAGAAATCAGGCGATACCTTTTAGAGGCTAACTGAGTATATTTATAAGTAAGCTTTCAGGTGTACTAGCTAGCTCCCTTCATCAGACATGGTGTGATACAAGAACTGAAAATTCACAGATTTCTATCAGTTTTGCACATCGAGAGACTGAAATTCTTGCCCATTCTTCCTTGGAAAACAGCTCGAGCTCAGTGAGGTTGGATGGAGAGCGTTTGTGAACAGCAGTTTTCAGCTCTTTCCACAGATTCTCGATTGGATTCAGGACTGGACTTTGACTTGGCCATTCTAACACCTGGATACGTTTATTTGTGAACCATTCCATTGTAGATTTTGCTTTATGTTTGGGATCATTGTCTTGTTGGAAGATAAATCTCCGTCCCAGTCTCAGGTCTTTTGCAGACTCCAACAGGTTTTCTTCCAGAATGGTCCTGTATTTGGCTCCATCCATCTTCCCATCAATTTTAACCATCTTCCCTATCCCTGCTGAAGAAAAGCAGGCCCAAACCATGATGCTGCCACCACCATGTTTGACAGTGGGGATGGTGTGTTCAGGGTGATGAGCTGTGTTGTTTTTACGCCAAACATATCGTTTTGCATTGTGGCCAAAAAGTTCGATTTTGGTTTCATCTGACCAGAGCACCTTCTTCCACATGTTTGGTGTGTCTCCCAGGTGGCTTGTGGCAAACTTTAAACTAGACTTTTTATGGATATCTTTGAGAAATGGCTTTCTTCTTGCCACTCTTCCATAAAGGCCAGATTTGTGCAGTGTACGACTGATTGTTGTCCTATGGACAGACTCTCCCACCTCAGCTGTAGAGCTCTTCAGTTCATCCAGAGTGATCATGGGCCTCTTGGCTGCATCTCTGATCAGTCTTCTCTTTGTTTGAGATGAAAGTTTAGAGGGACGGCCAGGTCTTGGTAGATCTGCAGTGGTCTGATACTCCTTCCATTTCAATATGATCGCTTGCACAGTGCTCCTTGGGATGTTTAAAGCTTGGGAAATCTTTTTGTATCCAAATCCGGCTTTAAACTTCTCCACAACAGTATCACGGACCTGCCTGGTGTGTTCCTTGGTCTTCATGATGCTCTCTGCGCTTTAAACAGAACCCTGAGACTATCACAGAGCAGGTGCATTTATACGGAGACTTGATTACACACAGGTGGATTATATTTATCATCATCAGTCATTTAGGACAACATTGGATTATTCAGAGATCCTCACTGAACTTCTGGAGTGAGTTTGCTGCACTGAAAGTAAAGGGGCCGAATAATATTGCGCGCCCCACTTTTCAGTTTTTTATTCTTTACAAAAGTTTAAAATAACCAATAAATTTTGTTCCACTTCACAATTGTGTCCCACTTGTTGTTGATTCTTCACCAAAAAATTAAAATTTTATATCCTTATGTTTGAAGCCTGAAATGTGGCAAAAGGTTGAAAAGTTTAAGGGGGCCGAATACTTTCGCAACGCACTGTAGGTATTGTATGTACCATATACTGCAATACAGAAATATTGCAGTAAATTGGACAGGGGATCAAGTTATTCCAGGTTCAAGTCCACTTGTGGGAAAGCCAAAAAATAAAAAAATGAAAAAAGTTTTTTTTATAAAGTATACATAATAAATAATAAAAAGAAGGAAATAAAAATAAAAAAAAACACAAACAAGCATATTAGGAATCATTGTGTGCAAAAGTCCACACTACCTGAATATAACGTTATTACTTCATGCACAAATTAATGGGCCAGGCTTAATAAATGGCCTGACTGGTGCAGAGACCGAGAGAATTATGAAGAGGCTGTGGCCCAGTGCCAGAATGGAAATCTATGCCAGGTAGGAACTGGCGTAGATTTCCATTCTAATTCGCGCTAGGAAACTGGCGTGAGTTATAATAAAACAGTCAACCCAAAAAGCAATAAAAAGAGATAAAATAGCTGTACATACCAGAAAATGGCAAGAATAAAAATTACCTCCACTTAGATCTGTCAACAAAAAAGTAAAAATGTTATGGACGTCAGAATTTGGTGACCCCCATCAACTCATATATTTTCATGAAATGGCGCTTTGTTCAGCAATAGTGGTTAAAAATAATACGACTGACATAAATATGGTATCACCATAATTGTAATGACACATCATGCAAAATTGCCATGTCATTTTTAATGTAAATACCATAACATTAAAACTGTCTAATCCAAACATTATATGTCGCCCAAGAGGGTGGCAACTAAAATTGGAACTCGTTACACAAAGAATAAGCTCTCATATACCTATCTTGATGAAAAATAAAATTTAAAGTTATGGATCTCAAAATACAGTCACAAAAATGTTCTTTTTTTAAAAAAAAAAGTGGGTATTTTGTGCAAAAAGAAAATACATGAAGCATGTATATTTATCTGTTGTTTGTGTAATCACACAGACCCACAGAATAAAATTAATAAGTTATTTATACTCACTTCAGCTCTCAATGCATGAGGATCCTACATGCAGCACTCGGATTCCAGTAAATGTCCAACATAGAAAAGCAGAAGATCCATGAGTCATGTCATGAGCAAAAGTATAACAATCGGAGGCCCAGGGGAGGTGAGCGAACATAAAAATCAATGTTACTCACCTCTCTTGGGCACCGGAGCGACTCCCTGCTGTCTTCGGGCCTCTTTAGGGATGTCACAGATGTCACTTGGGTCAGGCCGGCGTAACCCACGTCTGTGATGTCTTTGAAGAGGGCCAAACAGAGCAGAGAGTCGCGTCGGAGATCAGGAGAGGTGAGTGACACTGGTTTTATGTTTGTCACCTCCATTAGCCCTCCGATCATTATACTAGTATAATAATAGCATATACAAGTATTATAATAGTTAGTGGGTGTATTTGCACCACAGGGGCCACAGCCGGACATTATACTGTGCACAAGGAACACTATGAGACATTATACTGTGTGAATGGGCCACTATATGACATTATATTGTGTGGAGGGGCTGCTTTGGGACATTATACTGTGTGGAGGGACAGCTATGGGGCATTACACTATGTGACATTATACTGTGTGGAGGGGCTGCTATGGGATATTATACTGTGTGGAGGGCCACTATGTGCATTATACTGTGTGGAGGGGCTGCTATGGGACATTATACTTTGTGGAGGGGACACTATTCGACATTCTACTGTGAGGAGGGGCTGCTATGGGACATTATAGTGTGTGTAAATGGGGGGTTATACCGTGTGGGGGCCAGGAAAGGGGGCACTATGCTGTGTGGGGGTGGGGCCTAAGTCAAAAGTTTGCTATGGGGCCCAGTCTTTGCTAGTTACGCTCCTGCTTAGTGGTTACCATGGAACCACATTAGTTAAAGTAATAGCAGTGTCAAGACACTACTCAGCCCATGCTTACAGCACAGGGGATGGTTTGTCCACCCCATGGGTCAGTGAGAACATTGACATCACAGTCTCTAGCAGCACTGAACCTCAGCTTGCTTCCTGCTTGACTCCTTGATGTTGAGATCAGGGCTCTGTATGGGCTATATCATCACTTCCAGAACTTCTGTACAGAGTTTTATAAGTCAGGCAATGCTCCATGGGAAATAGATATGCAAACTAGTGGCACTAGAGAGGCAGTTTCCTGGCCTATATACAATTCATTCCCCCCAGACCCTCATCACAGGAACTCTCACCTCTACCAACCATGCAAGGAATATGCAGTTCAAGTCTGGATTCATCCTGACCCATGCACGATCTTCTGTCTCGGAGTACAGGGCACTATGGGGCACTTCTCCCTTTGTCAAGGACTTGCCATAGACCTATCCTTGTGCACTTTTTTGTGTGGCACACTGTACTCTTGTAGAGGAGCTCAGATGCCTAAAATCACAAACTGACCATTCAGAAAAAGAAAAATGTACCAAATCCAGTGACCATGTTTATGTTTTGCAAGAGTTCCCATGTAATATCACAAAAGTAATCTTAATTCGTCCTTTTATCTTTTTTTAATATTAACCCTTTCCAAATTTATTGCAGATTTGCTCTTCAGTTTGTACTGAAAAATATGTGATGAGTGAGATTTTTTTGTTTCATGAATTGCCCTGTTGTTGTTGTATTTTCCTGTTCTTTTGCACGTATACACCTTTAGTACTTGTTACTCACTGCCGGCTCCTACATTGGTTGGTGATCATATCTATATCTACATTTTCTAATTGTTCTGGACCCCTTTGGTCTTATGACCTTGAAGTTCTACCCACTGACCTCTCCTGCGTGTCGCTCATGTTAGATGTATTACTGAACAGATTAACCAGAATCTCGTCAAAACTGGACGGCAGCCAGTAGCCCTGAGCTTGATCTGTTTAATCCTGATACCCACGTGGCTTCTATCCTTGTTCTTACTGCCAATATTTCTGTGATTCTGCAGTCCTTATGTATGTGGTAGGAGGAAAGGCTATAAGGGCACCTACCTAGGAAACAAGTTATAGTTATGTTATACTTCAAAGCAATGAGATTGTGTAAAACATACTTTTATTTTGGGGTAAAACTATTATAGATTTCAATGGGCTGCTCCGGAATTAGAAACACATGGCTGTTTATCCCAAAAACAGCATCACACTTGTCCATGTGTTGTGTTTGGGATTGCAGCTCGGGTCCATTGAAGTGAATATCACACACAACCTTTGGACAGGGGTTGCACTGTTTTTTGTTTTTTTTTGGAAGGAAGCAGCCATGTTTTCCTCATCCTGGACAAAATCTTTAAAGGGGTTGTGCTGTTATAAACAGTTATCCCCTTCCCTTCTGCTCATGTTCGGGTCAATGGCCTGCTTTCCAGCCCTTTTCCCATTACTTATGGTACTAGACAAGGTTGCCCACTCTTGCCCCTTATTTTTATCCTGACCCTGGAGCCTCTCCGCCACATCAGAGTTCATCCTGATATATCTGGCATGGCCCACGCGTCACACCTTTATAAGGTGGCAGCTTACACTGGTGATCTGCTTTTTTTTCCTCTCCTTTCCCCATGTATCTCTTCCCTGTCTAATTACTGCCTTACACGAAGACTCCAGACTCTCCAACTTTAAGATCAACTTTTCTAAATCCGAGGCTCTTAATGTAACACTTGCGGATCCCCTGGTCTCGTCCCTGAGTCGGACCTTCCCCTTGCGTTGGTCACCTCGGGCCTTAAAGTACCTAGGCATCCTCCTTACCCCTGACCCACGGGATCTTTACCAGCTAAATTTTCCTCTCATGCTAGCCTCAATTCGTGCTGACTGCTCCAGATGGACCAAGGGCACATTCACATGGTTTGGTAGATGCACCATCTTTAAAATGAACATACTACCTCGTCTTCTTTATCTCATGCAGGCTCTTCCCATCCATCTTCCTTCCTCCTTCTTCAGGGCTCATTCAGACAGCCTTTATCTGGTCCGATAAGCTGGCAAGGGTTAGCAAAACCCTCCTTTACCGCCTGAAATGTGCCAGTGGATTATCCCTCCCAGACCTGAAATCGTATTATTTCATTGCTCATCTCGCCCGAGTAGTTGACTGGTGCAGACATGGGTCCTTCAAACCTTGGGTATATATTGAACAAGTGTTTTCTTCGATCCCATTGCAATTGGTCCCGACTTGAAATCTCTTTGCTGTCGTCTCTTCGCTCCCATCCCACCATAGGCCCCATGCTTTGAATCTGCTTACAGTGCCCGATCCGCGAACATTTACTCCCTTTGGATTCTTTATGTTATCCAATTCTGGGCAATTCTCAGTTCCCTACTGGGATATCAGACAGGGTGTTTCGTAACTGGCGATGCTATGGTTTGTTTCGGGTCTCCTATCTTTGGGATGATTCGGGTTGGCGTTTGACTCCTGGGGCATCGCATTCTAATGCTCTTCCTCCCATTGATCGCTGGAGTGAGATGCAGCTCCGCCATTTTGTTTCCTCTCTCCCGGCTCCCGCGAATTTTAAGATTTTTACAATATTCTAATTTTCTTAGATTTTGGTTTTCATTACCTAGAATCCATAATCAACATTTACAGAAATAAAACACTTGAAAATAGAAAACTCTGTGTGTAAAGAATCTAAAAAATATAGGAGGTCACTTTTTTAATTTAATTACTGAAAGAAATGTTTCAAAGATATTCTAATTTATTGAGATGCACCTGTATGCTCCATTCCTCTATTCATGCATCACCTATAAAATTTGACACACTGAATAAGTTTTGTTAAAAGCTGGATATTATACTTTATGAAAATCCCCCTAAGGCCTCCTTGTGAATGGAGCCACAGTGCGCTTGTGTGACTGCAGCTCCATGCACTTCTATGGGGCTGCGGACGCTGCTGGAGATTACAGTCTCGGCAGCCCCATAGAAGTGAATAGAACATCAGTCATACAAGCGCACTGTGGCTCCATTCACAAGGAGGTGTTATTGGGAGTTTCAGTCCTTCTGATCACTGGGGGACCCAGACCTGTGAATAGTGACCTGTTAAGTGTCCATAACAGCACAACCCCTTTAAGCCAGTTCCTTTCTGCTGTACTGTCAACTAGAGTCTATAGTTTATGTTCACACAGAGCAGATTTGTTGCAGAAATTTCTACAACTTCCCCATTTATCTAAATGGAGTTTGCTGAAATCCATTTGTTTACTTCCAAAACATCCTCAGAAATTTTTTGTTTTGTGATTAACCCATGTGTTGCCACATTAAGTGGGCTGTGTTACTTTTTTGTTCTTGGATAATAATAATAATAGTAATATACAGATGTAGCAGAGTAACCCAAACTTCTGCAGTTGGTTAAACTTCTGCAGCATGACGTCTTTCACATTTTTCAATGACTTTACATTGTTTGCTGTTGCCTTCTGTGATAAGATATCATTATACAGCAGTTTATCCAGTTGCAGAAGTTGGGGTTATGTCTACCACACGTACGTGGAGGCCAGTCCTCTAGAGAAGAATGCTAATTGTAGTCAGTTCTCCTGGTAAATGATGGGGACTTTAGGCTTGCTTTATGGGACATGCTGTCTCTAGACAGAATTGTTAAGGTAATGCCAATATACAATATGTTTTACTCCCTGCAGCTTATTGTATATTTTATTTTTGCACTCCTCTAGATTTTATTAAAATTTACTTATTCTAGAATACTGCTGCTGTAAAGTCTTGAGGACATTAAAGTCTTTCTAGATAACCATGCTGTACCGATTACATTCTGATTTTCCGTACAAACCTACTTGATCTGGCATTTGGTGACGGAGAGCACTTATCGTGTATAGTATGTATGTACTGTATGTATGTACTGACTACTGACACAGAATATTGTGTGTGGCAGACATGACTGTCTTAGGTTTGCAGGTTATATAGCCTTGGCTCCTGTTCTTAGCTTGAGGACCAGTGTGTAATCTGTATGCTGTCTCACAATAACTTTTTTTTACATATACAACATATGTAGAGAACTTAGAAATCACAGAGCATTCTGGGATCAAAGTATCCTACCGATAGGTCATCAACATCAGATTGTGGGGGTTCTACGCTAACTTCAGTGGGGTGAAGCTGTGGTACCCTGCACCACTGCTACTAAGTCCAGGTAGAAGGACCAATGTAACTATAGAGTCCACGGCCCCCTCAAACCTGACAGCCACAATCTGATATTGATGGTCTATCTTAAAGAAAGGTCACTAATGATCTGTTCCCAGAACACCTCTTTGGTATTATGCCATGGTCCTGAACTCTCCAACCCAAAAGCAGCTTGCTGGGACTGATTCTGTCAGTGAGGTAGGGGTTCTGCCCCCCAGTCACTAAGCTGTTGACTACTTCTCACCAGTCTCTAGAGATTATCTTTATAATACATGCTCCAGTTTTTATTCTACCTCCTTCCACTGCACACATGTGTCATTCTTATGGCCGCCAGTTCTACCACATGTCTATAGCGGGTCTTTAAGCCCCTGCAGCTTCTTTCCCGGCACCATCCCTCAGCTATCTTACAATTTACATAAATTGTATCCTCCCCATACCTTGTCCTGGTTCCTTAGTATGCCAGTCCCTATATTATGCTTTACCTTGCCATTTGCTGTTGATTCCACTCTCAGGAATGTATGTTTCCATGAATTGTATGCGTACTATATGTGTGCAAAAGGGACAGTATATCATTACAAGTGGTTCTAGTTCTGTAGACTTTGTAGAGATGAGACAGCTGTATTGCAGGTACTTTTAGTCATACCTGCCTTAAGCCTCTGCGCAATACATATATGTACTGAATGGGTGTGTAGGTGTTGCCCGCAGCAGTATTATAACTATGCCTAGAGCACTGTGTCACAGCGAGGACGTTCTTGTGAGAGTGAACAGTAAGTTACTTTTCTCCTTTGCAGCAAAATTTAAAGACAAGGCTGAAATCATGAACAACATGGCCAAGGCCAAGGTAGACACAGAGGGGAAAAAAGGCATGAAAACCAAAGGTGAGACCAGTAGGCTGTTCATCTTCCTGACACTGGACCGATCAGGGTAATATGGTCAGTATGGGCATGCTTATAGAGACACCCCAGATCTTTAAAGCAGCAGTATTAGACACTTACATCTTCAGTCCTAGAAGACGTGCTGTGTAAGTGTTGGGTCTATCTAGTGGTCTGGGCTAGCACTTTGCTTTCTGGTGTCTTTGCAGCGTCTCAGTGATTGATGGATTGTCTCTTGGTTGGATCTTTCCACCTCCATTGATTTATTAATCTGAGAAATAATGCATTAATATTGGTTCTCTATTAAAGCTATAGATAAGGTTGCACAATCAAATGTCTGCCTAGATGGATATGCGAGAGATATTCTCCTAAATCTGTAGTGCACGATATAAGGTCTCTTCTGGGAACTCCTCTGAAGTTGGATATATTCAGCATGGTTTGTTTGGCTTGGGTCTTATTATAGGATAAAGAGGATTTACTGAAACCAGTGAATGAGGAGGCTTTATTGCTTACTATAAGTGGCCTAAATACACATACTGATACTAAAGAGCTCTTGTATATGAAGATTTTGCCAGGATTTGCAAAAGAACTATAAAAAATTATAGCCTGCCCGTCTTGAAGGTTTAATGACAACAATATGAAAGAATATATAAGCTGGATAATTTCTAATATTTCTGGTTCAATAATGTGCTATGAGAGTTGAACTACAAGAAAATAGCTGCTCACAGGTCATTTCTTTTTCTGTCCCACAATCCCTCATTTACCCTGCTTGGCTTGCATCATACAACCATGTATAACCATGTGAGGAAGATGATACAGATTAGTGATTATCTATATAGCTTTCCATCATCATGACA
This sequence comes from Leptodactylus fallax, assembly GCA_947044405.1. Classification (NCBI taxonomy): domain Eukaryota; kingdom Metazoa; phylum Chordata; class Amphibia; order Anura; family Leptodactylidae; genus Leptodactylus; species Leptodactylus fallax. The sequence goes on along the minus strand of CAMRHE010000081.1, from coordinate 1,947,635 downwards.
GAGGCAACCTGTGCAACAGGGCAAGATGTGCATGGCTTCATGCTAGATGTACACCGTAGAAGACTTAGATAACTCACTAAGGACAGTTATATTAATACGTAGCTTTAGCAAATAGTAAATGCAATATCACAGCACGGCATGGTGATTTATCATTTTCTACTTTTCTGCAGATGAGAAGGATGACGGAGCTGACGTCCCCAACACAGTGAATGTACAGGTGACTCCCCCCACTGGGTCTGAGCCCTCCAAGGATGGAGAGGATGAAGGAGACAAGGATGACACTCAGGTAGATGCATGCCTATGATCACATTATCCTGCACATTTCATACACACACAGACAATGACATGTACAGTATGTACAATAGCAGCTCTTTTGTAGTATCAATGCATGGCTAGCAGTTTAGTACATTGCTTGTCCTCACTGAACAACCTCTATCTACAGTACTTTGAAGACCATTTGGTACACAAAAGCTGAGATGGCAGCCATATTTGCAGTCCATAGGAATGCATTTAGTTGTAGATATGAATAACATATTAATAAGAAAGATTTGAGAGGTTATTGCAAGCAATATCAGCTTCTGTGTAGCCCTAAACAAAATAATTAATACTAGGAACACCCCAGTGGCGTAACTAGGAATAGCTGGGCCCCAAGGCGAACATTTGACATGGGGGCCCCCCCCGAACCGCCGCCCCCGACCCCTCCCCCCGGACCGCCCCCTCCAGTACAGTAGTGTGAAGATAACATAACTGTGTAATGTGCAGTTCCTCTGTTACTCCTACTAGAAATTTATTAGTAAATTGACAGATTGGTGTTAGAATTTCCCCTTGTCAAAGTTGAGTGTCCCTACAAAGTTTGACACTGTCAGCACTGATCAGATAGTGTCAGGTTGTGTAGGGACATGCCCCCAACTGATAACTCCCAGATGTCAATTTTTTTGTAAATTTCTAGGAGGAATAAAAGAGCAACAACACAGAACATAGTTCTAAGATAATATGATACAGAATTATTATATTATGGGAAATACAAGTATTTACTAAAACAGATGTGTCTTCTTTAACCCCTTCCCAACATCCGCCGTAATAGTACGGCAGATGTCGGGTATTTAAATATGGCAGCCACTTAGGAGCTGAGCACAAATACACTTTTTCTCCAATTCTCCCAATTCAGAATTTTTTTCCAGCTTCCCAGTAAATTGTACAGAATAATAAATGGTACCATTATGAAGAACAATTTGTCCTGCAAACATTAAACCCTCATATGGCTCTGTGAACGGAAAAATGATAAAGTTATGGGGTTTGGAAGGCGGAGAGTCAAAAACAAAATCAAAAAATGCCTTAGGCAGGAAGGCGTTAATGGAGCAGCCCAGGTAAATTGATACACTGTATGTATCAATGTGTGTGCATAGCCTTAAAGAGGACCTTTCATGTCCTCATGAAAGTGCGGGTTTATATACTGCTAGAAAGCTGACGGTGCGCTGAATTCTGTGCCGTCAGCTTTCCTGGTATGTGCCCCGGTGGTGGAGATATCGGTGCTGTTAGTTTCGGCACCGATATCTCCCTACTGTCAGAAGGGCGTTCCTCATAGTTCAGTGTCATGGTCTATGGACAAGTACTGTCGGGGGGGGGGGGGGTGATCCTCACAGCCCAGCGATGACGCTGAGCTATTAGGAACACTTTTCTGACAGTGGGGAGATATTAGTGCCGAAACTAACAGCACCGATATCTCCACCACCGGGGCACATATCGGGAAAGACTTTTTAGCGGTATATAAAACCCCACTTTCATGAGGACATGAAAGGTCCTCTTTAAGGGGTACTCACACTCTGCACAAGGCATCATATTCATTTCAATGCCACATTCTCATGTTCTACAGACATATTCCACATTTCTGCCAGAAGGGAGGAAATAGGCAGGGTAAATACCCCAAGACACTCTATACTGAGCATAGTGTAAGTGGAGCCTAACAAAATACATGTATACCTTACATTACTCAGAAGATTGTGGCGGACCAGGCTGTCCTCAAAGGAAAATGAAGATCTACCTTAGTAACAGGGAATCACACAGCATAAGACAAAAGAAGATTTGTACAGACTGCCGGCCTTCATAGCTAAACTGTAAATTATCTTTACAGTTCTTTTTTGTGGACTGGGCCCCAAAACTGGAGTGCACTTTAAAGGTGAGATGTAATAAGATAGATAGGTGCGATACTCTACTCACCTACACATTTAGCAACGCTACTAAGAACTCTCATATTCCCTTACAGGAGGGAACTTACTTTATCTTCAGCGGGTAATGTGTGTCCGTGTAACATTGAGTACTTTATGTGACAAATCCATTATTTACTAGCTGCATTCTACTAAACATAACAGGCTTCAGATTTAGTTATATTTCAATGGCAATCTTTATGATCTTCAGTATATAGCAAAACTTCTGACTAAGAAGTAAATATAAGAAGCACTCCCTGGCCATTTTACTATAGATGGGTACCCATTAGCTTACCAGAGGCAGCCATTGCTAGCAGGGCAGTCATCACAAGGACAACAAGAGGCAGTATGGAGAGGAGGGCTGATATGGTACGTTGCTTACATGCAGGGCACCAAGGTGTGCCCCTATATCACACTGTTGGCACTTATTAGAGGTCCCATTAAAATGAGGAATGGTCAATTTATTCATACATTTCCAGGAAGAATTACAAAGGAGCTCCACAATGTAGTGTTCTAAGTCCTGCATGTACACCTGTATGGAGTTTGTATGTTCTGCCGGAATTTAGATTGTGGGCCTTACTGGGGACAGCAAGTAATGACTATATCTGTAAAGCGCTGTGGAATATGTTGGCACTATATAAGTAAAATAAATAAATCTGCACAGTTAGTTGTGTTAGCCTAGATTCACACAGCCAAGTTTCATCTGTGAAACTCAGTCCATGTGTGAGCCAGATTTACAGGCCTGAACAGTGTGCAGGGAGAGGGACTCCTAGCATTATAGTTATCTATGCTGCTAGGAATCCCTGCCTCCCAGCGACATACTGTGCTGTACTGTCATCACTATGGGACACTATGTCACTGGGAGGCAGGGACTCTGAGCATCATAGGTAACTAAAGTGCCAGCAGCCTGTGTACCAGCAAAGTGTTCGGGCTGGTAAATATGGCTCACACACGGACCGAGTTTCACAGATGAAACTTGGTCATGTGAATCTAGGCCAACTGAGACTACACTTGGCCATTGTTCACTTGCATATTAGGAAGAAATTGGTCAATGATGATTTTTTTTTACTCATTTATAAAATGCAAAATAACTTCTCCTTGTGGACATCTACTATAGTAGAAATAACTTAATATGTCAAAAATACAAGTGAGAAGATGATTTTGTCAAAGTCTATAATCATGGACCATCACTGACCTCCAGAACTAAAGGAGTCTATACTGTAAACCCCTTTGGCACCGCTGACAACACTGTCACTGATCTGTATGCACCTTTCTTAGACTATTGTAACAGAAATCTCTTAGCAGTGCCAAAGGGGTTCAAGCATTCTATAGTGCTATATAGATTGTTTTACTAGATTATATTTTACAATTCCTAAAGCGTGCTATGCCCTTGATTCCACAGAAAGGAGCAGCAGATGCAGGTGATGGAGGAGGTGGATCTGGCAGCAGTGGAGACGATAGTGATGATGAAGATGACAGTGATGATGACGATAGTGATGATGACGAGGATGAGGAAGAAGAAGAGGAGCCAGATGAACCTCTATCTTTGGAGTGGCCTGACACTAAGAGGAAGCAAATAACATACCTGTTTCTTCTTCCCATTGTATTTCCTTTGTGGTTGACAGTGCCAGATGTAAGGAGTCCAGTAAGTGACAATGGAAAGATAAGTAAAGGGGTTGTCTAACATAAGAAATGAAGGTCTGTTTTGTTCAGAAACAGTGATCCCCTTGTACATAGGGCGTGCCTGGTATTGGTGCTCAGTCCCATACAAATTATTTAGAGCCCATTTGAATTGAATGAAGATGAATTATTGATAAATCCTCACATGTAGCACAGTAGACTCTGTTCACATTAGTCTCAAAGCCTTAAGCAAACCCTAAACATAACGCTAGGTTCATACTAGCATTGTATCCCCGTTGTTCGAGTCTGTCAGGGGAGCCGAACAACAGAGTGGCGGACCGGTAAACCAGCAGTTACACATTGAGCCCGCGCGGGCCCCATTAAGTATAATGTGGCTGAGGCTGAGGACCTCCAACGGAAATTTTGGCCCAGATGTGAACATAACCTTAGGTTAGGTTCACCACTAAAAAAGCTGTTACCCACAGACCCAATAGATTATATTAAGGTCCAGCAGATGTCCGTTGGGTTTCCACCGATTTTATACTGAAACCGGCAGAGAGAAAAGTCCTCTGTGCAGGACTTTTCTCCGACAATTTTAGGTGGAATCTACGTCGTGAATCTAGCTTTAGATGTATGTTGGCCAAAATCCAAATCTGACAGGTTCTGGAGACCATGTAATGTGTATATAGGATCCTCCAGACCTAAATTAATCTGGCACTGCATTGTGATTGTCAGAAAGCTTTATAAAGCGAGCACACAGAATTAATATAATTTCTTAACTCTATTTCAGAAATCAAGAAAGTTTTTTGTCCTGACATTCCTGGGCTCAATAATGTGGATTGCTATATTTTCATACCTCATGGTATGGTGGGCACATCAGGTGAGGATGTGGAACGGCACGCAATGTTATGATGATATGGGCGTTCTGTCAAATGCCAATCCAGACTGTACTATATTGAGGTTTAAGGTACTTCTAATCTGCTGCTAATAGATGAGAACTTTCCCATAAGGATGAGCAGCCTGACAGTAAATCACTATTATGCTGAGACACCATGTTGCGGAAACAAAGTGTTTTTTATTGCAGATTTTACTGAGATTTTTTGAGCCACAGGCAGGAATGGCTTGAAAAGGAATGGAAAATATAAAGGACGTTCTTAGACGTTTCCCTTCTGATAAATCCACTCCTGACTTTGGCTAAAAAAACCACAGCAAAATCTGCAACAAAAAATTGTTGCGTTTCCGCCCCAGGTGGTGTGGGCATGAGAGAGGTAGCAATGGATCTGGGAGGGACTATTCAAGGACCAGAGAATAGGCCTCACAGAACTGATCTTTATCATGGGCACCTCTCATGTAGCCCTATGTAGGCCTTTAGATAGGACCTGTCCTGAATTAAGCCTCCAGGCTAACAGCCCCCCCATACACGGACCTGTGATAATACATAGGCGTGTAAATGGGGCATAAGAAAAGAATGGGTCAGTGTGCTAGCTATTAAAAACATGGCTAGCATACTGATAAAGCACACGTCGTGTACATGGAGCCTTATTGCTTTGTGAGTAGCAATGCACATTAAATAGCTGTATACTTCAATGGATATGAAGAGGCTGTATACTTCAATGGATATGGAGAGGCTGTATACTTCAATGCATACGGAGTGGCTGTATACATCAACGCATACGGAGTGGCTGTATACTTCAATGCATACGGAGTAGCTGTATACTTCAATGCGTATGGAGAGGCTGTATACTTCAATGCATATGGAGAGGCTGTATACTTCAATGCATACGGAGTAGCTGTATACTTCAATGCATACGGAGTAGCTGTATACTTCAACGCATACGGAGTAGCTGTATACTTCAACGCATACGGAGTAGCTGTATACTTCAATGCATACGGAGTGGCTGTATACATCAACGCATACGGAGTGGCTGTATACTTCAATGCATACGGAGTAGCTGTATACTTCAACGCATACGGAGTGGCTGTATACTTCAATGCATATGGAGTAGCTGTATACTTCAACGCATACTGAGTGGCTGTATACTTCAATGCGTATGGAGAGGCTGTATACTTCAATGCATAAAGTAGTGGAAAGGTAGTTGAAATAAAACTATGTGATAGTAAATGTAAAACTTGGCTATGAGAGCTCTGAGCTCTTATACACACGTGGACAAAATTGTTGGTACCCCTCGTTTAATGAAAGAAAAACCCACAATGGTCACAGAAATAACTTGAATCTGACAAAACTGGAATTTGCCAAACTGCATGTTGACAAGCCACAAAGCTTCTGGGAGAATATCCAATGGACAGATGACACAGAAATTGAAATTTTTGGCAAGGCACATCAGCTCTATGTTCACAGACGGAAAAATGAAGAACACTGTCCCTACTGTGAAACATGGAGGAGGCTCTGTTATGTTCTGGGGCTGCTTTGCTGCATCTGACACAGGGTGTCTTGAATCTGTGCAGGGTACAATGAAATCTCAAGACTATCAAGGGATTCTAGAGAGAAATTTGCTGCCCAGTGTCAGAAAGCTTGGTCTCAGTCGCAGGTCATGGGTCTTGCAACAGGATAATGACCCAAACACACAGCTAAAAACACCCAAGAATGACTAAGAGGAAAATATTGGACTATTCTGAAGTGGCCTTCTATGAGCCCTGACCTAAATCCTATTGAGCATCTTTGGAAGGAGCTGAAACATGCCGTCTGGAAAAGACACCCTTCAAACCCGAGACAACTGGAGCAGTCTGCTCATGAGGAGTGGCCAAAATACCTGCTGAGAGGTGCAGAAGTCTCATTGACAGTTACAGGAATCGTTTGATTGCAGGGATTGCCTCAAAAGGTTGTGCAACAAAATATTAGGTTAAGGGAACCATCATTTCTGTCCAGGTCTGTTTCATGAGTTTTCTTTTTTAAAAAATTCTGTGGAAGCATGGTTGAAAAGCAATGTCTGACTCATTTGTTCATTTTCATAGAATTTTTATATATTATTACTTTTGTCAGATTCAAGTTATTTCTGTGACCATTGTGGGTTTCTCTTTCATTAAACGAGGGGTATCAACAATTTTGTCCATGTGTGTATACCTTATCCTGGAGTGATATTACAGTTTCTTTATGCATCCTCATTTATCAGAGATTGGTCTAAAATAAAGACATGTTTTAGTTCTTAGACCAGATGAATATAACACCAGACTGCCTGCAGCCATATCTGCCAGCGCTTCTGCTATTCTACAGTATATCACCCACTAGGCCACTATAACAAGCAGCAAAGGTTTTCCCTTGGACAGACGTTGGCTTACACAGTAGTGACCTGCAGGTGGCACTAGACAGACACTTGTCTTCCTTCAGGAGGAGTAGTGTGATATAGACTTATACGCAGCAGACGGCTTCAGGTGCTTTTACACACATTTACAGTGATTTATAAGATAATACAGTAGTGATACTCGGTAGTGGAGACTCCACTTTCAGAAAAAATCCAAAATAGCAGAAAATGACAATATTTACGACCAGGGTGGTGGTAATGGATGGTTCCTAGGATGACAAGCGTGCAAGTGTGGTGTTAATCTATGTGTATTGTATATCTTGTATAAGCACATCTTGCTCAACGTGAACCTTAGGGCTTGATTTTCCAGTAGGTATAACTGATTCCCAAACTTTCTGAAAGCAGGACCCACTTTTGGGACTCCCTCTAGTGTACAATATGTATTCTGCTTGTAGTTCCTCTATATTCGTCTTGTGCTTCTCACACTGCTGTGTACTGCACACCTTCACACCAGTGCTAGTGGCTTCTGTTACTGCCCCCCACAGAATAATGCCCCTCATAACCCCAAAAAGCATTATGCCCCCTTAATTCTCCACACATAGTATAAAGCCTTATTGTGCTCCCCACCACAGGATACTGCCCCCTTATGGCCCCATACACAGTATAATGGCCCCTTCAGCGCCCCCTCATACAATATTATGTTAAGGGAGTGAGTGGTGATTGGATTCATTACTTCTCTGCTCCGAGGTCTAATGCAACATCAGCACTCGACATCCAGGGGCAGAGTGGTGAGTAAAGAATCCTTACTCACCGCTCACTTCCTGTGGTGCCCGTAATCTCAATGATCAGCCCCGTCAGTACTGATAGAAATGCTTTTTACGCTTCTAAACTGCCAGACCAGGCAGACCAGACCAGCGGGGAAGGGACAGTGCACCTTACTGTGAACAGTGAATGGCTTGTGACCTCCTGGAAGTCTCTACATGACCCCCCAGAGGGGCATGACCCACAGTTTGACAACCAGTGAAGTAAAAGATGCCTAGATCAGTCTATTAATCTTTGTCCTATAATAATAACTTGCTGAAGACTACTGCTGCACTAACACATCTGAGCTGAAGTATAAACTGTGTGTTATTTCTACCAGGTGGGAGAAACCATTGGCATTTCAGAGGAGATAATGGGCCTTACCATTCTGGCTGCTGGCACCTCTATACCAGATCTCATCACCAGTGTGATTGTGGCAAGGAAGGGACTGGGAGACATGGCTGTGTCTAGCTCTGTAGGAAGTAACATCTTTGACATCACTGTAGGGTGAGTATCTATTAATACTATACATGCCTTATGTTATACAGCCCATTAGAAAAAAGCTGATCACTTGCAGCCATGGTAGTGAAAAGTATAGTATAATATGGTGCCCATTTAATCGAAGGGCCATTCACATGGCTGACGGTTATATCTTGCAGAGAGGGAACGCCCTGTACATCATCCATGTGCTCTATTAGGGACTTAGTAGGATAAGGAGTGGTCTTAGTAGGATAACCCCTTTAAGAACTCCTGGATATGGCCATATAAAAGCCTCTTGGCTTACGCACATGTAATTCATGTCATTGTTTTGCCCAGTTGCCTCCACAGACCATGAACTAGCCCAGGATGACCATTGCTGTCAGTCACTCTAAAGGATTGTAGGGCATCTCTATATAGTACCCAGAGATGGAGAAGGAAGCTGATAGCGCTGTTTTATTTGTAGTGGCCAGACCTGGTACTGCAGATCAGCTCCCATTTACCTGAATGAGAGCGAAGCCTCAGTGACTCAGTTCCACCACTACACAGGGAACCGTGCTATCTGCTTTTTGCTCCATTGATCAGCAATGATACAAAAAGTATATTTGTATTATACGAACAATAACATGTCTCCTTAATATTGGTCTGCAACTGGACAACCCCTTTAACGTCATGTAAACCTGACAATTTTGGCAGGGCACCCTGACTCTCCCTGACAGCAGATGTGAAATGGGAGAAGGTTCAAGCAGTGGGATTTCAACATAGCTATACAATCAGGAGAAATAAGACATGACCAGTGTTGTCTAGCACTGGCTTACCCTACTCTCCACATACACATTTGCATAGGCTGAGCATGCATGTGTATAGGGGATCTAGAGGAATAGCTTCTGGCTGAACGAGTGTTACGCAGGCAGCAATCTAATGTGTATGACTACTCGTAGGGTCTTACAGATTGTTGGCATTGTTCATTTACAGGTTGCCGGTCCCCTGGTTCCTGTTCTCAGTATTTAACGGTTTCAGTCCGGTGGCGGTAAGCAGCAATGGATTGTTTTGCGCAATTGTCCTCCTCTTCCTGATGCTTCTCTTTGTCATATTCTCCATTGCCGCCTGCAAGTGGAAGATGAACAAGTTTCTAGGATTCACCATGTTCACGTTGTACTTTGTGTTTGTGATCGTCAGTGTCATGCTGGAGGACAGGATCATTGTGTGCCCCATATCTATATAAGACACCCCAATAATAGCGCACCCACTGAACCGACCTCATCCAGTGTTCACATATGTGGCGCACACAGTCATAGAGCAAACCTCATGAGAAATATATTTTCTTATTCCTATTTTTATATATATACATATTGCTACTATGTTTAGTCCCGTCTAGACTATGACTTGTGCCCTCAGCCTAGAGGTCCCTAACCCTTCCTTGTACATGGACTATACACGCACACTTCACTATGTTGCCACTATTAGACGTCTGCCAAGCAATATGTGAACCTTGAATAAGCCTGCAGTTTATATTTCTATACATATTAAGTAAACTGAAATAAAACTTAATTCCCGATGTTTACTGCGTCTGCGTTATTTACAGCAAGTACAGGGCTCACTTTGTGGTACCTATGGCGCAAACTATATGATGCCATGTGATCTATATGGGTATATATTGCTAGGTGACATCTATGGTGCAGGATATTTCTACAAAATATCCACAAGTCAGATCTGCACATTTACCTCTACAGATGTTCCTGTAGAAAAAAAATATTTAAAAAATGGTTTTAAAATCTATGCTTAAAGATTTTGCTACAGACCCATGGGAAATCCACAGCAAAATACAGAGTAGCCAATGGACAAAAATCTGTACCGAATCCACAAACTATATGATGTTTTAATATCTACATGGATCAGATCCTTCTCTGAATATTTATGTAGCATTTTAATGAGCGTTGGTAAAATGTCTTTCACTTGCCTTTAGTGTATTTTCTGATTTTACCTGCACGTACATTTTTTCACAGTTCTGTCCTGTGCGGATTCACCCTTAGTGGGGAGATCTATCGCAGGAAAATAACAAAAATTTAACCAGGAACACATTTGCCCATAGAAACAGATTTAGGCTAAAGCCCCACATTGCGGAAAGCAGTGTTTTTGGCTGCTGCGGATACGCAGCAGAATAAACAATGCAGTTTACAGTACCAGAAAAGTGAATGAGATTTTGGTTAATCCACACATTGTGGAAAACAAACAGCTGCGGCAAAGAATGTGCACAAATAGCGTGTTAATTTTAGCTGCGGAATCACGAGCGGTTTCATCAAAACAATAGCTTCTGATGGTAGCTGGACCAGCTGAAGGGTGGAGTGTCTAGGGGCTGGGAAATCCCTTTAAGGCTAAGGTTTCCTCTGCGGACTTTCTGCTTCAGTTTTACCAATAGGGAAACCACCGGCGTTTCTGTAGGTATAATTGACATTATGGGTGTGCACTGCATATTTTTACACAATGTGTGGATGGGATTGGCTAGAATGTTTACACCTTGTGGGGGCCCCGGCCTAAAAGTCTAATCCATTAGTAGTCAGTAGCCAGTGAACCAGTAGTGTTGTTACAAGTCAAGTTTAAAGGGGATGTCCATGATTTTGATACTCATGTATCAGATTGGTAGGGGTCTAATACCTGGTATCCCCAGCAATGAGCTGATAGAAGGAGCCATGGTGGAGGAACGTATCAAGTCCTGCACTCCAGAAATCTAGAGTCATGTAAAACTTTTCACATTTTTGGACATACTGTTGAAAAGTTGGTGTGATAAAGTGACAATAAGACACAAAATCTCCAGTTTTAAAAGACATTTAATTAAATAAAAGATAAAAGCAACACAACAAAAGGTCACATGGTAACAGCCATTAAAAGATCTTCCATGTCAGCAGTAAACCAGCTTCATATATACCGTATCTTTCAGTACACAAGTGGTTTCTGGCAGTGCCTGTAAACCAGAAGGGATGTATAGACTCTTTACAGTATTGTATGCACAGCACATGGGGCCTGGGCAGTAACAGTGCTACAGTACATGGGACAGGACAGTCCCCTCCTGGTCTATGAACTGCCTTCTACAATGCTGCACTCTCAACCAATAACCGAAATGTCTGACCAATGTAAACAAGCCTCTTACCATAAAAATAAAGGGGGATTTCTAGAATAAACTCATCTCAGTATATTATTTCTGGAAATATTACAAATCTACAGAATGTACAGCTCCTGACAGTACCTATAGACAGAGGAATGAGATGAAGACGAGAGAAGAGTTAACCCTTTGTAGAGCCATGTATTTCATCGAAGCTGAGAATGGCGAGTCTTCCAGTATGGAAATCACATGTTCAGTACAGTTACCTGTGTATTAATCCCTTACACAGGGAAGGGAGCCTTTTTACAACACAGACTGTGTTTCAGAACTAAGCATTATATACTGTTAATACAAAACAGTATTTATAGTGCAAAGCAAACGCCTTATAATAATCTATAGCATTAATAATATTGGGAATGTAACAGCATTAAATAGGCACTGTTGTTTCAATAAACTTTGCATAAATCAATAGTACATGTGAATATAAGAAACTCTGTAATATATCTTATTAGAGAAAAATGCTTCTTTCTCTACTTTTTCTACATTTTAAAGCCACTGCTAAATCTGTCTTGAGAGAGGAGACAATAGAAAATCAGGTTACATGCTGCCTATAGAAGTCTATGAAGAGGGTTGGGCAGGAGGAGGACACAGCTGCTATACTGCTCAGTACTTCTATATAATGTCCCCCATGCTGCTGCTCTTTTTGTGTGTGACATACAGGTATAGGAGCAGGATCTCCTCTTCTTTGTACAATCTACGCGAGACATCATAGTAACTAGTCTCTCTACCTACTAGCTCAGGGACATAGATTGGACATAGAGCCTGCAGAAGGGAAAACTGCCAGAAAATGCAGAATACAAGTCATATAATGGGCAGAAATAGTGCTACTTCTCATGTACATAGACATGACAGCTTATTCTATAGTGTCACCTGAAACCACGGGTATGCTTTAAGTGCATTAGGATTAATTCATATCAGCAATAATTTCATCTGCGTGTGTAAACAAAAAGCCACCTGAGGGTTCTGGGAGTAGGTAGGTACAAGACCGGGTAACAGTGGAGCCCTGACTGCCTTCACTGGTCATATCCACTCACTGCTACATACTGAGATAACCGTGATATGTAAGTAGCAGTGTACTCTAGGCCTACTGGACTAATGTGTAATAGAGGGTGGGGGTAGGGGGTTGGGAGCCTCTGTGATGGCATCAGATTCATTCGGTGCGATGCTGTCATCCAGAGAAGAGAGCCATGGGGGTCCCAGTCTGCCCAAACATGGCATATGGACAGGGCTTAACCAGCCCAGGTATGGTAACCGCATTATATGCTTGTTTGTCAGTTTTACCACTAAGATCTGCTTGATACATTTCTTAACCTGAACCAGCCGTACGTACCATAATAAGGAAGCATCCCAAACATATAACGTTACCATAACACATGTGGCATGTTGCACTATACTCAGCTCCAGTGGGGTCACTGAACCACCATCATAGCTAAGCTTACAGTGTCATTCACATGGTTACAGGATTAGTGTATTTATTGCTGCTCCAATGCAGAAATCCTCCTCCAGATCTGGTAAACCAGCTGAAGATGGCGACGCCTTAATGTGCATTATCCTGACCTTGTTTTCCCCACTGCAAAAATAACACAGCACCCAGGACTTCTAATAAATTAAGAGATGAGAGCTAAAGACAAGATGGTGCCCACACTATGAGGCACAGTCACATATTGCCCAGAAAACATGTTCATCGCTCAGTACTCTCAGCATATCATAGAAAATGGAATGGTAAGGACTTACTAGGCATTTCTACCTACTGTACACAAAGATTTTATGTAACATTAAATATAAATATTCTGTGTAAACTACAACACTCGGAATGATGGAAATCTCCCGCCCTCTCCATAACGCAGAGACCTGAACTTCCAGCTCTGGATAGGCGAGGTAATGTAGACAGCAGACCTTGCCTGCCTCTCGTCATCCACTTCACACACAGTCCTCGTGCTAGCATGAAAGTCTTCCATATTGCTTGATCTCCTAGAACACATGTGGACGTGCTGAGATCTGGCTCCGGCATCCATAGGGTGATAGCAGATCAGAAGGCCCTCAGAGGAACGGCTGCCCAAATGTCTTCCTGCATTCTGTGACACCTGTACTTGGGGGACGGTCACACATCTGGGTGCACTTCACCTGCTCAGGGGTGAGGCGATCATAAGCCGCTTTGTATTCCCGATCAAACACATCTGTTTAAAAGTGGTAAAAGTAAATTATTAATACGAGAAAACTGGTATATAAAGTATATCTATGGGTGCCCTGATGTGCCCAAACAAAAGGAAAAACAATGATATAGCGTAAACATTGCGTTGTTACGTGACATGCTGGCATCTACAAAGAGGGAGCCGCCTCACTACATCTCCCATGATTCCCTCTCCAGACTCTTCTCCGCCCACTATATTTATACTGTCCCTTTGTATGCTGTCCAGGCTGTCCCATCTTGGAGTCTTCTACTGCCCCATGTACTTGTGTGTAAGGCTGCTTTCACACAAACAATACTAGTATATTTACGTCATTTCTTTCTTTTGTGTAGGCGGGAAAAACATGATTTTTTTTTTTTCCAATGAATCTGTGAAAAATTAATGAAATGCGGCAGCACGTGGATGACATCTGTGTTTTATTTTCACGGCTCCATAGACCTGAATGGCTGAGATAAGTAGTGAGAAACAGTACAAGCAACAATTTTCCTCTCACTCATGAAAATGGACGTGTGAATGCCTGTATTTGCTAAAATGTGCTGTCGGACTCGGATAGAGAGACATCTCTCAGAAGCACCACAGTGATTGTTGAAACTGCAACAGATAAGGACACAAGAAATGGAGAGTGATAGACATGTCCGTCTCACTATACGTCCTCATATAAAGTGTCAGAGGACTACATTGGTGAGAGTCTGTTTTACATTTCTGGCCATCTTGAACACAAGATCAGATAATACACATTTAGGTGGGATACCCCTTTAAGCCTGTAAGGAGCATAATGAAAATACTGTATCGGCACACGGTCTCTGAGCCCTTACCTATATCAATGTTCTCTCTCCCCAGAGCTACGAGAGACAGGAACAGAATTTCTCTGTACAAACTCCTACAAGATAGCAACAAATAAAGGGTTAATCAGTATAACCACATATAGAAAATATATTTTATATACATAAATGGGCTTTTTCACATTAAAATAGGATAAAAAAAAAAAACATCAAAATGATCATTTTAAATTTACAAAACTGCCATATAGGTCTCAAAAATTCTCCATGATGTAACAATGCTGGACCACCTCTACAAAGTGTCATTCCTCTGTTATTCCTCCTGGAAATATATGAAACATTAGCATTTCCATTGACAATACTGAGTGGTGTAAGGGTATAATCCAGATGTCCATTTATTTACATCTTTCCAGGAGGGATAACCCAGGAACATAGCGCTCCAGAAGTATTTACTCCTTGTACATTTGGTGCTCATCCTGATAGAAGGTAATACAATGCATTAGTGGGTGCTGTACCTCTGTCGCGGATTCATTGGACTATGCTGCAGAGACTCCAGTATCTGGCTCATAGGACCGTACACATTGTTGCTCTTAATACTTCTCACCAGATCTTGGAGAAACTCCTGATTTAGAGTCTCCTCCTGTTTATGCTGGGCTAGGGCCAGCGGATGCTCCTGGGCTGCAAAAAGCAGAGGTATATAGTTATAACACATGCCACCAAGGTTTATGGTCTTGCTGAGCCGTGCACCCAAAGCCTCTTTGTAAGATAAAATCCAGGGACAAATGTAAATTTCTAGGCTAAAAAATGAAATAAAGCAGCAGAAGATCTAATAATCCCCAATAAACACACAATACAATCCTAGCAAGCCTGTTCTAGGAGAAAACTATAAACTATCTATGTGTCATACAGGCCCAGGAGACAGTAATATAGCTCTCCCTCCACTGGAAACAAAGAGGACCCTTATTTAGGTGTTGTCTCATAAAGATGTATTAGACCATATGGACCTCACTGGGTGGGCAATGGGAGCTAGGTATGAGTGGCCCCCGCTCTGGTAGACGTGACACAGCAATCCACAGCTATTCAACCCTACACAACAGAAGAAGAAAAGGATAGAAAACAGCAAAACCTCTACAATGGACCACCCTCTTATCCAGACCAGACTTTAGCTCCACCATATATTATCCATTCAGGTCATCTTTTTGAGACGACCCTCCCCCCCATCCCATTTTACTGTATAGAAGAATGGCTACTGATGATACTAGAAAACTAAACTGTGTCTGCTATAAACATAAACTGGCAAAAAGATGCCATAAAATCTATCCCCATCCCGACTCCAATAATGTAAGTGAATGGACCAAGTGTGGTCATCCTCACATGAAGAAACATAGCTACGTCATTTTCGGATCCCTGCTGCATGATAACAGGTCGGAGCAATGGCCTCATATACATGATGCAAAGAAGCCTTTGAGGTTTCCAGTGCAGTCCGGACAACGGGAGCAGCTATCTGACTGGTTGCTATTGACAACGTTTACTCTTTTTTTTTTTTGTTTGATTCAGATACGCTGTGGATTTTCCATTCGGAATTGTGGGCAGAATATTACAGCATCAGTCATGGGATAAGGTTTTATCAAATCTAATCCACATCACCCTTTTGTAAAAAAAAAAAAAAAAAAAAAAAACACATGAGGAAGTGAACCTGTGGTGCGTATTTTAGAGAGGACCTTTCACCACCTCCACCATCTCTTTGCATCCTTTAATAGGTGCGGATCCACTGATTCCGGCTCCCACCATCTCTGAGCTATCGATGCTTTTGTTTTCCGCATTCAATATGCTGATTAAGCTCTCTACTGTCAGGTGGGCGGTCCTGGGGTGGAGCAGACAGTCAGAGACTGCCCACCTGACAGTAGAGAACCTAATCAGCATATTGGGTAGGGAAACTAACAGAAATAATTGCTCAGGATTGGTGGGGGCTAGAGAAAAAAAATTCTGCTGGGATCAGTGGTGCAGTAGCTTTTGAAGGATGTAAAGTGTTGGAGATGGACGAGGTGAAAGGTCCTCTGTAATCCTCAGCAGGTTGGGTCTTTCTGTGGATTTTTCCTATGGATTTCAAGGTTTTCCACGCATAGGGTGAAATCCGCTGTAAATTAATGACAAAATCTACACGTAAAATATACAGATATTAAGGAAGATTTTTCTTTCTTTGCATATCGATGTACCAGTAATGTCCTTAACAACAAACACTCACAAAAAGCAGACACATAAACACAACACTACAGACGTCCAGGCCTTATATATGACACAGTGCAGGCTTTCAGGATCACCGCCATCAATAATGAATAGATCCCGAAAACCTGCGGGGTGGAAATGGGAGGCTGACAACAGTGACTTATAGCAGGTAGAGCTCTACACCCCTGCAGACAGCAGTCTAATTGAAAGAAACTTTAGATTTTTGTTACGTAGTTTCAAGTGGAGCGCCATCTCTGTACAAAGAGCGACAGCAGATATATAATATAGATGGTCGATGTTACATCTTTATTTTTTATCTTACTGCATCATTGATTATTTAGTTAGTTTTACCCAGAGCTCCTTGTGATGATACATTAACATCTATAGTTTTACTGTCCATTCTTCTGATCCACCGGAGGACCAGAATAATGGAAAAGTGGACAAAAACGGATTCGTTCTATGACAGGCACAAATGACGCCTGAGGGGCCCATTGACTATAATTTTAACTGAAATTGGTGGAACAAAAAGTTTGGCTTGTAGCACTTTTTTATCTGGCAATTCCAGATATCTCTGCGCTGGAGACTCAGACACAGGTGTGAACGTAGCCTTATCTTTGTTGACACTTGGAAACCAGCGATATGTAGGTTAGTAACTGCTGCAAACATCTAATTTCTAATCTAAATATTAAATAAATACACAATTCTTGATATATCTTTATAATCTTTAAATAAGAAACAGAAACACACAAGGGATCCATCAACAGCAGCTTGCCGGTCATTTCCTGGCTGCTACGCTAGACTCATATCTACACTTCAGAAAGGAAAAACATTTACAGTAAATAAAATATCCTCAAAAATTCTGAAGATATATTACACAAAGGTGACATGTCCTGACTATATAGCCAAGGATAACCAAAAGGTGGAGTTCCACTTTAAAACTACCGCACCATTTGTCAGAAATATGGTATTAGGAGGTGCCATGTGCATGGAGTATTGGCTCATCTTGGGACGAACAATTAACACTTCATTGTCCAGAAACAGAAAAGCCATGCAAAACCAGACATAGTTCACCAAACAACCCATCTAACACCTGGGACTCACTCTCATAAACTACAGTGCAGTTCTGACCTGTAGATAAGACAAGATTAGAAGTCATTACAATCTGAAGCCAGAATTTAAGAGGTTTTACACTGTTTAGATATTGATGGTTATGCTTAGTATAAGTCATCAATATCACATTAGTCGGGGGGTCCCACACCTGGCACCCCCACCGTTCAGCCATTCCAGTATCAGAACTATACAATATAGAGCTGGAAGTAAAAGGCTCTTCTTAGCACAAGAAAATCAGCAATAAAACCTACTTAAAGTATTCCACAGGATGTACAGCGGCTGCCGGGGGTCCTGGTGTAGCTTCAGATTGTCCCATAAGACTTGAATAAGGACATGTTTGCTGTCTTCAGACATTGAGTTCCTAGGAATCTGCAAGAAAGTCAAATTAAAGGAAAGCCTTAATAAACCAATGTAGTTCTAGGTTCCTAACATAGTGCAAGCTGAATTATTTTGGTCAGTGCTTGGCCCCTCAATGTAATAAAAATCACTTGGTTTTGCTTATTTTTAATTGCATCTATATTATTATAAGCGATTACGCAGCAGTCAATCTGAATAGATAGCGCTGCAGTGTAAAGCATGAGGGAGGGACACAGCACATTAGCTCTTATGGAGCTAAAGAGCAACCAAATAGACAACACTTCGGCTCCATACACACGAACATGTGCATGGTCAGTGTGCTAGCCATGTTTTTCAGGGCTAGTACACTGACCCATTATTTTCTATGGCCCCATACACGGGCCTGTGTATGGGGCTGCGAGCCTGGGGAAAAACTCAGGACAGGTCCTATTCCTGTACATTTTGCAGATCCGGCTCACTGAAGGAAGTGAATGGGGCCGTGGAGGCATTGGCAGCACACACTGATATCATGCACTTGCCACCTGTGCCCTTTTACCAAAGACTAGGTATATGCATACATTCCTGCGCATGTAGTCTTAAAGGGATTATCAAGTTTTTAGCATTAATGGCAGTACCAAAACCCACCACAACCTACAAATCATAAGGCAAGTAAGTAGCGTGGCTCCCGGCATGTAAACATTACTGGTAGCCATCTTCCCCGAACATCTGATCTGCAGGGGTCTCAGCTGTTGGAGCCTCACAGATCTAATACTGATGGACTACGCTAAGAATACAACAGGCAAGCAGCATCCATGGGGTTGATGCTTACATAAATCAGTTCTGAAGTAGAATTCCTCTTAAATTAGAGCCTCTCCCCTTCCTTGGTTGACCTAGCTGGACAGGTGTGTTATTTCAACAAACTAACAATTTAAGGGTCTGTTCACATTTTGCTATTTGTTTTCAGTCTGATCTATATATGAGTATTCCCCATATATACCTCCAATGGAGCCTTACAATGAACAATGTCTTCCATTGTAGACACTGCATACAATTTTTACTTTGTCCCTCTATATAACAAAGTGTGGTAGACTACGCTTTCTTGTATGCTGATGCATAGTGACCTTACATATGTCAAATCAT
The DNA here is from genome assembly GCA_947044405.1 of Leptodactylus fallax. Classification (NCBI taxonomy): domain Eukaryota; kingdom Metazoa; phylum Chordata; class Amphibia; order Anura; family Leptodactylidae; genus Leptodactylus; species Leptodactylus fallax. Next base: position 1,928,333 of record CAMRHE010000081.1, on the reverse strand, counting down.
ATGCTGACATAAGCTGGTTGTCATGGGGGCCTAGGAATATGAGATGTAAAGCAAAAACAAAATGTGTATAGACCCAGAGAGTGGACATTCAGATGCAGGTCTCTGCTCACCTTGGAATGTCTGTTGCAATGCTCTGAAGATAAGATTAATCCCGGCAGATTACTAGGAAGGTCCAGTCTCCTAAAATACCACACCAAGTTCCAGAATACAATAGGGTGATGGTCCACAAAACCCGGAACAGTAATAGCTGGGTCACCCTCATTCTCCAGCAGGCTTTCCAGTTCCTTCAACACTACAAGGGGGCTGAGGTAAGGGACCGTGATTGGCGCAGGGTGTGACATCCTCCAGTCCAGAGAGTCCTGGGGTCCATGGTGAGAGGGTAGAGGTGTTAGTTACAGAAGATACTAACTAAATGCAGCATGACAAGAAGTATGCAGGGTGGTAGAAGTACAGGCATCCCCATCCTCATGTTATATCACACATTAGAACTACTTCCATTCACTAGGTTAGTAAAATTCTTAGTGAACTACTGTATGAAGGTTTTATTTTACGGACATGTTTTCAACAAAGCAAAAATTCCTTCAATGTGGCAACAACTGGAGCTGACAGGATCCCAATGTAACACGTGATATTTACCAGTGACTGACATTTCTGTGGAAGTCCACAAGGACGTAAGCCAGCCATACAGCGTAGATAGCTGTCAGCTACAGAACCTTTCAGACTCTTCCATGAAACTGCACACTCTGCTCAGCCAAGCGGTGCAAGTGTGCTAAACTGGAAGAGGGGAGAAAGTCGCATCCGTACAGTGTACAAATATGGTACTGTAGCTATCAGTGCAAGGATGAGCCGCTCCTCTGAACACCGGGGGAGGTCAGCTTTATGTTATTTTCTGGTACACGCAGTCACGATATGTGCACTGAATACTCCATGAATGCCTGATAACTTCTTGCTCTGCTTTTCCCACGATCCCCATAGACTTTAATGCTTTCTGTTGACATATATGGAGAATGCAGTGGCTAGGATCTAGTAACTGGGCAGACCCTGGGTCTGCACACCTGTCAGGCATTTATGACATATCATCTGGATATGGCATAAATGTTTCAAGGACACCAGTCAGTTTGGGACCAATAAACTGCAAGCATGTGGTTATGCAGCTGGAGTCTGGGGTCTCAAACCTTTGTAACTTACCACCATCCATTGCTGATATCAGAAGACAGCCATATTAGCCATTGCTAGGGGTCTGCTTAGCAGAGTCTGCTACAGGACTGCACACTGCATAGACAAGCCTTGCTTCACTGTGCATGTGTTTGATGTGATGTGTAGATCATGCACAGTACAGTGAAGGGTACTGATCTCAGCTTTACTGTGCAATACCATGCATGTGCCAGAGTCCTGGAGTGGACTCAAGTGAGAGAACCCCGGGTAATTTCCAACTTGGGTTTACTCTGATATCGGTGACTGCCGGTGGCGAGTTTCAAAGGTTTGAGACTGTAAACCCGATAGCTATATAATAGCAGTTTATTGGTCACAATCCAACCGACAGGTTCTCTGGGTACATCCAACCCTAGCAGAGGTTTTTTATGGAGATTGTTCATCAGGCAAAACAGTGCTATGGCCAAAAAAACATAAAACACCTAAAAATCTTGTGTATGTGTCCTGTCCTAGTTAACTATATACACTTTAGTAACACTGATACAAGAGAGAATATTAAGGGGCTGTCTAAGTTTACAATATATCACCTATTTAATATGCCTGGGCCCCCCACCGATCATGAGAATGGAGGTCTTGTTTTCTTACAATGAATGGAGTTCCAGGTTCCGCAGGTGAATTGCCACTCTGATCTTCACTATTGAGACTGTCGGAAGTAGCCTATTTCTGTACTCATCTATCTCCTTCAGGCCTAATAGAGATGACTAGAGCGGCAATGTTGCTGGGACCCCTATTCTTGTGGTCTGTGTAATCCCAGCGATCTCCAAAATGTCAGGCATATTATGGATAAGTGTTAACTTGGTGCAACCCCTTTATTTAGTTCTCTTTATTTAGTTATCCATCACTGAAGAGACTACAGAAGGGGCATGTACTGTTCACAGAGCCACAGTGTACACATCTTCTATATTTTCTACATATAGGCTGTGTTTCAATACACACCTAAATGTTCTTTCATAGTCAACTGAAATGTGTTAGAACAATGAGTGCAAGACATTGTTATCATGGCATGTTAATGAAGAATTACAGGGTCACATACAGTGGATGTCTGAAAGTTAGTAGGCAGGCTGCCAGTCGAAACATGGCTCAGATTGCACGATGGCTTCTCATCCAAGGGGCTGAACGTACTGATGCTTCTCACTACAGGGAGACTTGGAGAGGATGATTCGCTGCTATTGTTCTTCCTCCTTCCTGTCGGGATCTGTATAATCCTTACATTAGTCTCCTCTGATTTAGTTTTGCTGTTAAAATAAAAAACACAGAAAAGGCAAATTTACATGTAGTAATAAATAGAATGAATAAATTAATAATTATTACCCAGCGCTGGTAGATATAAGTACCAGACAGGGTACAAATTCTGCCAAACGTGAACAATACCAAGCAGCACTGATAAGAAGGCAGCAGGGTGTGGTGACTGCTAAAAATGCTACAGTCCCTAGTCCATAAAATATTACACTACCCTACACTAAAGTGCCAGCCCATAACAACGCTAGATATATGGGGAATTTGCAAGCGATCAATACATGACTAATAAATGCTTGAGTCTGTTACTTCTGACTGATCAGAAACACTATGGGGCAGACTGTTCACTTTTAACGGGGTCTGTGGTACTCCTTAAAGTACAATACCACTTTATTTACTCAGATGTCTTCAGATCCTTGTACTTGAGTCCCCCATTCACTTCAATAGGACTGCAGGTTCCAGTGACATATCAGGAAGTGAACCTTCCATATAAATTGCTGTCCCAAGCAAAGTACCAACCTTGGATTAAGAGAAAATGTAGGAGTAATAATTTCAGACTTGGGTCTCTGAGATGAACCAGAAGGACTCGGCATGCATTCTGCAGATGGGCTGGCTTTCAGGAAGTATCTAATAGGGAGTGAGAAAGGTGAGGGTTTTCACTCTGGCTAATACAACAGACCTATAGTTCAGATCACTACTAGATATGTTCTAGTTGTCTTACAAGTTCTCGTCCATCATACTATTTTTCCAGGAACCTTACCTGCCAGGGCGGCGCAGATCTCGGATTTCAATATTCAGGAATGGTAGGAAGGGGCTGCCACAGAAGGGACATGTTGTGTTGAGATTTGAGTCATCTGCCATCCAGCCTGCCATAATCTCTTCATCATGAACAAGACAATCGCAGGTCAGACACCGCGAGCAGCTGGAGATTAGGACCTTAAAAAAAATTGGATCAGATTCTTTTAAAATTGCCATGTGTAGTGTATGGATCCTGTACAGCAGCACAGAGCCTTAATAGCCTCTAGTTTTCTTCTGTGACATGTTGACCAACCTGGTGATCAAGAGATAGTTGCAGGCAGTGGAAGATTTCTCCAACTAAGACCACTGCTGGGAAAATGTGGTATTACAGGCTTATACGGTTATATGGACCTGCTTAGTTCTCTATAGGGTCCTGAGTAGAACTGATCTATGCTATCTATAATTGGATAACCCATTAACCTCCGTGTACCACTGACGAAAACAAAGTCCATCTTCCATTTAACACGGTGTACAGTAATTTACTGATCACTATTTCTAATGATATTGCCCACTGTGTAGCTTGGTCTTTTGCACAGGACATAAGATGGTAAATTAAAATATTTCTCTGCAATGTCTAAAATACATTCAAACAGGACGGAATAATAATAATAATAATAATAATAATAATAATAATAATAACAACAACAACAACAGGGCACACCTCCATGGCATAGTTCTGGAAGACGCTGGTACTGCTGGAATTGCAGGAGGAATGAGACTCGGGTTTGTAGTTTATTGTGATTCTCGAGGGGGAGCCTGTGTTCAAGAGAAGACATTAGTTAATATAATTTTTACAGGCAATTCTGCCTTGCTACTGCAATGGCGGTAATCCCTCCCTAACAAGGCACAAAGCTATTTTCATGGGCTGCTCTGGAAAGAATTTCTATACAAAGACCTGGCTGTGGGGGGTGTGAATGAGCATGAGCGTCCACCACCACCAGCTCAATGAGTTAGAGAGTGCTGAAATCCTAACCAATATCACAATTAGACAAGCTACTCAGCTATCATTTGGAAATACACATTGCTATACACTTTGAACACCAGGTGGCACCATGCTATAATGTTTACTTTAACAGCATTAAAATGGCAAACATATGACATGGTGGAGAACCCCTTTAATGCTTACTACTGTTGTAGAGCTGCTTTGAGGTGCCTTCTTGGGAAGTGTTGCTCTCCAGGCTGGTCCTACTCATCCCAACAGAGCTGTTGGCAGTGGTGAGGTCATTGTCACGTGAGGATGTGATGCCTTCAAAGTCATCTTCATTGAGAGAACCCGATTCTGCATCTCCTGTCCCACTTGAACACAGGCTCATACGGTCAGAGTTCTGATCCTGTGTAATATTCAGCACATAATACGGTTAGAATTTCACTGTAAATATCCAACATAAATGGTAGTTTTGAAGTGGTATTTCTACTTAGATATGCTCCTTATCTACGGATATTCAACCTCTATCAAGAATGGGAATCCAATAACCTACTAACATAAGTATAAGGGTCACGTGACTGGCCGACAAGCCAGGGGGCTGCATAGGTCACTCTCAATACACTAGGGCTAGATAAACGTGTCCGATCTCCTTTCTGATTTCCTGTACTCATATAAATATGACCCCTGCCCTCTGCTGGGCCCAGAGAGAGGAGAACAGAGAAACATGAATGCTAATAAAACATATGGATGGGACGCAGCTTGCAGTTGTGAGGAGTGGGGGGCGGAGGGTTGGTGGTCCAAGCTGAGTTTTTGTACCAGGTCCTGTAAGTTACGCCCCTACCCTGACCTCAGTCTTGTGGCCACCGAGAGTAGAGAGGTCTCTCTCATTTGCCTCTATGGGAGTTCTGAGAATAGCAGAGCAGGCAGCCATAACTATCCTGGGAATAGCCACAGAAGAGAATTGAGATAACTGCGGGGCCCCGAGATGGAAGCTGTGTCTAATGGACATTTATGGCATTTACAACATTAATAAATCAAAAGTTATTGTGATATTGTTTGGTAGTTAAATGGTTATTTCAACCAAAAACACCTATCCACTGGACATTTTACAGCTAACACTTTGTAAAGAATAATCCTTTGCGACTTCTTTACTTACAGAGATAATGGTAATTTATATTCAGCTGTGGCAGCCATTTTTGCATGCGACAACCACATTGTCTGAATTGTATTTTTACAACGGTATTAAGTGTTATACCCTACAGCCATAAGATGCCCTGTAGGCAGTCCCTTAAATACGGATCTTATATAGTTATGTGATGGGTAATAAATACAGATACCTCCTATTTGCTGACGTCTCTCTCAGGCATTTTACATTGGCAGCAGAAATGATGACATGGCTGCCTTCTTCCCATACCGCTACTTGCTTAGGCAGCAGTGTCCTGGACATCCCTGCTGACAGTCACAGCCTTTCCTATATTCAGGTTAATGAATATATGATATTTGCGGCAGACGGCCAAGCAATTGTGGGAAACATTGCTGCTTCTAACCTTGCCTACTATTAAAGCTGAAGCCCAGATGTAAGGTAGGAAAATGAAAATAGAAAGATCTTGCCCTAAAAATGAATCACAATGCAGCAAAAACACTGTGTGTGAATAATGGTATAAAACACAGTTTATCTAGGGGTGAGAAGACAGTAATAGGAAAATAGACAGCAATATATTTGGATGAAGCAGTTAAATTTATCCTGCAATTTATAAAAAAAAATAAAAAATAAAAAAAATACCTTTGAAACGAATGAAGCACTGCGTTTTTTTTAATATCATGGTACACATATTCCCTTTATACAATTCTAGATATACACTTCTCTCCAGCTGAATCATGAGATTTCACTCTGACCTGATAACAACTAATAGCGTAAAAAGTCAGACTCTCACTTCCTGTATGTGCCACTAGGGGAGGCACCAATTTCTATCACTAACTACTAATGAGCAGACAGTTCTTGTCGCACAGCTATGGTGAAGGAGCTCACTGCTCAGCCTCCCTAACTGTATACTTAAAGCCAGTCTTTTAAATTATGTAGAGGGAAGGATAACTACACTATCCCCAGCAGGTCAAAATAGTATAGTCTCTACTTACAGGAACTGATAGCAGAGCAAAGAGAAAGAGAAATATAAAGGCCAAGATGGTGTCTGAACAGAGGCAGAGGAGAAGCTGGTTTGCAGAGATATGAGTGCAGTATACAGGAAAGAAGCCTGGACAGTGACAAACACTCGAGTGATGACTGCAGGGATGAAAGGCCTTTAAAAAATTTTTTAGATGGCATGCAATGGGGATATGAAATGACACCTACAAAAAAAAGACATTGGTAACCATATAAAAAATTCAAGTCAGTTATTAGTGTAAGGCTAGGTTCACATCTGCGCCGGGTTCTCCATTGTTTGGGTCTGTTGGGGAACCTGAACAACAAAGAGTCGGACCACTATAACAGCGGTTACCCGTGGACCCCGATGGACCCATAGACTATCATGGAGTCTGCGGGAGTCCACTGTTTTCATGCTGAAACTGGCGGAGAGAAAAGGACTCCGTGCAGGTCTTTTCTCTTCACCAATTTCTGGTGGTTTCTGCAGTGGAGACACCAGTGCAGATGTGAATTTAGTCTAAGACTAATGTGAGCAGCAGTAATAGTCAAAAAAACATGAAAATGTCAAGTATATGTTAGTGGTGTATAGTAAATCCAGTCAAAGTGATCTATAGATGTATCATAGAAACACAGGAAGATCACATTAGTGATGTTAGTGTTCTTGGATAGCCTTAAAGAAGCACTCCAGAAAAAAAAAAAAAAAAAAAAAAATTTGCATGCTTGGATATCGCTGCTACAATTTCCAGACTGATGAGCTTTGCCTCCATTTGCAGAAGTTTCATGCCATGAGGGAGGAGAATTATTGGCTGGGGGAATGCTTGCCATGGCATTATGAGGGGATATTTACAGCAAAATGCATAACACACAAACACAATCTAAGGACACGGATAGAGTGTTACCTTTGCTGGTCCAGTGTAGTTTGCGATCTTTGAGTACCATTTTGTGGCCTTCTCAGCAACTCCTTTTCCAGCAGAGAACATGCTGCTCCTCAGCACATCAAGCTTGGGAGTAAGAATTGTTTCAAAGTTAAAAGATGTTGGAGACATCAAAGCAACCGTGGAATCTGAAGGGTGTTCTGTTTTTGGGCTTCCCAGTGAGTAGGCAGGAGAGGACCAAAGCCTTCCACGTTGTCTCTCCTCACGTTTTGCATGGTAAGTTTTGGACTTTGTTAACCTAGGTACCTGTGGGGGTGTGGAGGGAAGACTCGACCGTCTGCAGAGTGGTAAAGCTTTAGAGGTTTTATACTGATCAGAGGCGTTCTTTTGTAGGTCCATGCTTGGAGCCCTACTGGCCAGTGGACTGCTCATGTTATTCATGTACATCTCAATCTCTTCTGCAAGGTCCCTTTTAGCAGACGGCGTTAAGAGGGTTTTGTCCTGCACTTCCTCAGTGTCTTCCTCTTGTTCAGTCTTTGCTGCAAGCATTGACAGAGGGTCTAGTCCTACTTTCACATCTGTCTTCTCCACAACCTTGGCTGGGAACCCTGACATAGATGAGCTTGTGCTCATTTTTCTCTCTCTGAGTTTGACCTTTTGGCCACTGGTCTTTTGTGGCTTACTTTCTACAGTGTCATTGTCAAGATCTTCAAGGTCAAAAATCACTGGCGAGTCAATCTTGTCTGGGTACCCCTCTTCCCCAACTGGAGACTCATCGTCACTCCACTCCTTGGTCACACTCACAATTTCCTTTCTTGGAGACGCTCTTTTGATGTCTAAGGTCTTTGGCCGAGGAATACTTTTTTGGAGTGCTCCACTGAGTATCTTTGCATCAGCTCCCAGTTTATGAAGCATTTTGCCAGCTTTTTCATCCTGGTCATTGCCACCTATCAGTAACCCTGCAATATTTTCGTGCTTGTACTGTCCATTGTTAGTTCCCCAGTCTAAATGATTTTTCAGACCTGGTTCCATGGCACTCTTGTGCCTCTTCCGTAAACTCCAGCTTTGATATATTTCACTTTCCCTGGCATCTTCAAAGAAGGTAGCAAATAGTACTCCGGCTGCATTTCCTGTCATTGGTTAAAAAACCAAAAAAAAATTAGTTTTTTGGAAATGTATCCTGTAACTGACTGAAGAGGTTAACCAGAATTTTTTTTTTTTTTTTTTCAAATCGACTCAGAATGGGTTAAAAATTCATAAGAAGCAATGCTCACGTCACCAATTCCCCACTGCTTCTGTCCCGCTACTTACTTGCTGGTTTCTAACTTCTGGTCTCATGAATGCATATAGAAAATGCCCTCTCAGCCAATGACAGTCTGCAATGGTGCCCCGTCTCGACTAGGGAATGTCTGAGTGGGCACTTCTTCTGTGCCTTGATGGGACCATAAAGTAGAAACCAGCAGGGAACCCAGTAAGCGTCTGGACAGGAGTAGTCAGGGACTGGTGGGATAAATATTGCTTCTTTAATGTTTTTTTTAACAAATTTTAAATTCTTTCAAAAAAATAATGTACTGCTGGACAGCCCTTTTAATCCTGATCTTTATATGAGTAGCAAGTTTTATCTATACCCTTGTACACGCCTGGTCTTGACCTATACAAAACATTTTAGTTTAGTACCTAGATATTATTGATGAAGCCATGAAATAATATGTATGAAGGTGAAGGCTAGAAACAGTATGTATCCACTAACACTGGATAAAGTCAGAGGATGTCATTATGTAGTACTGCTAATTTATGTTTTGTGTGGGGTTCCTGATCAAAGAGAAAAAAAAATGAGTCACATAGGGTTTTGGACTTTTTTTGCCAATATAATTTGTTTCCCCCATGGAAAGTCCAGCAGCTGATTCCTCTCCAGAGGATAACTCATAGCAGTTATCAACTATATTAGGCACACAATAAAAGTTAGAAGATTGGATTAGGGCTTCAGCATTAAGGTCCGACAAACGGGTGTGTAACTCACAAAGGAAGCAATCTACTGGGGACATTGCATTAAATGAAGAGACTGTAAAATCAGATGATCTTTAAACGTGACAGTCCATAAGTAAATAATATTATACATATGTCCACTAGATGGCACACCTATATCAACTGATAGAAAGCACTGTACTTAGATTGGCATTATTATTTCTCTGTATGACAGGAGGGTACATGTGGCAGGAATATAAAGTAGTGAAATCAGTTGTGAAGGAGATTATATATACTGTGCATTAGTGGACTGAGAAGCCTCCTGGAAATAGATATAACCAAGAAATACCTGAGAAGAATTGTTAACAACCTGACAGAAGAAATAACTCAAAGATAAGATTTATTGCTTTATTTTATGGTGGAAATATTCCATTGAAAATAAAGACCAGAGTTAATCTGGGACCTATCAAGTCCTGCTGAGGCCAAAGGGATTTTACTACAAATTGTAATTTTTTTCAGTTTACATTTTCCTTTTTATAGCCGAGACCAAAGTTAGAAGACAGAAAATGGTAGTAAAACACAGTATATTGAACTGATGGTCTTTGTACACAATAGGATATTGTAGTGGCTACTTGCCTGCTCCAACTGTTCCGGCCATGTTGTCTGGTTTGACCTCTTTCCGGACAATAGTGGATGTGGAGTTGGCGGCTTGAGAAACAGGACTAAGTAGCTGGGGAAGGCCATCTCGACTGCCCTTCGAACTCTCAGTCTCTGACACTGAAGAGAAATAGATATCAGATTATTTTATTTCCATTATAAATGTCAATTCTATACCTGGCCATATAAGAAAGAGATTTATCTGCAGATCCAGCTAAATTTGGTGAAATCTGAAGAGTGTCTGATATCTGTAGTGGTCATACACATAAGATTAACAACAAATGCAACTAAACTAAGCTGTATCAGCCAATGATCGGCAGATAATGTGTATGGCCAGATTTAAAGAGCTCCTGAGAGAGCAGCATTTAAATAAAAGATGCACATAATGGGTTAAAAGCCCCAGGCCTATAACTGACTAGACTTTCCTCCTGGAGGGTTGCCTGCATATACTTGCCAAAAGCCGCATTAGGTTCCCTGTACTTAAATACGGGGGGGCTGTACAGGACTTTGCACATCTGCTGTTTTATTTCATTAAGGGTATCCTGTAGATGCCCATATAAACCGAGGTCTCACAGGAATCATGATGCTTAAAGGGGTTTTCCAGGTTTTAGAAATGATGGCCTATCCTTTGGAGCCTTTTGATTTAAAAGATAAAAAAAAAAATCCCTTTAAGACAAATACTGTATGTTGTGTGATAAACTAGGACATATCAGATATATCAGAAGGCAGCTCAGGACACAAAAATATACCTGTATATATGACAAACCAACCTGAACAACATCTCAACTTCATTCATTTAGGGAAAAGTATCGTAGTCTTAAAGGGCCACACCTGTCCAAGTACATGAATGTAATATTGCAGAAACCTGCAAATCCACACACAATCGCTGGACAGGGGTGGTGCAGTTTACTTGTATTTTTAGTCTGGAATACCACTTTAATCCCACTGGGCTTGCCAATTGATTGTACAAGTTATGTGCGAACATACATGAGCTGGAGTCACTCCCTCTAGAGTCTTCCTGTTCCTCTTGTATATCATGCACCGCTCCTCTGCGGACCTCTTCCTTGGATAAAGAGCTGTACCCCAGATCAGACTGGCCACCTAAAGAATCAAGCAGATCGTATTTGTATACATCTATATATATCAGGGGAAAACAAGATAATCTCTACCCTTTACAGACCTGTGCTAGATCTGTCATCTGCAGGGTCTGTGCTGGTAACATCTGTGCTGAACGAAGGCTGGTCTGTGGCATTCATGTCAATGGAGCTGTCCATACTGCCGTGACTAACTGCATCCAGATCGCTGCTATCTGATGAGGGTGTATGGAGGAGAGAAAACACGGATTAAAACCCTTTAGTTATAACTTCTGTGACTGTAATGTTTATCATGGTTAAATCCTGAATAGCACCCAGATTTACCTGACGGAGTAGCATGTTGCACTATAGAGTGCTGCTTTTTCAGGGCTCTCTTAAACTGGGCGACACCATGAAGAACATTCCTGACCTTTATCCACAGGAAATAACCTCCACGATTCCCAGAGGGCCACACACTTTCCAGAACAGCCTGTATAAAGAATGTATTAGTTAGCAACATGCATAACAGCTAGGGTATGGAGTTATTCATGAGAGTGCATGGTAAAGTGCAGGTCTCCCGGATCTTAGAGGGACTAATGAAGGTTTCTCAAAAATGTAGGAAGTTCTTATATAAGTCAACAGCTGGTTCTCAACTTCTATAAAGAAGCTGTCCCTTGACAAACCCCCTCTGCATATGCCCTTATTATGGTAATAATGACTATGGACAATGAAAGGGGTACACTATTTTGACAATACTGTGTGCACAGTTGGTGTATTGTGACATCAGTGTGTTTATTATCTCTACGCTGTGACATCACTGTGAGCATTATTCTATGACATCATTGTGTGCATTACACCTGTATTATAACACTACTATGTTTATTATTCCTGTATTGTGACATAGCTGTTTTTATCCATTTATTGTGACATTAATGTGCTTATTTTCTCTGCACTGTGACATAAGCATTGTCCCTATAGAATGAGTTCACACATGTGAAAATCACTGTGTTTATTATCCCTGTAATGTGACATCACTGTGTTTATAATCCCTGTACTGTGACATCACTGTGTTTATTATCCCTGCATTGTGACATCACTGTGTTTATCCCCCCTGTATTGTGACATCACTGTGTTTATTATCCCTGTATTGTGACATCACTATGTTTATCCCCCCTGTACTGTGACATCACTGTGTTTATCCCTCCTGTATTGTGACATCACTGTGTTTATCCCCCCTGTACTGTGACATCACAGTGTTTATCCCCCCTGTATTGTGACATCACTGTGTTTATCATCCCTGCATTGTGACATCACTGTGTTTATCCCCCTGCATTGTAACATCACTGTGTTTATCCCCCCTGTATTGTGACATCGCTGTGTTTATTATCCCTGTAGAGTGAGATCACTGTGTTAATTATCCGTGTACTGTGACATCAGTGTGCATATTATCCCTGACTGTGACATCACTCAGAAACTGAAAGATGAATAATTTACCTAATACAGGATAATGGGAGATATCAGTGTGCTGCATGACAACAGTGGTAACCACTGAGCCACCATGATGCCTACATACATGTTAAAACTTGACAAAGCTATGTTGGTGCTACAGCAGAGAGAAGTTAAAGAAGGGGTATTCAGGTTTACACTCTCCATCCTACTCACTTTGTTGTAGTATCCATAGGTGATAGCATTGGGCTGCACTCCTGCTTTCTTCATTTCAAATAACACTTTAACTGCAAGAACAGGCTGACCATACTGACCACACAACTGCATGAGGACACGATAGCACACCTAGAGCAGATAAATTTAAAAAATCATTGGTACATTAGTCTTTGCTGCTCTAGTTGGTGTGCTGTAGCTGTTAGCTACTGGGCTCATAGAATGTAAGCTCTTGTGAGCAGGGCCCTCACTCTTATTGATTGATATGTTTATTTCTTTGTCACATTGTAATGTCTCATATTGTCTGTTCATGTGTCCTGTGATTTGTAAAGTGCACAGAATATGTTGGCGCTACATAAATAAAGTTTATCTATTATTAGGCTAAAGGAGGCCAGCAAAATCTACATAAATTACAGATGATCACAGAATTATAGAGCACATACATTTTTGCAAATAAAAAATTGCTCTGTTTTACCTCATCAGGAGAGTCGATTTTCTTGGCCTGCATCTTCCGCAGAATGTCGTATGCAGTACGCAGGGCTCTGACTTTGGAATGACAGACTTTGACATAGGCAGGCAGGCATATAAACCACAGGCCATAGCAGTGCTTTAAAAGACATCTGGACCACATTTGGGGGATAGAGGAATACTGCCTTGCTATTTTATTGGCAGACTTGATCTCCTATATAGAGACACAGCGACATTAGTTGTAGATCAGTCCAGCAATAGGTGACTTTTTAATCAAAGATTAGACATATGCAACAATTTTGTACAAAAATGAGTGATTGCAATCAAATACTTCACCCTCTGTAGTCACAGTGTCACAATAAACATACTAGAAAATTTTCATAACTAGTCATTGCTATAGATTTACACAATTGCCACTTTCAGGGTGTATTTAGAAGCAGTGAATTTTTTTTTTTTTTTTTTTGGTGCGATCACGGCAAAAACAGCATGTCTGATAAAACCATTGATGGCCTTTTTTTTGTTTTTTTTTGTGCAATTTTGTGCTACATTGTGGTAAAAACGTTATTTACCCCCTATTATATAGTCGCCTATTTATAAGTACATTAGGCACATGACTGGTAGCAGAATAACAAACATTGCTGCACAAGTATTGAGATATTTGCATCTGACAACTACTTTTCCATGGAAAAGACTTCCCAGTGACCATACCTGTTTAGTTCTCCTGAACATTGGAGAAGGACTGCAGGGTGCTGTAACTTTAGCGGAAAGTCTATGGGTTTTCAAGAGACCATCTGGAGTGTCAAAAAGGTCCAGTGTAAGAACAGGAAACCCGTTGTAACTGCAGATCAGGAATAAACATAAAAGAGGTCTTCATTATAAGATTTAACCTACTATGAACAGGTATAACCAACCAGCCATATAGAAATCATATACACTTCAATTATCCTAATATGCTTTAAGGTAAAGACACAGAAAAAATGCTGCTAAATGTTAGCAGGGACATTCACCAGCATTTGCCACTGGCAAGTGACTGGAGCAAAAAAACGCTAAATTGGGTAGTTTTTGCCTGCAGCTCACCTACAGGTTTCTTTCCAGTCCCCTTGAGGCTTTCAAATTTTACACTGCAGGTTTATTTATGCAGCATGTGGAAGGGATGCCGCAACTGTACATCACCATAGGATACTCACTGATGAATTCACAATGGCTTACCCACAGCAATTTCACCTGGTATCTCAATGGTCGTATATGTAACCTGTTACCAGGAAAATGCAGTGCAATCTGCAGGCAAGATTATAGAGCAGGAGGAGCTAGAAGATTGATAGATTTGCAGGAAAAAATTCTGCATATTCTGTCATTTATCCATTGAAATCTCTGCTCTCTCTGCTATAAAGTCAAGGAGGAGGTCCTAAGAGTGATTGACAGCCTGCTCTCTATGACTGTGTATACAGAGGTAGCTGACAATCACATGACTTTATAGCAGAGAGATTACAGAATACTCTGCAGTTTCCTGGCGACAGGTTTCCTCTAAAAGCTTTGTTCCATCTCCTATAGTAATGATACAAGTAAAATATGCCATCACTTTCTGACTCACACCGATCCTGAGAATGAAAGGGTTGCCATGCTGGTTTAGTGCTGCATCGCTTTTCATGTACTATGTTGCTCCTGGCCACCAGTCATTGAGGGAACGCATCATGGCCTCGTTCATCTGAATGGAGCGCTGCTTTAGCTTCATACTAGGCCAGGTGGTCAGGATCACCAGTGTGCAAGGAAAAAATAGTGAGAGGGATGCAGAGCTAAATAAGCATAGAAGCCCTTTCATCCCCAGGATGAGTAGGAATCCCAGAGGTGGAACCTACAATTCAGAAAACATAGTTTAGACATAAGAGATCACTTTATGAAACCTTTTGATACAGAACGCAAAGACGTATTTTGTAGATGGGTGCGTTACATGTGCTCACTGCAACGAATGGCAAATTACACCCTGAGAAACTCCTACATCCCAAATGGACATCCTGGATTTTGACCCAGATTTCTAAATCCAAGCATTCTTCTACTGATAACAGATAGCAAACATTCACCACAGACAAAACTGTTCTCTTAAAGTACGTCAATAAGCCTAACACTTGGCCAGGCTTCAGCTACTAATGGGAATGACGTGTTAAAACCAAATCATAGAATATCAAACACAATACATTTGGATGACAGAACCTAAACATTATATAAAACTTTTAAAAGGGTTGTCCGGGAAGTTTTATAGAAGTATGAAATGGTAAGCATTACTGGTTAAATGTCCTGCTGCTCCATCTCTGCACCAATGGTCCCCACCAGTCCTGCAGTAATAACATTGTGTATATCATTCACATGCCACACACACAAGCATCGCCATGTCACAGCTGAAGACAGTCATTGGTGGCAGAGGACACATGATTGATGTACGTGACATCATCATCAATGCAGGACCAGTAGCACTGGAGAGATGAGAGATTTAATGGTAACGTAAGTAAAGCTTTTTTTTTTTTTTAAAAAAGCATATGAAACTTTTGTAAAATCCTATATGGTGTATGAATCTGTATTACATATAGAATAAATACATTTAGAGAACTTAACAGTGTAGTGGACCCTGAAAATTGGGCAGCACAACAGACTGGAAGAAATGATGGTTAGGCAGGTCTGTCATGGGAGGGCCTACCTGTATTTCTTTGGGTGCTCCTCCCCATTTGGTAAATGCGGGATCTCAGGTGGTGTAATAAACACTGTGTGCTCACTTCTGTGGGACTCATCCAGCTCAATGAGACGCATATCCCCAGACTTGTCCACATCCACCTATAGGGAAAAAAAGCATGTGTAAAGTTATGCCAGTGCTGTACTGCATGTCCACTTGCTTATTATGTCAGCTTTACATATGATGTAGTGCATCATTCTATGAATTACTCATCCTCAATGTCATGAGCAAAGGATACAATGTGCCTATGTGGACTGAGAATGAATGAGATCCAGCTAAGCAGTTAAGAACACAACAAAAAAAGTCTAAAATAAGTCATTTTGAAGCATAAAACGACACAAATTTAACAGCACCTAAACTCCCAAAGAGAGTGGATAGAGTATACTTCAATAATCTGTAAAACTTTATTATGACACATGCAATCTTATTACTGAGAAGGTTCAGCTGCACAAGCCCGGTCTATATATGAAGAGGGCCCGTTTCTGAATTTGGTAGGTCTACAAGATGACACTATGACCAGACTACACAGAGATTGTGTGTAGTCTGTTGCCATGGAAACACATAGGTCTTCATATAAATATAACAGTAATTGGATCCTCAGGTCTGACTTTCATACTGAACAGAGGAGCCTAGGACAGAGAATGCTCCATTTCCTTATGTATAGTTACTGTATATGTAGCTCAGACTGTGGCTGGTCCTGACATGTCTCTACTATTATTGCTACTATTTGCATTGCTCATGAAATAACATTTCTGGAGCAACTTCTGTTTGAGCGCTCTGCTGTGCCGTTCCTCTCTAATGTAGATATGAATAGACTGACAGCTGAGCGTAGCCATTCCACTTGTCAAAGTGTGGTATCCCCTACACAGTCAGGACTGACTGTACAGTATTAGATCATGTAGGGACTACCCCAACTAGTAACACCCAGCTGTCAATTTATTCAAGAACTTCTAAGAGGAATAATAGAGTAATGGCAGAATGCACAGTTCTAAAAAAAAAAAACAAATTCAGAATAGGATAAATGCAAGTGTTTAGTAAAACAGACATGTCAGGAGAGGTTACAGGTCCTCTTAAATCAGTCATATGCTATAAGTGTTATATCATTGCTAAGCCCTGCACTATTATAGTTATACTCTAAACTCTATACTTCCAGTGTGCATTACTTTCGTCTCTCTGTGCAGCCCTCAACTCCTCTCATACAGATGGTCCAAGTACTAATGTTAAAAGAGAGGCTCTATTCCCTCTCCCTAGACGGCAGGAAAAAAAAAAAATTGTGGCCGATAGCGCTGGTGGAGGGCATTGTGTTGAATCTCAGAAGACCTCACTATAGCTCTAGGCCGTCCTGATAACAATGCTAATCCTAGCAATATGTCTGGATGTCATTATAATGCCGCCATCAGCCACACATTGCTTGGCATTTTTGATTATACTTATTTCAAGGGTTAAAACAGAGAGGTGACTGAAGACAAAAAAAAATCCAACAAGGTGAGCCTCATTCCCTTCTGATAGTAAACAGTCAGCAGGGTCTGCTGCCAGTAAAGCACAACAGTCTCTGGCAAAAATAAATCTTTTGCCCCGTACAGTATAAGCGATTGGCTTCAGCTAGTCAGGTAGCTCTAACACGGATTGATCTGTTACCCCAGCATTGCCCGGTGGTGCCGAGAACATCCAGTTAACTAGCACATTCTTTTAATCTCCTCAATACCAGGAAGGTCACCGAGGACATTGATCTATATTTCTGGCATATATTTTCTCTTGCTGTAAAAACTTCTTTGATTAAACACAAAGATTCATTATCAACCATAAAGCTTTGTGAGATTCTGACATTGCTGTCCAGTGCGTGCTGGTAATGGGCGGCCAGGCCATAAAAAGGTAGTATATGAGATATACAGTCTGCCTGGATCCTCTCCGACTATTAAGGTAAAAGTAACCCTTTAAGACTTGTGGGTGGTCTCGTACATTGCAATATTCTATTCTGTAACACTAGTACTATGCATTATATAATCTGCATTAATTCCTCTTGGAAGGACAGAAGGTGACCCAGTTTTCAGGGAATCCAACATCATGGATTAATCTTCTTAATACTGCGCTGTCTGAAACAATATACCTCACTCCTACAGCTAACTGGAGTTCAATACATTTACTCTATGTAGCTCAGGGAAATGAAATTGTGTATAATGTTCGCTATGGTTTAACATGAGAAGCCTTCAGTGAATAAAGTATTACTGTACCTATTTAAAGAGGTGCTGCCAGGTCTCCTTACCTGACAACAGAATGGATAGAAGGGGAGGCGCTGAACTTAGGGATGTTTGAAGGGGTTCTCCAGGATTAGAAAAACATGGCAGCTTTTGTCCAGGAGCAGTGTCACACCTGTCCACCCACAACCTTTTGACATATGCGGCATTGTTTTTAGAAGAAAAATCCTGGACAATCCCTTTAAATGCTGCCAGGACTCCGCGTGTCCTTCTTCCCCTGTCCATACTGTACACACTAACAGACTTATTGATAGGAGGGTTGTCACTGATCCGGTGTGTATAACAGGACTGAAAGATGAAAAGACTGGACCGTAACCTGGAGATCAACATCTTCCTATCTATCCTATGATGCTGACAGATAGGCGAACACGAGACCTGGCAGATTCACTATAGCTTTGCTGCTGTCCTCATGAGTTAGAACAGTTTTCTACAACCAGTGGCTACTGGGTCCCTTGAATGTGGCTCCTAGGCAGTTGCTACAGTGCATTATGACAAGATGTGGTTGTAGAAATAGAAGTATGTGGAGTCCGAAGGTGGTTATACACATTAGAATAACGTGGGCTGAACCTGTCCATTTCAGCAGAACCATCTGATGTGTATGGAGATCTCCCACCTTTTCCCTTATGGCAGATGTTAAAGGAAAGTAGGGTGCCGATTATTTTGTTCTAAAGGGAGATAACCTGCTGTCAGAGATGTCTAGCAGCGGCTTACTCCCACTTCTCCCCATACAAGTCAAATGCTTGCTCAGCTGAGCCGAGTATGCACATAAATAATGGAAGAGAGAAGAAATAGCTGTGGAGGAATAAGCACCTAATGTGTACTGCTAGCTTTACTTTTGGCCACTGCAGCTCAGTGAAAGTAAAACTAAACTAGTACTAAGCCACTAGTAAACATCAGGTTACCACTGTAATAATGGAGATCTTGGGAATCTGCTTGACTATAGTGACATATGAAAAGTCACTGTAATGAGCAGAACGTGCCATGAAAGACAATCTTTTATTCCATGAAAAGTCTATGAAATGCAGACATAATTATCATCAGACATCTCGGTGGAGCCTAGGTGCTCAGCTACAGGATGTCAGCTTCTATGTACTCATTAAAATGATCACTAGAAATGAATTACATTGACCTAAATCTGACGAGAGCAAAATCTAAACCACAATTACATGCACATTACATTATAGAAATAAAAGAACGAACCTGTAGCCGGAAAACCTAATGAAAAAGCAGATTCTGAATAAACAAATAAACCACAAGGCTAACTGATAGGAACCCCTTCTCTAAATACAGACTCACGGCCATTCAGCTGGGTTAAGGGGTTAAAGCGAGCCTCCGGCTACAAAAACTAGACAAATGCATAATGCACAGATGTAAGACCTGGTGTATTCCTTTATAATCTTTCTGTGTAGTTCATCAGATTCTTATTCCTCTCTTCATCAGCTTTGCTATATACAATGTGCTTTGGTAGTCTAAAATACTCCCCCCTCTGTCTCAGACTTCCAAAGCACAAAGTCCATTGGTGCTCATTTTACAGAAATGAAGAGAGGGCTATGAATCGTAGTGTGTCATGGCATCTATTGTGAAATTTTTGTTGTCAACTGGAGGGTTGCTTTAAGCGATGGTCAGCCACACAGTCTTAAAAGTGGTGTCCAGTTTCAGCAAACAAATGTTAGCATTTGTATAATAAAAAGTTATACAATTTCCCAATATACTTTTTATATCCTGATATCCTTTGTTTACTTTCAGTGAATAAAAATCACATGATCAAGTAGTCAAAGATTATCAGCAAATAGAAATCTAGAAAACCATGAGGAATTAATACAGAAAGTACATTGGAAAATTGTATAAACTTTTCATTTTACAAACAATAACATTTACTGAAACTGGACAACCCCTTTAAATAAATGACACCAATGTTCTTCCAGAGGAGCTCCCACTCTGGCTAATAGTCAGGGATACTAAACAGGGGAACCCAGCTATGAGATTCTTATACAACATGATATGCCATAAATACAACACAGGTATCACAGTGGCACCACACCACTGAATGCCATAAGTGACAATTTTTAATCAGCAAACATAGGTCAGTATACACAATACACGCTCAGGAAAATAATAATGAATGTACAAATAAAGAATAAAAATATATTTTTCATCTTTCACTCTTACTTAGATGAAGATCACATCACCATACAGATACCATCAACCCTCAGCATTATATGGCAAGTGACTGAAGCACATGCTTTTTATTATTAAAGCGGACCTTTCACGTCCTCATGTATATGCTGTTTTACATGCCACTAGAAAGCAGACAGCGCGCTGTCGATTTTCCCGTTATGTGCCCCAGGGCTGGAGATATCTGGGGGTCTTAGTTTCACAGTTTACTGTCAGAAAGGCGTTCCTGACAGTCTAGCTGCACTGTGAGGAACGCCCTCCCTGACAGTTCTCGTTCATAGACTTGTACGGAGGGGGCTTCCTCACAGCTCAGCATCATCGCCGGGCAGTAAGGAACGCCCCCTCTAACAGTACAGTGCTATAGGCGAATACAGAGAGGGGGCATTCCTTATAGCCCAGCGATGACGCTCAGCTGTAAGGAACGCCCCCCCAGTACAGTGCTATGGAAGAGCACAGTCAGGGAGGGCGTTCCTCACAGCGCAGATAGACTGTCAGGAACGCCCTTCTGACAGTAAACCGTGAAACTTACACCGCCGATATCTCCAGCCCCGGGGCACATACCGGGAAAGCCGGCAGTGCGCTGAATTCAGCGCGCTGTCGGCTTTCTAGTGGTATGTAAAACAGCATATACATGAGGACGTGAAAGGTCCTCTTTAATAATAAAGTACAATAATATTCAAAGTACAATGAAGCATGGACACCACTCACCTTGACCCCTTTTTCTGCACAAGTCCTTTCTGAGAACAGCTTGTTAATGAAAGAGCAAAGTATCAGAATGTGGCCCTATCTGCTAACATACAATAACACTTAACAATGTTTAGCCGTATTCACACTAGAAGACTGAGAAGTGTAGACACAAAAGATTTACATGTCACTGTGGTATGTCCCCATAATGTTTTAGGACTGAAAATGCAATGGAAATAGAATATTGTAAAATATGGATACATTTATGGCAGTATCATTACCCCATTTATGTCAATTAGAAATCATTGCCTCACCAGGGATAAAATATTTACATATATATACACATACATACACACACACTATATATGTCTGCATGTAGACTGGAGTATAAATGGCACATAAGTACCCTGTCTCACGATGGCTTCATGGTTACAGTACAGTTCCTTATACTATACATGATTTGTGGGTATACAAAGTAAAACTGCTATAGCTTGCTTAAAAGGGTTTTTTAGATAGATAGATAGATAGATAGATAGATAGATAGATAGATAGATACAGTACAGACCAAAAGTTTGGACACACCTTCTCATTCCAAGATTTTTCTGTATTTTCATGACTATAAAAATTGTAGATTCACACTGAAGGCATCAAAACTATGAATTAACACATGTGGAATTATATACTTAACAAAAAAGTGTGAAACAACTGAAAATATGTCTTATATTCTAGGTTCTTCAAAGTAGCCACCTTTTGCTTTGATTACTGCTTTGCACACTCTTGGCATTCTCTTGATGAGCTTCAAGAGGTAGTCACCTGAAATGGTTTTCACTTCACAGGTGTGCCCTGTCAGGTTTAATAAGTGGGATGTCTTGCCTTATAAATGGGGTTGGGACCATCAGTTGTGTTGTTCAGAAGTCAGGTGGATACACAGCTGATAGTCCTACTGAATGGAGTGTTAGAATTTGTATTATGGCAAGAAAAAAAGCAGCTAAGTAAAGAAAAACGAGTGGCCATCATTACTTTAAGAAATGAAGGTCAGTCAGTCCGAAAGATTGGGAAAACTTTGAAAGTGTCCCCAAGTGCAGTGGCCAAAACCATCAAGCGCTACAAAGAAACTGGCTCACATGAGGACCGCCCCAGGAAAGGAAGACCAAGAGTCACCTCTGCTGCGGAGGATAAGTTCATCCGAGTCACCAGCCTCAGAAATCGCAGGTTAACAGCAGCTCAGATTAGAGACCAGGTCAATGCCACACAGAGTTCTAGCAGCAGTCACATCTCTACAACAACTGTTAAGAGGAGACTGTGTGCAGCAGGCCTTCATGGTAAAATAGCTGCTAGGAAACCACTGCTAAGGACAGGCAACAAGCAGAAGAGACTTGTTTGGGCTAAAGAACACAAGGAATGGACATTAGACCTGTGGAAATCTGTGCTTTGGTCTGATGAGTCCAAATTTGAGATCTTTGGTTCCAACCACCATGTCTTTGTGCGACGCAGAAAAGGTGAACGAATGGACTCTACATGCCTGGTTCCCACCGTAAAGCATGGAGGAGGAGGTGTGATGGTGTGGGGGTGCTTTGCTGGTGACACTGTTGGGGATTTATTCAAAATTGAAGGAATACTGAACCAGCATGGTTACCACAGCATCTTGCAGCGGCATGCTATTCCATCCGGTTTGCGTTTAGTTGGACCATCATTTATTTTTCAACAGGACAATGACCCCAAACACACCTCCAGACTGTGTAAGGGCTATTTGACCAAGAAGGAGAGTGATGGGGTGCTACGCCAGATGACCTGGCCTCCACAGTCACCAGACCTGAACCCAATCGCGATGGTTTGGGGTGAGCTGGACCGCAGAGTGAAGGCAAAAGGGCCAACAAGTGCTAAGCATCTCTGGGAACTCCTTCAAGACTGTCGGAAGACCATTTCAGGTGACTACCGCTTGAAGCTCATCAAGAGAATGCCAAGAGTGTGCAAAGCAGTAATCAAAGCAAAAGGTGGCTACTTTGAAGAACCTAGAATATAAGACATATTTTCAGTTGTTTCACACTTTTTTGTTAAGTATATAATTCCACATGTGTTAATTCATAGTTTTGATGCCTTCAGTGTGAATCTACAATTTTTATAGTCATGAAAATACAGAAAAATCTTGGAATGAGAAGGTGTGTCCAAACTTTTGGTCTGTACTGTAGATAGATAGATAGGATAGGATAGGATAGACTTTGCTTAAAATTGGCCATCAATATCAGACTGGTGAGAGTCTAATTCTTGGAACTCCCGCCAATCAGCTGATTGAAAGTGAAGCAGTGTTTACCAGACACACCACCATACACTTGGTAGTGGCCGTGCCTGGTACTGGCCGTGCCTCTTACTGCAGGTAAATCACATTCACTTCAGTTGCCGTACCATGCACAGTCACTACTAAATGTACATGCCTTTGCCTTGTAAACAATGTCTGGGACACATCACTGGCGAGAGCACTGTGGCCCCTTCAATCTGCTGATCAACGAAGAGTACCAATCTGATATTAAAGGTCTGTCCTCATGATGGGCCATCAATATCAAATTCCCAGAAAACCACTTGAAATAATGGGAAACGGGAACAAAATACCACTGTAAGGCGCATGTAACAAATCTTACCCAAGGAGATGACTGAACATTTACTACATTGAGTAAAAACACAATATAGATGCAGCAGAGTTTTTCTACCACAAGTGTTGGCAGATCTCTAGGATATGTATTCACTTTCTCGCTGCTGATGGTACAACTGATCCAAACAATAAAGGGGCCAAAGCAATATTTCAATGTCCAGATTGGCAGAGGTCATGGAGGTCAGATTCTGACACTCATCATAATGTTATGGCATATCTTAGTGATGGGAATACCCCTTTAATTATGTTACTACTTCTAATAGGATGTAGAGCTTTATTGTGCAGAAACTACATACCTTCTCAACACAGTCATCAAAGAAGGCCAAACTGGCATCCTTATCACTAACAAATGAGCACTCCTCTATAAAACGGATGAACATCTGCGTTTTAGTCATCATGTTGTAAAACTTGTGGTGGGAACGATCACGGCTCTTTAAAAAACCTACGAAAGAACAGAACAGGCTATATTTATACTCTGCATACTGGACTGATTCTAAGAATCTGTGAGGAGGTTTAATCATTTATAGAGAGCTTAGACACAGTGCAGATGTGGTGCAACTAAAACCCCATTAAATCTGCATGAGAAAAAAAAAACACTTGCGGTTTTGCTGCTGTGTTTACAGGCGTAAAATAAATGTATTTTACCTGTAAATACAGAAACCAAAAATGTTAGACAACAAACGATATGCAGAAGCTGCCTATTGCTATTCTCAAAGAGGATATCACCCTTTACCAGAATCCTGAGTGGCAAACCTAGTAAAGAGGATGAATATTTATGCATATTTACCATTTCAGAAATCTGAGAGAGCTGGGTTTTGAACACGTCATAAATTAACCCACAAATATAATAAAAACTGACTTCATAAAAGAGAAGGATGTCTCAAGGTCTCTCCAAAAAGAGTAAAAAAAAAAAAAAAAAAAAAACACACAAAAAAACAAAACAAAAAACAAACAACAACTATATTATTATTCTGTTACCTTGAAGCTCAAATAGGGAGCTGGCGTCTGTGGCCGTCTCAGAGGGGGCCTGTGTGATTGGTCGAAGGTAAGCTCTGTAGCCTTTCAAAATGGATGCCATGAAGCATAAGAAGGCTTCTTGTATTTCCATATCCAGCTGATGGAGTTTCTTTCCTGAATTGAAGTCATAGTCATTCATAGCCAGTTCAAGCAGAGCGTCCTCCCTAGGTCTTTGTTGCACTAAGAAGAAAAATATAAATTTATCAATCTACTCAATTTACACAGATGTGATTCACAGGTTCACAATGCCTCACAAATCAATAATAGTGCCATATAGGGGCCTTCAATAGGAATAAAAAAAAAAAAACAACTATTTGTGGCCTGAAAAGGATGAAGCAATGCAGAGATAGACATCTTTCTAAGTATATGGAAATCATCCTGCGAGCACACCGGGAGCAGGGCCTGATTTGCCAGATTTGCCTACAGACAGATGTGATGCAGGCATAAGGCTGAAAATATTAATCATGACTAAAGGAACGATGTTGGGCTACAATATGAATGGAGAGCCGTAGTACCTGTGAACCTCTGCAGGCATATCTGGAAATCGGGCTCACCTCGATTGCACTTGCAGGCAGATTTGGATATCCAAGTTTATTTCTGCACTGTGTCGTTGGTTTGTGGCCACAAAGGTATAATTATTTTATTTTGCTTACCATGTTTCTACTCCTATTAAAGACTTCTACACAACACAGTTATTGGTTTGGGGGACATGTAGGACCTGACTGATTCCTTTTAGAAAAAACTGTCAGAAATCACCTCCTGCAAGCCTGACTTTTTAGTCTGGCAATTTCAGTTAACAATAACCCCCTAAAGTCAATGGGGTCCCCCGGGCTCTGTTTGAATCTGCTATTTTTGTGGACCATTTTTCACATGCTTTCTGTCCTCTGACAGACTAAGTATGGAACCCATGCAGAGGTGAACCTAGACTTGTATGTATTTATTTTACATGTTGTCTGTATATGTACAAATTCTCTGCAAGGGAGAGATTAACATGAACTATTTTTTTTTTTTAAATATAGCATATTGTGCACTCAGTATATACAGTGCTGGCCAAAAGTATTGGCACCCCTGCAATTCTGTCAGATAATACTCAATTTCTTCCAGAAAATGATTGCAATCACAAATGCTTTGGTAATAATATCTTCATTTATTTTGCTTGCAATAAAAAAACACAAAAGAGAACGAAAAAAAAGTCAAATCATTGATCATTTTACACAAAACTCCAAAAATGGGCCGGACAAAAGTATTGGCACCCTCATCCTAATACTTGGTAGCACAACCTTTAGACAAAATAACTGCGAACAACCGCTTCCGGTAACCATCAATGAGTTTCTTACAATGCTCTGCTGGAATTTTAGACCATTCTTCTTTGGCAAATTTCTCCAGGTCCCTGAGATTTGAAGGGTGCCTTCTCCAAACTGCCATTTTGAGATCTCTCCACAGGTGTTCTATGGGATTCAGGTCTGGACTCATTGCTGGCCACTTTAGAAGTCTCCAGTGCTTTCTCTCAAACCATTTTCTAGTGCTTTTTGAAGTGTGTTTTGGGTCACTGTCCTGCTGGAAGACCCATGACCTCTGAGGGAGACCCAGCTTTCTCACACTGGGCCCTACATTATGCTGCAAAATTTGTTGGTAGTCTTCAGACTTCATAATGCCATGCACACGGTCAAGCAGTCCAGTGCCAGAGGCAGCAAAGCAACCCCAAAACATCAGGGAACCTCCGCCATGTTTGACTGTAGGGACCGTGTTCTTTTCTTTGAAGGCCTCCTTTTTTTTTTTTCCTGTAAACTCTATGTTGATGCATTTTCCCAAAAAGCTCTACTTTTGACTCATCTGACCAGAGAACATTCTTCCAAAAAGTTTTTGGCTTTCTCAGGTAAGTTTTGGCAAACTCCAGCCTGGCTTTTTTATGTCTCTGGGTCAGAAGTGGGGTCTTCCTGGGTATCCTACCATAGAGTCCCTTTTCACTCAGACGCCGACGGATAGTACGGGTTGACACTGTTGTACCCTCGGACTGCAGGGCAGCTAGAACTTGTTTGGATGTTAGTCGAGGTTCTTTAGCCACCATCCGCACAATCTTTTGTTGAAATCTCTCGTCAATTTTTCTTTTCCGTCCACATCTAGGGAGGTTAGCCACAGTGCCATGGGCTTTAAACTTCTTGATGACACTGCGCACGGTAGACACAGGAACATTCAGGTCTTTGGAGATGGACTTGTAGCCTTGAGATTGCTCATGCTTCCTCACAATTTTGCTTCTCAATTCCTCAGACAGTTCTTTGGTCTTCTTTCTTTTCTCCATGCTCAATGTGGTACACACAAGGACACAGGACAGAGGTTGAGTCAACTTTAATCCATTTCAACTGGCTGCAAGTGTGATTTAGTTATTGTCACCACCTGTTATGTGCCACAGGTAAGTAACAGGTGCTGTTAATTACACAAATTAGAGAAGCATCACATGATTTTTCAAAGGGTGCCAATACTTTTGTCCCTTTTTTATGTTTGGTGTGGAATTATATCCAATTTGGCTTTTTGACAATTCTTTTTGTGGTTTTCCATTGACGACAAATTAAATGAAGATATTATTACCAAAGCATTTGTGATTGCAATCATTTTCTGGAAGAAATTGAGTATTATCTGACAGAATTGCAGGGGTGCCAATACTTTTGGCCAGCACTGTATGTACAGGATTTATTGTAACGAAGCAGTTAATCCCTGAAGTGTGCACAGTTCTCTGCTGGTGTCAGGTACAGGCAAATGTATTTATGATATGCAGTTTTCTTCTCCTGCCTTCCACTTCTCCCATTATGATTGACAGGTCCTCCGTAGCAGCGCTGCTAATGGCTAATCTTCAGTGGTGGGAGGGAGGAGGAAGGTAGCAGCATATCATGAATATATAAGATTCCGGCACAGAAGAATATGAGATTATACATGTATTATACACTTACACTCTGCCAGTTGCTGATACAGGTTGCTGAGTGTATTCAGGAGATTCTTACAGGCCTTTTTAGGAAGGATCTTCCAGCTGACATTCCTTTTACACTCTGTCCTGTAAAATTATAGAAAGATACAACCAGAAATGCAGTCATAAATATTAGTTCAATACCAGAGATGCACAAACAATTCTAACCAAATAAAAACAAACATCATATAAGCTTCTTTTGGCTATGTTCACACTGAGTTTTTTGCAGGCGAATTTTGACACAGAATCCGCCTGAAAAAAACGCCTCCCATTCATTTCACTTGGAGTCCGTAGCAGTTTTTTTTTCCTCTAGCTGATTTTTTCAGCTAGCGGAAACAAAAGAGTGACATGGCCTAGCGTTAGCGGTTTTTTTGACACGGTTTTTGCAAAAAGAGAAGTTTCCAGGTCCATACAGTGTGCTGGAGCAAAAAAAAAAAAAAAAATGCAGCAAAAACCGCAGCAAAAAACACAATGTAAAAAAACAAGTCAAAAAACATTTCCAAGTTCCTGAAGCAGATTTTTTCAGTTTGCAAAAAACTCCGTGTGAACATACCCTTTATATTTCTCATTCTTTTTGAAGCCACTCTTGGCTTTGGCTAAAAAAAAACTGCCGAAAATAAAATTAAAATTCAGCTTTTTCACAACTTGTGGCCTCAGCCTTTAAAAAGGTGTTCCAGGCCCCAACTGTGTTTTTAATAAGTCCTATATGCAGTAACTGATTTGATGTTGGGGTCTAGGCGTCAGAACCTGCGATCAAATACTGGTGGCCTATTGTGTGGATAGGACATCAACATAAAAAGCAGGGCCTGAAAAACCCCTTTATAATGAGCCACGACTCCATGTGACAGATGCAGCCAAATGCTGTACATGCCAGCAGCACTCCTGAGGTATGCTTCAGCAGTCATGACAATGATGTATGTGACATCATGGCTGCAGGACCAGCAGCGATCATACCAAAAGCACTGTATTAATTGATGAATTTTCCTGCCCTTAGCTCATCTGATGTGTATTTTTACAGTGGCGAAAGCGACTGAAACCCAATGCTGAGCCTTGAGTTTCTGCTGCAATCTCTGCTATGGGTCTGCAGACTAAATTTCCCATTCAATGGCAGTAATCACCCGCCATGGCTTCAGCAGGCAGGATTTTCCTTCTTAAATCGCGGGTCCCCTTTCTCGTGATCTCTGCGGGTCCAACTATTCGGACCATCAGAAACTTTTTCTCCATCCTGTGTCTATAGTGATTCTCCCTGATGAATCGGACACATTTCCCCTTTCATATACAAAAGGCATAACAAAGAGGCCTGTAACTTTCTAATATTCTTTACAAATCAATTCTTTGTAGTTTTCAGTTTAACAGCAAAGCCCATAATGTAGGTATTAGCAGGGATGTAACTACATAGGGTACAAAAATTGTGGCTGTACCAAGGCTGTATAACCTAAAAAAAGCCCAAAAGCTACCTCTGTCATGTTACAAATCTGAAAAGAGGCTTCAAATTATGTTTTTGTGCAGGGATCTCAGCTGAAGGAGAGCCCCCAATGATCTTGTGATGTAAGGCTGTGTTCACACAGAGTTTTTTGGCAGCGGATTTTGACGCGGAACCTGCCTCAAAATCCGCCTGAAAAAAGTCCTCCCATTCACATTCATTTAAATGGGAGTCAGTGGCGTTTTTTTTCCTCTAGCGTCTTATTTCTGCTAGCGGGAAAAAAAAGCGACATGACCTATCTTGCTGTGGATTCCGCCTGCGGTGTCCAAGGTTCGAGACACGCTCCATTCATCCGGGCCTAAATCAGGAGCGGGATGCCGCGACGGAATGCTGATGCACTGCATGGGCATCCCTTCGCGGCAGACCGCGGCGAAAATTCTGGCGGCGGAAAATGATTTTCATTTTCCGCCATGTGAACACACCCTAATGGTTTTAGATAAAGCACAGCGCACACATCATTCATACACTACTGAAGGTTACTGAATAATAAAGTGAAGCCTCTAGTTAGCACTACAGAATGAATCCATAATCCACAATGACTGTACTGAGTCTTCAGTCTATAACATCGCTCTGGTCCGCTCCTGCGAGAGGGTTTCATGTATTCCAAATAACATGACAATCTCCTTTTGTTGTAGCGCAGCAAGTTCTAATCAAGGAAAACTTACTGAGAGATGGTGTTGGTATCTAGGTCAACGCAGCTCACATCCGGAGGGGGCTCATACAAATCAAAGTAGCGAGAATCAATTCCCACAATGAAAGGACATGGGGCACTCAGCACGTCCGCCAGGGCCAAAGGGCAAAGAGGAATGTATGGGCATGGCCAGTGAAAGGGGAAAATCATCTTTGGGAAAACAAAAATTAAAAAAAAAAAGGAGAGAAAATGTTTTTGTTACTAGTTATCTTGTTATTTTATTGTCATCTGCACAGAAATAGAAAAGGAGAGAGTCAACAATTCATAGTCCAGACTTCTCTGAATGTGAAGACAAAATGCACATATAATACATGTATTCTGCAAAATCAGTGAACACTATGTGGGTTACACATAACATAAAATAGCTGGTGATCACAATCATAACTGAGCTGCATACAGTTTCTGAGCAGTGAGCTTGGAACCCTTGTTCTAGTGATCATGGGGGTCCCAAACGAGTAGACGCCTTATCAAATATCCTGTGGAGGGGTCATAAATGATGTCTTTAATAAGACCCCTTTAACTACAACTGTAGATCAACATGGTCTTTTAATGTGATGGTTTTGCTGATGTTTAACATGTTTTACCTGGCGAAAACACATGGCCAGAAGCTTACACATTATAGCACATTTTGTGTATAACCCTTCCTCCCCCCCTAAAAAAAAAAAAAAAAATACATCTGTGTTACGGTCATCTGACTGCAGCCTCGAGCTGGAAATACACATGTGATTTTGGTTGGCGGGATTATGTTATATAGCTTTATTTAGAGCATTACACCTCCCATGATATGGACCTAGTTAGTGAATAAGCCGAGAGGACATGCATTGAAGATAGACAGGATGAACAGATGAAAGACATAATGCAGGAATGTGGCAGAAGGGTGGGAGGGGTCTTGTGTAAACAGGGCAATGAATTGCAGACAAAGGATAACTGAGTGATAACTGCGGGAAATAATTGGGAATGAACTTTACTAGGAACGTTCATTTACGATATTTCCTTACTCATCAGATAATGTAAATGGGCCATAAAAAAATCAGTTTAAGGCTGGCCATATACATGAGACCGTATAATCATATAAAGCATCTGAGGGCCGGCCAATTCTCACCAAACAGAAAATGTTAAGGAAGAGACGGGTCAGGCACCTTCATGCCTGTTCTCGCAGAGATGTGCCATCACCTCCACTCTACCTATTAAAAATACATGCATGCTCAGTCGAGCCCATGGTGCATGTGTTTATTACGGAATCTGGAATGATAGCTGTCTTTTGACCAACAGTTACAGTTATGTGCAAAAATTTCAGGCAGGTGTGGGGAAAAACATGTGTATACTGTAATGCTTTGATAATCCTTAAATATTTACGTGCTATGTATATTTGCTCCTTGTAGAGAGATGTGTATTTTACTTTTTGTTGGGTTTTTTTCTGTGTTGTTTAAACTTTATGTATTATAACATGAAATAAAACCATTTAAATAAAAAATAAAAAAAAAATGGAAATGTTAATAGTTTATTTCTGTCAATTAACAAAATGAAGTGAATTAACAGCATAGCATCAATTCTTCTCGGTACACTTGCACACGGTTCTTGAAGGACCTCAGTCGGGAGGCTGTTCCAGACATCTTGATGATGTTGAGATCTGTGCTCTATGGGGGCTGAATCATCACTTACAAGACTCCTCCTCTAAAGGGCGATCACACCAAATATTGACGGGATTCTGATTCCTGTTTTGTTCATTCACTTCATTGTGTTAATTGATGAAAATAATTATTAACACTTCCATTTCTAAAAGCATTCTTACTTTGCAGAATTTCCCCCCCACGCCTGCCTAAAACATTTGCACATAACCGCTTCTCATGTGTATGGCTAGCCTTACAGTATCATGACAGCAAGTGGTGACTTTCCACAAGACAGTCACCTCATGCATAATAAAATGTAAGAGAGCTCAGTAAAGAATGTGTGTGTAGGCTGTAAGGTAGGGTAGCATTACTCTGCTTCGAGAGCACACTGCTAAAGCAGAATATAGCGCTTATCTGGATAAAAACCTCTCCAATAGTTAAATCTCAATGCATCATACATAAGTATCCTGTCTCAATGAACATTTCCCTTTTCCAGGCACATCGCAATGTGTCACAGTTACAGGTTTTAAGCAATGGATATTCTTCTGGCTCATTGCAACTGGCTGTGATTTACATGAACTCTCTGCAATATGCTCCTGCATGAGAAGTAGAATGGCAAAGCAGTGATAAGCTCCTCCGCCATATGCCTCATTCACGCATACTTTACAGGCTGGCTCAGAAATACGGCATTTGGATTCAGTCCAGTAACAAGAGCCTGAGAGCAGCCAGTTAATGCGATGTAAATGAGGCCATGGAGCATCTCAATCTGCTTCTAACATTACCATGCAGGCACTGCAAGAAATACCTGTGGGATCACAAGCTGCATACTATAAGGATACTTACACTGGCATAAGGTGCTAGAACAATGATGCAGAAAACCATGTTATTTATCATGGCATGCAAAGCAGAAGCAATAGACATAAGAGGCAACTGAAAGGATGTCACTCCATGTAATCTGCACTGGATATAAATATGCTGGGCATGTAGATGCACTGTATCATACAAGGGTCATTTTCACTCAGCCCACTTCTACAGGAGACCTTCATCACAGGACTAAATAATTCTTAAAGGAGTATTTCGGTAAGCCCCTACTGCCACTCCATTGACAAACACAGTACTAGGGCTATCTCCAGAACTACCATTGAAGTGAATGGGAGCAGGGATGTGTCCTGTAAAGCAGGGCTGCATTTACAATGGGGGCAAAACACCCCCATCCGTTCTCAGGATCAGTAGGGATCCCAGCAGTTAGATCCCCCCACTGATCAGCTATCTATCTGATATTCTGTGGATAGAGGATAAATAAGCCTTATGTGATAATTCCATGATACCAATACACTGATCTATCCTGACAGAGAGAATAACAGGATGCCTGAATCTGAGATGAAGATCTCCCATCTTGAAGGGCCTGTGTGTGCTGCAATGACTATAAACAATCAATGCCATCATACATAGTCATGGCGTGTAGCTGACATGTTATAGATGGGAAAAACATTGTTTCTATCTTCTATGCTGAGATGTGATCTCCTGAGGACATACACCCTAATGTTGTATCCTAGGGATTCTGACTATACTTCCTGTTCTGATTTCTGTCAGGTGTAATGCTGTCATGGAGACCTTGTGAAGATCCTTATCACCCAATACACTGCAGTCCTTACATGTACACATATCTTCCCACTGTTCCAGCTCTGTAGTAAGCCAATATTGTTGGGTTTGATCACTGGGATCCACACAAAGTGTCCATGACAACACTGCACATGACAGAAAGCAGAAAGGAACATCAGGATCTCCCAGGAGAACAGCATTAGGCCTTGGCCCAGTGATCTTCTTCTGCAGGTCTCCCTTAAACCACTATCCAGATGAGACTTGGGGAAAAATAAGATAAGGTTTCAGAAAAAAGTACATTTGAAGGTTTTTGAGTAATAAAAGCCACTTACAGAGACCAAAGCTTCAGTGACACTGGTGAGAACAGACGGCCTTAAGGAATGGATGAGAATCTTGTGTTCTGTGACGGCAAAGACCAAGAGGGTGACAGCATTCTCAGGGCCCAGATTCTGCAGTAATGTAGAAAACTTCCCTCCGCTGTCAAGACAAAGGTTTGTTTAAAGGAAACACAACTCAATAATACATGATCACACTATAATATATATATATATATATATATATATATATATATATAACACACACACACACACAGACATATACAAACCACAAAGTTGTTACACAAGCACCGCATTTTTTATCTAAACCATAACAAGTAACATATAGACTTTACATATGTTCTAAGTACTGTCATCAGACTGCAGAGAGGAGGTTGTCAGAAAACTACCCTCAAGAAATCAGTGGGCTCACAGCTACGTGTCCCTGGTATCTGACCTCTCTTAATAGCCAAATGGTGCAATATTTTTAGTTTTATATGGGATGAAGGAAGTGCACATCTGTCCCTGTAATATGCTATCCCTACATAGTATAACATATTTAAAAAAAAAAAAAAAAATCAGGAGTTAATAAAGTCACAGAGTTGTTACAAGTCTATTCAGCTATCTGATAAATATGATCATCTCTGGGAAAGACCCCTGAATGGCAAATATGCATAGGTATCTGTTATTACAGAAGTAGTAAAAGCCCAAGGCAGCATTCACACAGCTTTTTACCACAGTAGATATTGCTACAAATACAGTGTTTAAATCTGCGACAAAATTATTGCAAATCTGGTATCCCTCAAGACTTCTGCCTTATATGAGAATTAGGTTCTCTGCAAAAAGACAGAAAAGGCTGTTCAATGAGTTGTATATACTGGAGACTCTTTTCAGATCTTGGCTAAAAGAGTTGTCCGAAGATTTAAACATATCTAAGTTTAAGTATCTGATGAGTGGGGGACTGATCGCTGGGACCTCCAACAATCACAAGGGTGGGGTCCTATTTCCCTCATATGAAAAGAGTGGAGGCTGAGCATGTACATTGTAAGCTCTATTCATCTCTATGGGCTGCCGGAGATAACCGAGTAGTGTAATTGACAAAGTGAATGGAGCTTTGGCCAATGCTTAGTTCATAAAGGGGGCACATGACCCCTGTACTCATGATCAGTGAGGGTCCCAGCAGTGGGTCTCAGGTATTTTGTATAGGTTATAACTTTAAGGATATGTTCATACAGTGGAATCTGCAGCTGATTTTGAAGCGGATCTTGCCACAGATTCCAAAAAAAAAAAAGTACCAAAATGAATTATACCTTTCTCTCCTATTCCTTGCTCCCCCACCTGGACTCCAGTATGTACTGGCTGTAGCGGTGATGTGTCTACACCACTGAACACACTGCTATGATAACTATAGTGAATGGCTGCAGAAGTCACATGTCACGTTGCTGGGTGTAGAAAGCCCATTGGTGAACAAGGGAAGCATCAACACAGTAGCAAAGTGAAATTGGAAAACTCTTAACACTCCATGGCCTTTGCATGACCTTGCACCTCCATTAATAAGAAATGTTGTCTCTGCTACAATATCATCCAGTGTATGTAGAAACATTGATTCAGAAGTACATACCAGTGCACAAGAAGGTCAGAGTTTCTATTCAATGACATATGTTTTGTTCTATCCCCTACTGTGTTTGTGCACAATGTTGGACCCAGGTTAAAGTCCTGTTTAAGCTATAGTGCTATAGTAAAGAGCCCTTACCGACCGTCTCTATCATAACTGTGCTATACAAATGACTTCGCAAAATCTATAGAGAAAATGGAACTAGGAACTAAATCAACAAGGGTCAATGCAGCTAAGTCAGTCATTAAATGGGAGATCCACGGCTTCTGTAATTTGCCAGTGAAGGTCGTGGGACCCTGCCAGGAATGACAAGCTACTAGAACAAGAAAAGATAATTATTCAACACTAATTAATTTTCCAGTAATTAAATGTAAATGTTGGCGTTATTATGCAGCGGTGGAGAATGACAAATCGCCGTCCTTTCAATTTATCCCTGTTGCACTAATGAACGTTTGGTTTATAGTCCTCGGCTGGTCATAGTGCTGTATCCCGTGACACACTGGAAGGAGAGAGACGTCGCACTGCGGGGGAAGAGAGGTTGCTAAAGTAACCAAACTCCAACTGTGCCTGGAGGCTTACAAAACATGGCCGTCACATGACAGCACCCATCAGATTCAATTAGCTTTAGTGGTGCAGCATTATGCAATGCTAATCCACAGGAAGCTGGAAGTCTACTCGTGCACCTGTATGTGTCTGAGCTGGCGCAGAATGATGTGTACTTGCCTCAGTGGAAGCGGTGAGGACACAGGTTGGCTCAGGATCAGGGTATCGTGCGGGGACAGCTATTTGAAAAGACAGCAAATTGTGTTTGATCAGCAGAGCAAGAGGACTGGATTTACATGAGAGGAGAAACATACAGGGCAAGCAGCACAATAAACACTTATTATTATAATTATCATTGCAACATCATGAAGCCCTTCTGCAAAAACAAACAGCGCTATCTACCTAGAAATCTTTCAGAGATATTTCAACTCAATTTATTCTCCTCAAAACATATATAATGTAGTGTATAGATATAAATGACACAGGTCTTTAGGACTTAAAGGGAACTCCTTATAGACCGGTGGTTTAGTGTCTCAAACCTGTCAATGATAAGTCTGTCCATCACAAGGGTTAGGTAGATAAATAAATAAATGCCCTACAACTTAGGGTGGGTTCACCGCAAATCCAACTGAAAATCTCAGGAAATTATATAGGGACTGGATAGCGAAAGGTTAGCGACACATTGCTTAAAAACCCATTCATTTGAATGGGTTTTTAAAGCAATGTGCGGGTGTGTGCTTACACCCTCTGCGCCGCGAATCCAGTTTTTTTTTCGTCAGAAACAAAGTCCTGCATGTCCAACTTTGTTTCCAGCGGAAAAAAAACGATTTGCGGCGCAGAGGGTGTAAGCACACACCCGTGCATTGCTTTAAAAACCCATTCAAATGAATGGGGTTTTTAAGCAATACGTTGCTAACCTGTCGCTATCCAGTCCCTAAACAGTTTCCCGAGATTTTCAGTCGTATTTGCGGCGGACGGACTCCGGCGCAAGTGTGAACCCACCCTTAGGCTAAGTTCACATTAGCATCAGCTCTCCTTTGTTCTGATCTGTCGAAGGACCAGATCTACAGATAGGAGGACCACTAAAATAGCAGTTACAGATGGAGCCCATCGGCCCCATTGACTAAAATGGGGTCCATTGGGAGTAAAACTGAAACTGGTGGACGAAAAAGCTGTGCGTGCAGGATTTTTTTGACAGCCGATTTCAGGAGGAATTGCAATGGAATCTTCTGCAGAGACTCTGCTACAAGAGTAAACGTAGCCTTAGCAAGAAATGAGTCAGAGGTTCTCATCAGAATCATCTCTGATGCTCCCATGGCATGCAAATTTCTCTATTGGAAGCGGGGCAGTGCGTCTCAGTCTCCTCAGTCTCATTGTGCATACGCCACTCATCGCATGCTTACACCGTAAAACGAAGGAATACTCTCCTTGGCTTCAAAGGAGAAATGCACATGCATCAATAGCACTTTTCTCGGTAATTATTACAACCCAGGGATGGAGAGTCTCACCATAGATAGGTTTTAGTTGATTATGGTCAGAAAAGCAAAAACAAATCCACCGTTTTTTCCAACAAATAGTACAGTCTGAACACACAGGCAAGAACACTGAGTGGTCTAAGTTAAAGGGGTTGTTCCACTGTTCATTGGATGGGTGATAATGTCTGATTGCTAGGGACCCCCAGTGATCACTAGAATGGGGGTCCTGAGCCCCGAATGCCTTCTCCCTGTGTCAGCCTCACAAACACTAAAAGGAGCAGCAGAGCATTACAGTCATAAAGTAAGGAGAAACAAGCATCTTGGGACCTGCAATTCTAGTGATGAGTAAGGGTCCTAGTGGTGGGGCCCCAGCAACCAGACATATTTCACCTATCACATGGATAGGTAAATACATTTCCACTGTGGGACATTTCCCAGCTCAGCAAGTTATACCCGAACAATCTGACCACCAATCAGGACAGTGGCGGAGATTTGTCCCCCATTCTGAACGGCGTGGCGGTTGAGCAGCACATATACAATTCTGTACTTTTCAAAGGGGGCGCCAGAGAAAACCGAGCCCTGTGCTTTAGCTTTCTCTGGCACTCACACTGAAATGAATGGAGTGGTGCATACACTGCCCAACCACCATTTCATTAAGGAGAACAAAACTCCCTGATGTGCCTGATCAGCCATGTCTTATCAGCAAATTATAGGGATAATGGGAGTCCGATCTGCGAAGATGGGAAAACACCATTAACATCAAGTAAATTCATGCATGTAGTTATCTATGCCAAAACAGAAATAAACGTAAGGATTTTAGTCCATACAAGTATATAGCCATAGATTTACCTGTACCAATATTCTTGGCCTCTGTGGTGAAGGGAAAGGAACTTTGTGCATGAAATGTGAAATGTGTCTGGATAAAAGACCAAAAAGGTAAATAAAGTCACATATTTTAGAAAATTGACTACATTCAAAAGCGAATAGAAAACTTTTACAACAACCATTTCTTTGACTGAAGGTGTACAGTAAATAAAATACACAAATGCAGGGCAAAGGCCATTGACAGAAGAGGCCTGAAAGAGGATATTCAGCTAACATACAGTAAGGCACGGGGTGACACTAGAAGTCAGGCTGCTCAGAACATTGTGTATTCATGTGAGCAGATGGAACAAGACAATAGACGTGAATTATTTACAGCCTCCAGTAAGGATAACTTACTTCTCTATTGGGAGCACATGAGGTCCAGAGATGGAATAGCGATAGAGGAAAGTGAGAAATTTCTTGAACGCATCAAAGAAAGGCCAGTGAGACAGAAGACAGATGCACTTGCTGACATGGATGCTTTTAGAGGCATCCAGCCTTCCCTCTGCATTGTTTGCCAGTCCTAATTGTACTTTCTGTTTTTCTGTCAACTGCTCGTGACCATATGGCTCATAGAACTGTATGGCCGCTCCGTACACCTGCAAGTAATGCAATTTGTGAAAACCACACCATAAAAAAGAACAAGTCACAGTAACAGGATTCAATGATAGGTTTCACATTGGCTGTAATCTCGTCACATGTTAGTGTCCATATTACAGACATAACAACCGGACCCCACAAGGTTCTACTGAACTGAATATACACCATTAAAAGATATCAGGCGACTGCTGCTGCAGTGACACAAGGTTAAGATAGAGGGAGAGAAGCCGGGCTCTGAGATATATATAGTTATATGTTAGAGGGAGAGAAGCTGAGCTCAGTGATATATAGGGTTATATGATACAGGAGAGAAGCTGAGCTCTGTGATATATAGGGTTATATGATAGAGGAGAGAAGCTGAGCTCTGTGATATATAGGGTTATATGATACAGGAGAGAAGCTGAGCTCTGTGATATATAGGGTTATATGATAATGGGAGAGAAGCTGAGCTCTGTGATATATAGGGTTATATGATAGAGGAGAGAAGCTGAGCTCTGTGATATATAGGGTTATATGATAGAGGGAGAGAAGCTGAGCTCTGTGATATATAGGGTTATATAATAGAGGAGAGAAGCTGAGCTCTGTGATATATAGGGTTATATGATAATGGGAGAGAAGCTGAGCTCTGTGATATATAGGGTTATATGATAGAGGGAGAGAAGCTGAGCTCTGTGATATATAGGGTTATATAATAGAGGAGAGAAGCTGAGCTCTGTGATATATAGGGTTATATGATAATGGGAGAGAAGCTGAGCTCTGTGATATATAGAGCTATATGACAGAAGAGAAGCTGAGCTCTGTGATATATAGGGTTATATAATAGAGGGAGAGAAGCTGAGCTCTGTGATATATAGGTTATATGATAGAGGGAGAGAAGCTGAGCTCTGTGATATATAGGGTTATATGATAGAGGAGAGAAGCTGAGCTCTGTGATACATAGGGTTATATGGTAGAGGGAGAGAAGCTGAGCTCTGTGATACATAGGGTTATATGATAGAGGAGAGAAGCTGAGCTCTGTGATATATAGGATTATATGATCGAGGAGAGAAGTTGAGCTCTGTGATATATAGGTTTATATGACAGAAGAGAGAAGCTGAGATCTGTGATATATAGCTTTATATGATAAAGGGAGAGAAGCTGAGCTCTGTGATATTTTATATGACTTTGAGCAGAACGGAGAAAAATTCAGAGTAAACCCTGACAGGACTCCTAGACAGACAGTGGGAGTCCTGATTATCCCACCCACCCTGGATGATTGACAGCTATCCCTGTATCAGTGTGGGTACACAGAAGGATAAAGGAACTGCATGAAGAATAAGTCTAGCAGTTATTCAGCCAGGTGTGAGATCAATGCACTTTGCCTTTTAAAAAATAGCTTCGTAGACAGAGGCAAAAGACGCAGCCAGTACTCATCCATCCCTTTAAGATGGCTACAGTCAAGCTTAGACAGGGAAACACTGCATGCAGTAGAACAAAACCTTAATCTGAATGTGTGTTGCGCCAAATCATCAGCTGAGTTCAGGTACGTTAATACCTACAAATACCACTTAACCCTGTATCCTGTGGATAAGGGATAAGTATCCGAGCACTTGCGGGGGGTGACACTTATAATGAAAACAGGGGTCTTGTATCCCGCCCCACTTGAATGTCACGATAGCTGTGCAAGCCTGCTGACTCCCCACTCATCTTTATGGAACTGCCAGGGACACCAAGTTGCTGTACTTGGCTTCTTGTCATTAGTAATAGAGAAATGAATGGAGCGCAGCACAAATGCTATATTACCAGAAGTGAGGGATCCCCATTCTTGTGATTGTGGGGGGTCTCATAAAGGAGACCCTCAGCAATCACACATTTATACCCTATCCGTAAGTGTATTGTTCATGGGAAAACCCCTTTAACAAACGTAGGTGTGCTGCATGTGTAGGTCCCTATTTCCCTTCCATTCTCCAACCTAGTAGCAAAGTGCATTTTACAATGTCATTCTATGTGGGGCATGAGGTAATAAAGTCTGAATACACCTGTATCCAAATCAAAAACCATGGCAAAAGATGCATTTACACCCTAAAAAATTACTTTAAACAATATCATCGTCCGCCTGTACAGAGGCATTACTGAATGAAACAGGAAGAAGGAAGAGCTATAAGCCAGTAAAATATATACATGTGTGCTGTTACTCATCATCAAAGTCCTAAAGTCTTGTACCTTTTCAGCGGATGCCCCAGTTAAAACAAAGGTAGAAAACACTGGAAGCGGATAATTACTGTTGGACGGCCAGCACTCTATTGTCGCCCCCATGGGCAAGCAGAAGAGAGGCACAGACTCAGGCAAAGGAAAAGACTCGTAATCCTCTTCTGGATATCTGCATATTAAACCTGTACAAAGAGAAATGTGCAGATTATATTAAAGGAATTATGGCTTAATAAGCAATTCCCAACAATTACTGGTAGCATAGACTGAACCATCTGTCAATGGAATATATAGCAGTCGGGTAGAAAGCCCAATGGCAAGACAAACTAAAAACTGCACTGAATGAGCCTGATCGTAATAATATGGGAGCCGTAGTTTATAGAGATTTGCAGGTGTTTTTATACCTCTACATGGGCTACATGGTAGACTCTGCTGAATATAAGATTAGCATCATGCTGGAACATAGTGGAGCATCCTTATCGGAAAGGGGTATAGCTTACAATTTAGCCATATTTTCTATTGGAAACTAAGTCAACTAGTAAGTGGTGTAAAGTCAGACAAAAAACGTCTAAAGATGGCAGTATCAGTCAATTTGAGAAGTCTAACACAGTTTAGAGCCTCACACACATGACGATGTGCATTGCCCACGTGCTGGCTGTGTTTTTCACCGCTAGCACAGATACACATTCATTTCTATGGCCTCGTACACACAACTATGTATTTTCATGGTCCCAGGTATGGGGCTGTGAGCCTGGAGCAAAACTCAGGTCAGGTCCTATTCCTGTTCACAGACAGAAGTGAATGGGGCAGTGGAGGCACGGACAGCACACGGATGTCACCCATGTGCCATCTGTGTCATTTAATCATGGTCCAGCTACACGCACATGGTTGTGTGCATGTAGCCTAAAACCTTCTAGTCTTAAGTTTGCTCTGTCTAATACTTATACAGTATGCGTAAATGAACCCCAATGTATACCGCTGTGACTAGTTAACAGTGATGAGGAGCACTGCAGCTCCTTAAAGGCAATATCTCAATTGATAAATGCTGTTCAACCTGTAAACAGCAGGTTATAAAGCAGAAGGAGACAAGGAGTCAGTGACTGACAGCTACCTCTGTACACACAGTCATAGATGCAAGGCTTTCAATCACGGACTTCTCAATGGATAAATGACAGGTTAGATTGAATCTTTACCCAAAAACCTATTCATCAATCTGCTCAGCCCCTTCTGCTCTATAACATGCTGTCTGCGGGTTCTATAGCAGTTTTCATGCGACAGCTGATCAGCAGAGTACCGGGTATTAGATCCCCATCAATCTGACACTGATGACCCATCCCAAGGATATCTCATCAATTAAAAATATCATAAAACTCTTTTAAACTACTATGGGAGTCATCTCTAAGCTTTTCCATAAAAACTTGTGGAGATTTCAGTTTATACCTGTAAGACTCCCTTGAAAAACATATACAAATTAACTATCCTCTGGATGGAAAAAAAAATGTTTCTCTAGTACCATGTACAGGTATTGTAGCTTCCGTGAAGAGCCTCAAAACATGACACAGCACAGGGGGAAAATGTATCAAGCTCTGCACTCCAGAATTCTGGGGGGATTTGACACTTGCTGTAACATTTGGAAATTTTACACCACTCACTCGACATTTTAAAAGTATGTGGGAAAATAGGTGTAGTTAGTCTGAGCATACACCAGATTTATCAAGTAAGGCTACATTCACATCTGCCTTGTAGTCTTCGTGTGGAGACTGTCGCGGGGTACATCCAAAATCACCAGTCAAAAAAAGCTTGCATGTCTGGCTTTTAAGTCCAGCGATTTCAGTTTTAAAGAATGGACACCTGACAAATCCGATTATAGCTAATGACATCCGTTGGACTAGAACAGACACTAGTGTGAACCTGGCATAAAACTTTTAAAAGGTTGCAAAAATTGTCGCAATCTCACTCCAGTAAGCAAATAAGTGTTAGACTTATAAATGCGCCAAATTTATCAAACATCATGTGACAATCGATACACTTAAGTCAAATTACGCCAATGCAGAATCCAGAAAAACTCACTTTCCCTCATGATAAATCCCTCCCACCTACTGCCTACAGATGAGAACTCTGGTTTGGTTGGTACCCTAGGGCAGCTATAGGTGACATTACAGTGGCAGTCACCTATAGAGAAGTTTAGATAGGCTAATATAATACGCAGATCTCCGGGAAAGCTGGAAGACAACATCTCTGAACAGCTACAAAGCTACACACATTGAGTATCACACATTTTTCTTTAAAAAAATAAAACACTAGAGTGGAGACTAAGTAATGCATAACTAGATACAATATATCTTCTCAGAGGAATAGAAATCACATTCAATCTTGTATAATTTGAGCGGCACTATAAAGGAGCAGAAAGTCGCTGTGAAATTACAGTCTAGTATTTGAGAAGCAATCCCGGCTAATAAAGGAGCGTTCACAGCATCCTGTATCCGATTCCTCTCATTTACAGTAACAATAGGGAATTATCTCAGGATAGTAAAATGGCTTTGACACCTACTTAGCTAACAGTGTAATTGGTGCTTTCGCCTTCCAAAATTCATTTATGATTGTCATTAACTAAATACTCTATTGGCGAAGGCACAAAACCAAAATGAGTAAGAACCAGAATCACAGATACAAGGGTTTAACCTGATCCTTACCAGACAGCTGGATTATACTGCAGATCACGCAGAGTATACAGACATACATTATTTACACATAATATAGTGACAGGAGTTACTTTCAAAGGAGACAATGGGGGGAATTTATCAAAACTAAAGCATGGGAAAAGTAACAGCCCATGACGGCTATTCTTTACATTAAGAGGTTAAAAAAACCTGTATAATGTATGACTGATCCAGGTTAAGGGCTTGTTACAAGGGAGAATTCAAGGAAGTGTGCACATGTGTGAGCAGGACTAAAGCTGTAGATCAGCTCAACATGTCGATTTCAGCAGGACCGGCCCAATGTTTATGGAGGTCTCCCGACTCGCCCCCAAGTGCAGATTTTGGAAGAAAGAAAGGAACAAGCTTTTAAATGTCAACATATCTGAGAGTATTGCTTTTAGGGAAGTCATCTGCCACCAGAGGTGTCTGACAGCAGCTTTCTTCCTCTCCCCATGTAGAAATATGTATGCTCAGTCAAGCATATAAGTGCATAGGGATGGGGTGAGGAGTTCTGGCCTGGTCGGGTTGGGAGAAAGAACTGTTCAGTCACTAGCAATCTAATGCATAGCCAGCTTATGACTATGTTGCACTTTTGCTGCCATGTCGATCTTCCATTGGATGCTTAGGCTTTCTGCACAAGCAAACCCGTTCAGATGAATTTCAGATTACAGGTTTTCAGCTGAAAACACTTCTGCAAAAAGTCTGCCATGCGTGGATATATCTCACAGATCTAGGTGATGGGGCATGGAAGAAAACAATACCACATCATATTTGTGTTATGTCAACTTCATTTTACGCAATCACATAGGACATATTAAGCAAAAAGATGTCCAAATCCTGATGTCAATGTATGCCTGCCATGACGTGGCATAAGGAAGAGAGTTGTATCTGAATTAGTAAAACAGGACAGCTGTCTTCTAAAAACAGTGCCAAACTTCACAAACCAGACACAACCCATGGACATGGTACTGTTTTTTGAAGAAAGCAGCCATATTTTTCTAATCCTGGATAACCTCTATAATATACCTAAGGAGGTGTGTCAAACTAACCATTCCATCTACACCATTTTGATCAATGCATCAAAATATGCTGTCTAGTAAACGGATACATCCTGTGATGAAGTTACTTCACTGTATGACAAAGTATGAGCCCTACAAATGCACTCACTGTTTTATGTTGCTTAATAGAGGCGTAGTACTTCTATAATACGGAACAGACATGTATATGAACAGCATAAAAGTGATGACTACTTACCAGCTTTATAAGATACTGCGTTGGCTTTCACGACTGACTTTTTATAACAGAGGTACACTGCTGAGCCCCACTGAAAAAGAGGAGAGACTAAATCATCCAGTGCACTATAAATAGCCTCCCTCATAAATAAATCAGGCTCGGTCATTATTATATAGAGCAGGTTGTGCAGGCGGCAGCTGCTAAAATCTCTACTCTTAAACTAGGAAGGATCCAATCTACGCACTAATATGTTACTTTCCATTAAAAGTGACATCTACATCTTTGTGGGGAGAAACATTACTCCCAAGCTATAGCTAGTAAGATGTAGAGGAGCAAGGCTATTTAACGGGGATTTCATTTATTTCTATCCACTATATATATATACACACACAGCAGCATAAAGTACCCAAAGGAACCCTTTATAAGATCTACCTTGGGGCCCTCTC
Organism: Leptodactylus fallax; assembly: GCA_947044405.1. NCBI lineage: Eukaryota > Metazoa > Chordata > Amphibia > Anura > Leptodactylidae > Leptodactylus > Leptodactylus fallax. The sequence continues at coordinate 1,883,504 of CAMRHE010000081.1, read as the reverse complement.
CTGAGATCCCTGCTATTCTGACATATTACCAGGTATGAGAGCTAATTGTGAATATAATAAACAAGGTTGGACTCAAATCACATTAGGCTGACAATACCCCACTTACACCAAAATTATAATGGCATTAGCCTTTCAGTGCTGAGGTCAGAAGACATATGGCAGCCTGAGGTGGCTGAATGTGCATGCTGGGAGAGATAATGATGGAAGACGATGATATCTGAGTAGCTTCGGTCCCCCATTAACTTCAATGTGGGGGTTCATTCTGTTTCAATGTGAAAGGTAAGGATAGGACTAGCTCTATAATCATCAGAACAAAACAGAGCATTCGACCCCCCCCCCACCTCCCCTGGGTCTCCTACGGATATTCTATCCTAAAGATAAGACATCAATACAATATGTAGTCTTGGATGACCCCTTAAATAACAAATTAAAATGTATGTTGAAGATAGACAGACTACCAACCAGTGTCTTACCATGCTGCTATTCAGATTCTTTTCTACCTTACAGAAGGTATGTGGAGGAGTTTCTCCTTTGCTGGGTATGATTATACAAATATCAGTCACGGCCAAGGTATTCTGGGTCATGTTTTCTGAGGCTCTTCGGTAGGTAATGTAAGCTTTCTGCGAGGAAGTGCTGCTACTTATATTGGCAGGACGTCCACATGGTGTAGTTTGGATGATGTGACAACCCTGTTTCAGCCTTTCTTTCCATTCATACAGGACCCTGAAAAAGAAAATCTTAGATTTACAGCTCTACCTCAGGCGGCTGATGGGTAGCACTGGCAATACTCTCTGGAAATGTAGCAAATTTATACAGCTTTAAACATAGCTGGTTGGCATCACGTCTTCAATGTAGTTGGCAGGCAACATAATTTCCCCAAGGTTATCCAGATGGTGTCATCTCAGACAGGAAGACTCTTTTCCTTATCACTTTTTTGTTACTTATATGATGCTGACAACCCATTTATATTATTTTTACAATACTAATGCACAAATACATACTGAAGTCTTTATGTTGGCTTGCAACTTTCCTAAGATCCTGAATGGCTTATGCCCTGTTCACACTTATTATGTAGTGCACGTTTATACACATTAGGAAAAGTCATGCATAAAACATACAAAATGTATTGTGTTTTCCTATGCAGAGGCATTACCCCAAATCAGAATCTTAAAAAAGACCTCTCCATCTCGGTTTAGTTTTAGAAAAATATGAGGTACCTTTCCTTAGGATAGCCCAGCAATATTAGATCTGTAAAGTCTGACACCCAGGACCTTACTGATCAGTTGTTTGAAGAGCTTGCAGCACTTGGGTGAGATCCACTTCCTCTTCTCCGGCCAGTGACAACACAACCATTGGTCACATGGCCATGCTGCAACTCAGTCCCATTCAAATAAATGGTACTGAACTGCAATTCCAAGCATAGTCAGTATACAATGTATAGCACTGTGATCAGTAAGCAGCAAAAGGGTCACAGCAGTTATTCTTCAATCAGATTATCTGCGGGTGTTCTGTGTCGGTCCCCTACTGATCTGATATGGATGAACTATCTTAAAGACAGGTGATCAATATCATAGTCCCATAAAACTGATTTAACTTTCAGTACTATGCAGACTAAATTTTGGGTGAACTGTCTACCAATCAGTGGACATCTGGGGGCTATGCCCCTTTGGCTGTGGTCGTCTCTGCCCATATGATTCCTGCACTGTCAAGGTTACAGATGCGTGAGCTCCTAAAAAGTATACAAATACTGCTCTCCTCGCTCTGACAAGCAAAGTCAAGTAAAACAGCAATTGGTGTGAGTTTCAGGACCCAAACCCCAATTCTGAAATCAGAAGTTTTCTGAAATTACAGCAATAATTTAATATCTAAATATTTATTTAAAGGGATTTTCCAGGACCACAATAATGATCGATGGGGGTACAACTCCTGTTATCTCTGACGATCAGCTGACTGCTCAGCTTGGCAGCCACAGCTCTGTACTTTTGGTAGCGGCTGTACCTGATATAAAAGATCAGTCCCATTCACTAAGGAAATTCCTGAAAAACCTCTTTAGCAAAACATGGCTTGTTGTCAATGCACTGTGTACGTCTGTGGCAGTAATCTATGGAGACCTCGAGAAACAGCGTTAATACCAACACAATGCACAACTCTCCCACAGCTTTCCAACAGAATAAACCTTGAATTCTGGCTGGGCTATCAGTCATGTTATGGTATTCATACAGAGCAAAACAGAGGATTATTAGTAGAACACATAATACTAATGCTAATGCTCCAAGAATCTACATGTTATGTATCCATAACAGAGCACATTGTAAGCAGAGAGGCTGGGAAAGGAGACACAAGGACTAATGTGTCATCCTGCCCACCCACACTCATTGCCCGTAATACCTTGTTTGTAGTGTTAAGACAGAATAGAAAATCCTGACATCAAGTGAACTCACCCCAGATCTGTTAGAGGCGGCTTGTCTCTTCCTCTCCTGTAACACAAGTATATCTGTGGTCCTCGGATGCTTCCATTATTGAGGTCAGCCGAGAGGCCAGTCGGGGTAGTGTCCATACATACATATCCCTGAGGCACTTCTTCCCCAAGGGATTTGATGATCACTGTAATATCTGTGATTGGTTCCTTTGGTTTAGCTATCTTATGGCAGGCATCATTGAAGTGGATTTCCTCCTCAAGTGGTTTTGATGAGTCTGTTAATCCGGCAACGACAAAGTAGTCGGCAACACGGGGTCCTTTGTCTTCCATCATCTTCCGTGTTGGGATGAGACCGCTGAAATTACAGGAGAGCATAGTAAATCTTAGCATCCTGTATAGGAAGAAATCTATAATACGTTCAGTGTTAAAGGGTCTGCCCAAGAAGACAATTTACACAATGAGGAAAAAGTGTCTGATCAGTGAAGTCTGAATGCTGAGACCGCAAATGATCAAGAAAATTGCTTACACAGCTAACTCATAGAAAAGAATATCGTGGCATTGCACACGTGCAACCATCACTACATTCAGACACTTTTCATCATCTAGCAGGACGAGTACATCACTGCTCGGAAATGGATTGGCTGATGTGACTGGAAGGACTACTGTGTCGGCCAAAGGTCAGGAAGATCAGGGACTGAACGGAGACTCCCCAAACTGACAGGTGAGTATATAGTGCTTGTTATTTTAAATCTCCCCAGGGGTTAAAAAAAAAACATGTGGAACATCCCTTTAACACCCCAAGGTTCAGGACCAATAGCTGGTATAACCCTACAAGACAGTCTAAAGATGCACCAGAATTAATAACCAGCATCAGCCACTGTGATAAACCTGCCCAGTCTTATTAGAAAGGATTAGTAAATCTGCTCCGCTTTGCTTAACTTATCTTCCTGATTCTGAGTTATACGATTTTCTCTTTGCCAGTACATTCTGTCTATCCGATGAATGGCTGAGTGATGTTTACTATGTCATAAGTACAGACTGTGAATTACATAACCACTGTAGTATAGATATACAACCAAAGAAATAGGACTGGTGTGTATACTTGTAATAAAAAGACATCTGGTACTTGAGTATAGCTCTGAATGGGAGTAACAAGTGAGCAGCTCTAGGTTGGGCTTCAATAGCACTGAGAGCAAATAAAAGCAATACACACAATCCCGCTATTACTGGAAGCGCAAGCCTCTTACTCATCACTACAGACGAAAATGGGACAAGTGGACAGAAAATATTTCACACACAGCAGATTTATCAAACCCACTTCTGTTTTCTCATTGAAAGGAACATATTAATCACACTACTCAATATATGATGCTTAAAATATATTGTATTTCCTTATAGAAGTATAAACTGGGGTTTAAAAGGGAACCTGTCTCCAGGTTTGGGGCCTCTAAACTAGCAGCAGGTCTTTATGTTGCTAGGGTTCATGCACAGTAAAGCAAGGTATAGTGTCCTCAGCTTCACCGCAGCAGTATGTCAACACTGGGAACTGCCGAAAAAGAGTCCCGGACACATCTCTATCACGTTAGAATACAGAAACAAAAGCACAGACAGGAGTCAGATTACCAGGTTTTGGCCCTGAACCCTGTCAAACTAACCAGGAGCAGGGAAACAACCTATTATATATAATAAAATGGTAATATATAAGTATTAGCCTTCTCTGCGAATCAGCGGATCTGAAATGGTCACATGATACTCTGTAAATAAAAGGTACTGACACACTGCGTCCCAACCATACATTTATCATATATACCAGGAAAGAACATATATTAAGTGGGCACACAAAAAGTAGTGACATCCACCCCTATAGGCTCCCATGAATCACAAATTCACACCACATTCTCAATGTCCATTTGCTATACAAGTCCGGAATGTTTCCGGTGTATACATCACATGTACTCATAAGCATTCATTGTCCCGATAGCGGTCAAAAGAGTGTCACTCTGGTCTCCATATATATGTTTGTGTATTATGGAGTAGGGCAGACTGCTGTGTTATCTATACTGAAGCATCTACAGGGTAGTCTATAGGCAAAATATGGCACTGTTTGGCTATACAGTATCATACATTGGGAACAGCTCTTCATGTATATCTCCAACAAACACTACAACCTAACAGGATAGGGGCAGGTTCACATCTGCAGAGTGGTCAGTGCGGATCTGTCAAACTGCTGCAAGCCCAACTTTTTGGTCCAGCAACTTCAGTTAAAATAAATACGGATATCAGACGGACATACAAGTGACCCCATTATAGTCAATGGGATCCCTCGGGCACCGTTTATGTCACTCATAGAACTGATAGCCAAATATAGATGTGAACATAGTCTGAGCATTGTTTGTAAAGTTTCTCAAAGAAAAGGCTCATTTCTTCTGGCCCTCGACTGTACCTTTAGGGGGCCAGTTAGCGGATGCAGTTGTATGAGAGTACATAATGATCATCTAACAAACCAAATCTAACCCAGTGTGCTATATGTGCTATTTATCATGTATATCAAAAGGAAAAAGCAAGTATAATACAGACTGCAGCAGACGCATCTGTGGAATGAAGCGTGAAAAGCGTTAAAAAGCGCCCTCATTAAAATAACCTCAAAGTGCTGCCAGCCATACCAGGTACTGACAAATAAAATAAGCAGGTGACAACGCTTTCATGCGCTCTACCAACCTGCCAGCGCTCGGCGTCCTAATGAGCGCACTACCCTGCCTCACGCTTTTGATGTGTGTCAGACGTTTTCAGGATTTACAGCCTATAAATGAAAAGGACGGAGTTTTACAGACAAGCCCAGGGTGATAAATTGAGTCTTAGGAACTTGCCGCTGACCACACACTGGTCACGGAGGAGGGCTGTAATTTACAGAGTGTACTGTATCATTACTACTGCCACATTTCAGGCAGCTGGAGGAGACAGGCCACGTCAATAATCACTTAAAGGGGACTTGCACCTTGGTCCCAGATGCTTCCTAGGCATCAGCCAAAGTCTCTGCCCCCATTGTTTCACAACCCTGAGAAGCAACCTGCAAAAGTGCCCAGAAGGGACAAGCTAGAAATGTCCTTTATGGTTCTAGTCTGGTAGTAATTGATACCCAGCAGATTTGCCCACTGTACAACAAGCTACTCAGGTAGTTGTTACAGGGGGTGTCCCTCACAAGGGGATATGCTCAATATTTGGTGGTCTTGTCCTAGAGTAAAGAGACTTTGGATACAAATTTACCACCTCATACAGTTCGTCACTGGTTTCAACTTATGGACCATGGTAGGCTATACTGTATAAATGGATCGAGAATATCCCACCAAACTCACATAAACTGATCTCCTCCTTTTTCCTAGGGACAAAACAAACTAGGACCTCTCCTTGGAAAAAAAAATCTATCAATCTCTCTGTAGTAAAAAGAGAATAGATTTGTACATGATGAGAAACTCTTCTATTCTATCAGAAAGGCATGAAAAGTTCCTAAGCATCCGGTCCCCATGAATCGACTACACTGTTCCTTCTCCCTCGGTTAGACTCTTGCACTTCATATAGCAATTGCTGCAGCCCACCCTGCAGGAATGTTGAGCCCAAACCTGCTCCCCCCTCATCCCTACACTCTCATCTCTCTCTGTATCTTTTCTATACTTCTTTGACTGACCTTATATACCAGTACAAGGCTTGTTGGCACTTCTACTTTTATACAGGACTCTCCTCTCTCCAGATCTGTGCTTTGCAGAATCTTCACGTTTGCCTTGCCCTAGTTTTCATAAGTTTCCTCCTATCTTGGTGGACAAAAGGACGAGGTGGTGTGTGGTAAATCAGGTTCTTTGGTGTAACAATATTGGTAAATTTAGTTTTTTAGGAAATTTAAGAAAATTGGCCACGGACAGGAAATCATAACAGAAGATAATAATAATATTACATAAAATAAATAGCCTATACTTACCATTTAAAGGAGTATTCCATGACTGGCTGAGACGGAGGACACAGCTGTAAGTCTCATCCACCAGGCCGGCATTATAGAAACAGAGTAGGTTTTTCTATGTGGTTTCCAGTTACTCTTGGGAGTTTATGTGAGCTACAGAACCAGCACAGCTCAGAGGGATATGCTATTCCTGTCACCCAGGAGCTACAGAAACATCCATAACCTGCTGTACTATGACATTTACATAACCCCCATCCACTTCAAAGGGAGGTTTGGAAGAAGTGCAGCACAGCCCTCTCAACTATTTCCGTAGCTCCCAGCCACCACATATTGATGGGGGGTGGTCTAAAAGGGACCCATTATTTAGTTACCCAAAACTGTCAGACTTTTAGGCTACAACAGCCCTTGGATGGAAACATGTTCCATCCGTGCCCTCCATGGACCCATACATTTCAATGAAAGAACCGGGACTGCAAAACTGACAGGAATGGGCCTCCAAGCCCACAGACCTCAATTCCACCCCATGGGGCCATAAGAAAAGAATAGGTCAGTGAGGTATCTGCAGCTGTGTGCATGTAGACTTAAGGCCTTTTAAGTGGAAAGGCCATAAAGATCTGAGATGGCAATGCCCCTTTAATTCCTGCAGCTTTGGTAGTCCTTGCAGTGATGACATTGTAGAGGAACAATGAAGTGGGGGATCTAAACTAGGTTCAGATGACCGGGCCTAAGTAGTGGGATGTCTCGTGACGCGGAATCAGTGGCAAAAATCGAGCAGGACACTTAATTTTTCAGAATCTAGGTGGAATCTGCCGCTGATTTGGGGATGTAATCCACCTCAAAATCAGTGCCAGGTTAGTCATTTAAAAATGTCAGTAATGACCTGTTCACATTGCACTTAAGCCCTACCTTTGCTGTATGTATTGGGGAAACTTCCATCATATACAAAGTCAAAAAGGTATTTGAAGGTATTTCCCTTACTCGAAAAACACCAAAACAGTTTCCTTTTGGTCTCTACTGGGGTAGTACAAGTCACATTCCTATGCAAAGCTATGTAACAAAAAAGTATATAAGTATATCCCGCAATATACATTTTTTTTCTTTTACAATGGAAGCCAATCGGCAATAATTCTGAAACATACATCGAAAAGAAGGCTCAGAAGTGTTGTGAATCGACAATAACATAACATGATAAGTAGTGCCAAATGACCAACTAAGCTCTGCTACATGTGTCAGGGTAGCACATATACAACTACACTGTTCTTTAATACAATCGAGTCCATAAATATAAGAGGATTGAGGATGAGCTTAATGAAGTAAGCTTGTAAATAAGTAAGTGCTTGTAAGGTTTGCACAGCTCCACAATGTGGACCAGATTTCCACCATCTGGTGCACATTCCAGTAATGACACTACAAGATGTACAGACTGGACAACTCATAAGACATAGTCAAGACAAACTGGCCAACGTCCCATCCTATTACAATAAAATAAACATCCTTTTAGATTAAAATATTTCCTGTTCACAGGGATTACATTTACGTCTCTTCACGACAGGAATTTTTAGAATATAGGATTATCGAATACTTACAAGTGTCATAAAACCTTTGTGACCTTATAATTCAGACCTGGTTAAATAGCTTTCCTGGGATCCAGACATTTTCCCACTTTGTCATAAATTTTTTTCTAGTCTAATTCCACGTACTGGATCAATATGTATTCAGTGGGGGACCGTCACCAGGCAGCCCTGGTGATCAGCCGTTTAAAGTGGCCGAGACACACACAAGTGCTGCACCCCGTTCCCTGTGCTGATGAGGTCACGTTCATTGTTCATATGGTTAAGTAAATGGGGGTGAGCTGCAATACCAAGCACAACTCCTACAGCATATTCAGAGAAGTGGCTGCAGCACTCATCCAAATGCTGCAGCCTTGTCAACCAACTGATCAGTGGGTCCCCTAAAATGTAATTAACAATGACAGACAACTTATCATAGTCTAATAGGCAGACACAGATGGCAAATCTGGGGGCTCGGTGAGCGAGGGAGCCAATACCCTCTGTGAAAAGCTTAAATGTGATGGTCACTACTGGCATCTAAGGGGAGAAACTGCCAGAATCAGATTTATTGCCAAACCCGCCACTTGCGGCAGGAGCCTGGATGTCCAATAGCTGTGGTCCAGCCACTGATCACACAGACAAAGTAACAATGACCACGCGATCTGAGTGCCGTACTAGAATGGTGCAGGTGCTCAGAGGACTGCAGCCTGCACTATACTATTACGGTATAAGTCGTCAAGAGGTTAAAAAAAAAAAAAAAAAAAAAAAAGGGGGGGCACTTCAAAGTACTTTGCTTCTCCTCCTTATTTTAAATAGATCTTGCTGGTCATGTATCATTGACATGAAAAAATTAGCACCTGTAGTTCTGATGTATAAATGTGGTGCTTTTATAGTATATCAACTTGTGTCTTGAAAAACGTTCTAAGAGAAGGCTCGAGAGAACATTTGCAGCTGACGTGTTGCATTTATTTTCCACCTCTTTCTCTTCAGGAAAAATATGGTTCTAATAAGTCAAGATCTTGTGTTTTCTTCTTCTTCACGTTAAAAAAATATGCCAATAATCTCAAAAGCTCTTCACGTAAATCCTAGTTTCCGAGACACTGAGAACTTTAATCCACATGTTCCTGGATGGCTCATTTCCTCCCAGCAACTTCTGCCTTACATCTTATTTTTACACTCCGTCTGGAGATCCACTTCTATTTTCTCTACAAGAATATGCTTACACAGGAATTCACTGCTCCGTGCTTGAGAGAACATGTGAACGACACTTGGGCAGAAGAGAAGGAACACAAGATCCCTACTGAATTCTATTTGAGCTTTATTATTTTGCTCTGTGACATTTGATAAGAAATAAACTTAAGAAAATGTGCACTACAGACGGAGGTCTAGGATGTGTGTCTGCTTACGGTTTCCATTCCTTACCACATGCCAGAATGTAGATTTTTTTTTATTCTACTTCTGTACAGGTTTACGGGGGCAGCTGTCTTTACTGAACTCCTATCAACATTCAGAGATATGTTTTACAGCAGCCACATGGACCATAGAAACCTGTAGTCTGGAGATGTTCAATCTCAAGTGATAGACCAGGGAGGGGGAGGAGGTGGGCTGAGAACATCACCTATTATGAATGGTACAGCCTATGTTACCTATGTATAGCTGTTACCTTCAATTGTAATCCTGTCTGTGATCATAATGAGACAACTGCTGAAAAGTGATCTCTATAAATCAGGAAATGTCAAACTATATGAGGTGGTAGTGACATGGAAATGGAAAAAACTGCTACAAAAATTATTAAAGGGGTATTTCCTTCACGAGAACAGGGATGGTCCAAGTCCTCTCACTTCTGCAATGGGTGGAGAGGTGGCTTTGCATGGTGGGCCCTTAACTTTAATGGGGTGTCTGAGTATAGCCAAGTCTTCCTCCTATAGAAGTGAATGGAGAAAGCTGGACATGTGCAGCCACCTCTCCGCTGACAGCAGCTGCAAGACGAAGGTCTGGGAATCCCCACTCTGATGCTAGTAAACTATTTCCCCTATAGATATTCAGAAATGTATCAGATGGAAATTCCCCTTTAGAACTAAATTTAACAGAAAAACTTGATTTAAACACTAGGTCATATTCTGAAGACACATCGGGTATGGGCTGTAAAAATGGTGTATACCCTACGGGTGTGATACTGGTACAGGTCTAACTACTGACCAAGAAAATAAAGGGGTCCTCAGCAGAGATGTATTGGCCCCTGTAGCTCTAGCAAAGTGCCACATGTGATACATGGTAGTACAGCTCACCCCCATTCACTTGATTTGGGTTAAGCTTCGATACCTGACAGCCCATGGGGAAATGACTGGTAAGGTGGGCCCCACTATAATGTACGGGCTTGAACTCCATTTCTCTGCTTGGTCAACATTTCTGATTATTATGGAATATTTCCAATAATCACCTGGATTGTGGACACCTGTATTGCAGTGGGTCTCCAGCAACTGTGAATTCTCATTTATCTAGGTGCAGAAATTGCCTTTCACCTGGGTATGTACAGTATTATAGACTGTTTTAGATAGATGTCTATTTATTGTCAGGCTTTGTCCATGATTTGTTTGTTTTCAAGCTCTGTCTACATGAAGAATTTTTCCATCTTCTTTAATCCATATTTTCAGCTAGAGTTCCTCCTATATACTGAACAGCAGCCACAAATATGAATCAATATAAGAGACTCTACTGATTCTTACTGGAAACATACAATAGCAATGTGGACATGAATAGAACATTGTGTGTATATAACGAGCAGCCGCACGGATTCCAGTAAAGGGCTATTCCAGTTCCTTTTTATTGATGACCTATTCTCAGGGTAGGTCATAAATAAAAGGTCAGGGGGGTCCGATGCTCCTGCTGATCAGTTGTTTGTGGGGGTCACAGCGCTCTGCGCCCTTCTGTGTTTACATTGCATGGCCGCTATGAATTACTATGTACACAGTAAAAGGATCACAGTGCTCACATGGGTGCCGCAGACCCTTCAAAGACCTCATCTTCAGGGGTCCTGGGAGCAAACATGGACAGAAGTACTGATCATGTGACAACAGCTAAAAATAAAGTACTGGTAAGTAACATGTAAAAAAAAAAAAAAAAAAAAAAAATATTATATTCCACAGGAAATAATAGTTTTGGAGCATCTTTTCTTAGAATTCTGAGTTGTTCTTCGGTTATTCCTCCTAAGAATTTATGAATAAATTGACAAGTGGGTGTTACCAACTAGAGGTGCCCCCTACACGGTCTGACACTGAAGACTGTAGGTAGTATCTGATTATGTAGAGGCACAACTGGTAGCATTCAAGCTGTCACTTTATTCATAAATTGTTAAGCGGAATAACAGAGGAACAACACTACACATAATTCTAAGAAAAGATGTCTAATTCTGGAACATGTCAGGAGGAGTGACAGATCTTCAATAATAAGAAACCTAGTGATTGTGAAAATGTTCTGGCAATCTATCCTGGTTACGTGCCCACATATCTGCGTATCCTCTTGAAGACCAGAAATAACAACCAGACCACAATAGGCCTTTCATGGCCGGATGTAGCATCCAATAGCACTATATTGGAGAGGTTACAGAGGTCGCAGGGCTGCCTTAGAAAGATGCAAATGGAAGTGTTTTGTCCATTGATCAACAACGCTTGCTTATTTTTCCATTCATTATGTCAAACTTGTACAATCCCTCCCCCCATGACTATAGAATGGTTTAATCCCAGCAAATTCTCCATGACTGCAGACAAACAGACAACATACAACATTATTACGTAAAATTATATTAAAATGGAAGGATCAGACAATATTAACAACTTGCTTGGATAGCATTTCCATAATATAGCAGTAATATTTATGTAACCACCTAGGCTAATGCCAAATGGTCACTAACTTTTCAACAAGCTTTCCATATGTAAAGCAACAGTACAGGTGAATATAAGAAACTTTGTAATACATTAGAGAAAATACTTATTTCTTCACCAGTCAGGATCATTTCCCTCGTCCCCTCCTAGAGTCCGTTCAGATGTCGAAACATGAAGAGGAATTGTGGCAGTAAAATACCCTGATGCTAGGTTCACACTACCATTGGGCTCTCCATTGTTCGGGTCCATATGGGGACCTGAAAGATGGAGAGCCTGTCTGTCCACTTAAAAAGTGGTTACTCGCGGACCCCATATAATGGTGTTCGCCAGTTTTATACTGAAACTGGTGGAGAGAAAAGTCATCCTTACAGATTTTAGGTGGAATCTGCCACAGAGTCTCCTACGGAGACACCGACGCATATGAGAACCTAGCCTAAGCCTACATTTACAAAACTAAGTTTCATCCGTGACACACTGTCTGTGTGCGAGTCATATTTACTGCCTGAACACTATGCTGGGACACAAACTCCTGGTTCGGCTCATGGTCTTCAGACCAGTAAATACTGCTCACACATGGACCAAACCTCACGGATGAAACTTGGCCCTGTGAATGTAGACATAAACTGACATCTACTCTGATACCTCTGCTCAATCCACTGTAGCGCACTGATGTATCAAACTACACAGAAGTCTATGGAGAGGGGAAGGGAAAAGTAAGCAGAGTCTAGTGAGAACGGAGAGATACAGGCATAGACATAAACCTATGCAACGAAATAGCAAGTTCTCTCTCTCCAAAATTGCTTTATTCGCACCAATACAGTACTTATGTGATCCTGAAGCTGCTTCCGAGTCAGAGAGCGATATGGAGCAGATTATCTCTCTACTTTCTGTGCGCAGTCTATGGCAGACATCACAGACGCTAGTATACATCCACCAGGTTAGGAAGAAATGAAAGCTAGAGCCAGAAGAGGGAAACTGCTAAAGAATGCACAATACAAGCCATATATATGACAGAAATAGTGTCTTTTCTCACTTATGTTAGCCCATATTATACTACTGATTTATGCCAAGTTTGGGCAAGCTTTAAAGGGAACCTGTCAGGTCGATTAGGGACACTAAACCACCCACAATCAAATCGTCCTATTTTACACCCATCCGTGCCCGCATTTAAAAAAAAAAAGAAAACCTTTATACTTACCTAGAGAAGTCTGCTGCTCCCGGCGCCTGCAAAGTTCTTCAGTAAAACCAAGGATGTACACCCCGGCTTTACTGCGCAAGTGCCGGACGTATGGGGCATGTGCAATGAAGCTGAGGTATACTCCTCTGGCTTCAATCAAGAACTGCGCTGGAGCATGGAGTACTGCGGCAGGGGGAGTATAAAGCTTTTTTATTTTTATTTGGGACACTAAATTCACAGTCCATAAGGACCTGTGGGTGGTTCAGGGTCCCTGAGAGGTGCTATGGAAAGAAGCTGTCCGCTTTAAGGTTTAGTTTCCACCATGTCGCTGCTTAATTCAGTCATAAAAGAACTTTTATACAATACAACTACCAAAACTAAGAACGAGGACTTGCTTTCTATAGGGGCCACCTAAAATAACATGGTCAGTATGTGTAGTCTATGAATGTACTTGAAATATATGTCACAGGAAATCTTGTCTGGATGAGGAGTGGTCTTCTGAAGACGAGGAAAGCTTACTTAGTATAGTTAAAATTAAAAAAAAAAAAAAGGAAATTCATGGTAAAATTCAGCTACTGATCCCTGATGTATGCAGGTACTATAACTGTTCAGACCCTATATACAGGTCATTAATATGAAATGAATATGTCAAACACATTCATACAGTGCTCCGTTGGTATATCCCATGCATACAAATGGTTGGTATGGATTATGTACAGAGCGTAGATAAATAAGCAATACCTTCCCTGCAATAGCGATGCCCATAAGACTGAAATTCAAAGACCACATTATTATCAAAATTATTATAAAAAAATAAAAAAACTATAGAATCACTAAAGTCCATCCACCCAAACTGCCAATACAACATTTTAGTGACAGACCTACCTGTCCACAGAAACCAATCTGACAGAGAATCCAGATTCCCAAATAGCGAAAGTCACCAAAGTAGTTGTAGGAAAAGTAGTAGTTAAAAAAGGCTGAAGTTCAGTAAGGGAGAGGAATACGACCTCTACAAACAAAGCGTGACAACACACAAGCTGAAACATTTGTACAAACATCAGCGACTAGCCTCACCTTTGGTGAACCTACTTATATATTAGAGAACTCCATATATAGGGCTATGAAAGAACAAGAACTGCCCCCACCATACAGACGACCACTATAAATGTATAGTCAGACAGATTCTGAAGATGGAAATCAGATATAGCCTAGCACATACAGATCAGTGCTCTTATAAACTTGACAGTAATGGACAGTAAGGGCATGGAAAGGAAAATTGCCTTTGCGGTCTTACTCTAGGTACACACTAGCATCGCCTCTCTGTTGTTCTGGTCTGTCAGGGGAAATTAAACTTACCTTCAAGATGAATTTCCCAACCCTCAAATAAGTCAATATCCATTCACACATGTAAAACGGGCCAAATTATTTCCCAAAAACCACTATTTCAGTGGCCAAAAACAATGGGTCCAATGCATAAAAACTGTACAACCCACAGTAACTGATCAAATATTCTCTGGAACGGTTGAAACTGGATCTCTTGCCAACAACATAGTTGACAACAAAATTCTCCCCAACCCCACTCACAACCCAACCACGAACACCGCCAAACCACTCACTTAGGGGATTAGTTTTAGCCAAACCCTGCACCTTTGTCTCGCCGTTCCCACCCCAGTGGCTTTGGCGTCTAAGACTCATGGAGCCTATAATCACCAATACAAGACAACACTGTCTACTAAGAAGAAGAAAGGATCAGATCGTAAAGAATGGAGCATCTGAGAGGACAAAGCAATGTTCTTGTTATTAAATTACAGAAATCCTGATTGGAAGTGAAGTTCTTATGAGCAGACAAGATGAATGTCACTTAGGCTGAGGCCCCACGTTGAGGAGACACAGTTTTTTATGTTGCAGCTTTTGCTGCATTTTTCTGATCCAAAGCCAAGGAGTAGGAAATATATAGGAAGCTCTTATACTTCTATCTTGTGCTCAATCCACTTCTGACTTTGGCTCAAAAGACCGCAGCACAATCTGCAACAAAAAAGCCGCGTTTCCACAATGTGGGGCCTCAGCCTTAGAATGGTCGGATAGATCTATGGTCGGATCACTAATGGACATAGACATCTGTTTGACTGTAACATGGATAAAGGTGTTGGTGTAGGGAGTTTTCATTATAGTGGTGTTGCCAAGACTGCAACTTTTCACCTGTGCCCTGGACAGGTGATGCATATCTGATCGATGGGGGTCCGACTGCTGGATCCCCCATGATGACCAGGTTGACTGTGGTCCTGTTCAAATGGAGCAATTGTCAGTCACTGCCACTCCATTCAAAGTCATTGAGACTTCCAGAAATAGCCAAGTAGAGTCCCATAGATTCTGAATAAAGCAGAGTCACAATTTAGACCCAGACCCTATTGATCAGGCATGTGGAATGTATGGACAGGTGATACGTTGCAATCTAGGAAAAACCCTCTACCTAACAGACTCCAGATTGCATGAAAAGGAATACAAACGGAGACATATAAAAGTAACCTGTTACCAGTGAAATACATTCAGTGTAAGCATGATCAGCAAGAAAGTTCATGCTTGTCACAGAGAATGCGCTTGGTTATGTTCATCAGTCCCATAGACTTTCAATGAAGCAGCAGCCTGCCTGCTTGACCTCCATCTATTCATATTCTTCCTGACTGTGGTATAGTGGCTGAAGAGAACAGGGAAGCCATCAATCAAAATCCTGCTGACCTAGCAGCTATCACCTAGCCCTTTAGGCTAAAGCCACACGTTGTGAGTTCACTGTAGGTTAGTCATGGTGGAATCACCAACAGGTCTAGTACAAGTATAGTGGATAGAATTTCATCAAATCCCATCCACACACTGCACAGAGAAGACCTGCAGAGCGAAGTGTCTTGAACACACGACATGTCAATTCTTGCTGCACTTTCAGGCACTAATTTCAACCTGTGCAATGCAAAGATTGAAACCTTGGCGAGCTGCACTAGCAATGGTCCATGAATCCTGCAGCTCAATGATTACTAGTCAATGATGGCTGGTCTTATTCGGGCAGGTCTGCTGCAGTTTGCGCTCCACACACATCCGGCTGCCAACTTACAGGATAATTCTCCATCATACCTCTGTAAACAGCCTAGCAGGCTGTGGTGGCTGCTTTAGCTATAATAATACATGTAAAGAATAAGGGACATATAAAAAGGTACAGACCATGAAGATGAAACTTTCTAATATTACTTTCTACTTATTAATATCAAGTAAAGCAGAAGAGAATTGGAAAGCATTGCAGATGTGATTGGTGGAAACAGTCAGCTGATGCTATAGATGGAATTAACAGTGTTAATGACTGTGTATTACTAGTATGGAATGTATAACATGTATAATCCCTCTACAATACAGGATCTGACAGTTAAATCCTCAGTATGCTCAGAGCTAGTCTCATGTTGGTACAGTACATGGTGTGGCCTATTCGCCATCTCCTGCACCTACCACAGAATCTACGAAGCAGCAGTAAAAGTGATTCAGCAACAACACCAGATGTCTTAATATATACATTTTCGTCAGCTAGGAAAGCGCTTTAAAATTCGTTGTATAGGCCATTGTACGACTTCCAAAACCCATTACCACAACATTATTGATACCATAAACCAGTGGTTTTTAAGACAAGGCAACAAATATGCAATTGATGCTTTCTCAAACTTGAAGAGAGACCCCTTTGAGGTTCCAACACCCCCCCATTGCACTTGAACCACATCTGCAGATTTCCAAGGGAATGGCACTTCCACTGTACTATTTAAAGACATGATGGCGCTCAGCATAATGTCTCCTACAATGCACTGTGGCTGGTGTAATATACTTTCCAGGTGACAGACTCCCCTTTAAAGGCAGACACAGCACTGCGTATCTGTCAGAAGCATCAGTAGACTTTATACTTGTATGTAGGAGTATACTGACATTGGCAAATAGTCAAACTCTAAAATGAGGAGTACAATACAAGGCTATGTCCACATGAAGGCACAGCTGTGTGCATACATTACTTTCTATTGCCTCTTATGGCAGATAGGTTTCTGATATGATCTACCATGTAGCACAGCACAATGGCCGTTTTACTAACTAGACCAATCCCTATTTACCAGCACAATTTCTACAGCTTCCAGGATGTATTACATGAGCTATATATTAGGTGACATCTATTATCTTTCAGATGAATCATATGTAATCTCATGATGAAGCTGTTGCTTGTTCTTCCCTTTGTCACTTCTACAGCATATAAACTTGGCAAATACATCTGTAAGTAAGTGAAGATCATGATGAAACTTTGATAACTGCACAAACATCTGATTTGGGCTCTGTTCACATTATGTCAAGCCTGTCTCAGATGAAAGGCTAGTGCATGTTAAAAACCATTTTTGTGGGATGCCTCCCTATAGGAAAATAATTGACTATACATTTCCATGTAGTTAAAAAAGTATAGTATTCTAATAAAGTATAGCATACACTGCCCAACAGACCCCAAAAGGCCATTCTTTTGGCATCTATCAGATATATAGCCCCATGGATGCACTCAGCGTCTGACAAGGAAGGTTGCCTGTACATATGCCGAACATAGGGCTCAGACATAATGTAAATATTGCCTTACTATTATCATCTGGTTGTACATTTTTGGTGATAAATAGAATCTTAATTTTAAGTAAGACCTGCGCCGATCACCCAAATAAGATTGCCCGTAGAACACAGAGGTGTCACACTATATTCATAACATGACTTGTCCCATCACACCCTACAGCAATGGGGAGCCCTCCTACTAGCAGCTCTCTTCCTACTAGATAAGGGTCTCCTGTTTTGCTCTGACAATAAGTTTGTGGCCCTGACAGTCCAGAGCGCCCTGTACTTACCTGACTCCAAAACTAACTTGTGCCAAAGACTTACAGCTTTTGACATCAGGACTCATGGACATGCCATCATTACCAAAGAACACATGGATGCTTTTTTAAAACCCTTTAGGCTCTGTTCAGATCTGCATCACAGTTTGTTATAAAAAGTAACTACTGCCTAACAAACCCTGCAAAAAAAAAAACAACTTATGAGGATGGGGAGACACGGGACAAACTAGCTGTCAGCAATCCCACTGCAATGTACAGCTCAGTGGATGACACTTCTCACCTCGGGTCCTAAGCCTGTAGCATGCGTTCAGTCACAAGGGCTGTTACGTCTCCTTAGGGAGACTGTACTCGCAGGCCTTCTTGCAGTATGCAGGGTCTTTACACCATACATTTGCATTTGAAAGCTGCAGGGGACCATAGAAATTCCTTCAAGTGTGCCGCAGCAAAAGACACCTGATTTTGAGTCTTTTTACTGCTGCAGGCTGGAGGGAAACACATTGCTAAATTTCCCACTGAAGACATTTTTTTTACAATACAGCATTTACCTGGGTTTGGCACACTTTTCATGCCATGGGTTTCCATGGTTATATGATGTGGCCTACTAAGGCTGGGCAATTCACCGTAAAACAACAAAATTGAAAGTCAGCTCAGTTAACCAGTGTGAACAGGCTCACATCGCTTATTTCAATTATTCACATCCATGCCATCCTGTCTCACACTGACACTGGCTAATGGATATGTCACTAACTGTACTCTATGGGAGTCATACATCAGCAGTTCTGATTGGACATATCCCTTAGCCAATGGAACAGGATGGCGGCACAGTATGGAACAATGTGTAGCCAGGGAACGATTCTCTAGTCAGTAGACACCAACTGGCTGCAATACTTTCTGTAACTGTTTATAGCCTTTATAAAATACATTACACACGTGTCCATAGACATACATAAACGGAGTGTGTAATGTAATATATACTGGCTTCTAAATAAATAATAATATATATGTTATACCATATATCTGAAGCCTTAAAGCAGTGCCCTGCAGATCCTGCAAGGGGTTCAAATAGTAAGATGGAGGGGTAACAAAATAATATATACTATATACAGAGTTGTACACATGGCTGCCTTTCTAGTATATACTGTAAGGGCAGCCACCTGTACTGCTCTGTATATAGTACAGTGATGGCCAAAAGTATTGGCACCCCTGCAATTCTGTCAGATAATACTCAATTTCTTCCAGAAAATGATTGCAATCACAAATGCTTTGGTAATAATATCTTCATTTATTTTGCTTGCAATGAAAAAACACAAAAGAGAATGAAAAAAAAGTCAAATCATTGATCATTTTACACAAAACTCCAAAAATGGGCCGGACAAAAGTATTGGCACCCTCAGCCTAATACTTGGTAGCACAAACTTTAGACAAAATAACTGCGAACAACCGCTTCCGGTAACCATCAATGAGTTTCTTACAATGCTCTGCTGGAATTTTAGACCATTCTTCTTTGGCAAATTTCTCCAGGTCCCTGAGATTTGAAGGGTGCCTTCTCCAAACTGCCATTTTGAGATCTCTCCACAGGTGTTCTAAGGGATTCAGGTCTGGACTCATTGCTGGCCACTTTAGAAGTCTCCAGTGCTTTCTCTCAAACCATTTTCTAGTGCTTTTTGAAGTGTGTTTTGGGTCATTGTCCTGCTGGAAGACCCATGACCTCTGAGGGAGACCCAGCTTTCTCACACTGGGCCCTACATTATGCTGCAAAATTTGTTGGTAGTCTTCAGACTTCATAATGCCATGCACACGGTCAAGCAGTCCAGTGCCAGAGGCAGCAAAGCAACCCCAAAACATCAGGGAACCTCCGCCATGTTTGACTGTAGGGACCGTGTTCTTTTCTTTGAAGGCCTCTTTTTTTTTTCCTGTAAACTCTATGTTGATGCCTTTTCCCAAAAAGCTCTACTTTTGTCTCATCTGACCAGAGAACATTCTTCCAAAAAGTTTTTGGCTCTCTCAGGTAAGTTTTGGCAAACTCCAGCCTGGCCTTTTTATGTCTCTGGGTCAGAAGTGGGGTCTTCCTGGGTATCCTACCATAGAGTCCCTTTTCATTCAGACGCCGACGGATAGTACGGGTTGACACTGTTGTACCCTCGGACTGCAGGGCAGCTAGAACTTGCTTGGATGTTAGTTGAGGTTCTTTAGCCACCATCCGCACAATCTTTTGTTGAAATCTCTCGTCAATTTTTCTTTTCCGTCCACATCTAGGGAGGTTAGCCACAGTGCCATGGGCTTTAAACTTCTTGATGACACTGCGCACGGTAGACACAGGAACATTCAGGTCTTTGGAGATGGACTTGTAGCCTTGAGATTGCTCATGCTTCCTCACAATTTTGCTTCTCAAGTCCTCAGACAGTTCTTTGGTCTTCTTTCTTTTCTCCATCTCAATGTGGTACACACAAGGACACAGGACAGAGGTTGAGTCAACTTTAATCCATTTCAACTGGCTGCAAGTGTGATTTAGTTATTGCCACCACCTGTTATGTGCCACAGGGAAGTAACAGGGGCTGTTAATTACACAAATTAGAGAAGCATCACATGATTTTTCAAAGGGTGCCAATACTTTTGTCCACCCCCTTTTTTATGTTTGGTGTGGAATTATATTCAATTTGGCTTTTTGACAATTCTTTTTGTGGTTTTCCATTGAAGACAAATTAAATGAAGATGTTATTACCAAAGCATTTGTGATTGCAATCATTTTCTGGAAGAAATTGAGTATTATCTGACAGAATTGCAGGGGTGCCAATACTTTTGGCCATCACTGTATATACTATGAGGACAGCACTGTCCTCTTCTTATATACTGATCTGTACACTTGGCAGCCCATGTTCTTATAGTTTATACTGTGCACACCACTGCCCTAACACTCATATGCAGACTATTACATGGGCTATATACATAGAGTAGACAGACTATTACATGGGATATATACATAGACAGTGTACAGACTAGTACATGGGATATATACATAGACAGTGTACAGACTAGTACAAGGTATAGGACTGGGCAATTAATCAAGTAATAACCAAAAACCAAAATTTAGTGGCATATAAAAATATGAGGCACGACACGTAAAAATGGGCATGTCCAAAAACAATCCTTTATTAATTATAATCGGAGCAAAATTGCCCGGCCCTTTGGCCTACACAGTATTTCAATACTTTGCTTGGTAGATGCATAATTTGTATACTATTTCTCCATATTACATATGCATCGCTCACAGCGTGCCTAAGGGTGCATAAGAGACCTGTAGACAGGCTCTGTACACACACTTGGCATTCCTAAATCCTTACCATATGACCACAGCATATAAATGTGCAATATGTTCTGAGTTACTTAGGAGACAGTTAACCTTTTCTAGGAGCTAGAAATTGAAGTCCCGTCGCTCGGCTCCATAATCACTGGTTATAACAAAGAAATTGCTGATGGTGGGAAGTTTGTTTGACACTATTAACATGTGGCATTTATAAAGAAAGTTCAATCCCTCTACCAACGTCTTGGAACAATACAAAGACACTTGGCAAGAATCGCAGACATAATTATGGAGACTCAATAAGGATGCTCAATCCTTCTTAACACTTAGGGTTCCATCTATAGGATACCAAATGTCATATAACCGCAACTTATCTGAAATTCTGTCCTCATGTAAGGGAATGTGAATTGTATGAACGTGTAATCCCAAAAAATGTATTTTTAATCTTTATTTTATTTCTCTAATATATAACAAACAGCACCAAATACAGAGTACAGGGTAAATGGAGCAGGGACTTATAGCTAAATATGATATATGGCAGAATGCATTACCTCTTCATAAGCAGTCTGATAGCCCCGAGTATTGCCACGGAGGATGAAGCTTCCATTTTCTTTAATATTTCATTACTGTAAATGGTCAGCCACATTCATTGACTGTTCACAGAGAACACTTTTTCTAGCCATATGCCTACCATTAAAAAGGACCTGTCACCTCTCC
Source organism: Leptodactylus fallax (assembly GCA_947044405.1). Classification (NCBI taxonomy): domain Eukaryota; kingdom Metazoa; phylum Chordata; class Amphibia; order Anura; family Leptodactylidae; genus Leptodactylus; species Leptodactylus fallax. The sequence continues at coordinate 1,861,627 of CAMRHE010000081.1, read as the reverse complement.
AGACCAGCAATATATTTACAAGCGAGGCTTCTAGGGTAGATTACCCTCTTACGTAAGCCCAACTTTTTTATCCAGTGACATCAGGAAAAAAAATCAGCCACCTGATGGACCCATTATAGTCATTGGGGTCCCTCGGGAGCAGTTGTTGTCCATCATTAGACAAACAGTCTTTCTGTTCTTCTGGTCCGTCTTAGATTACAACGCAGATGTGAACATGCCCTCACAATGCCACTACATGAAATCAGAGGATATCCACAGGTAGTGTATATAGTCCTATACATTTGATAGGAGCCCTAAAACAGCTATGTATAAGAGAGAGTGGTAATACATCCACGAGGCCTTAGGCCTGCTTTCCACAAACATATTTAATCCTGGATATAATGACCAAATGTCAGCTGTATTTTCTGGACCAAGCCATAAGCCAGAACCCGGACTCCTAGCATCATAGTTATCCACAAGACTCTACTGTTTTCAGTACAGACCAGCAGAGTCTCAGGGACTCTTCACCTTATAGATAACTATGATCCTGGGAGTCTGGGCCCCAGCTCAGGGTTCGGTCTGGGCTATACATACAACATCTTGTCTGTATCTCCTGCACCAAATCTGACCATGTGGCCTCAGCCTTTGGGAGACATTGACATTATAGTCCAGGTGAATCCCTTTAACTGCCCCACTACTTTCCGAGTCCCTTTCACTAGTATTCATCATTGAGCTGACTAAGGACATCAGGTATTAATACACTGTATTTTTCCAGTAACATATTTGGCAGCTTTCCCATTTGAGAAATTACAGTAATCCAAAAGAAATGTATCAAATTCCAAAGATCAACCACCCCCACAGGTCCCAAATGACAAAAAGCCAGAACCAGATATGGCTTTATATGCTTTACCTGTACTTGTGGCCGAAAAACACAGCAATTCCCTGGAAAAGCCTATATCAGAACAGAGGAGGCATCATATAGATCTACCAACTCTTGTCTGAAGACATACATAAACTTTAGGGACAACTGGAGTCTCACTCCCTAAGGGTGGGTTCACACTACCATTGGAAGCCCATTATGATAGGTTAGGTAAAAACAAAAAACGGTAGCTTATCCTAATGGTCATTAATGGACGTAACTGATACTAATGTGTCCATTTAATGATCAGTTAAAAAAACGGACACATTAACATCAGTTCGTGTCAGTCAATGTCCGTTATTATACCATCCATTTATTGAGGTTATTTTTGGTTCTGCTTTCAGAAGATGGACAGTAATAACAGACAGCATAATGGACGACCATCCGTCCGTTAGCCATAGACACAACAACAATTATTCACGTCTGTTATTTTGAACGGAACAAAAAATCCTGAACCCTGCGTTATAATTTCTGCCAAAATAACGGACCTGAGACTGTTTTGGTGAAAACGGAGACACTAAACAGACAACAGCTCAGATTCCATTGAAATCAGATCGGACATTAACAACGGTGGTGTGAATGCCCCCAAGAATACGCATGTGTAATGGCAGCCTCTTTATATTCATGTATTATAGATACATTTTACAGCTGTATAAGAGGCAGGAACACTGTGACGCTGAGTGGCTAACTATCAGGAATACTGTGGCATTGCTTCTTGCTTTCCACACTTTTAGCCTTATATACACAGCTCTAACAATGCACCCAGAGAAGTACATGGGGTCTCTATTATAGCTCCAGTTTGATATGGAGACATACAGGCTTCCCACTAAAGTATGCCACAATTTTTTGTAGGGCATCTTCCGGACAGAGTATGAATGAAGCTTTGCTTCCAGGGAAGACTAGCTCAGGACATACAGCACCCGACAGAAAATGTTATCATAAGCAGTCTTGTACTGTTCTGTACTGGACTCCAAGTGCTGTCAATTAGCTCTATATGGGGTGTACATGAGGCTTGAGAAAGGAAGGGGGGGTTGTCATTGGTGGTTGGTAGAGCTCATGTGGACAGGAAATACACCCATCTGATGTGAAGTCTAATTCACACTTGCATATTTAGGTCAGTAAGTACAAATGCTTTTTGATTACATTTGCAAAATACAGACATGTGAATGAAGCCTTAGGCTGTGTTCCCACTTGCAATGGAACCGCTCCATTCATTTCAATGGGATTTGCAGAGATCGCCAAAACACAGCTCTCAGCCATCTATGGCAGATCCCATTCAAATGAATGTGGGATTGTCCATGCTGCCCCAACCTACTGCTCCAAAGTGAGGTGCAAAACACCCCAGTTTTCCTGATCAGTGGATGCCCCAGAGGTCAGACACCCATTAATCACCAAGGTAGCCCCTATACATTGGTAACTTTTTATTAATGAAATACCCCTTTAACTTGGAATGTACCACACATTATGTGTTTCCCTTTTATATCAGTTGCCCACTTTTTCCAAATTGATGTCCTATGCAGAAGATAGGGCATCAGCTTTAGATTTGCGGAGGTCAAAGTGCCCCACAAATCAGAAGTCTCCCCGGTGACTGTGCAAGCGGTAGCGCTCACTCGCCATACTTTTAATAGCAATGGCTATGAGTACTGCAGAGGTTGTCCCATTCAAGTCTATGGACAAGTGCCACGACAAATGACAGGGAAACTGCTGATCTGCAGGGTCCTGACAGCTGGGCTCACACTGATCTAAAATTGATTTCCTATCTAAAAATAAGCCAAAGTGTAGTATCTGCCATAAATCCAAATCCCGCAGAATTTGATAGTAATCGCGTTGACACTACAAAGCATGAACTTCCAACTAGATGAGGACACTTAAGACAAGAATCCCTGATGCTGCCCGTGGTCAAGTCTCCAATTTTATTGCCATACAGAAGAACACGACAGCAGAGATCAGCAGGGTAGCTATAGGCAACATCCTGGTGTTTCTCATATTGTACACTGATGCCGTATCTGGCCCTGATATAATGTATACTATCATGGATCTCAAGTGGCAGCATATATTCCAGTAATGGCTACCACAGTACCCATGATAGGTCGCCCCCACACCCATATTTTGCCTGAAGATATTTTGACAGGACTAGAAGATCAAACGCGACATTCACTCATCTGCTCTGTGCTGTCAGATTTCATAGGTTTTCATCATTCATGCTTTCCAAGCACATAATACTTACTGGCAGCGCTTAGAGGCTGGGGAATATTCACCGCCTCCCTGCCAGGCTGACTTCACCAGTCTTAAAGTGGCCTCTGGCACCTTCTTGGTTAATGCACGCTAGTTATAAGCAGGGCTGGGGAGTCGGTAGGCCCAACCATGACTGTGACTCCTCTATCTTTCCACAGACCGACTCTGAATCCTTCATAAATGGCTGACAGCCATGATCGGACAGAAGTCGTAAAGTCCTCTAATTCATTTATAAGCCAGTGACTGACTATGAAAGTAAATATGTAACAAACTATACATTACTTATACAATAGCAATAATTGTAGAAAATAATTCTAAATCATAATTCATTTTATTTACCCTTTCACTACCCTTTCGCTTCTGGGTGAAGCACACGCAGTATGCTTAGTACTGCGTCTGTATGGAGGATGAGCGCTGGGAAGGGGGAGATGGGAATCATCCAATGGGGATGGAGCGAGGCAGCTGTTAGGGTCGGAAGGCGAAGCCCAGGGAGTAAGAACAACACCTTTAGGTTAAGGCCTGACGTAACAAAACGCAGATAAAAGATGCTGCAGGAAAATGCAGCAGGAACATATTGCGCTTTTAAGCCTAAGGCCCCACGTAGTGAGCTACTACGGAAAAGACCACGGTAAAAACGCATTGCGGTCATATCTGCAGCGCTTTTCACAGAAAGTCCGCAGAGTTCTCTCTGCGGACTTTCTGTCCCTATTATACCTATATGGAAAACGCCAAACTGACATGTTGCGATTTTTGCAAACGCACCTTTTCCGCTGCGGAGTTTTTTCTGCAATGTGTTGCTGGGATTAGCTAGAATCCCATTCACTTTGGTGGTAGTGTAAAACACAGCGTTTGTTTCTGCAATGCGAGGCCTTAGAACTTTATACAGGAATAAGAGGAGGTTTTTCTCCATCAAGCAGCTGCAATGGGCAATAGGAAGGGCATATTTGGAATGTATGTAAAGAGCACTACAAGGTACTGTGCTTACTGTCAATGTGACTTCCTTGCTGACAGACTCCCTATATTAATATTATAAAAGAGGAGATCTATCACCTCTACCAACTTGTCTACTTTTGTAAATATATGTATTCCCCAAAATATAGCAATTCTGAAGCATTTTCTATTAGCAATTTGCATTGTTTGGTTCCTCTCTTATTCTTCTTCTTACACATTTATGAATAATGAGACAACTGGGCGTTACCTTTAAGGGACATGTTAATACACAGGCTAAGGCCCCTTGCACACTGCTAGTGCTAGTTTAGTGTGCCATCTGTATTTTTCCTGGATAGCACACTGACCCATTCAGTCCGGGCCACAAAACTAAGGACAGGTCCTATTCCTGTCCGGTTTTGCATCATCCACGTCCGATGACATCAGTGTGCCATTCAATCACGGCCGGCGGCCCGCACATGGTAGTGGGCAAGGGGCCTAAGGTTAGATTCACACAACCATGATACTAGGTCCATGTGTGGCCTGTATTTACCTGGCATTATAGTTACGTAGGACACTAGGAGTCCTTGTGACATACTGTGCTGTACTGTCATCACTACTGACCAAGGACTCCTAGTATCATAGATAACCAGCATGCTACCAATCTGTGTCCCAGCATAGTGTTCAGGCAAGTAAATACAGCTCACACGTGGACAGTTTCATAGACTAAACTCTGTTGTGTGAACTCAGCCTTACACCCAGACATCAGTTTATTCATGCATTTCCAGGAGGAATAACAGAGGAATGGCACAACATGGAGGCATGAGAGAAGATGCTGCAGATTTGTTATATGCTATAACAGAGCAGACATATCAGGTAATGCATTTCCCTATAAATAGCCTTTATAAGGATATGCCCCCGGATGTGGGTACCAAGCACTGTCACCCAGAATTGGGGTACCCCATCAGGAATACTGAGCAGTTCCCATGGCTACCATATGTAGTGCAGGTGACCCCTCGGCCTGGCCCTGCTGACTACTGTCAGGGATACTGTCAGTCACTGGGCCCCCATACATCCAAGCATAGGAATACACGGAGTCAAGTACTGTGCAGTAACAGGTCAATACGCAGCGTACACGTACATGACATGACCGCAGGTGTCGCCCGACTGTCACACTGTCAGTGACTGACCCTTATCCTAGTACTAGCCGCCTCCCACACTGACCAAGTCACCACTGTAACCCTATTACACAGCGCGCCATACACCGGGCTAGAAGTTGCCCAGACACTAGTGATGACGGCAGTCACATCCTCCACACTGCGCAGTCACGACGCCGGGAGCTGAGGTAAAGTGCGGCTTCACCTGTTACCCGGCGGTCCCAGGCACAGCAGACAGGGCGGAGGACGTGAGGTCCTGTCAGAGATGTGACCGCGCAGTGACAGAACAGCACACATCCCGTTATCTGCCGCCTCCATCACCTCCTATATGACTACACAGCCTGTACCCCTCCCTCACACCGGACAGCGGGCTGACCCCTCCCCTTGCTCCCGGCATGCTCAGCGCTCTCACCTCTCCCGGGTTCTCTCCCGGTGATCAGCGTCTCCCGCCGCCTCCCCCCGCCATCTTGTGTTTGGACCAGTGGTGGGAGGGACAGCCTCGTCACGTGACGGGGGGCTGGAGACACGTGGCTGCGAGTTCTCGCACGACGTCATGCTCCATTCTGTCTGTGTGTGTGATGTGCAGTGTGTACAGTGTCCTGCTCCACATGTGTGTGATGTACAGTGTGTACAGTGTCCTGCTCCACATGTGTGTGATGTACAGTGTGTACAGTGTCCTGCTCCAGTCTGTGTGTGATGTGTAGTGTGTACAGTGTCCTGCTCCACGTGTGTGTGTGTGATGTACAGTGTGTACAGTGTCCTGCTCCAGTCTGTGTGTGTGATGTACAGTGTGTACAGTGTCCTGCTCCACATGTGTGTGTGATGTGCCGTGTGTACAGTGTCCTGCTCCACATGTGTGTGTGATGTGCAGTGTGTACAGTGTCCTGCTCCACATGTGTGTGTGATGTGCAGTGTGTACAGTGTCCTTCTCCACATGTGTGTGATGTGCAGTGTGTACAGTGTCCTGCTCCACATGTGTGTGATGTGTAGTGTGTACAGTGTCCTGCTCCACATGTGTGTGATGTGCAGTGTGTACAGTGTCCTGCTCCACATGTGTGTGATGTGTAGTGTGTACAGTGTCCTGCTCCACATGTGTGTGATGTGCAGTGTGTACAGTGTCCTTCTCCACATGTTTGTGATGTGCAGTGTGTACAGTGTCCTGCTCCACATGTGTGTGATGTGTAGTGTGTACAGTGTCCTGCTCCACATGTGTGTGATGTGCAGTGTGTACAGTGTCCTGCTCCACATGTGTGTGATGTGTAGTGTGTACAGTGTCCTGCTCCACATGTGTGTGATGTGCAGTGTGTACAGTGTCCTGCTCCACATGTGTGTGATGTGCAGTGTGTACAGTGTCCTGCTCCACATGTGTGTGATGTGTAGTGTGTACAGTGTCCTGCTCCACATGTGTGTGATGTGTAGTGTGTACAGTGTCCTGCTCCACATGTGTGTGATGTACAGTGTCCTGCTCCAGTCTGTGTGTGATGTGTAGTGTGTACAGTGTCCTGCTCCACATGTGTGTGTGTGTGATGTACAGTGTGTACAGTGTCCTGCTCCACATGTGTGTGTGATGTGCAGTGTGTATAGTGTCCTGCTCCACATGTGTGTGTGATGTGCAGTGTGTACAGTGTCCTGCTCCACATGTGTGTGTGATGTGCAGTGTGTATAGTGTCCTGCTCCACATGTGTGTGTGATGTGCAGTGTGTACAGTGTCCTGCTCCACATGTGTGTGTGATGTGCAGTGTGTACAGTGTCCTGCTCCACATGTGTGTGTGATGTGCAGTGTGTATAGTGTCCTGCTCCACATGTGTGTGCGATGTGCAGTGTGTATTGTGTCCTGCTCCACATGTGTGTGCAGTGTGTATAGTGTCCTGCTCCACATGTGTGTGTGATGTGCAGTGTGTATAGTGTCCTGCTCCACATGTGTGTGATGTGCAGTGTGTACAGTGTCCTGCTCCACATGTGTGTGTGATGTGCAGTGTGTATAGTGTCCTGCTCCACATGTGTGTGTGATGTGCAGTGTGTACAGTGTCCTGCTCCACATGTGTGTGAGATGTGCAGTGTGTATAGTGTCCTGCTCCACATGTGTGTGCGATGTGCAGTGTGTACAGTTTCCTGCTCCACATGTGTGTGTGATGTGCCGTGTGTACAGTGTCCTGCTCCACATGTGTGTGTGATGTGCAGTGTGTACAGTGTCCTGCTCCACATGTGTGTGTGATGTGCAGTGTGTACAGTGTCCTGCTCCACATGTGTGTGTGATGTGCAGTGTGTACAGTGTCCTGCTCCACATGCGTGTGTGATGTGCAGTGTGTATAGTGTCCTGCTCCACATGTGTGTGTGATGTGCAGTGTGTACAGTGTCCTGCTCCACATGTGTGTGTGATGTGCAGTGTGTATAGTGTCCTGCTCCACATGTGTGTGATGTGCAGTGTGTATACTGTATACACCTCAGTCAGCCACCTCACGACCACCATTCATTTGGGGTAGTGTTTAATGCCCAGATAAACTATATGTGTAATGGGGCCCCCACTTACCAGTACTATCTGTAATATTGGGGTCTTCTGAAGGTTTTCCCATAGGATAGGGTATAAGTTGCAGATCAGTGGGGGTCCAATCAATCAGGAGAATAGGGAGCACTGGCAGGGTAGCACATGCAGCGATGGGAGTGCCAGAGATAGTTGAGTAATGTACTTCAGCTATCTCCAGCGCTCACAGTGAAGTGAATGCAGCAGTGCCCGACTACCGCCCAATTCAGAAGGGAACCCCAGATCAGTCAGATCCACACTGATCTGCAAGTTATCCCCTATCCCAATGATAGGGGATAGTTTCATTTTGGGCAAAACCCTTACGTTATAGATAGGCATTTGGGCTGCTTCCCCCGAATCTGCTGCAGATCACCTGTACTTGCTACATACCCATGACATACTGCAGGTTTTTTTGTCACAAGATTCCCAGCCATTCGTCACACCACCACCTTACATCTGCCACATGAAGACCCAGACTGAGGCTGTGCTTTACCTTACCCATTTCGTATCAGACTTATCCCAAAATCATTGTTTTTGGTGTAAACAGTAAATATCTGGGAAAAACAATGCATCTAAATGAAGTCCATCTCAGTCCGAAAAATAGGCATAAACATAAAAATAATGCACTGCCTTAATGCTACAACGTGCTGATATAAATATTGTTGTACAGTGCCCATATCAATAATGCCACATTATATAGTGCACATATGTATAGTACATACGGTTCCATATTACTACTCATTATAGTACCTCAACAGCCTCCTATATTGCTCCTTCAATTACTATGTTCTTGCTCTCCTGACCATCTATGAGTTGAAAGTGGCTGACACCACAGTGTCATTCTGCATCTGGACGTGTATACCACAGATCAGAGACCAGCCTCCTGCATAGTCAACTTGTGGAGCTGAGAGATCATATGAGGAAAGGTTCTGATAATGAGCCTCGAAATGTACAAATTCCGTTCAGTTCCTTCTCAGGACCCTGTTAGGGTATATAGATGTTGTGGAGGGTGGTTCCTTGCTCAGGATCCATCTATTATTAGCCCATGTATTCATCACTGCTATGCATTACATGGTCAGCCATTCATTTAAATAGGCTCTATGTAATTTCACATTTCCCTTGCAGAATTAGTTGGTTCCGTAATGAGGGCTGATCCATTAGTCGGTGTTATTGACTTTTATAGGATTTACAATTGTGTTCACAGAAGGGGGTTTGCAAAAGGACAGTTCTTATGGGGTAAATAATAGTACTCTACCAACCAAATGGCTTGTCCTCAGTGTAGGACTGGATTTTCACTAAATAGCCCTTATCTATATAGAACATGTACATGCCCACTGTCAACTGCTTTGCAAACTTTGTTGGTGTTATTGAATACACAGGACATATTATCAGTTTGCTCAAGTAAGTTATTTGGGAATAAATTTATAGGAAATAAAATGTAGTTGTAAGTGTTGAGCTCAAACGTCAGCACCAAATAGAGATATCTTCAGCTGAATCTTTGGCACATATCATCATCCTGGACCACCGGAGGATCCTGGGTTGTAAGGATTGTCTCGTTGATGGGAGGTGAGTTGCAATTGGACGGCAAAGCAACTGCACAGTGTACAGTCATGGCCAAAAGTTTTGAGAATGATACAAATATTAATTTTTACAAAGTCTACTGCTTCAGTTTTTCTAATGGCAATTTGCATATACTCCAGAATGTTATAAAGAGTGATCAGCTTAACAGCAATTACTTGCAAAGTCAATATTTGCCTAGAAAATGAACTTTATCCCCCAAAACACATTTCAGCATCATTGCAGCCCTGCCTTAAAAGGACCACCTAACATCGTTTCAGTGATTGCTCCATTAACACAGGTGTGGGTGTTGATGAGGACAGGGCTGGAGATCAATCTGTCATGATTAAGTAAGAATGACACCACTGGACACTTTAAAAGGAGGCTGGTGCTTGCCATCATTGTTTCTCTTCTGTTAACCATGGTTATCTCTAAAGAAACACGTGCAGTCATCATTGCACTGCACAAAAATGGCCTAACTGGGAAGAGTATTGCAGCTAGAAAGATTACACCTCAGTCAACAATCTATCGCATCATCAAGAACTTCAAGGAGAGAGGTTCCATTGGTGCCAAAAAGGCTCCAGGGCGCCCAAGAAAGACCAGCAAGCGGCAGGACCGTCTCTTAAAAGTGTTTCAGCTGCGGGATCGGGCTACCAGCAGTGCAGAGCTTGCTGAGGAATGGCAGCAGGCAGGTGTGAGTGCATCTGCACGCACTGTAAGGCGGAGACTCTTGGAGCAAGGCCTGGTCTCAAGGAGGGCAGCAAAGAAGCCACTTCTCTCCAGAAAAAACATCAGGGACAGACTGATATTCTGCAAAAGGTACAGGGAGTGGACTGCTGAGGACTGGGGTAAAGTCATTTTCTCTGATGAATCCCCTTTTCGATTGTTTGGAACATCTGGAAAACAGCTTATTCGGAGAAGAAGAGGTGAGCGCTACCACCAGTCTTGTCTCATGCCAACTGTAAAGCATCCTGAAACCATTCATGTGTGGGGTTGCTTCTCAGCCAAGGGAATCGGCTCTCTCACAGTCTTGCCTAAAAACACAGCCATGAATAAAGAATGGTACCAGAATGTCCTCCAAGGGCAACTTCTCCCAACCGTCCAAGAGCAGTTTGGCGCTCAACAATGCCTTTTCCAATATGATGGAGCACCTTGCCATAAAGCAAAGGTGATAACTAAATGGCTCAGGGAACAAAACATAGAGATTTTGGGTCCATGGCCTGGAAACTCCCCAGATCTTAATCCCATTGAGAACTTGTGGTCAATCATCAAGAGACGGGTGGACAAACAAAAACCAACAAATTCAGACAAAATTAAAGCATTGATTGTGCAAGAATGGACTGCTATCAGTCAGGATTTGGTCCAGAAGTTGATTGAGAACATGCCAGGGAGAATTGCAGAGGTCCTGAAGAAGAAGGGTCAACACTGCAAATATTGACTTGCTGCATTAACTCATTCTAACTGTCAATATAAGCTTCTGTTACTCATAATATGAATGCAATTATATTTCTGTATGTGATAAAAACATCTGACAAACACACATAAAAACCAGAGGGCAGCAGATCATGTGAAAATAGAATATTTGTGTCATTCTCAAAACTTTTGGCCATGACTGTACAGGGCTGTTTGCTTCTTGCTCTGTGCACTGTACTGAAATAGGTGATCGAGAGGGGTACTGGGTGTTGGATCTTTGGGATAGGCTATCTATATTAAGTCTTGAAGAATCCTTTTAAGGGCTCGTCCACATGAGACATGTCTACTGTTGGCTTACTGTTGTGAGAGATAAGCAGTGTTCTTTCTGGAATTCTTTGCATCAAAATCTACCTGAAATGTTGTGTGTTTTTGCTGCGGAATTCTTTAAATAATCGCTGTAGGTATCCCACATGCACAACTAGCAAAACCCACAGCACTGGTCACTTTTTGCTTCAGAGTTTTTGTGCAGCATGTGGATGCAATTTGTTTAAAGGGAGTCTATCATTCGCAAAAACACTTTTAAGCTAATGGCACGTTGGAATGGACTTTAAAAAGGCCATTCTTCTCCTACCTTTCCTTGTTTTCTTCTCCCAGCCGATTCCAAGATAATTTGTTTCTTCATGCATGTAAAGGAGCACCCAGGGTGTTCCTTCTCTTCTGTGAGCACCTATCGTGTCATCACTTATCACCGCCCCTTCGTCCGTTGCGGTGACTCCCCTCTTGGTTTTCTTTCTTCTCAGTTCTCGCTGGCAGCGAATTCTCGTGACTGCGCATACTCTTGTGACAGACCACAGGAAAATGGCGGCCCGATTGCGCATTCGCAGTCGCGAGAATTTGCTGCTGGCGAGAATTGAGAAGAAAGAAAACCAAGAGGGGAGTCACCACAACGGACGAAGGGGCGGTGATAAGTGATGATGCAATGGGTGCTCGCAGAAGCAAAGGAATGCCCCGGGTGCTCCGTGGCGCTCATTTACATACATGAAACTAATTATCTTGGAATTGGCTAGGAGAAGAAAACAAAGAAAGGTAGGAGAAGAATGGCCTTTTTAAATGCCATTCCAACATTCCATTAGCTTAAAAGTGTTTTTGCGAATGATAGACTCCCTTTAAAAGGGTTATCCACTTTCTAATATTGGTGGGCTATCCATTGATGGATCAGCTCTTCCAGGAATCCACAGCTTCTGGTAATATTTACAGGCTGGGAGACATGATATTCACTCGCCATGCAATGTGTGATGGCGACTTAAGGTACTGCAGTGCTGTTGCATTGAAATTTATGGGGAAGCGCTGCAGTACCTAAAGTCGCTTTTACACTTTGTAAGGCAAATTAGGCAGTTTGGCTTCTGGCAAGGATACACTATCAATATTACAAAGAATATTCTCTTAACCCCTTTAAATCACACCCACTTGGCCCCATTACATTACAGTGGTTTAGTCACACACCAGTCTGTGGTATCTAATCCATGTCAAATATGGCCCACGTGGACCCAATCTTACACAAACATTCTTACAAATGATTGTTTACCTGATCATCGCCCCTGTAAAGGGCCTTACTGCATGTAATATTTATAGATATGACCAAGACTATATGAACACATTCAAGTTTATACAAGCGGCATGACACATACAGGAAAAACGTACATATTACTGCTTTTTGTACGGTCTCTTTACTGGCAGGGATTATGTCTGCAACATTATGGCTTGTTATAGCATTGTCATAGCATAATGAGATAATTGCAGAAAGTAAATGCAGCATCTAATGCTTCACTGGAGCTAACTGTTCTTTAGTGTCGCTTGTGAATGTATGAATGAATGAATGTACTAAAAGTAAAAATTTCAATGAACATGCTGCTACAATGAACATGCTGCTAGGGTAAAATGATATTTCGCACATAGAAAATGGTAGAAAGAAATTGGACCTCACCAGGAGGCATTGCTAATATTCATGTTGGCATGCTATGGCAGTAAAGAAATTTGTAGAATTATTTGCTATTGAGCTAATTTCTTAAATCGCCCATTGGTAGCAACACCTCAATAGGCTTTCATAAAGACTATAGCTGGCCATACATTATTGACATCAGATTTCCATTTCTGAATGAAATGTCATGTCTTGGTTGTTCTGTGAAGGTTGTCAATGCCATAAGTGAAAACAACAAATCATTACTCAGTCTGTGCCCTGATCTGTGGCCTGGTATAGGCATCCATCCATGTGATGCAGAGCTGTCATGTGGCATGACAGTATACGACTACAGAACCCAACAACTAATAAAATCCAAAACGGAAGAGCAACTTCTGCATAGAATTTCTGCTATCAGTTGGCATCTGTCACATGCACATTAGTGTCATGAAAAAGAGGGGAGCAGAACATTGACTAACTCAATCTTTATAGTCATTAAAAATCTCTAGTATCACGACCGTTAGACACTCCTACTTGACCATCGTGAGTAGTACAGTGGGGAAAAAAAAGTATTTATTTAGTCAGCCACCAATTGTGCAAGTTCTCCCACTTAAAAAGATGAGGCCGGCCTGTAATTGACATCATAGGTAGACCTCAACTATGAGAGACAAAACATACCAGCAACAGTGTGTGCCAACCTTGTGAAGACTTACAGAAAACGTTTGACCTCTGTCATTGCCAACAAAGGATATATAACAAAGTATTGAGATGAACTTTTGTTATTGACCAAATATTTATTTTCCACCATAATTTGCAAATAAATTCTTTAAAAATCAGACAATGTGATTTTTTGGATTTGTTTTCTCATTTTGTCTCTCATAGTTGAGGTCTACCTATGATGACAATTACAGACATCTCTCATCTTTTTAAGTGGGAGAACTTGCGCAATTGGTGGCTGACTAAATACTTTTTTTCCCCACTGTATATGTCCATATAGCTAATGCCCCACATAGCAAATGCATCTTGCAACGAATACACAGTTATATATGAGTATAGCCTGTGTGTCCTGTCTCAACATTTCCATTAACAAGTTGTCTCCTTGAGGCCCTTCCTTTAATTTACATTGTGTGTTTGCATACAATGGGGTAGATTTATTAAGACTGCAGTTTCCTATTCCAGTCTCTTAATAAATCAAGCACATGCCCATGAGTCAGAGTGGAGATTTACGCCAGTAGGAACTGAAGTAGATTTCCTATATAATCCAGTCCAGAAAACTGGCGTGAGTTAATATACAGTCATATGAAAAAGTTTGGGCACCCCTATTAATCTTAATCATTTTTAGTTCTAAATATTTGGGTGTTTGCAACAGCCATTTCAATTTGATATATCTAATAACTGATGGACACAGTAATATTTCAGGATTGAAATGAGGTTTATTGTACTAACAGAAAATGTGCAATATGCATTAAACCAAAATTTGACCGGTGCAAAAATTTGGGTACCCTTATCATTTTATTGATTTGAATACTCCTAACTACTTTTTACTGACTTACTGAAGCACAAAATTGGTTTTGTAACCTCACTGAGCTTTGAACTTCATAGCCAGGTGTATCCAATCATGAGAAAAGGTATTTAAGGTGGCCAATTGCAAGTTGTTCTCCTATTTGAATCTCCTCTGAAGAGTGGCATCATGGGCTCCTCAAAACAACTCTCAAATGATCTGAAAACAAAGATTGTTCAACATAGTTGTTCAGGGGAAGGATACAAAAAGTTGTCTCAGAGATTTAACCTGTCAGTTTCCACTGTGAGGAACATAGTAAGGAAATGGAAGACCACAGGGACAGTTCTTGTTAAGCCCAGAAGTGGCAGGCCAAGAAAAATATCAGAAAGGCAGAGAAGAAGAATGGTGAGAACAGTCAAGGACAATCCACAGACCACCTCCAAAGAGCTGCAGCATCATCTTGCTGCAGATGGTGTCACTGTGCATCGGTCAACAATACAGCACACTTTGCACAAGGAGAAGCTGTATGGGAGAGTGATGCGAAAGAAGCCGTTTCTGAAAGCACGCCACAAACAGAGTCGCCTGAGGTATGCAAAAGCACATTTGGACAAGCCAGCTTCATTTTGGAAGAAGGTCCTGTGGACTGATGAAACAAAGATTGAGTTGTTTGGTCATACAAAAAGGCGTTATGCATGGCGTCCAAAAAACACAGCATTCCAAGAAAAACACTTGCTACCCACTGTAAAATTTGGTGGAGGTTCCATCATGCTTTGGGGCTGTGTGGCCAATGCCGGAATCTTGTTAAAGTTGAGGATCGCATGGATTCAACTCAGTATCAGCAGATTCTTGAGAATAATGTACAAGAATCAGTGACGAATTTGAAGTTACGCCGGGGATGGATATTTCAGCAAGACAATGATCCAAATCTACTCAGGCATTCATGCAGAGGAACAATTCCAATGTTCTGGAATGGCCATCCCAGTCCCCAGACCTGAATATCATTGAACATCTGTGGGATAATTTGAAGCGGGCTGTCCATGCTCGGCGACCATCAAACTTAACTGAACTGGAATTGTTTTGTAAAGAGGAATGGTCAAAAATACCTTCATCCAGGATCCAGGAACTGATTAAAAGCTACAGGAAGCGACTAGAGGCTGTTATTTTTGCAAAAGGAGGATCTACTAAATATTAATGTCACTTTTCTGTTGAGGTGCCCATACTTTTGCACCGGTCAAATTTTGGTTTAATGCATATTGCACATTTTCTGTTAGTACAATAAACCTCATTTCAATCCTGAAATATTACTGTGTCCATCAGTTATTAGATATATCAAATTGAAATGGCTGTTGCAAACACCCAAATATTTAGAACTAAAAATGATTAAGATTAATAGGGGTGCCCAAACTTTTTCATATGACTGTATATGTCGGACCGAGGTGCCCCAGGCTCTCTTCGCTTACATTTGCAGAAGGTGTTGAGCAAAGAACAGAATGGGGGATGTGATGCACATTTGGCGCAAGAAAGGGACTTGCGCTAAGTTTGTGCCACAATATCGTCCATCTGTGCCAAAAAAACTAGCGTGGATGTGATAATAAATTACTCCCACCATGTCTGTCCATAATTCAATAATAAAAGTTGGCTGAAAGCTCATTGGACTGAAAGCCCGCATATACTATAAACATGTACCCCTGGCCAAGTGTTTATTTCATTGGGGAGAGGGGCATAAGAGGGTGTGTGAGGGTATTTCTCCCAATAACTGCATTCAGGGGATGGTCAGGTCTCCACCATACACAGTGCATGTTTTGACAGTCCTACTGAAATCAATGCGTTTGACGAACATTTATCTAATGTGTACAGTCAGCTTTGAGGGACTAGTATTTCAGCAAATATATAGTTCAGCTGTCCCCATGTCTGTTGTCCAAGTGCTGAAGAGTTTCCACCATTTAGAATCAGCCTAATGAATACATAGGAAGAAGAACAGAAAGAAAATGGGGAAATTGCTGGACATTAGTGAGGTTGCAGGTGATGGATCAAGTTGCCTGACCACAGATGGTGGGTAACATCGTACCATTGTAGAATATGAGTGACAGAATAAATGGTCAAATCAGATGAGTCAGTGACAGTCAATGTTTTAGTGTATGTTCACAGATTTTGGGTAAAATGAGTGTGTTGTATAGTAGCTGTACGTACAGTTAGTAATGTGAGCCTTTAAAGAGTTTACATTACTTTACATGCTTATGTAAAGAAGGAATTATATAGGACACATGTGTATTGTAAATCTACCTACGTAATGGAAATTTTACTGCTCCCTCCTCAGATAGCACACTACCAGCAATAGATAAATCAAGAACACATATAAACAGTCTGTACTCAATGTCTTTGTCATGAGATCTGTAACACAGTTTTGTTACATGTATATGTTTTGTTGTATATATATCAGCTTGTATTTGTGTATTGGAGAATATACTAGTATTTTGTATATCCATTCTGTAATTTGTATTTTGTAATATAAAACTAACCTATACCCAAAGAATATAAACACAAGATTTGCTTTTATAAAGATATATCTATATATATATATATATATATATATATATATATATATATATATACACAACACACATTACCTACAACATCAGTTATTTCGATGAAGATGTACAGTAATGCCATACTACAGTAAATGGAGTGCCCACCAAAGTAACAGAAAGGTCAAATAGATTCTCCTTTAAAATGTGCCAAGTCTATACAGTAGTAGCGATTGTAGAGGAAGAAGATGGAAGCAACAGCATGAATTCATTAACCTATCCTTCAGGGTGACTACACTACAGGATATCTGAGGCAACAATTTTAAGAAGACTTTCAGTACTTTGATCACAGTAAACCAATGTCCTGATGCTAGGACTTGCGTAATGGCTGTGTACACCATAGTATCTAATTTTATTATTGTCCTATTGCAACTGAAATGAAGCATAAGGCAAGTTCACAAATAGTCTTATGTAAAAGTTTCCTATCATTTTGTGTCTCCAGGCTCTATGCAGACCAATGCATCTCCATGGTAACAGACAACAAACTGAAGAACAATATCCGAGGCAGTATGGTTAGCTCAAAGGCATAGTCCAATTCATTTATATTATCAGTGGGGGTTCAACACTCAGACCCCTACTAATCAGATATTTAAAGGGTTTTGTGTGGGCGCCGTGATCCCTTCACTATATACATCAGACACCATCCACTTCATAATGGCCGTGTCCCACAGGTCTTATCCGACAGGAGTGAATAGAACGTTCATCAAACAGCTGATCAGCGGGTGCCAGTTGTCGGACACCCACTGATCTCTTATTGAACATTTAACGAACCATTCTCAGATAAACATTTATTCTGTAGGTAATACACATAAGGTATATAACAGGGAGGTTAATGTGGTTTCTGGTCCACAGATAAGACACTATGTGAATCGAAGAGAATTACAGATTACATGATGCCTAGGAAGCGAATATATAAGTCATAAATAAAGCCACTGGTAACCACATTAACAATATGTGTGCTACCACTGGACTATAGAATAAGAGTGCTTCTTTAAAGGGGTTGGCCACTTTCAGACCAAAATTGAGAAAGAAATTTTAGTGTTTGCATAATAAAAAAGATATACAATTTTCCAATATACTTTCTGTATCAATTCCTCATGGTTTTTTAGATCTCTGCTTGCTGTCATTCATTCTGTTACTTCTAGTGGATAAAAGTCTGACCACGGTCATGTAATTTATGGTCCATGGTCATGTGACCACAGGTGCACAGCTTGTTATAGTCATAGCAAAGTAATCAGACATCTGCCTGGTAACGAGCAGTGCACCTGTGTGTCCATCACATGACCATGGTCTGACAGCTACTTGAAAGTATAAAAATGGTGGTGATTGTTATAAACTCTATAAAATTGTTATAAAATGAAATTGTTATAAACTGTATCATACAATTACATAAAAGTCTACAACAAATGGGACTAAAGTTTGACCCTTAAATTTGGTTTGTAGGAATTCAATTAAATTGAATAAAAAGTTTCTAAGAATGAAGTTATAAGGACAGATATAGTTTGGAAAAGTTGACTAGTAGAAATGGAAGCATTGGCATTGCTTTACCTGTTCATTGGAAGGGTTTTAAGACTCCTTTGTGTGCACAGTGCTCAGCCCGGCTCCCTGGGTGACACAGCTCTGAATGAAATGTCACAGTTCTCTGACAGCCCAGCTATGTGATGGGGAAACCCTGTGGTTTTCTGTACACGCACTAGGTCTTTGTAACATGCTGAGATTATAGTTAGGAGGTGGAGGAAGTCTTCATGCGCACACAGACATGCCACTCTCTGCTCATGTTCTTGGCAAGTTGTCCAGGTCCATGCTGGGCTGGTTCCTGTCCAGGTCTCAGGAATGTTCTTCTTGGAAAACAAAAGGGAACAGCTGCTAAAACTCTTAGCCGGGTGCTGGGAGGAAAGAGGCAGAGGTTCAAACAGCTGAAGAATTTCACAGTCATGGATCACTATTACCATAGAGAAAAAGGACATGGCTAAGAAGTCAACCAGATCTGGCTGAGGATCTTACTGAAAGTCCAGTCCCAGATATGTCTATAAAGTTTCATTATAGGGCATTAATATATTATTTTACTACTTGTAATGCATCATCTTGTGTCCCCTAATCCAAATGAAAGGTGAATACATGACTATATACCCCAATGTAAAACATAGCCTAAAATGTATTGATAGAAGTGGCAAAAAGTGAACAACCCCTTTAACCACTTGAGGACCATTCTACGATGTAACCAAAACGTTCTCCAATATTGTCTTTGTAAAGGGAACCTGTCATCATGAACATGCAGTCTGATCTTTAGGCAGCATGTTGTAGAGCAGGAAGAGCTGAGCAGACTAATATATAGTGCTGTGGGTGGGAAAACATTCAGTACAATTTGTAATCTATTCATTTAACTTTATGCTCGTTCTGGGCTAAGGGTTATAAGAGTCTAGTGGGAGGGGTTATCAGTGATTGACAGCCCTCCTTGTATAAGTATGCATACAGAGATCAGTGAGGACCACCTGCTGGACTACTAGGCCCAGAATGAGCAGGAATTGAAACAAGTAAATGATGTTTTATTTAATCTTTTCTATCAATCTGCTCCTTTCCTCCTTCTCTATAACATTCTGGCCACAAAGTCTACATGTTTATGCGACAGGTTTCCTTTAAGCAACTATAGTCCAAGTTCTAGTCAAGTCTTTATGTTACGTCCACACCCGGTCGAACTTTTGCACCATCCGGCTGCATGCTGTGGCGCAGGAGGCGGGTCCGGCTGTGATTCTTTCCTTTGGGTTTTTCTTGTATTGTCTGAACACTGTCCTATTCCCTCACCTCTGTAATTGATTTTCCACCACACCCATCTCCTTTACCTTTGTTTCCCTCTGCTCCTCTAATAGTTAATTTTAGCCTTACCTGTGTGATTGACAGCCTATCCTCCAATCAAGTCTGGGGCGGGTTCTTCCTTCCTATTTATTGTTTTCTCACATTCTCATTGGTGCTTGCTATTGCCTCATGTGTGCTGGCTATTTGCTCTTGCTGTTAGTTACCTGTATTCTTATTCCTGACCTCTGGCTTACCTTTGACTATTCTCTTGGATTTTGATTCTGTACTGCGTTGCTCGACTGTTACCGACCCCTTGGCTAGCTGACCTCCCTTTTATTGTAGTTTTTCCTGTCTGTGTTCTGTGTTATCACTTATATCAAGAAGGGATCACCGCCCAGTTGCCGGCTGCCGTCTAGGACAGTTCAGGCAAGTAGGCAGGGCCAGTGGGGGGATTCAGCTTAGGGTTCACTGTCTTGTCGTGCCTCTCCACCCAGGGTTCACCAGCAGCTACTGGGGAATCGCTCCTCTAGCAATTCCCTTACACTTTATTTGCCATTTGTACTGGGCACATTGGATTTCTTCGAAACTGTTCACGACATTTTTACAGGTTTCATGTCAGATATGATGGCTCTGTTTTGATCCAGTTGACAGATCTGTCGCTATCTGTTATGCAGGGGGTAAGCTGTAGAGGGGCAGTGGTAGCAATTGCTACTAGACCCTGGAGCTTGAGGGGCCCAAAGACCTCCCTGCAACATAAGACGACACTGATATGATACATAGCACATGGTAAGTTGATCCCCTTTACAAATTTGCATTGAGGCCTCTTAGCTTCAAGATATGCCTCTGCTGTTATGGTTTATTAATATCTATTTTTTACTACCTCTATTGACTTATAAAATGTCTGTCAGGTTTTTGTTTTAATTTTTTTAATTTTGGATAGAATAGTGCAGAATGCTGTCAAAAAGCTAAGAAAATCTCATAGTAAAGGAACTTACACAAGTGTGATCAGAGCCTAAAGCTGCCATATATAGGACACGTTTAATGCTGCACTAATGGGAAGGTAAGCAGAAATGGATGAGTAGAAGGTGGAGACATTGTTGACATGACAATGTTTCGGGGGAAGGGGGATGGGTACCTTTTTACGATGGCGATATTGCATAGTATATATTGTGTCACGGTTAATGAGCTTTCCAGATGACAAGTGCTGCCTGTTGGGATTTAGTAAAACTGCTTACCTATAAATGAGAATAGATTGGTCTGTGTAATGAGCCGCTCTGTACAACTATATATAGAATCATTATATATTTATAAACCACCATCATGCTCTGTAATGCTACACGAGCGCAACAAAAGAGAATCTATTGACAACTGATTGATGAAAGCGTAATTCAGATGTAGGTGAGCTGACTGTGTTGTTTGGCACAGCTCATCATGCTATCTCAGCTTTTTACTAAAAAATGAAGGTAAATCTAGTTACTGTCATACACAATGTAGCCCCAAAAAATTAAATGACACCGTTTGATTTATGGATTTTGAATTTAGGATTTTGATGAACTTTGATTTATGATTAAAGCAAGTTCATGTGAATGATACATGTCCAAAGGAGTGGATTTTAGTAATAAGAACTATTATTTTAGTGATATTTTATTGTTAAATTGTATATCAGCCAGCATCCGCAACTGGAAGTGAATTTACATATACTTCATAGGATCACACAGCTATTCAGTGTCTCAGCTTCAAACATCATTACCATTGACATTCAGAGATACATTACTTTGTGCATACTCATAGAAATTCGATTATTTTCTATAAAAAGGTAGCACGGAATACATTCAGGCTGACGTCATGGCTTTTCTTTATAGGATCCATAAGGGATATGACTGATTTGCTATGACTAATCATATGATATGATATGATCCTTTTTACGGATCCATCATGAGAACATAGTATATTGTGTATTTATATATTCATTTATACAATATATTTATACATTCATTTATAATGTATATTTATATAGCCATATATATCTATATTTATATATTCATTTATCATAAATCAGAGGATATTATACAATTAAAAAGCCATTGATTTCAGTGTGTGATAAATATCTAAGTAATAATAGGGAGATTCAATACCCAAAATATACCACCATAGATGATGTGTGCATTTAATAACCACACAGCTGCATAGTACATGGTTATATGTTAGTACATATAACAACATAGAGTAACCTTTGCTTACAAATATTCATTTCTCTATTTAAAGATAAAAAAAATGAATATGATCCAGAGACTGCTTACTAGTGTGACCACAATTTCCTTTCATTCCTTTACACTTGGGGATTGCGTTCAGTAAAGTTTTGTGCAATCTGTCTTAGTAATAGTTTACAGCCGGTCTACAGAATACAAGGAAGAAAATGCAACAGCCCCTACACATTTCTCAAAAGTTACTGTGGTGAGTATGTCAATGACATAAGAAATATAATACGTGGCTTTGTGAGAAGGGACAGACCCAGTGAAGACATTTCCTGCAAGGGAGGTAAAAACTATTCACATTAGTTAACTTATAGCATTTATACAGTTTTTTATGTTTTTTTTCGGCCAATACCAGAATTGGATCCAGAAGGAAGGAGAAGTCCTTCTTTTATATTGTCCATTCCTTATAAATCCACTTCTGGCTTTGGTTCGAAAAAAATCCATCAAAGGTTGAGCCCCACGTTGCAGAAATGCAGCTTTTTTTGTTGCAGATTTTGCTGCGGTTTTTTGAGCCAAAGCCAAGAATGACTAAAAAAGGAATGGGAAATATATAGGAAGTTCTTATACTTCTACCTTCTGCTCAGTCCACTCTTGGCTTTTGCATAAAAAAAACACATAAAAATCTGCAACAAAAAAAAACTGCGCTTCTGCAATGTCGGGCCTCAGTCAAAAGAGCGCAACAGGAAAAAACGCAGCGGAAACACATTGCGGTTTTTCCCATATCACTTTTCACAGAAAGTCCACAGAGGTTTCCTCTGTGAACTTTCTGCTTCCATTATACCTATAGGGAAACTGCCAACGTTTCCATAGGTATAATTGACATTGATCTCCAAAATTGCAACGGTTTTGGAAATCGCACTGTCCACTGTGTATATTTTTCCACAAGGTGTGAATGGGATTCGCTAGATCCACCTTGCAGTGAATGTAAAACGCGGCGTTTGAGCCATGTGTGGCCCCGGCCACAAACTTTTTTTTTTTCCTTCTACATAAATGTTGTATGTAAAAATACGTCAATACTGCATAATAATAGGTTGGAGTAAATGGACCCTTTCTTACAAATTAACTATGTAACTATGTGTTTTCTAATGGACACTAAGACTATGGATACAAGATTTTTGTTGGTGCTATTCTAATGTCATTTACCTCAATCTAATGTGTACAGGGATAATGTGACTGTCCACCAATGTCTCCTCACCTGCTCATAATAAGGGATACATGCGGACATGTGAATGTTGGAGTAATGGGAGGTAGATGATTTTTCAACTAATCTGCTACTAGTCAGCAAAGACTTTTTCTAAAAGTGGAATGTACAGACTTCTCCGATTCACTCAGCTTTCCCAATTGGCATATCTGGAATAAGACACCTGCCAGTTCAAACTGCAATATATCTACATATGTATAACTAAGGACTTTAGCTGGGGGACAATAATGTGAGAGCCGCAGTAGCAGCCAGATTATTATTATTAGCATTATTATGACGATAATTTTCTGCAGCTTTCCAGAAAGCAAATAAGGAAACGATAACTAGAACACGTTGACAGAAGAATCTATTTCTAGACTATTTTTGATTTTGTATTTTAGGGGAAATTTTCTTTAAAGAGGACCTGCCAGCTTTTATGATATTACTTTTATTCCCAATGAAATAAAATTGCTCTGTTACTCCTCCAGGCAATATATAAATAAATTGACAACTAGATAACATCAGTCCCTGCATGCTTACGCTATGTTCGTGTCTCCATCTGTGTGTCCGTTGTTCTGGACCATCGGAGGACAAGAACAATGGAAACATGGACCACTAAAATAGCAGACACCAATGGTGCCCAACAGACCTCATTGACTATAATGGGATCTGTCGAGTGTCCGTTCTTCTCAACTGAAAGTGACAAATGAAAAAGTAAGACTTGAAGAACTTTTTCGTCCAGTGATTTTCAACGCACACTGCAACCACAGCTCCAAATAGAGATTCTGATGCAGATATGAACCCAGCCGTACAGCACTCATTGGACGCTGTCAGATGGTGTAAAGGTACACCCCATTCGACAAGGGACTAGTAACACCCAGCTGTCAACTTATTCATGCAGATCCAGAATTAGAAGAGCGGAAAGGTCCTCTTTAGTATTGTTTGCCATTTTCTTATAAGGTATACATGACAACTGTATTTATTTAATTCACCCATATGTCATATTTGACAGATAATTTTGAGATATTTTTTCTCACTGTTCCGATATGAACTGTTTGGATCATTTGTTTAGGTACATTACAATTTTTATGTAACTAGTATACGAATATTAGAGGCACAGCAAAGTAGATGTTGAGATGATAGGTAGAGCATAATTCATATAGCATGGTATCATAATGAGCATTATACAAGCAATACTACCAAACATCACTGGATCATATTGGGTACACCACTGCACATCTGTTGTGATAGTGATAAGGTGGAGACACAGAAAGGCGCAGTGCAATGTATCACTTGACTTCAATCGGATGTAAGTCACTTCCTGCCCACTTCCCAAAACGTCACAAATTTAACTCTGAACATTACCATAGCTACAAAGAACAAGTGTTGTAACAAAATAAGCCAAAGGCGGTAGTTACCAGTTAGACTTTTGCTGGTTTCACCACAGCTTAGCAACAAACAATTTTGTATATTCCTCAATAAACCTCGATATTACATATTCTATAGTGCAGAAGTATAATATTGTATTTATCAGTCACATGAACATTTTGTATTACATTTTATGCCATAATCAAAGGAAATTTCAGAATCAATAATAACATGAAGTTGTCGAATTGGAAGGGGTTGCAAAATTTCTAAAATTCTGCAAGAGTTCTATAGTGATCTATGTTGGTTCAATATAAGCACTTAGATCCAGGATTTGCAGCTGTATTACAGATGTTAAGATATGGCCGTGTTCAGTGTCAAACTGTGGTTTCTTGGACCCACCTCCAACAACCCATAGCAGTGGCGTAACTAGGAATGGCTGGGCCCCAAGGCGAACATTTGACATGGGGCCCCCACCCGAACCGCCACAGGACTCCAGGCCCCTTAATGTCCCTGGCCCTGTGGCAGCCGCTACTGCAGCTACCCAGTATTTACGCCCCTGACTCATAGGCAATACATCATAGTATCCTTCAATTTTTTGTGTTTTCTGCTGGACTATTATTGTGCTAGAGACTGGGCCCACTGGAGGATCTTCTGGTACTCCGATGGGCCAGTACGACATGTTGTGTTACTGCTGTCTGAAAAACAGAACTAAGCCAAAAAGGTAGAAAAAGCCACCGCACAGATACAAATAACATGAATAAAGGCCAAAAAACAGGGGGCACTCACCCAGACTTGTGTAAAAAGGTAGACTTTTATTCAAAGAACGTCCATAAAAACATCATATCAATGGGAGAGAGGAAGACGCCCTAAAGGCAAGGCAACGAGTCGTTTTGCACACACGCGCTTTTTCAAACCTCAGGATGCCAGGATGAGCAATGTTCTACCTATAATCTGGCATCATCTATAATACATAAACGTGGCTTTCTGCTAATTGAGTATTCATTTAAATTAGCCAATTATTGTAACAAGTTTTTCTAGGAAAGATTGTTCCCGATAATTGGCCTCATCATTGCACCATTTAAAGTAGCCTTAAAGGGGTTGTCTAGGAAATACACTTTCCCGCAAGGAAGCTAAAAAAAAACAAAAAAAACAAAACACACTCACCGGAAACAGGACGTCACTCACATACGTCACCTGTGATGTCCCTTGTCCTTTTCCTTCTCCGTGGGAAGACAAATATGCATATTAACTCATAATTCTAGTCTCTAGTTTGTCTGACATGAGTTCATTTGCATTTCTGTGACTGAATTGTAGTTCCATTGGTGTGAATGGGGTTGTTTTGGTGGCAGGCACACGAACTTGTGCATTCCCCTTTCAGATGAATGGGGCAGGCGCTCCTGTTTGCAGTATGGGATATGAAAATCAATGAAAATAAAAATCCATTATTATTATTGTTATATTTGATTTTTTTTTCCTCTGTGCGGCAGGGACAATTCAGGAAATGGCTGTGTATTAGTGGATTCCGTAAGTAATTCCTTCATTTTTCGTCAAGTAAATACTGTCAGTTTAATAAATGATAGATCTGGTGGCCGAGCACTGCAACCATACAGTCCCATGCATAGTACTCCAGCTGTCATATGCAACTCAGTAGAGAAGACTTGAGCCCGTGTGTCTACATCTCCCCTGCCATTCTGTATTTCTGTACGCTACATTTAACAGTGAGAGGTTTGTCACTTGATGTTACAGTTTACTGTTCTTATACTAACTGGACCTGAATCCAATACATAAAAATATAAACCAAAAATTCACAAACTATTTCCTAATTTAAACAACATTTACAGGTCAGGAGACAATTTCCCAACTATGATGTTAAGCAACATTGAATATTATAAAGAAAAAAGACTATTACTTGATGACTGAGCTATATAGGTGCTGACCCTAATCTTTACTGCCTTTGACATGGTTTTGACCCTCTAGTAAAGCTTTGACCTCCCTTGAGCCTCTAAGGTATAAGAGGTTTCTGGGAAATTATAGTATGAATATATTTAAAGGGATTGACCAGTTTATTGTACAGTAAATAAGATTTAGCAACTGTCTATGCTCTGTGATCCTATTTTGTAATATATTTTTACGAATGATCTGCCCCCAAGAGAAGGTCTTGAGACTCAAAACACCTTGGCCGACGCTACCTACCATGTAGTTTTTTAGGCTAAGGCCCCACGTAGTGGGCTGCAGCAAAAAAGTGCTGGGGGAAAAACCACGGTGGCAGTGTATCGCGGTTTTTCCCACAGTGATTTTCACAGAAAGTCCACAGAGGATTTCTCTGTGGACTTTCTGCTTCCATTATACTGGCATTTCCGTAGGTATATTTGACATGCTGTGATTTCCAAAACCACAACGGTTTTTGAAATTGCGGCATGTCTGCAGTGCATATTTTCCCATAGTGTGGGGATGAGATTCTCTAGAATCCCAACCACTATACAGTGACTGTAAAACCCTGTGTTTTTTCCACGGCATTTCTACCATGGGCAAACCGTGGCATTTACGCCATGTGGGGCCCGGCCTTAAAGGGATTGTCATAACATTGAGTTCCTGTAATGTAGAAGCTAGTGTCCCAAGACATCCTGCAAACTGCTGATTTTGTGAGGAGGGCAGCAGTCAGCTATTGTACACACTGTACTACATGTTGGCTTTCCACCAGATCCAGAATTGCTGTTTCCTAGTGGCTTTCTGCTCTGGCTCATAGAACAGAAGACCCCAATCTGTATGCCCTTATAGGGTCTATGGATAAGTGATGTCCTGAAGGACTACTCCTTTAACAAAAGCACATTTAGGATGTAGTGTCTATGTAAGATGGGGATACAACCCTCATGTTATGAATGTATCTGTTTCTGTAAATAAGTTTTTTTTTTTTTTTTTATGAACTGACATTTGGTTGTTTGACCACAAGAGGCCACTGTTACCTCAGAAATGGGAAGGACTGTAATTCTGTAATTTCCTGGAGTAGTGAGGTGGAGACCCTGTTCTGCAGAGGTGGTACTAGAAGGAGGAGCAGAATGTGTGTGGCAGCCATCTTGGGAGTGTGCTTTGAGCTGTAGAAGAAGAAAGACTGAAGTGAGAGAAGGAGGATTCCTAAGGGATCATAAATATACCAAGGTGGAGCTGAAGCAGAAACTGTTTCAGGGTTTGTTCAGACAGCATCCTATGGAGAAGACTGCTATCAAGGACCTGGCTGAGAAGTGGCCCTGTCAGTGAGACTGCAGGTTTTCTGGATGAGCCCTGCTTTCAGCTGTTCTGGACAAAGGCTAAAGGTACCCAACAGACCCGGGTCAGTAAGAGGAGTAATCGTGCACGCACCGCATTATGTTTTTGGTGCCAAATTGCTTGGGACTGAGTAAGGGCCTGTAGTTAGAATAGTCAGGCAAACTCATCTTCACAGGCCACACTACTGGTGAATTATCTACCTATTCGGTAGTAAGGACTAAGCCTCAGAGAATTCTATTGAGTTGTAACTCAGAGAGGAGCTTCTGAGGAAGTCTGGAAGTGACATTTTATGTATTGTCACATTTCTTTGGCTTGCAAGCTGACCTACTATTATATTTATTTGGTTGTACTTTGTTTGGGGGTAATAGGGGTATGTTGACAAGTTTTTAAGCTTTTGTGTTATACTGCCGGTGCCCCTATTACACTCATTGAATTGTTCCTGTGACTAGGGTGATAAAAAGGTAACAAGCAGCTGGTTAGTTGCAGCCTGCAGATAGGTATGAGCTTGGAGTATATTGGAGCCGCACATTAGAGGGCACTGCGCTGTACAACACCAGGGCCTCAGCTTACTGGCTGAGTGTATGTAAATAGTTGGGAGTGTTTTTTTTTTGGTAGAGGTGTGTTACTACACTAAGTAAAATCTTGTTTTTACTAAATTGATTTGGAGCCGCTTCCTTTGTTCGTGACTTCGCTGTATCCTGGGGAGACCACCCTGCTACATGGCTTACAACTACAGTTCCCCTAATTTTTACCTGCTTCTACTGATACCCCTCCTCTATATATACTAATGTCTACAGTCATAGAAAGCAGAATGTATTTACCCCATTACCCCATAATACTGCAATATATGATTTTTGTCCATGATGGAAGTTGAATGACAGTATATATTTTAGTCTCTGGTCTCAAAATGGCAATGCAGATGATTCCAGCAAGAATACAGAGAAACTAGTTTCCTGGGCAACAAGAATAATGTCTCTCGTATTCCACAAGTATTATTATATTCAATAACTATCGGTATAAGACCAGACTCACACATCGGGAAATCCGTGTTAAAATGGGGTAGTCAGAAACTGTACCAAAACCTCCAAAACATTACGTATTTCAACTGCTTCTATAGGGAACCATAGTTATAGTGCTGCATATATATTTTCTATTTACTCAGCTGATATGTGCTCACTAGGTTTCTGAAAGGTTAAAAAATGCCCTGCATAAGTCTTCTATGAACCAAACTTTAGTTGTTTCCCTTAGGGTTTCAGTATAACCCATTTAGCTATTGTGATGGAACAAAGTAAAGTACATCTCAAAGGGACACATATAAAATAGATGTCAATCAGATGCTTATGTAAAATGTTACTAGAGATAATGTCAATTCTCCATTGAATGTCACCTGCTTAACCCAGGAAGAAGTGTACACGCCTCTTAAAAACACTAAAATAGACAAATCACGGGGTCATGATGTTAGGGAATTGCCCATCAAGCAATTCTGCAGTAGCTGCTGCTGGAACCTGGGAGGAAGGGGAAAGACAGAGACAGTGATTCCTAAAGCTAGACCCACCCTGAAATCCCTACCTACTTGCCTCAACTACCCTAAGCGGTAGAGGACAACTGGGCGACGGTCCCTTCCTATAATAAGTGAAACACTGTACGCAGACAAGACAAACAACGAGAATGGAAGGTTAACTAGCCAACGGGTCGGAACCAGACAGGCAACTAGGTACAAAATCGAAATCCAGAAGAATAGTCAAGAGGGTAAAGCAAAGGTCAGAATATACAGTGCCTTGCGAAAGTATTCGGCCCCCTTGAACTTTTCAACCTTTTGCCACATTTCAGGCTTCAAACATAAGGATATAAAATTTGAATTTTTTGGTGAAGAATCAACAACAAGTGGGACACAATCATGAAGTGGAACGAAATTTATTGGATATTTTAAACTTTTGTAAAAAATAAAAAACTGAAAAGTGGGGCATGCCAAATTATTCGGCCCCCTTAAGTTAATACTTTGTAGCGCCACCTTTTGCTGCGATTACAGCTGCAAGTCGCTTGGGGTATGTCTCTATCAGTTTTGCACATCGAGAGACTGAAATTCTTGCCCATTCTTCCTTGGAAAACAGCTCGAGCTCAGTGAGGTTGGATGGAGAGGGTTTGTGAACAGCAGTTTTCAGCTCTTTCCACAGATTCTCGATTGGATTCAGGTCTAGACTTTGACTTGGCCATTCTAACACCTGGATACGTTTATTTGTGAACCATTCCATTGTAGATTTTGCTTTAAGTTTGGGATCATTGTCTTGTTGGAAGATAAATCTTCGTCCCAGTCTCAGGTCTTTTGCAGACTCCAACAGGTTTTCTTCCAGAATGGTCCTGTATTTGGCTCCATCCATCTTCCCATCAATTTTAACTATCTTCCCTGTCCCAGCTGAAGAAAAGCAGGCCCAAACCATGATGCTGCCACCCACCATGTTTGACAGTGGGGATGGTGTGTTCAGGGTGATGAGCTGTGTTGCTTTTACGCCAAACATATCGTTTTGCATTGTGGCCAAAAAGTTCAATTTTGGTTTCATCCGACCAGAGCACCTTCTTCCACATGTTTGGTGTGTCTCCCAGGTGGCTTGTGGCAAACTTTAAACTAGACTTTTTATGGATATCTTTGAGAAATGGCTTTCTTCTTGCCACTCTTCAATAAAGGCCAGATTTGTGCAGTGTACGTCTGATTGTTGTGCTATGGACAGACTCTCCTACCTCAGCTGTAGATCTCTGCAGTTCATCCAGAGTGATCATGGGCCTCTTGGCTGCATCTTTGATCAGTCTTCTCCTTGTTTGAGATGAAAGTTTAGAGGGACGGCCGGGTCTTGGTAGATTTGCAGTGGTCTGATACTCCTTACATTTCAATATGATCGCTTGCACAGTGCTCCTTGGGATGTTTAAAGTTTGGGAAATCTTTTTGTATCCAAATCCGCCTTTAAACTTCTCCACAACAGTATCACGGACCTGCCTGGTGTGTTCCTTGGTCTTCATGATGCTCTCTGCGCTTTAAACAGAACCCTGAGACTATCACAGAGCAGGTGCATTTATACGGAGACTTGATTACACACAGGTGGATTATATTTATCATCATCAGTCATTTAGGACAACATTGGATCATTCAGAGATCCTCACTGAACTTCTGGAGTGAGTTTGCTGCACTGAAAGTAAAGGGGCCGAATAATATTGCACGCCCCACTTTTCAGTTTTTTATTTTTTACAAAAGTTTAAAATAACCAATAAATTTCTTTCCACTTCACAATTGTGTCCCACTTGTTGTTGATTCTTCATATGGGAAGCCCAGGAATCCTCCCCAGATGTGATTGGGAGGTAAGATATCAATCATAGCGCTACTAACGTTAACTCTTCGCGAACCAGAGGTATCCATTGGTTGGACTGATACACTGAAACAAACACTCAGCTGTGCTAAAACAGAATACAACAGGAGGTCCAGGAACAGGGGATCATAAGTGGACATGCCTCCCGCGCCATACCATGCGACTGGAGGATGGCGCAGAAGTCTGAACGGACAAGGATGTTACACCTGATGGTATTCACCCCCTAGTTCTGAAGGTATTAAATACAGCGATGGAGAGACCACTGTATGTATTATTTCGGGAGTCTCTAGAAACAAGGTAAGCACAAAGAGTAGTGGCTGCTTTAGGTACCGCAGCGGTGCCCCATTGAAGTCTATGGGGCAGTGCTAAAGTACCTAAAGCCGCCGCTACATTTTGCAGAGTGAGTGAGCAGCATGTATACATCACCAGAAGCTGCAGACCTTCTCGGGGTCCCTGTTGTCTGACCCCACAGATCTAATATTGATGGCCTATACTAAGGATAACCCTTTCACAATAAGATACTCACAAACTGTCCTCCTGGTGGGACCCCTCAAATGTTTAGGTGTAATCTCTAGGGAATCCTTGATAGAAAAGGTCTTATTAGACCAGTCCAAGAAGGAAGAGTAATTGATAATAAACACATTGACCAGCATTTGCCTGCCTACTAGACCCGCTGATGCAAAGTGAATTGGGGAGGAGCGATCAATAATGTAATGTGATTTCTAATCTGCCCCTACAGCTGTTTTGATTATCTGCAGCACGTCCCTGTTTGCAGAGTGACATGCTACTGATATTCTGCATCTGCATTGCTGGGTTTATACACCATATTTTGAAGCCAAATAGATTTTCTTCAGTTTTTCAGCTTTTTTCTTCCCTATCTCTTAAAGGGGTTGTCTGCATTTGACCATCCCTTTTAGGCTAGATTCACACAACCGACCCAGTGACATATTGTCTCATAGTGATTTTAATACAGGACAGTATCTTGATGGGATTCAGGGACTCCTAGTATCATAGATAACTATACTGTCAGGAGTCCCTCTCCTGGCATGAGGTACAGGCCAGTAAATCCGGTGCACACACAGACCTAGTTTCACGGGTGAAACTTAGTCATGTGAAGCTAGCCTTAGTTAAATGGGTCACTGTCAAAGGACTGATGACTCCCAGGAATCAGTTGTAATCTTCATAGGGATCTGGCAGCAGGTATTCAGTTACCCAGCAGCGCCACTGCAGGTGAAATGAGGCATTACACAATACCCATTAATATCAGTGAGCTATCTATGTTATGCACCAGGTGCTGGATTCTGCACAAGTCATGCTCTTTTTAACCCCTTTGGCTAAGAGATGAGACCCTGGAACTAATTTTAATTTATGTATTTATTTTCCTTGTTGCTTTCTGTTTATATAAAGCCAGTAGCTTACACAGGTAAGCAGTTATAAGTGTGTACACAGGACAGCAATACAAAGAGTTTAGGAAAATGTATTTATTTATATTGTTTTGATTCATTTGCCTTTTTTCTTCTAAACACATCACATCAAAGTGCAGAACAACAGTACAGTCATGGCCAAAAGTTTTGAGAATGATACAAATATTAATTTTTACAAAGTCTACTGCTTCAGTTTTTCTAATGGCAATTTGCATATACTCCAGAATGTTATAAAGAGTGATCAGCTTAACAGCAATTACTTGCAAAGTCAATATTTGCCTAGAAAATGAACTTTATCCCCCAAAACACATTTCAACATCATTGCAGCCCTGCCTTAAAAGGACCACCTAACATCGTTTCAGTGATTGCTCCATTAACACAGGTGTGGGTGTTGATGAGGACAGGGCTGGAGATCAATCTGTCATGATTAAGTAAGAATGACACCACTGGACACTTTAAAAGGAGGCTGGTGCTTGCCATCATTGTTTCTCGTCTGTTAACCATGGTTATCTCTAAAGAAACACGTGCAGTCATCATTGCACTGCACAAAAATGGCCTAACTGGGAAGAGTATTGCAGCTAGAAAGATTGCACCTCAGTCAACAATCTATCGCATCATCAAGAACTTCAAGGAGAGAGGTTCCATTGGTGCCAAAAAGGCTCCAGGGCGCCCAAGAAAGACCAGCAAGCGGCAGGACCGTCTCTTAAAAGTGTTTCAGCTGCGGGATCGGGCTACCAGCAGTGCAGAGCTTGCTGAGGAATGGCAGCAGGCAGGTGTGAGTGCATCTGCACGCACTGTGAGGCGGAGACTCTTGGAGCAAGGCCTGGTCTCAAGGAGGGCAGCAAAGAAGCCACTTCTCTCCAGAAAAAACATCAGGGACAGACTGATATTCTGCAAAAGGTACAGGGAGTGGACTGCTGAGGACTGGGGTAAAGTCATTTTCTCTGATGAATCCCCTTTTCGATTGTTTGGAACATCTGGAAAACAGCTTATTCGGAGAAGAAGAGGTGAGCGCTACCACCAGTCTTGTCTCATGCCAACTGTAAAGCATCCTGAAACCATTCATGTGTGGGGTTGCTTCTCAGCCAAGGGAATCGGCTCTCTCACAGTCTTGCCTAAAAACACAGCCATGAATAAAGAATGATTCCAGAATGTCCTCCAAGAGCAACTTCTCCCAACCGTCCAAGAGCAGTTTGGCGCTCAACAATGCCTTTTCCAGCATGATGGAGCACCTTGCCATAAAGCAAAGGTGATAACTAAATGGCTCAGGGAACAAAACATAGAGATTTTGGGTCCATGGCCTGGAAACTCCCCAGATCTTAATCCCATTGAGAACTTGTGGTCAATCATCAAGAGACGGGTGGACAAACAAAAACCAACAAATTCAGACAAAATTAAAGCATTGATTGTGCAAGAATGGACTGCTGTCAGTCAGGATTTGGTCCAGAAGTTGATTGAGAGCATGCCAGGGAGAATTGCAGAGGTCCTGAAGAAGAAGGGTCAACACTGCAAATATTGACTTGCTGCATTAACTCATTCTAACTGTCAATATAAGCTTCTGTTACTCATAATATGAATGCAATTATATTTCTGTATGTGATAAAAACATCTGACAAGCACACATAAAAACCAGAGGGCAGCAGATCATGTGAAAATAGAATATTTGTGTCATTCTCAAAACTTTTGGCCATGACTGTACTGTGTGAATAAGGTCTGAAGCTGGCCATACACATTATAGACTGCCACCACTTCCACCGAACAGAACTGTGGTTGATCGGTCCCAAACACAACCACAGACTTTCAGACAAACGTTCAACTACCCCAGACACTTGGAAAATTAACAGATGAAAGTCTGAAAGTCAGAGATTTTGTGGGTAGGTTTAGTAGTACAAACACATGGCCACAATACAGGTCCGTCAGTCTAGCCAGTACACAACAGATCACAGAAAAAATCCAATGCAACAGATTTTGGTTCTGACCAACTTTAGTTGATGTTCTAGGTTACTGTTACTAGAGATGAAAGTGTGAATACACCTACTTGGGGTGAATGACACATACCCATCCTGTGACAATGAGATATGATAGTTTTACATACATTAAGTATCATATACAAGGCATACAGCAAAGAAATTTAGAAAGAAGAGGGAACTTTATTACAGGTCCCCTTTGGTTACATTTCTTGCAAATGCTCGCCTTTGAGTGGAGATCATTTCGATGTGTATGTGTTTACTATATCTGGAAGGACATCTAGTGGAGGGATGGAAAATAAACTTGAGTCTTAGCCACTCGGAGATTAAGGGTTTATTCACATAAAGATATGTTGCAGGAAGTTCTGAATTCAGTAAGTGCATAGATTTCTGCAGCCCGCTCAGGTCAATGGGACAGTCGCAGAAATCTTGCCACAAATCTGCTACGTCTATGAATTCAACTATAAATGGTTCTCAGTTCATTATACTGGTGTTAAACATTTACAATACATTATTTCAGACATTTTGCTTAGAATTTTAATTTTACTCATTCTTTTTTTATTTTCAGTTGTACATGACAATAAAAACATATGGTTAATACAATGCAATGGTGTTTATATATATATATTATATATAAAAGACGTCATAAAAGGAACATATTGTTGATTTTTTTTCTACCATGATATCCTGGTTCCAAATTTTATGTTTTCTCTTTAAATATTTTCTTATGCTAGAATCCCTTGAACCCTTTTGTTTTTATTAATTTCATTTGTTTTGTTTTTTATTAAGTGTATGTAAAAATTACTTTTCTTTTACTCTTCTGAAAATGCAGAAGATGGGAAAGTGGTGCAAAGTAGTGTAGTTTTTACCCATCTTAGGCTAAGGCCCCACATTACAAATCACAACTAATAAATGGCGCAAAGTTAGCACAGCAAAAGCTTTCCCCAAGTGGCATAGCTAGGGGTTCAGCACAAGGGAGGAGAAACACATCTCAATGGGCCCCCAATGCATGTTTGCAACTTCATCCTAACCATAGTACTTATAATGTACTTTTTTGATTATCAGCTTAACGGA
This sequence comes from Leptodactylus fallax, assembly GCA_947044405.1. NCBI lineage: Eukaryota > Metazoa > Chordata > Amphibia > Anura > Leptodactylidae > Leptodactylus > Leptodactylus fallax. The sequence goes on along the minus strand of CAMRHE010000081.1, from coordinate 1,826,195 downwards.
TCCGTTATAGGGTGTAAACGCGGGACCCTTCAATTGGCTTGCAGGCGCTCGATTCAGGCACAGGGAGAGCTTGGTAGCAGTTCACACGTACAGTTTATTTGCTAACAGGTGTACAGACCAAACCAAAAGAACAGCTTTCTTCAGCAATAGGGTACAAAAGTCCATAAACAAAACAGTCCTTAATGCGGGGAACAAGGCCAACAGGTAGCCCAACAACCCTCATCAGATAGAAGTTTGTGTCCAGTTTCTGTTGTCCACACAGTGCAGTGTGGCTTGCAGCTCACTGCTACTCTCAGAAGAACACCACACCACATTGCAGTAGTGCACCATGTCAGATATACAAAGATCAGTTGGTATCCACTTTCTCAGTGGGCATATGGCAGCCTCTGCCTTCCCCTTATTAAAGGGAATCTGTCAGGACAATTTAGGACACTAAAACACCCACACGTCCATATAGACCGGGGGTTTAGTGTACCAAATAACCCTGCCACTGTACTCCCCGCGCCTGCACAGTTCCTCAATGAAGCCAGAGTACACCTTGGCTTCAGTGCGCATGCCCCGCAATTACGTAGTGAAGCCGGGGTGTCCATCTTTGGCTTCACTGAGGAACAGCACAGGCACCAGGAAACGTGCCAAGGAAGAATCTCATGAATAAGCCAAACTGTTCTCGCCAAACAGCGTCGATCGGACCTTTCTCTAGGTAAATATAAAGGTTTTTTTTTCCCCGTCTCAGGCTAAAGCCCCACGTGGCATCCCACAACAAAAAAGCGTTGCAGGATAAAACATGGCAGCAACGCATTGTGGTTCTTCCCACATCGCTTTTGACAGAAAGTTTGCAGAGGTTTCCTCTGTGGACTTTCTGCTTCAATTATACCTATAGGGAAACGGACGGCGTCTCCATAGGTATAATCGTTGATTGTAATGTCAATCTGTATTCCCTTAGTCCAGACAGCAGCACAATATGGGGGGGTATCTCTGCCCCTGTGTGTTGTTTAGGACAGTGGAACCTTTAATTAGCACCAAATTTAAGGTGCCTCCTACTAGCCCTATAAGAGGGCACCTGAGACCTCCCTCCACTGTGTAAATTATAAAGTAAAAGGAAACAAGCTTCTAGGGAGGGAAGCCTTGTGCTGCTGTCTGGACTAAGGGAATACAGATTGACATTACAATCAACGATTCCCCTTACGTCCGACAGCAGCACAATATGGGGAGATAGCAAGTAATTCCCCTAGGGAGGGTTTCCTCGCCTTACAACATCAAGGACTGTCTGACCAAAGGCAGTTGTCTGGGAACTGCGGACGTCTAAACGATAATGTTTGACAAAGGTCAACTGGGATGACCATGATGCAGCCGCACAAATCTGGTCCAAAGGTAAGGACCGGTACTCAGCCCAAGAAGTCGACACAGCCCTGGTCGAGTGGGCCGTAGAAAAAACTGGAGGGAGTAACTCCTGAATAAGGAAGGAAGACCTAATTGTCTCCTTGATCCATGTGGATAGAGTAGGCTTGGAAGCCTTGAGGCCTTTGTTTTTACCCTGCATATTAATTAGTAGGTTTTCGGCCTTCCTAAACGGTTGAGTGCGGGATAGGTAAATCCGCAGACACCTTACCACATCTAAGGTGTGGAGCTTTTCTTCCTCCTCAGAGGTTGGAGTGGGGAAAAACACTGGTAGCGAAATTAGCTGATTGCTATTATAGCATGAGGGGACCTTAGGGTTAAACCCAGGCAAAAATCTAAGGTGCACCCTATCTGCAAAAAACACAATGTTCGGTTCTCTAGAAGAGAGAGCCTGGAGTTCCCCTACTCTTTTGGCAGATGTAATAGCCAACAAAAAAACGGTTTTGTATGCCAAATATTTTAGCTCCGTAGTCTCCAAGGGTTCAAATGGAGGACCGCACAGGCCTGTAAGGACTACCGCAAGGTCCCACTGGGGAACTGGAGATGATACTGAGGGCTTTAGCCTCATTGCCCCTTTAAGGAACCTTGCAACCAGAGGATCCTGAGACAGACGTCTGTTCAAATGAGCGGAGAGGGCCGCAATCTGCACTTTCAAAGTGGCAGGGGCAAGGCCCTTATCCAAACCGTCCTGAAGAAAATTTAAAATATCAGCCGTTGAAGGTTGTAGATTATTAATACCCTTCTTGGAGCACCACTCCATGAAAATCTTGGCTGTCCTCTGGTAGTTCTTATTGGTAGAGTCTGCTCTTGCAGAAGAAAGGGTCTTCAGGACGGCCTCTGACAGTCCTCTATCCTGCTGTAGGGACTGCTCAACCTCCAGGCTGTCAGGTTGAATCTCCAGAGATCCTGGCACTTCAGAGATCCTTGGGAAACCAGGTTCTGGATGGGGGGAAGCCTCCAATATATCCCTCGACTCATCTCCATGAGTTGGGAAAACCAAGCTCTTTTTGGCCAGAATGGAATGATGGCTATCACAGAGACTTGGTCCTGTCTGATTTTCATCAATACCTTCGGTATTATTGGAATTGGAGGGAAGATGTATGCCAGCCTGGACCTCCAAGGGATGGACAGGGCATCCACTGCCAAGGGATTGTCCTCCTGGTAAAGGGAACAGAACGTCTCCACCTTGGCGTTGAGTCGGGTTGCCATGAGGTCTATTTCTGGAAGACCCCACTTCAGGGTAATCTGATGAAAGACTTCTGGATTGAGTGACCATTCTCCTGATACGGCATGACCCCGACTCAACCGATCCGCTACTATGTTCAGGGAGCCCTTGATGTGAACTTGCGGATAAATGGGTTAGATTTTTCTCTGCCCATGTAAATATCAGATCTGCCTCCCTGAGGAGGGTTGGTGATCTGGTGCCTCCCTGTCTGTTCACGTACAGCACTGTGGTCATGTTGTCTGACCGGATTTTGACTGCTCTTCCCTTGAGAAGAGGCGAGAAATGGAGTAAGGCACGATATACAGCTCTGAGCTCCTTCCAGTTGGACGAGGTCCTTCTTTCTGGAGCGCTCCAGACTCCCTTTATGGAGTTTTCGTCCAAATGGGCTCCCCATCCCAAGAGGGATGCATCTGTAGTCAACAGGGTCCAAGAAGGTTGGACCGTGGACCTTCCGTCTTTCAGGTGCAACCACCACTTGAGGGAAAGACGGGTCCTGGGGGAGAGTCGAATCTTCTTGCTGAGTGTAAGAAGGGAGCGATCCCAAGCCTCTAGTAACTCCTTCTGGAGGGGACGTAAGTGCCACAAAGCCCATGGGACTGCCTCCACTGAGGAAGACATCAAGCCCAGGATCTTCATCAATGTTCTGATGGAGGCTATCGGCTTTTTGAAGAGGTGCCGGACTGCACCGACCAGTTTCTCCTTCCTTGCTGGTGTCAAGGAGACCTGCAGGCGGACTGAATCCAGGAAGTAGCCGAGGAACTTCCTTCGGGTTGAAGGGATCGTTACCGACTTCTCCCAGTTTATAAGCCATCCCAGACTCTGAAACAGGGACACGGCTGTCTGTAGATGCTGGAGCAGAACAGACTCTGACTGGGCTTTTATCAACCAGTCGTCTAGATAAGGCACCACGAATATCCCCTGAAGTCTGAGGGCGGCCGCTATAGGAGCCACTACCTTTGTAAAGGTGTGGGGAGCAGAGGAGATCCCGAAGGGTAGTGCTGTGAACTGAAAATGCTTCGTGTGGCCGGAAACTACTACGGCAATCCTTAGAAACCTTCTGTGTGGAGGATAAATAGGAATATGCAAATAGGCATCTTTTAGATCCAAAGTCACAAAAACATCGCCTTGGAGGAGAAAAGTGGTGACAGACTTTATGGTTTCCATACGGAAGTGCTTCTTTTTGATGAAGCGGTTGAGGTACCTTAAGTCTATGACCATTCTCCACTTGTCTGCCGGTTTTGGTACCAGGAATACGGGAGAATAGACACCGGATCCTTCTTCTAGAGAAGGGACTTCCTCCAGGGCTCCCTTGTGAATGTACTCTCGGATGGAGCATTCCAATGTAGTCTGCTGCATTATAGGCAGGCTGCGAGTTAACACAAACCGATCCTGAGGAGGATGGAGGAACTCGATTGCATATCCTTTTTGGATTACCTGCAGGACCCATGGGTCTTGAATTTTTTCCTGCCAGCAGTTGAAAAAATGGGGGAGACGACCCCCGACAGGAATCTCGGCCACAGGAAGACTGCTCCTGATGTCAAAAGCTAGGCTTCTCCTTTTTATCATCAGACTTCGGGAATCTCCGGACGGCGCCTCTTGAGGAATATCTAGAGCCTCTTTGGGACTGCCGTCCACGACGAGGCGGATAGCCTCTATCACGGCCAGAATTAGATCTACCTCTAAAGGCCTGGGGTAAAGTTTTACCCTTCCTATCAGCCAAGCCCTCCAGGATCTCGTCTAGGGCACTGCCAAAGACTCTACCTGGCTCAAAGGGTAATGCGCACAAATTATATTTTGAGGGGAAATCAGCTCTCCAGGGTTTTAACCATAGAGGTCTTCTTGCTGCAGTGGTAAGTGCCAGGGATTTGGCCGCCAGCCTTAATTGATGGTGGGAGGCCTCCGCTAAATATTCAGCTGCCAGGGAAACCGAGCCTATAAACCCTAGCAGCTCATCTCTGGAGACTCCAGAATCGATGTCCCTCTCAAGATGAACCAGGTCAGTGCGTAATTTGGCTGACACTTCACAAGACGCAACCGCCACAGCGGTCTGGGCCGAGGCAGCTGAATACACCTTCTTGAGGGTATTGTCGATGCGCCTGTCCATGGCGTCGTGCAAATTTGATCCATCATCTGATGGTACCATAGTGCGGCGTGACAGTTTGGCCACCGCCATATCCACCTTGGGAGGAGGACCCCATTGATCCCATTGAGCAACTGGGAATAAAGCCTTGAACCTCCTAGAAACCACAAGAAGTTTTTCAGGACATTTCCACTCTGAAGACATTAATCTTTGTAATGTCTCGTCCACTTGGAAGACCCTAGGCCCTCTATAGGTGGACGTGGAGGCTTCCCCCGTCAACATCACGATCCTTACACCGGATGGACTTCAGCAGCCGGCTTAATTTTTCGAGTGGGAAGCACGGCCTGCTGGACTCTTCAGTGGAATCGTCAGATGAGAGTGTCTTGTCCACTATCTGATAATCTTTGTCAGCGATGCGTAGGGAGGACTGTGTCTCAACCCGCGGTTTCTTGGCAATCTGGGCGATGGAAGAACGGATCTCCTTAAGAGACTCCTCCATATAGTCCTTTACCCAGGTGACAACCTCTCTTATAGAAGGTTCTTCTAACGGAGGTCCGCGGCATTGGCGACAGCGGGTAAAATCATAGCCGTCAGGTAAAGGGGTATTGCAATCCAAACACATTAGGTGTTTACGTTTAGAGGACTTTTTCCTCCTAAGCCCATCGCCATTACCTGATGCAGAAGATGACATCTGAAACATCAAAAGCCACATGACAATGTAGAATAGAAGATTGCCAAGCATCGCTTACAAGAAGAAAAAAACCAAGGGGTACCTTACTTTTTTAAATCGGTCACTTGAAAAAAAGATCCCGTCAGGAAAAACCCAGACACTGCAAACCGCAGCAGAGGAGCTAGTAACCACGAGCTCACCCAGTAAAGGACTGAAGCCCTTTAAAATGTAATCCAGCAGCGAGGGGAGCAGCCAAACAAAGAAAATATTCATACAGCGCCAAACAAGGTCAAATGCCACAATGGAACATAGAGGAGCATAAGCCTAAGCCAGAGGCTCCACATACAAGCAGCAAAAAACAAATCTATATTTTGCCATTAAAATTCCAATTTTCAAACTTACCGCCCTTTTCCGAGAAAACCGGAAGTAGGCCGCGGTGGTGCGCAAAGGCTTCCTTCCCCGGGGAACACGGGACCGAAAAAAGGTTCCGGCCGAAGAGGTTCCCCGCTTACTTCCGGGATCGCGCTGCCTGCAGAGCGATGAGCCGGGTAACGCTGCGCTGCTGGGCGGAAAAAGGCCCGAAGGACCGGAGGATCTTAGGAACGTAGGAAAGGACCGAGGTACCCCCAAAAGGTAAGCCAGGAGCTTTTTTAGGAAAAAAACCCCTAGCAACGGGAGGTCACCAGAGACCTCCGTCCACCTGTGTGGCATCCCAGAGCTGGCTATGGCTGGGCTGAGGGTGATCTCTGTGCATTGTATTATTTCCTGTTGCTTCATAGCCTGTGTGACATAGCAGGGGGTCCTGAGTCTCACACAACACAGCGCCACCTAGTGAGCCTCACACATGCATTACACCTCCCATAGGATTGAATAGTAACCAAATGTCCAATGGGAGGACATCGCCTGGGAAAAGGGGAGGAGTCAGATGATCACTGGGTCCCCATGGTAACACCCCTGCAGGAAGGTCCTGCGTGTGAGGAGTTAGAAGTGTGGAGTGTTAGGAGGAGGAGGTGAGGAGACGTGTGATGTCCTGTGAAGAAAGCAGTGAGTTTAGTGCAGGAATCTCCAGTCCTAGACAGGCCCAGGAAGGTTGGAGAGCTGACATACTCCAGCTATTCAGAAGATCCTGTCTCCTGTCTGCCTAGCCATCGCCCTGAAGGAAGTCAAGCATCATTATCTTGTCAGCATGAGACTGTGGAGAGAACATTCTGGAACACGTGCTCCATAGCAAGTATCACAGGATCCAGGGGCCAAGGCCAGACCTGTGGAATATCCTGCCACCCTGACTATTGCACCCCGAAACTCTGAGCTATCAGGACCACATAACGTGAGTGGGGAATATTATGTACTAGTATCATGGTGGGCATCCTCCTATGAGCCAAATAGGAGCCCAGACGCACCTTAGGGCTGTAACACTGAAGTATAAGGGGCTAGGAACACCTTTCATCAAGTCTACCCTGCACCCCAGGACTTTGCTGTGTCACCAGGCGTACCCCGTTATTTTCTATTGAAGAAACTGTTTAAGCATTTGTGCCTCCACACCCATGGAAGTAAAAGTTAAACTTTACAACCGTTTCTGTGTCTGACTCTGCACCGACAACATCAGGGCGCCCCAAACACCACCAGTCGGCACAGTATAGGGGAAGCGCCCCGGGGGAACAATCACCACCAACATTTGTGCAGCCCCCTCATCACCGGTATCAGTGGTGGTAACGTGGGACAGCACCAGCGCTGCGCCCTCGTGCCCAGAGACCGTGACAAGTCTGCGCTGTTTGCACCCCGCAATCCCAACTGCAGCGTTACCTTCCATCTGGTCACCGCACCTGTCCCACACAGGACAGAAAAAAACATAGTGGAGGGAGGTCTCAGGTGCCCTCTTATAGGGCTAGTAGGAGGCACCTTAAATTTGGTGCTAATTAAAGGTTCCACTGTCCTAAACAACACACAGGGGCAGAGATACCCCCCCATATTGTGCTGCTGTCGGACGTAAGGGGAATTGACATGCTATGATTTCCAAAATCACAGCGTGTCCACTGCACATATTTTTCCGCAAAGTGGGGATGGGATTCGCTAGTCACTTTGCTGCTTTTTTTTCTGCAGCATTTACGCCACGTGAGGCCCTGACCTAACTCACACCAGAGTTATAAATATGTTGGGCCCCACCCTGGCCTGCCCTGCTCTGCACACATGTGGCGCATCTTTGGTGCAACAAAGGGCCTTGCCCCAAAGATATGCAACATTATCACCCATCCACAAAAAAGCATTCATATTTGTTTCACCATATTCTGAGAACTTTATTATTTTTACATCAGATCTGTGATTTTATTGATACCATTTTGGGGTGTATACAGATTTTAGATTGCATGTTATTCAATTTATTGGAAGCAATGTGACCAAAAAAAGCTATTCTAGAATAGTTTTTAATTTCTTTTTTACAGCATTCACATTGTGGACTAAGTAATGCATTTCTTGTATAAAAAGGGTAGTTATGGACACAACAATACCAAATATACAGTTTTAAAAAAATTTTACATGGCAAATAATGGAAAAGGCCAATTTTGCAGCTTTAAAAACATTTTTAGGCTGAAGCCCCAAGTTATGAAAATGCATCATTGTTTTGAGCTGGCGCTTTTCCGTATAGATATAATAAGGGCAGAAAGTCCGCAGAGAAAAACTCTGCGAAAATGCAATGAAAAATGCTGCAGAAAAGAACACAATTTTTTTTCTGCAAATGAATAGTTCAGGTGAATATGAGAAACTCTGTCATATGTCTTAGAGAAAAATTAAGTAAAGTCAGGCTGCAGTTCTATAGAGAGGGAAACAGGAGGGGAAGAGGAGTGAGTTAGAATCAGAGAGAGGCAAATTAGAGTAAGATTTCTATCACAGTAGAGCTTTATTCACATCTATTTTGCAAAAACCTGATTGAAAACCACTTTAGGCTAAAGCCCCTCGTTGCGGAAAAGCTTCTTTTTTTGTTGCAGATTTTGTTGCGGTTTTTGAGCCAAAGACAGGAGTGGATTGAGCAGAAGGTAGAAGTATAAGAACTTCCAATATATTTCCCGTTCCTTTTGTAGCCATTGTTGGCTTTGGCTCAAAAAACCGCAACAAAATCTGCAACAAAAAAACCTGCGTTTCCTCAACATGGGGCTGTAGCCATAGGCTAAGACCCCACATTGCAGGAAAGCTGCTATTTTGTTGCAGATTTTGTTGCGGTTTTTTGAGCCAAATTCAAAAGTGGCTTGCAAGGGAATGGGAGATATAAAAGAAGCACTCATACTTTTCCCTTCTTAAATCCACTCCTGGTATTGGCACAAAAAAAAACACCAAAAAATCTGCAACAAAAAAAAAAGCAGCTTTTTTGCAATGTGGGGCCTTACCTGCTCTTGGGTTTCCATTCTTCAGGAGTGCTTGGGAAAACCCAATCCGCTTAAAAGACGGTAATCATTTTCCGCCCAGGACTTTTCTCTTTGCATTTTGCAAGCGGAATGGGGGACGGAATCCCCCAACGGAAACAGAGCGCAGGTGTGAATTTAGCCTTAGCCTAAAACCTCCAGAAATCTCCAAAACACTTACTGTTATCTTGTGTCTGTCTCTCACTGGGCTCCTTCTCTCCATAGACTTATATGTATTCTTATCTGTGAGATCTAATCAATATTCAGTAAAGATGGATCTGACAGTAAATTTATAGAAGAATTTTCCTCTAAGGTATAAGACTAAATTTCTTATGTTCACCTCATCTATAAAAACTAAACAATTTTATAAATTTGGCGCATAAATCAAGTTAACAATTCTGTCCCAAGATGGTACTCTGCTTCTATGCCATCCTCTCACTGAGATTGCAACAATTTTGCCTTTATAAAACAGAAGCTACAGTGGGGAAAAAAAGTATTTAGTCAGCCACCAATTGTACAAGTTCTCCCACTTAAAAAGATGAGGCCGGCCTGTAATTGTCATCATAGGTAGACCTCAACTATGAGAGACAAAATGGGAAAACATATCTAGAAAATCACATTGTCTGATTTTTTAAAGAATTTATTTGCAAATTTTGGTGGAAAATAAGTATTTGGTCACCTACAAATAAGCAAGATTTCTGGCTCTCACCTGTAACTTCTTCTTTAAGAGGCTCCTCTGTCCTCCACTCATTACCTGTAGTAATGGCTCCTGTTTGACATTGTTATCAGTATAAAAGACACCTGTCCACAACCTCAAACAGTCACACTCCAAACTCCAGTATGGTGAAGACCAAAGAGCTGTGGAAGGACACCAGAAACAAAATTGTAGACCTGCACCAGGCTGGGAAGACTGAATCTGCAATAGGCAAGCAGCTTGGTGTGAAGAAATCAACTGTGGGAGCAATAATTAGAAAATGGAAGACATACAAGACCACTGATAATCTCCCTCGATCAGGGGCTCCACGGAAGATCTTACGTCGTGGGGTCAAAATGATCACAAGAACAGTGAGTAAAAATCCCGGAACCACACAGGGGGACCTAGTGAATGACCTGCAGAAAGCTGGGACTAACGTAACAAAGGCTACCATCAGTAACACACTACGCCGCCAGGGACTCAGATCCTGCAGTGCCAGACGTGTCCCCCTGCTTAAGCCAGTACATATCCGGACCCGTCTGAAGTTTGCTAGAGAGCATTTGGATGTTCCAGAAGAGTATTGGGAGAATGTCATATGGTCAGATGAAACCAAAGTAGAACTGTTTGGTAGAAACACAACTCGTCGTGTTTGGAGGAGAGTGAATGCTGAGTTGCATCCAAAGAACACCATACCTACTGTGAAGCATGGGGGTGGCAATATCATACTTTGGGGCTGTTTCACTGCAAAGGGACCAGGGCGACTGATCTGTGTACATGAAAGAATGAATAGGGCCATGTATCGTGAGATTTTGAGTGCAAACCTCCTTCCATCAGCAAGGGCATTGAAGATGAAACGTGGCTGGGTCTTTCAGCATGACAATGATCCCAAGCACACTGCCAGGGCAACGAAGGAGCGGCTTCGTAAGAAGCATTTCAAGGTCCTGGAGTGGCCTAGCCAGTCTCCAGATCTCAACCCCATAGAAAACCTTTGGAGGGAGTTGAAAGTCCGTGTTGCCCAGCGACAGCCCCAAAACATCACTGTTCTATAGGAGATCTGCATGGAGGAATGGGCCAACATACCAGCAACAGTGTGTGCCAACCTTGTGAAGACTTACAGAAAACGTTTGACCTCTGTCATTGCCAACAAAGGATATATAACAAAGTATTGAGATGAACTTTTGTTATTGATCAAATACTTATTTTCCATCATAATTAGCAAATAAATTCTTTAAAAATCAGACAATGTGATTTTCTGGATTTGTTTTCTCATTTTGTCTCTCATAGTTGAGGTCTACCTATGATGACAATTACAGGCCGGCCTCATCTTTTTAAGTGGGAGAACTTGCACAATTGGTGGCTGACTAAATACTTTTTTTCCCCAATGTATATACGCTATTTCTAGTATTGGGGTCACACTAAAGTAAATATAGTTTATAGTCTGTTTTAGAACTCAGCAGCCCGGTGATCCTGCAGTGCACCTTTCCAGATTTGCATCTGATCACAGAACCTGCTAGGACAATTATACCTCCAGAATCTAGGCCTGATCACAGACACTTACAGACTGTCAGATAGCCTTTGATTAAAATCAAATAACTAAGGTTAAGTTCACACTAGTGCCGTTGTCACAGTATTTGGATCAATAAAGAAATCCAATTCATCTTAACTTAATTCATATTCAAAGTGTTTTCTTTTTCCTGATGGCTTATCCTAAGGCCATAAAAATCTGTACATTGCATATTAGTTTGTGCAAAGTTACTGAAGCTTTGCTCCCATTCACTTCAATGATAGCTGAGCTGAAGTAAAATCACATGACAACTATACAGTGTATAGAGCCTTCTGCTTCTTGAGCTGTATATGGCCTCCTTCATACAACCCTACACTTGATCTGCAATTGCAGATCCACAATTGTGGATCAAAGTATAGACACCTGCATTTCTATGGCCACATACACTCAAGCTGTAGTTTTTGCGGCTGTGTGTCTGGGCCGTAGTGCAGGGCTGCTTTAACCATAGTGAATCAGGCCCTATGGCAGCAGGGGCTCCCTTTGGACAGCGGGACAGTCCTGCATATACTGTCCCGCTGTTCCAGGCTTTTTTTTTTTAAAGATATTTTAGTGATATTAATGGGTTAAGATGTGCAACAAAATACCTTTAGCAGTATTTTGAGTAATTTCTGAGTTTCTCTGGGAGCTCCTGGCATATTCTGCATTGGTAGCTACATGGGTAGCTTCCTGCTGTCTTAGCCTCAGATCCCCCTCTCAATCCCTCCCCTTCCCTCTCTCACACTGCCTCCCTGTTTCCTTAGCTAGCCTGCAGACTACTAGCGCTACCTACGCAAACTAACTCAGCTCCCCCACCCCATCATACTTACCAGTCTTCTGTGTCCTGGAGATCAGTTTCTTCTGACCCGCCAGCGTCTTCTTCTGTGGACTTCTTGCACATTTGTGGTAGGCAGGATCTTTCAGCGCTTCACTTCTGCCGGCAAATCGCGCATTAGAGCTAGAATCACTGGCTCTATTGTGCATGCGCCGGCAGAAACGAAGGGAGTGACGTTTCATGCCGAGAAGACTGAAGACATGTAAGTATGATGGAGTCGGGGGGGGGGGGGTGGAGAGAGTATTGTTGTGCCTGGAGCGGTCACACATGACCACTCTGGTAATCTGGGCAATTATAGATTTTTTTTTAACCTAAGTAAATTAAAAGTTAAGTGGGGTAGGGGGTTTAGTTTAGGGTTTAATTTTTATTTTAACCCCTTTAACATTGCATGTTGTGCAGCTGAACCAGCCACAGAATCTGCAGCATAATAAAGCAGGACACATCCTTTTTTTTTCAGCGTGCTGAAAATAGAAGCATCCATGACTGGCTCCCATTGAAGCTGGAGCTGATTTTGAGGTGGAATCTTGACAGGATAGGGGATAAGTGTCTAATCACTGGGGGTCCAACCGCTGGGTTTTCCAATGACCAAAAGGAGTTTTTGTGAATAGAGCAGTAGTGCATATACACAACCACCTCTCCATTCACTTCTACAGGACTAATAAAACAAAAAGCCAAGTTCCCTGCTCTGTTGGTCTCAAAGACGTTAATGGAGCAGTGGTTGTGTATACACTCCTCCACCTCATGCACTCCTGTAATACTCCAGAGCCCAAGGGGGTGAGTAACACTTTTTATGTTTACTCGCCTCCCTTGGACTGCCACCAATTATACTGTGAGGGTCTGAAGAGACCCCAGAGTATAATACTGTGTTTCTCCGAAAATAAGCCCTAGCATGATTTTTCAGGATTTTTGGAGTAATAAGCCCTAGTTAGAGGTAATTTAAAAAAAAGTGTCCAGACAGCTATACATGTAAAAAGTAAATAGAATACAGCATGACAGATACAGTAGACCCTTCATCAAGGAAAACAGGCACCCCCAAAAGAAAGCAGACACCCCCAAAAGAATCAGAATTTGACTTTAAGGGAGCTATCTGTACAAGATGGCACTAGTGAGATAGTTCTCCACAGTAATAAGGGTTGACTACCGGTAGTACTGGTTTCTCACACACAGATCGGGTAGTCCCGCTGGCATCACTCCGTTGAGGCTGCTTCTGGTCACCAAGGGGAACCAAATGCTACACTTGGCTGCAGTGGAACACTGCGGCAATGGCAAGGGGCCTGAGACAGGAGTGACACAGATCTGTGTGTGAGAGCCCATCCACCATTGACACTTGCAGACTCTAATTATTTTGAATCTAAGGGGGTCTGGTGAGTGGATTGTTGTTCATGGAAAAAAATAAGACATCCCCTGAAAATAAGCCCTAACCTATTTTTCAGAGCAAAAAAAAATAATATAAGACCCTGTCTTATTTTCAGAGAAGTACGGGTAGTACTCTCACTGTGCCGCGCATGCCTGGGGATAGCAGGGCATACCCCCAGGGGTAGGTGTACTGCAGGTTTAGAACCACTGGACTTTCTCTGTATTCGTAGATGACAAAAAGCTCTGTAGTATTGTAGATAAAGTACAGAATATCTAACACCTACATGATGACCTGGATAAACTGGCCAAATAGGCATCAAAATGACAGATGAGTTTTAACATTTTTAGGAAAAAAAAAAATGCTTGTTATACCCTAGTTAGATATTTTTGAGCCAAAGCCAGGAGTGGACTGAGCAAAAGGTAGAAGTATAAGAAGCTTCCTATATATTTCCCATTCCTTATGTAGCCATTCTTGGCTTTGGCTCAAAAAAACACAATAAAATCTGCAACAAAAAAAGCTGCGTTTCTGCAATATTGGGCTTTTCCTTTGCGTTATTTCTTTCCCATTAAATCTTAAGAGAAAACATTTCTAAAATATGCACCGTTTTTAAAAAAAGACGCTTTTCTGCAGCTTTTTTTTACTGCAATGTGTAGATGAATTGAAATAAAATCTCACTCACTTAAAAGCGCTGCATTTTTTTTTCTAGTGCGTTTCTGCAGCAGCTATTTCCACAATATGGAGTCTTTGCCTAAAAGGTAGACCTCCTGAAACAGAGTCCAGTGGGAAACGTTATTTGGTGAGCACCTCAGCGCACAAGGAAAACCTGTCCATCTTAAAAGATATCACTGCTTCTTTCATGACTAACAGAGCCTCACTAGAAACGACATGAATAGACCTATACATTTGAACACCAGGGGGTACTGTTATGAGCAGATAATTGTGATATTTCTTCAAGGAAATGGTTCTTAAGGCTGAGGCCCCCTTGTTGCAGAAACACAGCTTTTTTTGTTGCAGATTTTGCCGCGTTTTTTTTTAGCCAAAACCAGGAGTGGATTGAGCAGAAGGTAGAAGTATAAGAGCTTCCTATATATTTCCCATTCCTTTTGTAGCCATTATTGGCTTTGGCTCATAAAACCGCAGCAAAATCTGCAACAAAAAAAGGCTGCATTTCCGCAACGTGGGGCCTCAACCTTAACAGGGCTTTACAAAGTTACAGTTTACTTACTGCCATTTGTTTTGCTGGCACAACCATTGTAAGATCATAGGACTTATGAAGAGTTATTCTTTAGTGCCCTGGACTATTACCAAGTCAGTTTTTGAAAACACCTAAAATTTCCATGTACTTAGCCAACACAGGAAAAAGCCAAAATGATCAACCTGTAAATGTTGTCTATACTGAAAAAAAAAAAAAGGATGAAAAAAAAACAATTGGGTCTTTAGAGGTAACAACAGATATTTCCTTCCTGATTCCTGAGTGTTTCATACATGATGAGAATAGTCGCTGAATTGTATGCCAGTACATTGCCTACATATCATACACAGTCAGTCTTGTTCTCACTGGGCTGGGAATATATTACTACATAAAGGACACTATTGTTAGTTTTATTTACAGTATTTCATTTAAAGGGAACCTGTCATATAAAAATACATTCCTATCTGCAGGGAGCATGTTATAGAGCAGGAGGAGCTGAGCAGATTGATATATAGCGATGTTGGAAAATTTCCAGTATAGCTAGTCATTTATTCAGTTATGTCAAGCCTTGGAAGAAGGTGAGAAGGCAAAACCATGGTCAGGCAATAGTGTCAGTTTGTGTAAATTCTGTGAGTATAATAAAATCTCTCTCTAACTTTTTTATATTTCTGTGTATGGGGATTCATAGGGTTTTTGCAGGGCCAGATGTACTTTATATTTAAGAGAGGCTAAGCAGGGAAAAAAATGCTGTTTGACTCTTTCGATTTTTTTCTCCGCTATAGCGTTCATATGGAAAAAGTATTTTTATACGTTTGTAGACGTTTTCAGACACAGGGATACCTAATGTGTATGTGTTTCACTTTACTTTTTTATGTGTTCTAGGGATATATTATTTTTACTTTTTTTTTTCTGTAATTATAAGACCCCCAGGGGGTCTTGAACCACAGAGGGTCTGATCACTAATACAATTCATTACATTGCTAATGCATTGCAATACATTTGAAATTGACGGCACTTCTATTATAGGCTGCATAGAGCAGCCTGTAGTAGAAGTTAATGCCATTGACTACCCCTGTTTATAGGTTAATTATTATTACTTTAGAACAATTTGTGACTTTTTAATGCCTTGTACTCCAGAAAACTAGTGTACAACGCATAATAAATCTGCCACATTGTACATAGTAAGGCTAGGTTTGCAACTGCATTGGAGTCTTTGTAGGAGACTCCGTCGCAGATTCCGCCTAAAATCATTAGAGAGAAAAAGATACCGGCTTTATACTGTCAAAGGGGTCCGCGGGTACCCGCTTTAAGCGGACAGGCCCTCTGTCGTTTGGGGGCGCATGGGGACCCGAACACTAGTGGGAACCTAGTGTCAGCCACCATCGTCTGTCTGCAGCCACCACTACCTAGGAATTAAAGGGAAACTGTCAGGTCATTTCTGGTCCCCCAACCAGCACCAGCAGCCATTGCATGCAGTGTTACACTTTAGAATTGTCCCTGATGCCAAAACCCAAAGTTGTAAGACTTTGAAAAGTCACCTCAGTGTATGCAAATGTACCTGAACTAGTCAGGGTCACTACATGGTATGATTGACAAGGCTTTTCTGGCAGCAGCTGATGATCAGAATTTAAAGGGGTTGGCCATGGAGTTTTATTTTACTTACTAGGTTTTTTACCATGCTGGACATTGGGGTTTTGAGCGTGTTCTCAGCCCCTGGGTCTCTCCGCCTCCTCCCTTCTCTCTCATTTTCAGAGGTAGTTACCAATGCTATAGGGTTGGTAGGTTATAGTAAAGCCAACCCCCATAGCACAGGTAACTAACTACCTATGAAAACAGGAGAGGAGGGAGGAAGCGGAGCAATTTGGGACAAGGTTCCGATCTTGCGACTAATGGACAACCCCTTGAAATTCTGACCATCAGCCACTGCTTTCAAGTTGTAGTTTTCCTATGAGACACAGTGTACAGGTTGTTGTAAAATATTCTGTATCCTGTTGATGGTCTGCTGGAAAAACCCAAACGCCAGCCCAGAACCCCCGATCCAGCATAAAAATAATCCTGGAGGAAGTGAAATAAGGCTTCCTACCTGAAGAGCAACTGTGGGGAATTTGATTTCCTGGTGGCTGCCCTTCTAAGTGCTTTTTATTGCTTATACAATTGCTAATGTATTATAACCCTTTGTTGCTCCAGTTATGCTTTCATGTCATCCCTGGTATGTCTGAATATCTGATCGATTACCTGTTGTCTCTAGGTACACATACAGTACATATAAGATTGCATGCACCACTGTCCCAGAAATAAATTTTAGTTATATGCAGTCTAGAGACACAATTGTGATCAGACCTCAAGATCAGTGGTGCACAGTCCAGGAGCTGAGCTCCTTACCTCATGAGGAACCCTTCTCTGACTGCAGGGGGCAGTATCTTTGCACAGAATTTGCTGGTATTTCTACTTACAGCAGGGAAAGCCATAATACTAATTATTTCTTCTAATTACAACTCTGGGACTGATAATATTGATGGCATGGCGGAACATTGTGCTACTGCTTTTTGTGACTAGGGGCTGTGATGGATAGGCTAGCCTGCAGTAGAAGATCTATAAATGAAAGCAGCTAGCCAGAGGAAGGGCACAGTAGATATATACATGTGCTCTATTTACTTCTTGTGGGCCCTGTGGTTAAAGGGGTCCTCCAAGACTTCATATTAAAGACCTGACACTTGACACCACCACTGATCAACAGCACTGTGAGCTGGAAGCAGACAGACAGCTGTCTACATGATACACTGGCCATGCCACGCTATTGCAGCTCAGCTCCTATTCAAGTACATTTACACTTCATTTTGCAGCTTAAAACAAACTTGTCACAATGAAAATGCCATCCAATCTGCAGGCATCATGTTATAGAGCAGGATGGGCTGAGCAAATTGAGATATTGTTTTGAGGCATTCCAGTTTTGTAAGTATTCTTACCTTACAACATTATTTTACTGCCTAAAACTTTTGCACACCACTGTATATCAAATTGCTCAGCTCCTCCTGTTCTATAATGTGATATAATATTAGACTAGACTGTATTTTCAACATGAATGGTTACCTTTATCCCTTTCCAGCTGGACAAATTTTTCAATTTTCATTTTTGACTCCCCAACTTTCAAACCCCATAACTTTTTTATTTTTCCGCTTTTTCCTCAGAGCCATATGAGGTTTTAATGTTTACGGGACAAATTTTTCTTACCATTTATTATTCTGTACAATGTACTGGGAAGCTAGAAAAAAATTCAGAATGTGGTGGACTTTCTTATGGGCTTCGTTTTTACGTTGTTCACTCTGCAGTCAAAATGACATTTCACTTGTATTCTATGTTTCGGTACGATGCCGGGGATAACAAAATTATATGGTTTTATTTACATTTTAACCCCTTAACAAAAATCAAAAACTGCAAAAAAATTTTTTTTTTCCTAAATTGCCATATTCTGACACCCGTAACTTTTTTATACTTCCATGTACTGGGATGCATAGGGCGTCTTTTTTTTTGCCGGACCAGGTGTACTTTTTAGTTATACCATTTTGGGGAATTGCTATTGCTTTGGTCACTTTTTATTCAAATTTTTATCAGAGGCTAAAGACTGAAAAAATGGCAGTTCGGCACTTTTGATTTTTTTTTCCCCACTACGGTGTTTATCGTATGGGAAAAATATTTTTATAGATTTGTAGACCGGGCGTTTTCGGACACAGGGATACCTAATGTGTTTCACAGTATATAAGTATTTTTATATGTGTTCTAGGGAAAGGGGGGTGATTTGAACTTTTAATATTTTTTATATTTATATTTTTTTTTGCATTTATTAGACCCCCTAGGGTTCTTGAACCCCAGGTGTCTGATCACTAATGCAATGCATTACAATGCTATTGCATTGCAAAAAAAGCGCTTTTATTGCAGGCTGCATAGAGCAGCCTGCAATAGAAACTAATGAGAGACAGGCCTGGGAGCCTTCATAAGGCTCCCGGCTGTCATAGTAATGGGACACCGGAACCCGGAGCAAGCAAGATCCCCGGCAAAATGGCGCCTGACTCAGCTTTGACCGAGGCACCAGAGGGGTTAATGCCCGCAATCAGTGCAGGCACTAATCGTGGGAAATAGCGCTGAGTCTCTGCTGTATAAAACAGCAGAGACTCCGTGGCTATGGCGGCCGCTCGACTCCCCGAGCGGCCGCCATATTTAAACACCCGACTATTACGGCAGATGTCGGGAAGGGGTTAAAGTGGACCTTTCAGCACCTCCAGTTCTTAACATCTGTTAATAGGCACCATTTATTTCAGCACAGTCTGAATTTTTTTCTCTATCCCCCACCATTTCTGAGCAATCAGTGCTGTTAGTTTTGTGCCTGTTGTGCTATTTAGGCTCTCTACTGTCAGGAGTGTGGTGTCAGGCAAGGAGCAGGCAAGGCGTGTGATTCAAATCTCCAATCAGAGGCAGCCAATATCAGAGCTCAGAATCACACCCCTATTATACAGCAAAGACCTGGAGCTAATTGGGGACTGATGATCCATTGCCATGACAGCTAGGAGCCTATTGAAGGCTTCCATGCTTGTCTAGCATTAATTTGTATGACAGGCTGCTCTATGCAGCCTGTCATACAAATGCCAGTATTTTGCAATGCATTGCATGAGTGATCAGATCCCCTAGGGTTCAAGACCCCTAGGGAGTCTAATAATTACAGTAAAAAAAAAAGTAAAAAAGAATTAAAAATTTAAATCACCCCCTTTTCCCTAGAACTCATATAAAAGTAAATGCCCAGTGTACAAACTTATAAAAATATTTTTCCTGTATGGTAAAACTAAATGGTATAACTGAAAAGTACACCTGGCCCCGTAAATAAAGACGCATTATGCATCCCCGTACACAATAATATAAAAAAAGTTAGAATATGGTGACTTTAAGAAAAAAATTTTTTTTGCAAAGTTTTGGATTTTTGTTAAGGGGTTAATATATAAGTAAAACTATAGAAATTTTGTTTCACCGGAATCATAACAAAACATAGAATACAGGTATATACATTGTATAGAATAATAATGGTACCATTATGACGAACAATTTGCCCTCATATGGCTCTGTGAACGTTAAAATAAAAAAGTTATGGGATTTGGAAGGCAGAGTCAAAAATGAAAATTGAAAAATGCCTCCAGCAGGAAGGGGTTAAAGACCTGTCACTGGGTAAGAAAAGCCCAAATATCATCTGTCACTCTGAGCATTTTGGTTTACCAAATCTGTTTAGCCATTCCAAAGATATAGGCCCTATAGTGTTTATACAAATTAGGGTATACTAGCCAAGTGGGCGGCAACACTGCTTATGTAACACTGCTCATATGATCAAATATATGATCAAACAAATGATCATATACATATTTTTTTCCTTTGAATTCTGAATTATCTTGAATTGAATGACTATCATTTTTCTTTACTTCTATTTGGCATGGAACTGATTTTTGCTTTCTGGAAGCCATACCCTGAAAAGATCCCTCAGGCTATCTGATGTGATGCTGTGTTGTAATTTCACTGCAACATACTTGTTAATACACATAAGTAATAGTGTCCTATCTATCTCGCCGCTACTGGTAACAGTCCCCCCATAGGTAATAGTGTCCTAACTATCTCGCCTCTACTGGTAACAGTCCCCCCATAGGTAATAGTGTCCTATTTGTCTCCTCACATAGATATTGGTGACCCGACAGTAATATTTCTCCCTACCACACCCTAAATTACATCACATACAGTCCAGGCCACACAACTCTGGTAAATTTCATACTTAATTTTTCCTGCAAATCGCTGATGTAGGAGTTACGGGCCCGGTCACAAAGGCAACTGCTGTGACCCCTATAACTGTTTGTTCTGTCTTTGGCTGGAAGTTCCACAGCACTCCCCAGCTATAGAGTACTGTCACTTTACGTGATGTCACATTAAGTTGCTTGCTAGCCCCCAAAACATAATATAGTCCCAGTTATTTTGGCCCACACACAGTATATGGCCACCTTATTTGCTCTCACGCATTTTATGACCCCCTTTTTTGAACCTACACAGTATATGGCCCCCTTTTTTTTGGACCTCACAGAGTATATGATACCCTTTTTTACCCACACACAGTATATGACCCCTTTTGTTTTCCCCACACAGTAGAGGTGGCAGCAAAGGCCGGACTAGACAGGAGTGTGGATAGGTGAGTAAATTATGCAATAATCCAATAGGTAGCAGCCCATTACAAAAGAATGTTGACCCCCAGTTTATGCAATGAGGTGCTGCCTGAGGCTATTGCCTCAGGCCGCTTCATCGCAGACGCTGCCTTGGGCGTGCAGGCTACAAAACACAGGGCTGGGGGCCTTGTGTTTGACTCCTGTGACTCAGGCAGTCTGCAGGCTGAATGCTCTAATCTGGAGGCAGAGGCATCATAGACTGGTACTGAAGGCAGGAGGCTCTTATCTCATATCTGTTGTGGGGTGCTCCTGACAGTGTGGGAAGTGTGGGATTGGGAATTGGCCCCAATACAGTATATTGTCCCATAGTGGCCCCTCCACACATTATAATGGCCCATAGTGGCCCATCCACACAGTATAATGTTGCACAATAGCCCCTCCACATAAACTAGATGTGACAAAATGAATCAACTACAATAGTAAATGTGCTCCATTAATTCTGCTATAGGAACCACAAACTTAGGAGGCCTGGTGAGCCCCTCTGCTTTTTAAAAATTTTTTAAATAGGCCATTACATCTCCTTCACTCCTGCCCATGGCTGCCTCCGTTTCCCCTTCAGCCCTCCAGGGACCCCGTGCATCCCAGTCAGCAATGTCCTGATGCCGTTCAGCATCAGTGACGTGATATGGGACACACAGGGCCCAAACCCGAATTTTTTTGCAAGATTTGCAATGAACACTGTACGGCCACTGTGGAACATTATACTGTGTGGAGGGGCAACTATGAGACATTATTCTGTGTGAATGGACCACTATGGGACATTGTACCTTGTGATGGGGCCACTATGGGACATTATACTGTTTGGAAGGGCCGCTATGGGACATTATAGTGTGTGAAAGGGACACTATGGGACATTATACTGTATTGGGGCCACTGTGGGACATTATACTGTGTGGAGGGGCTCATATATACGACATACTGAGTGGGGGCTCTACTATGGGACATTATACTGTATGGAGGGGCCGATATGGGACATTATACTATGTGGAGGGGCCAGTATGAGACATTATACTGTGTGGAGGGGCCACTATGGGACATTATACTATGTGAAGAGACCACTTTGGAACATTACACTGTGTGAAGGGGCCACTATGGGACATTATACTATGTGAAGGGACCACTATGGGACATTATACTGTATGGAGGGACTAATAATGACCTGTTAGGGTTTACAGAGCAGAGTTTCCATATTTGCAGATGACACTAAGATGTGTAAAGGGCAAAGTAAAAATGTGTGCCCACCCTAAATAGACACCAAAAACATCATATTTTAACAAATAACATTAAAAACGCATTAATACGCTTGTAAACAGCCTGCTCAATTAAAAACTGATATCAAAGCTGTTAAAGCACAGCTAGCCTAGTGTATGGGAAGGCGCTACCACACTATCTAAATGCTGTTTAATAGCTGATTTTCAAGGAAAGCTCTAGAAGCGCAATTATATGTGCTTCTCGCTGGTTTAACATTCAGATAGTGTGGTAGCCCCTTCCCATACCTTAGCTCTGCAGTGGACTAGCAGCTTGGTCAATTACAATGTACTGAGAATATAGGGATAGAAATTGAGTCAGTTACTGCCACTAGCTGATACTTAGGGAAAGCTTTATAGATGGTTGTCTATGTGCTTATCACTGGTTTAACATTTACCCATACCCTAGGCTAACAGTGGTTTAGCGAGTTTGGATACCAGTTTTTAATTGAGTCCATTTTTAATGTTATTCAATAAAATATGATGTTTTTAGCGTTTTTATAGGGTGGGCACGCCTTTTTCTTTGCTCTGACATTTTGTGGACAGAAATCCTGTTATTAGAAAAATAAAATTATGGGATGCATCAAAATAGGTATAGATTCTCATGACAAGAACATAGTTATGCCTCTGTACAAATCACTGGTATGGCCACACATAGACTATTGTGCTCAATTTTGGGCCCCATTGTACAAGAAGAATATATCTGAATTAACGGGAGTGCAGAGAAGGGCGACCAAGATAATTAGGGGAATGGGTGAATTGGAGTACATCGACATATTCTAATATTCTAAACTGGGATTATTCAGCGTAGAAAAACGTTGGCTAAATAGAGATCTAATCACAATGTACACATACATGAAGGGACAGCACTTTTCTAATGATCTTTTTACTCCTAGGTCGGTGACAGTGACAAGGGGACATTCTCTTTGCTTAAAGGAAGGAACATTTCACCAGCATCATAGATGGGGATTATTTAGTGTAAGAACAGCGAGGCTATGGAACTCACTGCCCCAGGAAGTGGTGATGGTGGATTCATTGTGCAAGTTTAAAAAGGACCTGGATGCCTTTCTTTAAAGGAAGAATATTATAGGTTGAAGGTTTTAGATTTTTGGTACCAACAAGTTGATCCATGGATTTATACTCTGATATTTGGAATCGGGAAGGAATGTTTTCTTTTGACACGGGGCAATTGGCATCAGCCTCATGGGATTTTTTGCCTTCCTCCGGATCAACACTGTAGAGTTATAGGTTGGACTTGATGGACCTGTGTCTTCATTCAGTTTCATCTACTATGTTACTATGTGACCGGATGTGTACCTTCTGAGGCCATACTTCAATTACTGCAAAGAGTTTCATAAAAAGACTTCCTGATTTTATCCAGCCATTTCTGCCTTCTTCTATCAGCAACTTTGTTTCTAAGAACCTGTCCAACACTTGCCTGACTTTACATCATGATACTTACCTAAGTCCCAGACTGCTCCTTTAGGGCTGATTCACATCTGCGTTCAGTTTTTGTTCAGGGAGTCCTCTTGGGGACCCCAGAACGGAAACCTATACACATAGAAGCATAGAAAAGAGGTTTACCTAAGGAAACCTGCGGACCCCATAGACTACTGCATAATGGGGTCCGTGTGGTTTCCGCTCGGCTTCCGCACGAAACAAGCGTACAGAAAAGTGCTGCAAGCAGCACTTTCCTCTCTGCATGTTTCGTGAGGAAACCACACGGACCCTATTATAGTCTATGGGGTCCGCAGGTTTCCTTAGGTAAACCACTTTTCTATGCGTATAGGTTTCCGTTCGGGGGGGGTCCCCAAGCGGATTCCCCCGAACGGAAACTGAACGCAGATGTGAACTGGCTCTTAGTCCTCATGCACACAACCATATTCCATCCCGGAAACACAGTCCATGTACAGGCCAAATTTCGTGGACTGACCACAGCCATGTGCATGGAACTCACGTCAGCATAGTGAGATATGATGCAGTGAGCTCCTGAATGGCCGATTGCTACTGTGTGGGAGCTCACAGTACCATATCTCACTATGATGCAGTGGGTTCTATGTACCCGGGAGTGTGGAAAATATGGCCCGCACATGGACTGTGTTTCCAGGACAGAATATGGTCGCGTGTATGATGCCTTAATGCTATGCTTTGGTTCCTTAGAACAAATTCACTAGTTCCACCTGTTATAATCTGCTTTCTATGAACATAGAAGGGGAACATGTGGACATGTGCATGCCAGGTCTAATATTCTCTACACATTCCAATGATCGGTGGATACTCAAAAATTAAAAAGCCTATCTTAGGCTAAGGCCCCACGTTGCAGAAACATTGCTTTTTTTGTTGCAGATTTTGCTGTATTTTTGGTCCAAATCTAGTACTGACTACAGAATGAATGTGAAATATAAAGAAAGTTCTTGTACTTCTCCATTCTGCTCAACCAACTCCTGGCTTTGGCTCACAAAAATGCAGCAAATTCTGCAACAAAAAAGCAACTTTTACGCAACGTGGGACCTTAGCATTTGGGTTAAGCCATAAGTGTTTACGTTCCAGAGAAAGGGCTTCGGAAGAAGGGAGACAAATATTCATTACAACTGGAAAAATTTTTGTCCACCAACAGTTTTTGAACATCAACTTGCGATAAGTTGTAAGCACCCCTCTAAATGGCTACGATTTATTAGGTCTCTACCCATAATTTCACTTCCATGTCAGTAGCACTGTATTAGTCTTTAGACACAATTAAAAGAAGATGACACGTATGTTCACTTTAGATTATGTCTTTGCAGTGAAGTCTATTTTGGTCCTGTGTGCTTATCTCTGATAATGGTCAGAGGAGGGGAGTCTTTCCCTTTTGTGCAAAGGGGTATCAATAAGGCAAGTTCCTTGCAAAGCAAGACCTTTCCTGTTATATCAGCTATGGGGGGAGAGGGAAGTAACTTATATCCAAGCATTCCCTATCTGTGGTGTTTTTGTGGAATTTCATCTGCAGCAAAGAATATGTAAAACTTTTAGGGTAGATTCATACTCAAAACCACACAGCAACCACAGAGTGAAATGTTCCTAGAACTTCCTCTATGGAAACCACAATCATAGAATGGCAACAGGGAAAAATTCACAAAAACAACAATATTAATGAAGAATGCTTATAAAAATGCCTGACTAAGCTTATGAAAATTTCTGTTCACACCCTGCAGTTTGTTTCTTTTAATGCTGTTTTTAGTGTGTTGAATTTTTATATTACAGCTTGCCCATTGCCAACCAAACTGTAATATACTGTATATTTGGAACTTTAGGCTTCGATGTGTTAGGCTGGGCTGTCAGATACAATTGTTGCTATAAATATACACCCAAGATCAGCAGAGAGAAATAAGAGGCTGCTAAACACCTTTAGTAGATACTTATCCCCAGGGAATGAATGATCCGCCATGATGAAATCCAACATGCCCAATCCTTTTTTCTCTTTATGACACATGTAGCCCTATTTGGGGGGGGGGGGGTATGAGTATTATCCCTCCCGCAACAGACTCTGGCGCTGACCTGTGTGTATAATGGGACCTGAAGCCTTCGCTGAAGGGAAGAGTGGGAACATATATGAAATATATCAGTGCCTCCACCCAGGATAGAGCCTCTGTATTACAGGGAGGATCTCTTCCTGGGACTTACCCATGAAGTACAGTTAGTAGCCTTAACAAGGATCACTGTACTAATCTCACAGTCTGAAGAATACATACAGATACCACATAAGGTTATAACAGTAGCTTTATAAGAATCAACAGGGTAATAATACATACATACAATATACTCAGAACACAGCAGTACTACAACAACCAGCAAGTCCTCAACCGTCTTAGGTTATATACCCGGGTATATATATATATAGATATATAGCAAGAGTCCAGTGCACAATACCTCCAGGCAACAGAAGAGATGCAGGGGCCCCTGTGGATGACTGTGGATCCTCGGATTCTTCCAGGAGATGACAGACAGCCGATCAGGAGATGATGATGATGGTGAGATTCTTCACAGGCAGCAAACAGGGCAACGGTGACGGCAGTAGATGCAGGCCTGACTACCCTAACACTGAGTCCTTAACCTGCCAGCTAAACTACTAGTGCCACCGGGCCTCTAACTAGCTAGTTGGCCTTCGGAAGCCTAACCTATCACTGCCCTGAACTATATATATATATGGATCCCTAACTACGGTTACTAGCTAGGTCCTGTGAGTATATAGGGGGTAACACATACCTAAGTATATAGTGAAGTAAAGAGGAACAAGTGGCTCTTAGACTCCCCCAGACATAACATGTCTGTCCCAGCAGCTCTGCTCACATCTCTCCCCCCAGCAGCTCTGCCTCACATGTGTCTGACTCACTGTATTTACAAAACAAAACTTGCACTAAATGCTTGGGGTCTCTGAAGCCAAACTGCAGGGGCAAAGAAGCCAGATACATTATATACTAGTAGAAATGGCAGTTCCCTACACTCTCCCTCTGGTGAAATCTTTACGTCACGTCAAAGACATACAAAGTCATAGTATACAGTCAACATTACCAATGACAATATCAATATGGTTGCTTTTGCATTTACAGAGTCACAACAGGTTAATAGGTATACATGCCAGCAGGAGCGAAAATTGGTAACATATTGACCAAAGTGGACACTGCACCCACCCAAGCATGGTATAAATGAGGCTGAGTAGTAAATCTGGGGTCCCCCAAACTATCATATGTCAGCATAGGTGGAGGGTGTCTAATTCTCTCTCCTCTCCGTACCTCTCTCTGAGGTAAACTAGCATGTCCAGGCCCTAAACTAGGGTTGTCTGCCATGGGAGGGGATGGTGCTGGTGGCGTAGGAGAGCTAGATCCCTGCTCATCTGTAGACACAGATCTAGGTACGAATTCTGGAGTTTGAGGGTTCATAGGTCTCCCTGACGGAGAAGATACTGGTGATCTAGGAACTTCAGGAGCCACAGTCCAATCACTCTCAGGAGTTTCAGGAAGGTCAGGTGGAATATCGGCTAAGGACTGTGGAGAATCGCAGGCCGAGCCATCATTGGAGATATCCATACCATCAATCTGAGGTACAGGCAACAAATGATTTCTATGCCAAGTCCTGATCCTCCCGTCCCGTCCTTTTATCTTGTAGACTGGTATTCCAGGCAACCGATCTACCACTGTAAAGAGTTCACTCCGCCATCGATCAGCCAGCTTATGTTTTGCAGATGCTCCCAAATTCCGTAGCAGAACATGGTCCCCAGGGTTCAATTCTCGGTATCTTACTCGAAGATCAAATCTCCTTTTATTTCCTTCATTCACTTTGGCCGCATTTTCCTCAGCCAGCTGATAAGCACTCTTAAGCGTTTCTTTCAAACGTGCCACGTATCGGTAATGATCTCGATGACTGATACCATCGGTAGAGACTCCCAACAAGATGTCAATAGGTAGCCTAGGCTCTCTTCCAAACATCAGAAAGTATGGTGAATATCCTGTGCTCTCGTGCCTTGTACTATTATAGGCATGCACCATAGCCTCCACTTTTCGACTCCAGGATCGCTTATCCTCAATTCGTAAGGTACCAAGCATATCAAGTAAAGTCCTGTTAAATCTTTCAGGAAGGGCATCTCCCTCTGGATGGTAAGGCGTCGTCCGACTTTTGCGGATGTTCAACAACTGAAGTAACTCTTTGATCAGGTTACTCTCAAAATCCCGGCCTTGATCAGAATGCAACCGGTGTGGTAAGCCATAATGGATAAAATACTTTTCCCAAAGCACTCTTGCAACAGTGACTGCTTTTTGATCCTTAGTCGGAAAGGCTTGAGCATATCGTGTGAAGTGATCAGTCACCACCAATACATTTCCAAATCCTCTGGAGTCGTTGTCAATACAAAGGAAGTCTATGCAGACAAGATCCATGGGGCCCGAACTCTTCAAGTGTCCCATGAAGGCCGCTCGAACCGGGACAGTCTTCCTCTGCAAACACCTGCGACAGCACCTACACAGACGAGTCACGGTATCTCTCATTTTGGGCCAGTAGAATCGGTCTTGTATTAGGCCATAAGTCTTCTCAGGTCCCAAATGACCATGATAATCATGCAGACTTCGGAAAATCATCTTCTGAAAGCAGCTTGGAATAACTAGTTGGTGCCTTCCAGGGTGATCATGATACAGCACCACACGATAAAGTAGGCCATTGTCTATTTCAAACTTCTCCCAATCTCGTAGAAGTTGACTGCATTCAGAGGGTAGGGATGTCTTTAACATTTCTCTGTCTTGAGAACTCACTGCTTGATAAAGAGGTCCAATTAAAGGATCAGTCTTTTGACTCCAGATCATTCGCTTTGAAGATATAGAACAACTCTCAAAGGATCCTAAAGCGGCAGGGTAGGCAAACATGTCTGGTACAGCTTCGGGACCTCCCCCAATAGAGTCAATAAGCCGAGTTTCAGAAAAGGCTACTCGGTCTTCAACTACAGCAGCCATGGCACACAAAGCTCCTACTCCAGGACTTGGCACTTCTTCCCATTCATCCACTACTTCCGGACTAGGTAATCCAGGCCGTCTTGATAGAGCATCTGCCCCAATGTTCTTAGGCCCCGATTTATACTTGAGTGTGAATTGGTAGTTGGATAAAGCTGCCAACCAGCGATGTCCTGTAGCATCGAGTTTAGCGGTTGACAAAACGTATGTCAGTGGATTGTTGTCTGTTCTTACTTCAAACGTGGCGCCGTATAAATAGTCATGTAATTTATCAACAATGGCCCACTTGAGCGCCAAAAACTCCAATTTATGTACTGGATAATTTTTCTCGCTGGGAGAAAGACTTCGACTTATGAAAGCTATGGGCCGTAACCCGGCCGGGTATTCTTGGTGCAGCACGCCACCTAATCCTTCAAAGCTGGCATCTACATGTAGCACATATGGCTTATGTGCATCAGCATAAGCCAGAACGGGAGCTTCTGTCAATTTCTTCTTCAACAACTTAAATGCTTCTTCACAATCCGCAGTCCACCTATCGCCAAAAAGGCTTTTGGAAGACCCTTTCTTCTTTCCCGGATCTCCTGCATCACTCTTCAACAGGTCGAGGAGGGCTCGAGCAATTTTTGAATATCCTTCCACAAATCGTCGATAGAATCCACAAAACCCCAAGAAAGATTGCAACTCCGTAATATTTTGCGGTCGGGGCCAATTCACCACAGCTTCAATCTTACCAGGATCGGTAGCAACTCCTTCAGCAGAAACAATATGACCTACATAAGTGACCGAAGATCTACAAAATTTGCATTTGTCAGCCGACAACTTCAGCCCCTCTTCTTTTAAGCGATGGAGTACTCTCATGAGTCGTTCTTCATGTTCTTCCAGCGTCTTTCCAAACACAATAATGTCATCAAGATATACAAGGAATTCCCGGGGCACTAAATCACCTAACACTCTTTCCATCAACCTTTGGAACGTTGCTGGCGCACCTTTTGTACCTTGCGGCATACGAGTGAACTGAAAGAAACCCAAGGGGCATATGAAAGCTGTCTTTTCCTGATCCTCAGGTGCCATTGGAACTTGATAGTATCCCGATCTTAGGTCCAGCACTGTGAACCAACAGTTTCCATTCAGAGCTTCCAGAGCTTCTTCATATCAATGACTATTCCCACTTCTAAATCTCAGCAGTGCCTCCAAATGTAGCCCTATTTGGGGGGGGGGGGTATGAGTATTATCCCTCCCGCAACAGACTCTGGCGCTGACCTGTGTGTATAATGGGACCTGAAGCCTTCGCTGAAGGGAAGAGTGGGAACATATATGAAATATATCAGTGCCTCCACCCAGGATAGAGCCTCTGTATTACAGGGAGGATCTCTTCCTGGGACTTACCCATGAAGTACAGTTAGTAGCCTTAACAAGGATCACTGTACTAATCTCACAGTCTGAAGAATACATACAGATACCACATAAGGTTATAACAGTAGCTTTATAAGAATCAACAGGGTAATAATACATACATACAATATACTCAGAACACAGCAGTACTACAACAACCAGCAAGTCCTCAACCGTCTTAGGTTATATACCCGGGTATATATATATATAGATATATAGCAAGAGTCCAGTGCACAATACCTCCAGGCAACAGAAGAGATGCAGGGGCCCCTGTGGATGACTGTGGATCCTCGGATTCTTCCAGGAGATGACAGACAGCCGATCAGGAGATGATGATGATGATGGTGAGATTCTTCACAGGCAGCAAACAGGGCGACGGTGACGGCAGTACATGCAGGCCTGACTACCCTAACACTGAGTCCTTAACCTGCCAGCTAAACTACTAGTGCCACCGGGCCTCTAACTAGCTAGTTGGCCTTCGGAAGCCTAACCTATCACTGCCCTGAACTATATATATATATGGATCCCTAACTACGGTTACTAGCTAGGTCCTGTGAGTATATAGGGGGTAACACATACCTAAGTATATACTGTGAAGTAAAGAGGAACAAGTGGCTCTTAGACTCCCCCAGACATAACATGTCTGTCCCAGCAGCTCTGCTCACATCTCTCCCCCCAGCAGCTCTGCCTCACATGTGTCTGACTCACTGTATTTACAAAACAAAACTTGCACTAAATGCTTGGGGTCTCTGAAGCCAAACTGCAGGGGCAAAGAAGCCAGATACATTATATACTAGTAGAAATGGCAGTTCCCTACACACATAAGGGGAGAGTTGAGCTAGAAGTGCTCCAGTAGCTATGGATTGTTGGATTGACTGGACATTTATCTAATGTCAACTAAAGATAACACTAGCTTTAGAGTAGGATACATAAAGATTAGAAGCAGTAATTCTCTGAATGGCCTAAACAGTGATCCATAGGTTGTTATGTCTCCAACCAAGTTATGGTAGGTTCACACTACTGTTATTAATGTTCGTTGCTCTCATATGTCACAGGATGAAAGCAACGGACATTAAACGACTGATGCAGATGAAGCCTCCTCTATCTAGTGTCCATCTGCATTCCCTCTTATGTTTATAAACATGACGGAAACCTTCTTTCATCTTGTTTTGTATTTTTTTTGATGGAAGAAAAAGTCCTTCATACCATTACAAAAGTAAACAAACATAATAGAAGAAAGCGTCCATCATGTTGTTTATATTAGAGTCAATTAGACGGACGCAGACCGAGGGGGACACCATTTGTGTCCATCACTCTATCATTGTTAAGACCATTTCTCTATGGATGCCTATATATAATACAACTCGGCCACATG
The DNA here is from genome assembly GCA_947044405.1 of Leptodactylus fallax. Taxonomy (NCBI): domain Eukaryota; kingdom Metazoa; phylum Chordata; class Amphibia; order Anura; family Leptodactylidae; genus Leptodactylus; species Leptodactylus fallax. The sequence goes on along the minus strand of CAMRHE010000081.1, from coordinate 1,795,080 downwards.
CAGCATGCGCTCAATTGCAGGGCTGTACCTATATTTCTGCTTAAGAGAAGCATAGGTGCAGCACATAGATTACTGCGAATTGCCAGGCAGTACTTGTTCTCTATATGCCGTCCATGTAGTTACTATTCTCTCAGTCCATATACTTACTATTCTCTCAGTCCATGTACTTACTATTCTTTCAAGCAGAAAGTTCAGGTGCAACCTGGCAATTAGCGCATGCCACATGATGCCCGGACACAGTGCACAGACACCCTTAAACATGTACCACTGCTCATCTGCCCATTAGAGGCAACCAGGCATGCAGCATGTGTCTTATACATTATGCCACTAACTGCAGTAGATAAATATTCCTTACCCTGACTTCACTTATCTGCTCTAACACAACTTCCTTTCCAACCCAGGGAATAGGACATATATTACAGCATGACCCTTTCCTTTCTTTAGTCTAGTGATACAACTGACTTTTGTACAATGTCATATAATATCAGCAAAGCAACCCTAAACAAAAATATATAATAGTAGTGTAAGAGCATACGGAATTTACCTACTCACTCGGATAGCCTAGTGGTCTTACAAATAGGATATAAATTCCTGAAACGTGGTCAAGTCTACCACAAAGGCAACTGGCACCCAAAAACAACATAAATAATGCCCCATGCATATCACTCCTTACTGGAGGCTTCTTCAGCGGAAGGCTGTTTATACACATTTGTAGCGAAGTTTTTTGGGGGCACCCTGCTGGTATTGTGGATAAAATTGCACATATGGCAGCAGTAAAGTAGTTGGTCCAAATTTTAAAGTTATCCCCTATCCGAAAGATAGGAAATAACATGCTGATTGGCGGGGGTCCAATCACTGGGCCCCCCACCATTCATGAGAATGGGGGTCCCGTTCTCTGGTCCAAATGGAGCAGATGCTCTATGGCACTACTGAGATAGCCAATCCCATAGACAGCTTGCCACTCCATTCAGACAGGGAACTAGGATACCTGTTTTTGTGACTAGTGAGGGTCCCAGTGGTTGGACCCCCACCTATCTTGGACAGGGGATAACATTACAACTTTGGCCAACCCCTTTAAAGAAGGCATCTTGGCTGTCATCATAGGGGCATAGCCTATAGTTTGTAGGCTTGGCCTGCACAAAAACTTCAACAGCATGCATAGTAAGCCCAATTTCAAGTGTCTTTGAAAATAAAACAGGTAGACATGTATGAATTTAACAGGGGTTCGATTGAGTTAAAGGTGTTAGAAAACCATGCCCACAGGCTGTGTGTAATATTACAGCTCAGCCCCATGACTGCAGAGTTGAGCTCAAATACTATGTAAAACCATGGTGGTTATATAGAAGATGGGGCCCTATTAATTCCCAGAACCAAAGGGTGCCAGCACACCCATCAGATGTGATCTCTTAGGCTAAGGCTCCACATTGAGAAAACAGTACCAGCAAAGAGAATGAGATTTTGGCTAATCTTACCTACACATTGCAGAAAAAATGCTGCAGAAAAGCTGCATTTTCAAAAACGCATGCGTTTTAAAAAAAAAAATTCAGCATGTCAATTTTATCTGCATAAATGCAAGTGTTTTCCCTGTAGATTTAATAAGGGAAGAAAAACTGCTGAGAAATATGCTGTAAAAAATGCAATGTGTTTTTTGCTGTGGTTTGCTACGTGGGCCTTAGACTTATAGCCTGTTTGGTCCTTACACAGATAAGCACATTTATTTATTTATTATGCTTACTTTTATCACATAAATATATTAGTTTCAATAGAATAATCTGCTGATGGAGTGAAAGCTGTAATAAATGCTAAACTCACTACCCGCCATGACTTGTACTGTCCAGAAGGAAACGTACTGAAAATAATCATTATGTGAGACAAGAGAAACATTAACAATCCTCTACTAAGAAAAAGCAACCAATGACACAGATTCCCATTAGGTGGAAACAGTTTTGCAAGATGCAAAGACTTTTGGCGTGAATATTTATTACTGATTGCATAGAACGGCCAGAAAGGAAAGTTGCTCTTTATTTTAGGTATCATGCCAAGGTTTAGTTCTGAAAAAAAAAGATGAATGACTTCTCATTTGCACTACTTTCGATAACTATACCCAACTGTCCCCCCGGCTGCACCTTCATCCTTTCCCACACAACACTATGAAAATGTAACTTTGTCAACCCATCCAAAAAAAAATCAAAAAACATCAATCTTCAGACCAAGTGTCTCCACATTGCTCCTTTCCTTGACCAGGCCAAAAAACGTCAGGTGGCCAGGCCTGGTTACTATACTCCTTAAAACTCAATCAGTTAAACTTTGACACCCAGATGGCACTACTACCACCACCCACCCCAAACATATGGTGAACCTCTTCCAGTCACATTTACACTCATCATCCTCTTCCATCTCTTCATACCAAACCAAACCAAACACTTTTTACGGGATGTGAAATCACTACATTGGAACTTACCCATGTTGTCTAGAACCCAAAATATCTAAAACACCTAACCCAGATGGTTTTGCTGCCCCACTTTATGAAAAACATCCTGACATTTTAGCTCTCCATCTTGCTAGTTTTTTTTTTATGTAATTAAATCGGGAACCCAGTCGATTCCATTTTCGCAGTTGAAATAGTTATAGTACCTAAACCCAACAGGGACTACCTAAACTCAGAATAGGATTTTAAACATTTCTATAGTACTCTCCTCACAAATGGCGTTGTCATGCTTGGACTTTCGTCTTATTGTCCATAGCTGCATTTATAAAACAATCCTTTATACATACTCATATCCGGGACTCTCGACAGCATGCATTGTTCCCAGAGAATTTGATCTCAGCTTTGCTTGCATATGCCCCAGGTCTGGTGCATGCACACTAAAGCCAAAGAGTACTAGTCCAGCTTAAGTAAAGAACCGTGCAGGTGCCAAGACTACAAGAGTGAGATAACTGTGGTCAGTGCTAGGCTTAATCCAGACTTTATGACAGGTTCTTTAAATATTCAAGCTCTAGATAAAGCTTAAAATTCACCATCTCTTATCCCCATCGGGCATAATACCTTTCACAGACATTGTGACTAAATTTACCCCCTTCCCATCCCTGTGTAGAACTGTTTTGTTACTTATAGTTGAAGCACTGGGTTGGAGGACTGCTTATCAACTATGATCCCCTTATTTGATGTACACGAATGGCATCATGTACTGCAAGGTTAAAGGGAATCTTTCACCAGACAGACCCTTTCAGGGCTTGACTCATGAATGCAGTCAGTGCAGAACTCCACTGATCAGCACAGGTCCAGCTTCTCTAGTCCTAGATGTTTCCTGATTCAGCTGTTATATGACTGGCTCCTTGAATTGCCATTGGAGGCGCCGTTCAAGAACAATCAAAGTATGCCAACCTCCAAGTCTGATTGGCGTTACACTGTTAGAGGATGACCCCTACCAGGGCCACAACTGCTATGGCCGCAACCACATGATGCCTCTTGGCCAATCATAATAAGAGATATCGTAATTATTGCTATTGCTATTATTATGATCATTTTGTAGAATTTTTGACTATCTAACAAAAGAGCATCATACTGTTTTTTGTGGAAAAATCACAGCCAGTATGACTCCAAAGGCACAATGACCCAGACAAAAACATATATCTTATTTGGAAATTGATATAATAGGTTGTCTATGGCGCTATGCACATGTAGTTCCTTGCATTTACATCAGCAGTTCAGTTGCCCGTACATACTGGTCCTCTCGTCAGAAAAAAATCTGAGTCATCTCATGATCTATCCTGAGAATGGTAAGTTTAGCCTTGACAAAATGCTGACCTAGCTGAAATATTCCCTCATGTTTTACTCTGTCCTGCTGACTGATATCCTGTTTCCCTTCGTATCTTATCCTTCCAGAACTACTGGCCACCCTCCACATTTTAGCAGAATTAATATTTCATAGTATGTAGTTGTTTTGGAATTTTTTAATGTACTTATTTTGACAACAGATTAAAAAAAATGACATGAACGGGAAGAAGGTTTTCTCTTTCAACCCAAAAAAAATAATCACACTAACCAGGACGAATATCTCAGTGTGGAAGTGAAACACATGTGGCATCCAGTGAAGCTGGGGCCTATTTTAGTTGCTTTCAGCATTGGTGTCAGTAGCGCCTACCCCCTCTGACCAGTTTGGGTCTATCCAGCTTCATATGTTCTAACACCTGTATATCGTAGCCAGATCCCATGACCATGGCGCTAGTTCACTGGTGTTGCTCTTTGGATCACTTTTAGGATATATTAACCACTGCATATCAGGAACACCCCAAAATGATATGAAGATGACCTGAAGATCTAGCCATCACAATTTCTCCTTGTCAAGGTTACTTTGATCCTTATGATTGCTAAGTTCACATCTGTGCTGGAGTCTCCATTGGAGACTCTGCCGCAGAAACATCCAAAAATCGGCAGAGAGAAAAGTCCTGCACAGACTCCGCTAGTTTCAGTATAAAAATAGTGGACACCCGACAGGCCACATTATAGAATATGGGGTCCATCAGAGTCCGCGGGAAACCACTGTTTTAGAAGTCTAGCTCTCCGTCATTTGGGTCCCCTCGCGGATTCAAACGACGGAGATCTGTGCGCAAATGTGAACTTAGCCTTAGTGAGGCAGTCCTGGATGCTTTGCACTGTAATGTCACTTCTCTGACTGCATTTACTCCTAGCTATCCCATCCCATTTAGTGAATGACAAGAAACAGGCATAACAGTATAAACATACAGAAGAATAAAAGCTTGCTAGCGATACAGAGAACTGTCATAAACAAAGCATATTAAAGGGGCATTGTGACAGGAGGCCAGGGAAGGTGAAATTAAAAAAAAACAAAAAAAAACACATGCTCCGGTGTCCCAGGCTTTTCCAGCACAAGACCATATCTTATCAAAATGTGTCCGGGAATCAGTTATGACAACATTAATCTTTTCAAACAGCATTATAGTGTCAACACATCTAAGAACTGAAATTGTGAAATTTGGGGTCCTCCACTTGGAAGCCAGATGAATTATAGCAGACATCAAAATATATTGTAGTAGTTTATAGGATGCATAGCGGAGGCCTGCTGGTTTAAGACCAAGTAGAAAGACAGACATAGTAAACGGCACTGTGAGGCCTAAAAATCTCTGGCTCATCCTATGAGTGAATAACCGAAAGCGGTGTACTAAGGGGCAAGTCCACCAAATATGTAGGGTATTGCCAGTAGTTTGGCAGCCACGAAAGCATAGAGGCGAGACCTCTGGATATATAAGGTGTAGGCTAGATGGATCCAGATAGGTCCTGTGTAATTTTTTCAAGGATGGTTCCATTAAGTTGACCTGCCAGCTCCCTTTGCTAATAAACGTGCAACAGTTTTTGCCATTGGGATACAGTCATCATTGTTTCCAAATCTCATGCATGTAGAAAGTGTAAGACTTGATGAAATTGAAAGGTGTCACCTGGAGGCGACGTGTTGGTGCATTTGAAATATTCCTTGGTGCAGATACTTTTGTCAAGGAGGAAGTCATTAACCCCTTCCCAACATCTGACCAGGAGCTGAGGTATTATACAGCAGAGACCTGGTGATAGTGCCCGCAATGATTGCGGCCTTTAAGGCCCCTGGTGCCTCGGTCAAGGCTGAATGAGGCGCCATTTTGCAGGGGATAGCCGTCCCGGCGTCTCGTTCCCGTGACAGCTGGCAGCCTATTAAAGGCTCTCAGGCTCGTCTGCCATTAATTTGTATGGCAGGCTGCTTTATGCTGACATACGAATCAGCCTGTCATACAAATGCCAATATTTTGCAATGCATTAGCATTGTAATGCATTGCATTAGTGATCAGATTCCCTGGAGTTCAAGACCCCTAGGGGGTCTAATAAATGCAGGGAAAACAAAAGGGAAAAAAAAAAAAAAAAAAAATAAAAGTTGAAATCACCCCCCTTTCCCTACAATACATATAAAAGTAAAAAATTACAGTGAAACATATACACATTAGGTATCTCTGTGTCTGAAAACGACCAGTCTACAAACTTATACATTCGGTGAACGCCGTAGCAGGAAAAAAAAAACAAAAAAGTGGCGAACTGCCTTTTTTTTTGCTGTTTCGCCTCTGATAAACATTTGAATAAAAAGTGAACAAAGCAATAGACATTACCCAAAATGGTATAACTAAAAAGTACACCTGGCAACAACAAAAAAGACGCCCTATGAATCCCCATACACAGAAATATAAAAAAGTTACGTGTGTCAGAATATGGTGACTTTTAGAAAAAAAATGTTTTTGCAAAGTTTTTTGTGAAGAGGATAAAATGTTAATAAAACTATATAAATTTGGTATCCCCAGAATCGTACTGAAACATAGAATACAGGTGACATTTCATTTTGGCTGCAGAGTGAACGCCGTAAAAACAAAGCTTGTAAGAAAGTCGCAAAAATGCACTTTTTCTCCAATTCCACTCCATTCTGTTTTTTTTCCAGCTTCCCAGTACATTGTAATACATTGTACATAATAATAAATGGCATCAATATGAAGAACAATTTGTCTGGCAAACATTAACCCCTTCATGCCACAGCCAATTTTTGTTTTTGCATTTCCGTTTTTCCCTCCCCCCATTCCAAGAGCCATAATTTTTTCATTTTTCAGTTCACAGACTCACATAATGGCTTATTGTTTGCGAAACAAATTGTACTTTGTAATGGCACCATTCAATATCCTGTACAATGTACTGGGGAGCTGGAAAATAATTCAGAATGAGATGGAATTGGATAAAAAACGCATTTATGCCAATTTCTTATGAGTTTAATATTTACGGCATTCACTATGTGGTAAAAATGACATGTTACCTGTATTCTGCGGGTCAGTATGATCACGGCAATACCAAATTTATATAGTATTTGTAATGTTTTGTAAAAAGTTTGCAAAATAGAAAAAAAAATTTTGTTGCCATATTGTGACACCTGTAACTTTTTATATTTATGTGTATGCGGAACAAGATGGTGTTTTTATTGATACCATTTTGGGGAAGGTCTGATAGTTTGATCACTTTTTATTCCATTTTTTTTATAGGAGAAAAAATGTTGAAAAAACAGCCATTTGGCCATTTAGATTTTTTTCCCTGCTACCCCGTTCACCGTATGGGATAAATATTTTAATAGTTCGGACTTTTTGGAGCACGGGAATCTCTAAAGTGTTTATGTTTACTTTTGTTTATTTATTTTATATGTGATCTAGGGAAAGGGGGGTGATTTAAACTTTTGTGTTTTCTGTATACTTTAAAAAACTTTATTTTCTTTTACTTTTATTTCCAGACCCCCTAGTGACCTTGAACCCTAGGGAGTTGATCGCTCACACTATATACTGCAATACTAATATACTAAATCCATACACTTCTATTACACGCTGTCATGACAACCGATCAACAACTGATGACGTTCCAGAGGGCGGCAATCGGGAAAAGACGGTGGCGCCCATGGCACCTGCGCACTTTAGATGCCGTGGTCGCATTTAAACGTAGAATCTAAAGTGTTAACAGGTGCGATTGGTGTTGGCACCAATCACAGCTGTTAGCGGCAGGTGCTGGCCGTATTATACAGCCGACATCAGCGTGTATGGAGAGGGCTCAACTCCTGAACCCTCTCCATACAGTCCTTCACACTTAATTACATACATGTACTTTATTTTGCTTGAAGGGGATAAGCCCTCTTATGGCTCTGTGAATGGAAATATAAAAAAGTTATGGGGTTTGAAAGGCAGGGAGTCAAAAAAAAAAAAAAAAAATATATACTCACCTGTCCCCGGTGCTCCAGTGCCTTCCAACGTGGTCCAGTCCTGCAGCTCCGTTGTTTTCTTCCGGCGGAAGTCCCTGAGGCTGCTGATTGCAGGGACCTGGGACATCACAGCTGGTGAGGACTTCCACAAAAGAAGACAGCCAAGCAGCAGGAGCGGACCGCAATGGGAGGTTACCGGAACACTGGGGACAGGTGAGTATTTTTTCGTTTTGTTTTTTTCCACCTCCCTAAGGAGCCTAAACCTGGCATGTCTTTACCAAGTGAAGTACTTTGGGGAGAGGCAAGGGGGAAACAGGATTGGAGAAAAAACAGGAGAAGGGGCGATTGTAGGTTGTACTGAAATCTCGTCTTTTTCAAAAAGTGTAGTATATAGCTAGTGATCTTATCGTGATAGGGGATTGTGAAAGCAGACGACTGTGGGGACCAAAGTAGGGCCTGGTGCGAGGCAGGCGCCACTAGGCTCGACTCCAATGACACCCACTGAGGACAGTCTGTAGTTTTGTAGATGAAGCAAATTTGAGATAATCAGGCTGCGACATAATACTTACAGTGGGGAAAAAAAAGTATTTAGTCAGCCACCAATTGTGCAAGTTCTCCCACTTAAAAAGATGAGAGAGTCCTGTAATTGACATCATAGGTAGACCTCAACTATGAGAGACAAAATGAGAAAACAAATCCAGAAAATCACACTGTCTGATTTTTAAAGAATTTATTTGCAAATTATGGTGGAAAATAAGTATTTGGTCACCTACAAACAAGCAAGATTTCTGGCTCTCACAGAGCTGTAACTTTTTCTTTAAGAGGCTCCTCTGTCCTCCACTCATTACCTGTAGTAATGGCTCCTGTTTGACATTGTTATCAGTATAAAAGACACCTGTCCACAACCTCAAACAGTCACACTCCAAACTCCACTATGGTGAAGACCAAAGAGCTGTGGAAGGACACCAGAAACAAAATAGTAGACCTGCACCAGGCTGGGAAGACTGAATCTGCAATAGGCAAGCAGCCTGGTGTGAAGAAATCAACTGTGGGAGCAATAACTAGAAAATGGAAGACATACAAGACCACTGATAATCTCCCTTGAGCAGGGGCTCCACGCAAGATCTCACCCCATGAGGTCAAAATGATCACAAGAACGGTGAGCAAAAATCCCAGAACCACACGGGGTGACCTAGTGAGTAACCTGCAGAAAGCTGGGACGAACGTAATAAAGGCTACCGTCAGTAACACACTACGCCGCCAGGGTCTCAGATCCTGCAGTGCCAGACGTGTCCCCCTGCTTAAGCCAGTACATATCCGGGCACGACTGAAGTTTGCTAGAGAGCATGTGGATGTTCCAGAAGAGTATTAGGAGAATGTCATATGGTCAGATGAAACCAAAGTAGAACTGTTTGGTAGAAACACAACTCGTCGTGTTTGGAGGAGAGTGAATGCTGAGTTGCATCCAAAGAACACCATACCTACTGTGAAGCACGGGTGTGTCAACATCATACTTTGGGGCTGTTTCTCTGCAAAGGGACCAGGACGACTGATCCGTGTACATGAAAGAATGAATGGGGCCATGTATCGTGAGATTTTGAGTGCAAATCTCCTTCCATCAGCAAGGGCATTGAAGATGAAACGTGGCTGGGTCTTTCAGCATGACAATGATCCCAAGCACACTGCCAGGGCAACGAAGGAGTGGCTTCATAAGAAGCATTTCAAGGTCCTGGAGTGGCCTAGCCAGTCACCAGATCTCAACCCCATAGAAAACCTTTGGATGGAGTTGAAAGTCCGTGTTGCCCAGCGACAGCCCCAAAACATCACTGCTCTAGAGGAGATCTGCATGGAGGAATGGGCCAACATACCAGCAACAGTGTGTGCCAACCTTGTGCAGACTTACAGAAAACGTTTGACCTCTGTCATTGCCAACAAAGGATATATAACAAAGTATTGAGATGAACTTTTGTTATTGACCAAATACTTATTTTCCACCATAATTTGCAAATAAATTCTTTAAAAATCAGACAATGTGATTTTCTGGATTTGTTTTCTCATTTTGTCTCTCACAGTTGAGGTCTACCTATGATGACAATTACAGGCCGGCCTCATCTTTTTAAGTGGGAGAACTTGCACAATTGGTGGCTGACTAAATACTTTTTTTTTCCCCACTGTATAAAGATTGGGAAAGGAAAGGCCTCATATACATTTATAAAGGTACTTAAATGCATCCCTGTATCCGTGAGCTCTTGTAGGCCCAGATGATTTGTAAGATTTCCCTCTGTAATCTTGACAGGGAAGAAGATGTCACAGGGGTTGGCAGGGTGTGGAGGAAATAAAGGATTTTAGGTAGTATAACCATTTTGACGGTTTTGATTCTACCAACCCATGAAAGAGTAGGATAGTGCCAGGTCTTTAGGTCTTTTACTAGCTTAGGAACCAGAGAGGTGTAGGTCCATTTAAAATAGTTGCCAAGGGAGTTACATACTGCTTTTCTCTGAAAATAAGACAGGTCTAGGGCTTATTTTCAGGGTAGGTCTTAATTTTTTCCATGGACAACAATCACACATTTGATAACTTTTTATTTACATTTTTATCAAGGAGAAACAGTGAATAAACGGCAGTTCGGCACTTTTGATTTTTTTTTTCCCACTACGGCATTCACCATACTGGAAAAATATTTTTATAAGTTTGTAGACTGGGCATTTTTGACCAGTCTCAATAGTAATATTCCTATGACAGGCCTGGGAACCTTCATAAGGCTCCTGGCTGTCAAAGGAACAGGTCGGCTCCTGCGATCTTGCTGCGTGGGAGACGGCCTGCAACGAAAAAGGTACAGGGCCAATGGGGACCGGCCCTGGGGGCGAAGTTGTAATTTTTTTTTTTGGTGGGGGGGAGGTTACACTCAGCAATGCCCGTGGTCAGAGTGGACTCTGATTGTGGGTATTAGCTCTGGGTCTCTGCTGTACATTACGGTGGAGGCCTGGTACGGTAACTATGGTAGACGCTATGCAGCAGAGCGGCTCCCATCTTTAAGGACCTGTACATTGTCCTGGTGCTGCAGAACCTTATCTTTATTTATAGTGACCTGGACATCAACAGGCCAATGATGTTGCACCCCCTGCAGCATGGACCCTTGCTCAGGTGAGACTGGGGGAATTCACGGCTAGACCACCCATCACAGACAGACAAGAATGCTGTGCTAGTCCCTCTGTAACTTTCATAGCTCCAAAACATTGTAGCTAGAGCTATAATGTGGCAGAACGAGGACAGTTCAGTATCTGAACGTCTGGCCTGATGTTTGTGAATTGCAGGTTTGGTCGTTGTCTGGGGCCTGTAAGCAGGTGGGGCTCGTCTGTTTGCATTTACAGTCATATGAAAAAGTTTGGGCACCCCTATTAATCTTAATCATTTTTAGTTCTAAATATTTGGGTGTTTGCAACAGCCATTTCAATTTGATATATCTAATAACTGATGGACACAGTAATATTTCAGGATTGAAATGAGGTTTATTGTACTAACAGAAAATGTGCAATATGCATTAAACCAAAATTTGACCGGTGCAAAAATTTGGGTACCCTTATCATTTTATTGATTTGAATACTCCTAACTACTTTTTACTGACTTACTGAAGCACAAAATTGGTTTTGTAACCTCACTGAGCTTTGAACTTCATAGCCAGGTGTATCCAATCATGAGAAAAGGTATTTAAGGTGGCCAATTGCAAGTTGTTCTCCTATTTGAATCTCCTCTGAAGAGTGGCATCATGGGCTCCTCAAAACAACTCTCAAATGATCTGAAAACAAAGATTGTTCAACATAGTTGTTCAGGGGAAGGATACAAAAAGTTGCCTCAGAGATTTAACCTGTCAGTTTCCACTGTGAGGAACATAGTAAGGAAATGGAAGACCACAGGGACAGTTCTTGTTAAGCCCAGAAGTGGCAGGCCAAGAAAAATATCAGAAAGGCAGAGAAGAAGAATGGTGAGAACAGTCAAGGACAATCCACAGACCACCTCCAAAGAGCTGCAGCATCATCTTGCTGCAGATGGTGTCACTGTGCATCGGTCAACAATACAGCACACTTTGCACAAGGAGAAGCTGTATGGGAGAGTGATGCGAAAGAAGCCGTTTCTGAAAGCACGCCACAAACAGAGTCGCCTGAGGTATGCAAAAGCACATTTGGACAAGCCAGCTTCATTTTGGAAGAAGGTCCTGTGGACTGATGAAACAAAGATTGAGTTGTTTGGTCATACAAAAAGGCGTTATGCATGGCGTCCAAAAAACACAGCATTCCAAGAAAAACACTTGCTACCCACTGTAAAATTTGGTGGAGGTTCCATTATGCTTTGGGGCTGTGTGGCCAATGCCGGCACCGGGAATCTTGTTAAAGTTGAGGGTCGCATGGATTCAACTCAGTATCAGCAGATTCTTGAGAATAATGTACAAGAATCAGTGACGAATTTGAAGTTACGCCGGGGATGGATATTTCAGCAAGACAATGATCCAAATCTACTCAGGCATTCATGCAGAGGAACAATTACAATGTTCTGGAATGGCCATCCCAGTCCCCAGACCTGAATATCATTGAACATCTGTGGGATAATTTGAAGCGGGCTGTCCATGCTCGGCGACCATCAAACTTAACTGAACTGGAATTGTTTTGTAAAGAGGAATGGTCAAAAATACCTTCATCCAGGATCCAGGAACTGATTAAAAGCTACAGGAAGCGACTAGAGGCTGTTATTTTTGCAAAAGGAGGATCTACTAAATATTAATGTCACTTTTCTGTTGAGGTGCCCATACTTTTGCATCGGTCAAATTTTGGTTTAATGCATATTGCACATTTTCTGTTAGTACAATAAACCTCATTTCAATCCTGAAATATTACTGTGTCCATCAGTTATTAGATATATCAAATTGAAATGGCTGTTGCAAACACCCAAATATTTAGAACTAAAAATGATTAAGATTAATAGGGGTGCCCAAACTTTTTCATATGACTATATTTATATGGGCTGGCCTGGGTTCTTTATTCATTTAGGGGGTCTATGAGAATTTATAATTATTTATGGGTTTGTATTTATTTTCGGGGTCTGGTATGTGGACTACATTTAATTTGGGGTGTGTTGAAGGAGTCTTATATTCTATTTGGGATTCAAATGCTGCATTCTGGGAGCCTGCCTTATATAAATGTCAGGGAATAACAAAAATGCAGCGTGCTGATGTGCCACTTTATATACTTTGCTTAAACCGAACCTGTTGAGGTTGACTTGGGTCATTAAACCACTCACAGGCCCTTATGAACCTCATGGGGTTTAGTCTCCCAAATAGCGCTGTTGTAACACTGTCCGTGCCCACGTTAAAAAAAACAAAAACAATCCTTATACTTACCTGGAGAATCATTGGTGTCATCCCAGTGCTTGAACAGCTGGTCAACGAAGTCAGAAATGTACACACCAACTTCATGTGCATGCGTCCAAAGTCTGGCGCCTGCGCCCTGAAGCTAAGGTGTACTCCTCCGACTTCACTTGCTGGGTATGTATAAAGATTTTTTTTATTTTTAATGTGGGCACAGATGGTATTACAACCGGGCTATTTGGGATACTAAACCCTCAATCCAAAAGGACCTGTGGGTGGTTTAGTGCCCCAAATAATGCTGATAAGGATAGAGGATAAATTGCTGATCGGTGGGGACCCCCCTACGATCCTGAGAATGGGTAGGGGGGTTGTTTTACTCAAATTCAGAATATAGCGGTGGACAGAGACACCCTCTGCTACATTGATTTCATCTGAACGCTGTACTTTGGCTATTTCTGACGCTCCCATTGTGGAATTGGGTGGCGGTCACAGCTGATTTATCATATATATAGAGGATAAATTATTTTCGTGACATAACCCCTTTCAGAGGCAAAAGTTATAATGTATGGCAAAAACCACAGCTGCTTTCTGAAAACCATTGCTAGTGTAAAGCCTGGACCAAAATGGCTGTTGTGTGTGGTGAATGCAGTGTCTCTGCACCATTGCTCCTCACATACCAATACTATTTTCTACCAGTCTCTGACAATATCTACAGAATTCTGTCATTGAAATGACATATTAGTTTGAGTGTATTGTAGTAGCCACATACAACTCTCATTCTATTCAGAAGTGTAATAAGTATATTACCCCTTTAAGTGGAATGGAGATTGTATCTAGAAAATTCTGTCGTTAGGCAGGAAATTAAAAAAAAATTCAAGAAAATTACAGGTTCCACCGAGATTTGAACTCGGATCGCTGGATTCAGAGTCCAGAGTGCTAACCATTACACCATGGAACCGCTTGTGAAAGTCCCGGCTACATCTCTGCACAAGTCTCTGACGTGGCCACTTGTCATTATTCCTCACCACACGTTGTAATTTCCTATTAAATACATGGATTCTGATTTTCAGTTCCCTTTGTGGAAGCGTCTGACAGCTCATAGCCCTGTTTTATGCTCTGCCTGCAGTGTCATAACGGACTGCCCACACCCCGCCATACTGCAACACCTCCTGCAGAACAAAGCGCCGCCATTTTGCACCTCTAGGAGCGCTCCCTCATGTCTCCCTTGCAGCCACTTTAAGCGAATTAGTTTACAAATTACACATACTGACAACCTCAATAAGCCATAATAAACCGGCCAAAGAAACGCTGTACTTGAACAAAGCCTAAAATGACTCCGTGACAGGGGTGTACCAAGATGGCGGCGCTTTGCTCCATTGAACCCGGAAGTGCTGCATCCCTGTTTCCGGTTTGGACTGGGCGGAAGCGTTGTTCCTGTTTCAGGGAGGGGTTCGGTCACAGCCGGGCTTCCTGGAGATTTGTCGGTTGTTGCCGATAGCTGCAGATCCGGAGCACTACAAGAAGCGCCAGCATGGGAACCAGGGACGATGAATACGATTATCTGTTCAAAGGTAGAAGCGGGAGGGGCGGCTGACAGCCGCGGGGGGAGCTCGGGTGATAATGGCGTCGGTGATGGGGTGTAGATGACGGATTCCTAGTGGCGGGGGTGAAGATGGATACTGGGTTATGGATGGGGTGTGAAGGAGGGGCACCTGTCACTGTGCAGAATAGGGGGTGATGGGGAGGGGGATTGCGTCAGGGCGAGGTGGGGATGGAGGAGCCGGGGGGAGGATGGAGAGGATGCGGGTCACCGGGGACACATCCTCAGCCTGGGCCGGGGGACATTATCCTATGATATGTCATGTATAATATCTGGCCATCCGCTGTCATACACATACGTGATGCAGCAGAGCTGAGATTGTCACCTGGCCCACCTCATTGTTACACAGGACTGCAGGTAACAAAAGGATCAGGTGAATGACACAGTAAGCTCTGCTACATCTATACATGAGCCCAGTCCTTGGATGTCACCCAGTAGCAGCTCAGGGGGCCGCCAGTGCGTACAATGCAGCAGTGTCAGTGAGCAGGCCGCAGCTGCAGGCACTACATCACCTCCAGGAAATCCAGCGTACCTGGAGCGCTGCATTGCTGCTTATTAACCCCGTCTTATGTGGAAGATACTGCACACTAGGCAAATTATCATCCATCGGTCACTTCTGACCTCACAACACATTTATTAACCCCTTCTCCCCTGCAGCAGTGGTCTGTGGCTCTCCAGCTGTGGTCAGACTGCAATCCACTGCATGACCTCATAGCCACAGGCTGGGAGTTGTAGTGCTGCAGTAGCCGCTTGTGGCTTTTGCAGATTTGAGGACAGTACGACTCCCAGCATGCAGCATTCTGGACGTGCTGACAGTTGTAGTTTTCTGTGTAACCTTTATACACTGTGCTCATATTGTATTGGGCTGTGTCCTCACTTCCTATGGCAGATAGCTGTAGCCCATGACCGTTCTGTCTGGTTTCCTCTCTGCCAGGGCCTTTGTGGTGACGTTCACTCATTCTCTGGCACGGTTTTCTTAAGTAATCCAAAGTGCCGCTTCCTTTCAGCAACTCTCTTTCCTATTTCCGGAAAAACTTATGTGGACTAATGGCTAATAACAGGCCGTGAGGCCGAAACTGGATCAGAAGTGCAGGGTTCTGTGCCAAAATGAATGGATAAGCCATTTACAGGTGCTGAGTTTATACAAAGGCTCACTCTTGCCACTTCCTCCACCTCACCCCCCTTGAATTCCTAAAAATTGATAGTGCTCCTCATTTTTCATTTCTGCACCTCTGTGATTGAATGTGCCATGTCAGCACATATACTACCAGCACTTGTGTTATATACAAGGTGACAACCATTAGGGTGAGTTCACACGTTGAGGTTTTCAAATGCAGTTTTGATGCTAAGAAGGATCATAAAAGTGGTAAAAGTATAAAGAACAGTTACAGATACTTCTCTATTTTTTTCGCAATGATCTTTGGTTTTGGCTTTAAGAACTGCATTTGAAAACCTGAACGTGTGAACTCACCCTGATATTTCCAAGAGAGAGGCGCTCTAGCGTGGTCACCTGCGGCGGCTAGGCCTATCACCGGCAACCACATGGATGATTTTGGGCAGCTGCTGAACAAGCATGACACTTGTAAAGATTATTCATTAGGGAGTGTATATGACTCCTCAATGAATAAGTATAATGGGATCTGCCGGGTATTAACACACAGTTTAGTAATCTGTGGTTCATGTTCTTCACTTCTCGTTTCTCTCCTTAATTTTAGCCCTTTACTTCAGGGACACTAACACTACATATTTGTGTAATGTAGCTTATTGCTCCCTGTTATCAGCCAGTTCAGTATTGCAGTAGGACAAACTTTTTCTTCAGAGGGATTATACCCCAAACACCAGAAACCTAATTCCCTTTATGAGCACTACTTTATCTCCCATCTATCTACAGTTCTACAAAACTTATGGATACATTTAGGGTGGGTTCAGTCTGTGACATCCATATTGAATTCTGGCTGTATTTCCCAGGCCAAACTCCAAGCTGGGACCAGGACTCCCTGCATCATAGTCATGTATGATGCTAGGAGTCCCTGTCTACCTGTGGGCGCTACTCTCCTATATTGTAGTCATGTTTTCAGTACCAGACAGTGGCGTTACGAGAAGACAGGGACTTTTAGTTTAGATGGCCATGATGGCCTGGGTCCTAGCTCAATGTTTGGTCTGGGAGATATGACTGACGTCTGGGCCATATCTCACGGACTAAACCCAGCCTTAGAAACGTGTGTGGATAGTGTTAGTGTGTTTGTGCAGGGTTTAGTTTTTATGGCATATCTTTAGCACAGGCTATAACTACCTGATCTTAAGGGGCTGACAAATGCTTACCCCAACCCCTTCCCAACACACACACTATCAGCTCCAGATTGCTCCAGTGCCTGTATAGTGACCAGGCACCTGTAGTAAAGCTCAGCTCCCAATGATGTCAATGGGCCACTGTGCAGGGCATGGAGCTAACTGCATCCGGCCCTGTGTTGTGTATAGTACGGGTTGCAGAAGTGGCACATTCAGCTGATCAGTGTGGGGGCTGGCTGTTGGCCCCCTACCATGCAAATATTTATGGCCTATCCTAAGGATAGGCCTTAAAATCCTAAAATCTGGACAACCCCTTCAACTCTTTGACATAATGGATGTCAGGGAGTTTGTCAGTAGTTTTTATCACTCAAAACTACTAACAGTCCTATATTGATGGTGAGAGAGCAGTGTAGCTATACTTATAGTGATGGTCATGCAGGTTGCATGGTTGAGAAAAGCATGCAATTCCCCCAGAACCTCTATCGCAGGTATCCAGGAGGTTGCCCCTTCATCTTTAGTGCCTCTCACTCTATTCCTCAGCCCCCCATAGCTTCTCTAAGTGATGGCTCTTTGTCCAGTCAGGAAAGTGCTAGCGCCATCACTCAGATCGGAGGGGAGGGACTATGGGGGCATTTAGTGTGAAGGTGGACACCTTCTGGGTACTTGTGGTGCTGGGGCAGCATCCATGACCATCAGCCTAGGTGTGTTTACTCTGTTCTCCTCATCCTCTGTATAGCACTCAGTGGTTTAACAAGGGTCAAACCTGCTGACAGACTCCCTTTAAAGGCAGGGCTGTGGAGTTGGTAGGCAGACTCTGATTCATTTGCAGACAGCTGACAACTCCTCTAATTTATTAAAAAGCCAGTGATTGATTCCTATGAAAGTAAATATGTAACAAACTATACATCTAGTTATACAATATTGATAATTAAAAATAATCACTTAATGTTGGAGTCGGTAACTTTTTCCCAAATGTATCCCGACTTCAACTGCACAGCCCTGTTTAAAGGGCCCATAACCTACAGTAAGAGCTGCCAATATCCGTCACACAGGAATGTATCTAGAAGTTCTCCAGACTGGGAATCTGAGAGATGACGTATTGATCATGGGGACAGACATTGTTCTGGACTTCCTGTTGCTAATCCCAGTGAAGAACACCTAGTCAGCCTCCCCCAGTCTGTAATGGGTGATAACAGGGGAAAATGAAAAGCATCTGAATATGCTGTGAATGCAGACAGTGCAGCCATTAGACCTAGTGTCCCTTTAACTTCCTGGTTAGTGAGTAAATATCCTACCGGCCGCTTGGGGATGAGAGCAGCGCTATGCATTGTGCTGCGTGTCACCTCCAGTGCTGTTTCCTGTAGGAGGACTTTGAGCCTTGTTGTGTTCGGGGTCAGTAGTCGTAGCACGGTTTGACCTCTCAGGAGTCAGGAATGTTGGGTGGGGTGTGGGGGGGTGAGCACAGACTTGTACAAGTCTGATAATATTTTTTAGCTTATAACTGCACTCTTCCAGAGCCCCAGGTCTTCTGTTATAGTGGCTGACAGGTTATGTTACTGTTAATAATGCTGGCAGACGCCATGTTTTTTTTGTTTTAACCTAGTCAGTCTGGTGAGTGCGCTGACCCTTCTTCAGTGCACAGAAATGGTTAAATATAAACTGTTCATGCAAAACAAGTTGGGCCTAGTATCCAGTTATCTAGTCAGCTTTAGTGCTCTGATATTGTACGTTGCCCTTGTAATATACTTATTATAACTTTGTTGGCGGCAATGATATTTAGGTAATCTATTACCTGCAGACATCACCTATACATCGTTCACCTATACATCCAGGATGAGCATTGCATTTCTACTGCAGTTTTGCCCTTTGCACTTCTGCAGATCCGCATGCAGAATAGCCCAAGTCACTGGAGCGGATTGGCATGTGGCTCCATCCTGCTGGTTTGTGGGAGAACGGGACCCCGTTGCACTCATATGAACGGAGTGGTTGGTCTCACATGCGTGGCTGCTCCATTCACCTCCATGGGATTGCTGGAGATAGCTGCACTCAACAGTCCCATAGAGAATGAATGAATGGAGTTGCAGTGCACATTCTCAACTTTCTGCTCAATTCGGAAAGGGGATGGGACCCCCGTTCTTGTGATCAGCGTGGGGTACAGTGGGTAACCTCAAATAAGCAGAATGCCCTTTTAAAGGGGAATTCTCCAAAAGGCCTTGTGGATTAGTAGAATCAATGCTGAGAGATCATTGTATTTGTCAATATGCAAATGAGCTTTTTGGAGCAATGAGGGCGTTGCCACTGCTCCAAAGAGGTAAGAGAAAACGCCCTCGTTGCTCCAAAGAGCTCATTTGCATATTGACAGAAACAGCAATAACCTGGCAGTGGAGGCAGCGATTCACAAGGGGAAAACACCATTAGCTTGGGGTTAACTTGAATCAATCTGCAGGGCTGAGTTGTTATCCAGGGTTCTGCTGACAGACTCCCTTTAACAGAAAGCGTGGCTACTTATGGACTCCCGGTCCATGTGTGGACCATGTAGTTTTTAGTTTTGGTGGTTTGGGGTGAAGCAATATAGAATGCTCATGACTTTAATGTCTGATCTACGCACACTATTTTACACACACACACACACACACACATAGATAGTGTGTGTGTAAAATAATTGCTGTATATGTCTTCACTTGTTTGCTATAGCAGATGAAAGTGTAGGCTGTTTCAGACTTTTGTTCCCTTTCTGCTGCAGTTTGCATATCATGGTTGTGCACTATGCGCTTGAGTAACCATTTGTTTCCATCTTTATGTTTCTCATAAGCTGTTTTTCTACTCTTATGTTTAACTCGCTAGTCATAAAGTCACCAGAACATTTGTGAACCTTGAGTTATATTATTCAACAAAATATTAAAGGGTCTGTCCAGGAATTAGAAATTTTTGGCCTAATATCTGATTGATGGGTGGCTGGAGGGCGGCCCCCTGCACCGATTACCTCTATGGGGCTGCTTCCTACACCGGCCTAAAGCAATTTGTTCTGGTCTCTGTATAGTGGCCGGGCATCAGTACTGCAGCTCATTTCCCATTGACTTCATAAGGGGAAAACACTGTTTGATTCAGGTGACCTTTACCTATCTATCTGCAGGGTAGGGTATGCTGGGTTTTGGTGACTCTCTTTAAAGAGGACCTTTCATGTCTTCATCCATGTGCGGTATTATATACCGCTAGAAAGCCGACAGTGCGCTGAATTCAGTGCACTGTGGGCTTTTCCAGTTTGTGTTCGAGTGACGCTAGGCTGCAATTCCTGCCTTTCTGACACTGGGGAGACATTGGTACCGAAATTAATGGCACCAATATCTCTACCACCGTGGCGCATACCAGGAAAGCAGTCAGTGTGTTGAATTCAGCGCCCTGTCGGCTTTCTAACGGTATATAATAGCACACATTGATGAGGGCATGAAAGGTCCGAAGCTCTGGCCTCTTAATAATTCTGGCAAACAGAGGAAAATCATGTGTGCCAGAACTGAAATCTACACCAGTCAAGGAATGGCATACATTTTAAAGGGGTTGTCCAGGCAAAAAAGGACAACCCTTTTAATGTTTAAATCAGTTAGGGCAGTGAAAAAAAAAAAAAAAGCATACTCACCTGTCCCCGATACTCCAGTGTCCTCCTACAAGTCCCGGTATTTCTGCTCCAGCGGCTTCTCCCAGGTCTCTTCCGGAGTTCCGCTGGGGCTGCTGATTGGCCTCAGTGGTCATGTGACCGCTGAGGCCAATCAGCGAAGGGCCTGCAATGTCACTACCTGTGACATCACGGGTCCTCTTCCTGAGTCCTGCTGAGGCCAATCAGCGGAACTCTGGAAGAGACCCAGGAAAAGCCCCCGGAGCAGAAGAGCTGGGACGCGCAGAAAGACACCGGAGTATTGGGGACAGGTGAGTATACATTTTTTTTGTCTGGACAACCCCTTTAGGGGATAATTCTTGCCACTTTTTTTTTTTTTTTTAAGCATAAAGCTATAGTAAATTTTATGGGCCTGTTACGTTTTTAGAAAATGCTACGCAGGGCACAGAAAGAGCAAAGTGGTGTTTTTCAAGCAAAAGAGGGCTTTGTGCCAAAGGTATGTTAGATCTACACCCACTGGTGTAGGTGACATGTTAAAGGGGTTGTTCAAGAATTTTAGCTCGGGGCAGGTGTAAAATTATGAGAAAAAAAAAAAAAAATGAACTCACCTGTCCCAACACTCAGATGTCCACACCAGTCTGCAGTCTGTTCAGTAGGTCCCCTAAAGCCCTGTGCCCCTTATGACCGCTGAGACCAATCACTGTCTTCAAGCTGTGGTAGGATGTAACCTCTAGCGCTACAGCGTACTTAGAGGAAATTGGCATTCAGGAATCTAATCCCACATTCACATGACCGAGTTTTACCCGTGAAACTTGCTCTGTGTGTTCACCGGATTTACCACCCGGGAGAGGGAATTCTAGTACTATAGTTATCTATGATGCCAGGAGTCCCTGCCTCCCTGTGACATACAGTCCTGTACCAGTTACAGTATAGGACAATATGTCGCTGGGAGGCGATAGATAACTGCACTGCTCCCAGCATACCGTTCAGGCCAGTAAATCCAGCCAACATGGACGTCGTGTAAACGCGTAGTTACACTTGCTGACAACACGTGTGAGAGCCATATTGATTGGTGTCGCCCTGCTTTGTAGTAAAAAAAAAGCTTAAAATCCAGCTGAAGAGAATTGGTAACGTAGTCATAGAAGACAGCTCAAGTACTTGGATTTACAGATATGTTTTTGAGTTTCGGAGATGTGTCCATTAAGCCCTGTTCACACATTGTAGCCAAGGGGTATCCAAAAATCTGGGCTGTATGGGTTGGAAAAAAAAAATACTGACTCCAAAATAATGTATTATATAATATACAATTCTTAATATTGCAACTATTAGTTACATAGTTTGTTACATATTTACTTTCATAGAAGTCGATCACTAGATTTTTAGTGAATTAGAGTAACTGTGCTGCTTCTGTCTGACCATAGTATAATGTTGTACCGTGTTAGCCATTGAAAGTAGTGGAATAGTGAAGTAATTAGGCGATACCTTTTAGAGGCTAACTGAGTATATTTTTATATATAATATACTCAGCCTCTAAAACGTATCGCCTGATTACTTCACTCTGTCTGACCATGTCTGTCAGCCGTTTATGAAGGAGTCGGAGTCGGGCTGTGAAAAAGAGTCTGAGTTGTTGCTTTGGCCTACAGACTCCACAGCCCTGGCCAGGAGTTGTGGTGAGATTGGCGCGGTGTGAAATGACTGCAGTTGAATACACTTCTATTATTAAGCACTTTCAGCTGCAGTCATTTAATACCATGACAATTTCCATGTGGAGGTGGTTTTTTTTTTTTTTTTTTTTTTTGCCACATCAGGTGCACCGCAGCCTCAACGTGTAAACACAGCATCAGTATTGGTTCAGGTGTGTCTTTGTAATGTACGGCAGGGGATAGTATTTAATATCCTGCCCCCAGTGTATAGAGTGTACTGCAGATTGTTCCCTAATGCTAAGATGTGACTCGAGGCCTGGGCTCCTAATGGCCGCCCTGCACCTCCTGTGTGGGTGTCATCACACAGTTACCAAAGTGATTCACGCAACACACCCTGTGAAATCACTGAAGTCTTTAGTGCACGGTCTGTTGCGTCACACGACAAGCTAGCTATACAGGGTGACAGTGCTAAGGACAAAGGTGGTGTCTGTCAGGGCACCTCTCCATATACAATGGAGCTCTGGGTGGCACCACATTTTTCTTTGGGCTGTTTTCCTTTGTGTACCTGGCTCTTTTAGGAGACCTGCGCCCACCTCTAGTCTGTTTACGTGTACACGGCTCTCGTGACTTCCTCCCATTATTAAGAGGAATGTCTGACTCTTGGCAGATAACACATTTCACTGTTCTGTACAGAGGGGCAGTATAAGGAGATACCCTGAGGGTAACAGTAGTCCGCTCCCTCCAGAATGTCTTCACTTACTTGTCCCGGCCTGCATGAATTTCTATTTAGGGCGCTCTCGCCCTAATCTTTTCTTTGTGGCCGCCCTGTGGTGTAAGTGTAAATTTGTGTCCTGACCTGGGATCAATCCTTTGTTGGATAGAGGGAATCCTGCAGTACAGAAGTCTGCTGCTACTGCATACCTTTATTCTGAGTAGATCCCATGTCGGGGGAGGGGCGACGGAATGAAAATTCCTTACTAAATCTACCCTGATAACCCAAAATATGCAGAGCTGCTTATCTTCTGCATTTCTTCTATTGCTCAGGAGTCTTCTGCACTCTTTTAGCACCTGCAAGTCTATTAGAGGTTAATTCCCGACTATTGTGGATGAATCTGGAGAGGGTACAGACAACTTTGGGCAGATCTATCAATGCTGTCAGCCGTGCAGACTTTGGCGCAATGTAAAATCTGTCATTAATTTGATAGATGTCTGCAACATATTTATTAAAATGTCTTGCGGATCATGATAAATGTCTCTAATATTAACAACTGTTCTCATACCGGCAGAGGCGCCGCACCAGGTCTGACTTGTTGTACGTGTTTTCTTGTTATATACAATGGCAAATATGTCTCGGAGCTGCTATTCACAAGACAAGCTAGTACCACACCCCTGAAATGGTTAAAGGGACATTAGTGTCCCTTCTGTTTGATCGGTGTGGTACATTGCCAATGCCAGTAGATCTGCCTGGCAGCCGGAGTAATAAATGTACATACTAGTGGCAGGTGCAGGTGTCCGGTCAGGTAGAGGTTAAGTACTGTATGAGCTGACATGGACCTCTCCCTCTGTGAGTGCATTCAGGCTTACTGAAGGGCAGGTCTCCTTCAGACTTCACCTTGGTAGCTTATTAGGAAGTGTCCCGAGAGCAGGGAGACCTGTCGGACGGGTGCACCTGGGTGTATGTAGTGAACTTATCACCGTGATGTGATGACACGCCGGTGAGCAATGCTGATTCACCATGGGGTGAAATTTCTCCCAGGCCTTGGCTCTTTACGGTATCTTTTAGGTAATACTTGGGGCTGGAATTTGAGCAGAGGTGACTAGACGTTGCCTGTATCCAGCGTAAGGATTACTAGAGCTATTGAAAACCATATGAAAAACTGGACATCTCCTTTAAGACTAATTTGACTGTGCAGAGTTGCATACTGGAGAGGGACTCCTAGCATTATAGCTATCTATGGTACTAGCCGTCCCTGCCTGTAAGTGACATCTGTGATGGGAGATATACATCTGTTTGCACATAAGTATGACCAGGACTGTGGGGTTTGATAGGTCAAACCATTGACTCTTCTGTTTTTCCACTACCTGACTCCGACTCTTTCATAAATGGCCGACAGCCATGGTCAGACAGCATTTCCCTAGGTATAATTGACATGCTGTGATTTCCAAAAAATGTGACGGATTTTGGAAATTGCAGCATTTCCGCTTCAGGTATTTTTCTCTAGAATCCCATCCACTTTGCAGGGACCTGTAAAACTGCGGCGTTTACGCCAAATGGTGCTTCAGCCTTAAAGTGGTTGTCCAAGACTTAGATATTGATGACCTGTCCTTGGGACGGTGTATAGGGATAGAAGCAGGCGGCTCCATACTCTGTAGTGGCTGGGCTGCACTATTGTAGCTCAGATCCCATTGATTTGATGGAGCTGAATGCTTTTATCCACGCCTAATCTGAAGATTCGGCGGCTGCAGCACCTGATCAGTGCTGGTGCAGGTTGTTGCCCCCCCCGATCTGATATTGATGACTGGTAAATACAAAAACCACACAGAAAACTGCAGGCCGTAGTGCTCAGCGCTGTGTCCCTGTTTGGCTCGGCCCTCCATTTGAGCAGTATCGTCATTCATAGAAAGTTCATTGACTTTGTGTAGCAGATTTGTAATTGTTATTCTCTGCTGTGTATTCCCCTATTATTTGCTGTAATAAAACTACCTTTAATTTTAATTTATTAATTTTACCCATCTAATTGACTTATCCCTATCCTGCGGATAGTAGATAAATTGCAGATCAGTTGGGTCTGACTGCTGGGACCCCCACCCATCACAAAATGGGGGTGTTTTGCTCCCCATATGTGCCCCCCCCCCGTTCCATTCCCTTCTGTTGATCAGTGAGGAGGGGGGTACCAGTAAGTCGACCCCCATCAATCTGAAACTTGCTTAGGATAGAGATATCTTGTGGATGAGATGGGGAAAACTCCATTTATTAAAGGGCATTCCTATTGAGGGTATATTGCTTGGGTTATGCTAATAGTTTACAATTTAGCTCAGAGTGAGCATGCTCTGACGCTGCTCCATATAAGTTAATAGGGACAGCTGCAGTTCCTTTCTGTAGTGCTGCAGCCATTTTATTCTCAGGTTCCCTGGGGTCCTGGAGGACAGACTCTCACCAATTATAAAGTGGTGGCTAATGCTAGGTTCCCACTAGCATTCGTGTTTCCGTTCTTCGGGTCTGCTTGGGGACCCAAAAAACGGAAATCCTATCTGCTTAAAATGTGGTTACCTGTGGAAACCCGCAGACCCCATAGACTATGAGGTCCGCCATGTTTCTGCCGATTTTATACTGAAATCAGGACTTTTCTCTCGGTCTATTTTAAGCAGAATGGGGGACAGAGTGTGAACCTAGTGTCATGTTATCAATAGGCCATCACTTTATAGCATGGGAAGATCACCTTAAAGAGGTTGTCCTGTTGTGGACACTTTTTCCCTATCCACAGGACAGGGGATAAGTGTCCAGTCGCTGGGAAACCCAATCAGCAGGGGTCCCCCCTGTAATCCATGGGGCTACGGTTGCATTACAGTCCCAGCAGCCCCATAGAAGTGAATTGAGGGCCAGGCATGTAAAAAGCGCACAGGCACTTCATTCACATGGAGGCCTTGGGGGGGGGGGGTGCGGGAGACTTTCAGTCCCCTGTCCTCCTGATCACTGAGGGACCTGGTAATCGGGCCCTCAGCGATTGGACATGGGATAAGTGTCCATAACGGGACAACCCCTTTAAGTAATGAAATATCTAATTATTCTCTATACCAGGAGTAGGCAACCTTCGGCAATCCAGCTGTTGTAAAACTACAACTCCCAGCATGCATACTTGCTCTGCTGTTGTTGTAACTCCCATGGAAGTGAATGGAGCATGTTGGGAGTTGTAGTGTCACAGCAGCTGGAGTGCCGAAGGTTGCTGACCCCTGCTCTATACAGTGTGATGGCTGTAGCAACATTGATTTAGATGTTTTTCTTACAGTACACTCATTTAACCCTTTCCTCTCTCCTCCGTACAGTGGTGCTGATTGGAGATTCTGGAGTTGGGAAAAGTAACTTGCTGTCTCGATTCACTCGCAATGAGTTCAACTTAGAGAGTAAAAGTACCATTGGTGTGGAGTTTGCCACAAGAAGCATCCAGGTGGACGGGAAAACAATCAAAGCTCAAATCTGGGACACAGCCGGACAGGAACGATACCGCGCAATCACCTCAGCGTGAGTCTGCCATATCTAATAGGGGTGGAAGTAATGGCATTGCATGAACCTGGCTGGTTATAGATCAGATTTCCTAGTGCAGAGAACAGCACAGGGAAGGAGGAATAGAGTAGAGATGTCCAAGCGATGACATGAAGGGATAACTACTGAATGATGGGCATTACATGGGCTAAACCTCTGTGTGTAGAGAGCTCTGGCCTAAAGTATGGCAGAAGCCTACTTTACGGCATGAACTTCCTCTAGATTGAGGTTATGCCTTAGAATCTCTAGCTTACTTCTGATGTACGTGCAGGGATGCTTACTGATTTGCCGAGATTTTGCATTCTGTGATGGGTGTTTCTTGTTCAGCCATATCTAACGTGTTCTTTTCTTTCAACAGATATTATCGAGGAGCTGTGGGTGCTTTGCTGGTGTATGATATTGCCAAGCATCTCACCTATGAGAATGTTGAAAGGTGGTTAAAGGAGTTGAGGGACCATGCAGACAACAACATAGTCATCATGCTTGTGGGCAACAAGAGCGACTTGCGTCACCTGAGAGCTGTGCCCACCGATGAAGCCAGAGCTTTTGCAGGTCATTACCTTTGTAGCGTGTCACATCTCCTAGCACGTAGTTATAACATTCTGTGTCCATGTCACATACAAAGAAATAGTTGTGAGGTGTTGTTTTGAAGGACCTGCATTTGCTATAGCCTTGGTATCTGCAGTATTGTCAGAAGTTCTGCATTTATTCCTGGACAATGCATGCATTTCATGTCTGCACAGCACATTGGCATCATCTAAAATGGCACAACATAACTAGCATTTTACATAAATGTATTTATAGGCTTAGGCTCTGCAGCCACTGCCTCCATCTAAACTGCTCTGTTCAGGCGCACATAACATTGTGTTTTTATTCATGTCATGTGGCTTCACTTGCTTCTTGACATACATGTGGTCATTTTCCTCAGGCTGTAGCTTTACAACAGAAGATCTTTGTGTGACACTAAAGGACACTTGATTCCAAGCCATTTACACACCTCCCTTTACTTATTAATGCTCACATTTTGCAGTGTATGTGTAGTTATAGGAAGTCTGCATAAAACCGGAACATTGAATTATTCATATTCTTCTGATCCTCGACTGCATCAGGCATTTGAGTTCACAATTCTGCAGGCTTCAGAGCTGAAATCTCTCATTACTACTCGCTAGCTCAGTGTATGAGAAGAACCTTGCTGGGTAGTGTAGTAGATACACGTATATAATAATCTGATGTAGGGGACATAAACTATCCCACTGCAGTTCAGGAACTCCGCTAGTTAGCAAGCCTGAACATTGTTTCTTATGACAGCCTGGAGAATTGTCAGTGCAGCTCTGGAGCTCAGAATCAGAATTGGGCTCAAACGCAGGAAGATACAAACACGTCATATAGTCCCAGTAATAGTGGTAACATTAGTGCAATCTCTGTTCACTGTAATGCCTTTGGTACAGGAAGGCATGTGTGCAGGTTCAATAGATCTTATTATTGTAAAAGTTCTAGTAATATATTCATTGACAGTACTACGGTAAACCCTTCAGTACTCATAGGAAATAGAGTATTACATTATATGTGGAGTAGGTCATGTTCACACACATATCTTGTCATTTTCCTCGGACTACATTACATGGTTTTCCTTGTCTCCTGATATATGTTGGGAATGTCCATGGTATACTCTGCACCCACTACAGGGATCTCTGTGATGTCTACTTACTTTGTGCTGTCTTTCCATATTCGCTATGGTGTTATCAGACTTGGGAGGTCACACCTATAACCTGATAAGATGACATTGAAAAGTTTCCCAATGCTAACATAGAAAGTAACCAGTAAAGTTAAGAAGCGAAATAACACTATATGATTATCTTGGCCCGGGTATGGGGTCTGTCAACTCTATCCGATGGCAGCTGTCAGGGGAGTAAGAATTGGCCAGTTGGATTTTAAGGCCACATGACCTTTTTATCCTCTCAGTGTGCTGTTGAGGGGTGTGAAGAATATCGCCTCGCCCAGCCGCCTGGCACGCCTGCGATCAAACTTCTTTCTTAACCTCCCACTCACACACCGTGAGTAGACCGGGTCATAGGATAAAATGAAATGAGCGATATAAATTTTATATGTTTAATAACCCAAGTGGGTCGGTATGGATTAATAGCATATACAGAAATATACAATATTAATATGATCAAGCATAAACATACAAGCAAAAGAGCGATGATACCATACAAAACAAAGTAAAAGGGAAATAAAAGTTTAGAAAAGATACCTGAGCACACAGCTTTGTCCTAGCTGTCTCTCTTCCATGCTCAGCACAATGAATACTTGTAGTCCGTTTCTCTAGGCCACAGCAGAGTTTTGGGCCTAGGGCGCAAGCTTAAGCAAGTTGCATAAAACAATCCTTCTACATGCTGTCCAGAACTAGGCCCTCAAAGCATTCCTCAGTAGGGCAGGCCCTCTCATCTTCTCCCAGATCAGAGCTCCTTACTGCCTCTTTGCTGAATGACCCCAGAATCCAGGTCTGCCCACAGCATATGGCTAGTGCTCCACCCACCCCTTGCACCCAGGCAGCCCCCCTTCTCCCACCTTTGCAGAACCCTTGGAGAGAAGGGTGAAGTTAAGGCTTTCTATCCCCCATCCCATCTGGCCAGGGATAATAAAAGTGCCTGGCTATAGCAAGCCATCTCCAATGAACACACATAAAACCAGTGAAGCCTATCGTCCAGCAATGTGGACTCCACTAAAGCACCGCATTCCAAGTGGGGGAAGGACTGACCTAAGCAAGTAAAACACACTTCCAAGAAAGATATAAAACTGAGGGTCGGTTCATCACAAGGGGTTTTTTTAATTTGGTTGGGGGGTTCTTGCCTATTCTACTTCATTTTCCAGTCCAGGCTCACCCATTCATACCTGTATCTGACAGCGTGTGAATGTGAAACCAAAAAGTGCTGCCTTCCATCCTCCCCCCAAATCATTAAAATCTGGTCACACAAGGCATTAGATATGATCCATTTCATCCATTTTGTCTGGATGCATTAGGCATTACCTGCCCAATCTGGCAGAGGCCTCTTCCCCTCTTCCATTACACATGAAGTGCTCAACTGAGACTGTAGGTGTATAGGGGGATTGGGTTAGATGGCTGTAGGGCGAACAATTGTCTGCCAGCTATCGTATGTGCATAACCATTATTACTCTAATATCTGGCTAATAAGTCACTAATAGTCTTAATAAAATGCTAGAAAGGAAGAATATGCTTTGATTTTCCCACAGTGGATGATGTAACTAGAGGAAATAAGGTGGCTCCTCTTGTCAGATTGACAGGCAGAATTTAGTGGACAGGTTTTGTAAGATTATATGTAGGATTGTAAGGAGAGGGCGGATGTTCTTGAAGAGAATATGTAGTTACATGCCCCACAAATCATATCTGATCTCCTATAGTTGTCATGTCAGGTAATATTAAGAGAAGGCATACTTATATCTGACCTACCCAATGGAAAGCTGATGGATTACGGCAGAACAGTGGCACAAGTGTGGTTAGTAGGTAGCCCTTGTCATGTGTGAATGTAACCTAATGGTGCCAGCTGTACCTGGCCCCTCTCTTCTGGGCTTGGGCCCTCCTCATGCAGTCCTCTTCTATAGTACTCTTACTTGAGCATCCTATTCGTTTTAGCATTCAGGTGGAAAGTGTCTGTCACGGTTATTTAGTCACAGTATGGCGGTAGTAGACAATGTAGCAGTGTTATCTGGGTAATATAATGAATGGATGGCCCTTCAGACTGTAATACTGTGTTTTCTGGAATAAACCTACATTCTAGCTCATATAAAGAGGAAGTGCTGGCTTATATAATATAATCTGATATGAAGGTAGTTCCTCTGCTATGGTGTTAGATACCGGGCCATTTTTGTTATATTTTTGCTCTGTGCAGTCTCTTATGAATTTATCTGGCAAGTAGCCAGCAGATGCTTGGCAAAGAGTCAGCATTAAAACCTGTGACCTAGGTAGAAGTATATACTGAGCAGCGGTGTAGCTGGTACTGACTGGATTTGATAGAAATAGCTATTTGTGCCAATGTTAATATCTTTGTCAATCTCCATGTTTCTCCTGAGCCTATTTATTGCATATATTGGGGTGCTATTTAGGTTCACTTAGTCTGGGGGGGTTATATCATGGCTTTGCGCTCTGATGGATGTGAACCGTACAAGAGCGTTTCATATTCTCCATCCCCACAGTTTCATCAAAAGGCTCACTTCGAACATGTGAATTACGACGTCAAAAAGGTGTCTCTCTTAAAGGGGTTTGTTAAACTTACAACACTTAGCCCCTATCCTCTGGATATAGAATGTCTGTTCAGCAGTCAGACCCCTAGTGATTCCAAGATTTCTTGTCTGAGAGTGGCTTATGTGAATGGTGTGCATGCATGCTCGCCGCTCCATTCACTTCTATGGGACTACCAATGTTCAGTGATCTCCATCAGTCCCCTAGAAGTGAATGGAGCGGTGACCACACATGTGCAATACCATTATGTTCACATAGGGCATTCGGGACACCCACCGTCCCCCGTTCATGTGATTGCTGGAGGTCACCTGTAGTCAGGCACTTATCTCCATTCTTGTGGATAAGGGATAAGTGTTAACTTCAAAGTGGTTTTCTTTTCTTGAGCAAATGAATTCGGAATCTATAGATGCAAGGATTTGGAATACAAAGCCAATAGATTGTTGGGGACCCACACAAGGATGTAGAGTGCCAGCAGATTCATAAAGACTGTGTGCCCTCATATAGGTGCAGCTAACTTTTCTGTGCTATGAAGAATATCTATTGTAGTTTCCATACACCCATTGATTTTACTGATGTAGTGTCAGTCATTGTTCATTGCTGCAGGAAGAGCAAACCTTCCTGCCATGCTTTCTCCCACCATCAGCAGCTGATAGAGGGGGGGTCACCACTGACACCTTTATCAATGCATGTAATAATGGGGAACTTGCAGCCTCTAAAGGGGATCCCATATTGACTACTTTGAAAGCTGATG
The DNA here is from genome assembly GCA_947044405.1 of Leptodactylus fallax. Lineage (NCBI taxonomy): Eukaryota > Metazoa > Chordata > Amphibia > Anura > Leptodactylidae > Leptodactylus > Leptodactylus fallax. The sequence continues at coordinate 1,763,543 of CAMRHE010000081.1, read as the reverse complement.
ACTTTTAGGCTCTCGCCCTACACAGCTCCACATTTGGACGTCTTTTCAGCACAGTCTGGAGAACTTTTTAGAACTGTCTTCAGTAATCCCTCAGTTTACATGAAGGAAACTGGCAGCAATATGCAAAGTGGCCGCTGATGAATCATATACATAGAAAGTGCTGATGGCAGAGGAGGAAGGAGCACTTACACGTCACTCCCCTAACATTCACTGTGCATGCGCTAGGTTTAATGTGTGCAATAGTGTAATGCATGCACATACAGATTGGGATTTCGCCCCCGGTGACTATTCACTATAACTCTGCCCATGTCGTATCTGCACAAGAATGCATATATCCAGGTAGTGGCTATGTTCTGCAAACTCTTCCCCTTTTCTAAATCTTATTTTCCTTTCCCCAGTTTTGGCATGGCGAAGCAGGATTATCTGTATGTTAGGAGTCATTGATTTCAGCAGTTCCTACATTATCCTGAGCTGTGCAATATTCTGAAGGATGGATCAGCAATCTTTGGCACTCCAGCTGTTGTGAAACTACATTTCCCAGCATGCCCATGCTGGTCTTGAAACTCCCACAGAAGTGCCTAGAGCATACTGGGAGTTGTAGTTTCACAACAGCTGGGATGCTGAAGGTTGCTGACCACTGTATTAAAGAGGCTGAACACCTGGCTGTCCAACATTTTTACATCAAATTGCCTCAATTTTGGCCATTTGATTTGAAAGTGGTTTTTTGGTTTTTTTTTCCAGCATTTTTTTTAACCTGTATGACCAAAAAACACTGCAATTCACTGTAAAACTGCACCCTCAGCGACTCCTTTCCCCAGGTACTTCTGCAGTTGCATACAGCGATAGTATGAAACAGATGCCAGCATCTTGGGAGCATGGCCCATATTTGTGCCATTTCACGATAAATCGTACAAGAAATCTTGCACCAGATATGTGATATCTCTGACCATGCCTGGCATAGGCGATACTTTCAAGTGCACAGGAACTCCTGAGATGCACCACAGCTAATTCTGGCATATCTCATGCCAGCAGGGGAATGGATTGAGACTAGCAAAGAAAATCGAAGTCTTAATAAATATCCCCGCCCATTGACTCTGTCACTCTCACTTGATAATTGTGGTCGCTCTCACCTGCACATTCTCGGGGCCCTCCTTGCACCTGTGTTGATGATGTGTCACATTAGTAAGGGATCCCCAGATTTCTACTGTCTGCACAATTGAATGGTTTATTGTGGACACTGTGTATGCATGCAGTTGCTGATGTACCTTGTTTGATGTCTCTCTACAGAAAAGAACGGTTTGTCCTTCATTGAGACTTCCGCCCTGGACTCTACAAACGTGGAGGCAGCCTTCCAGACTATCCTGACAGGTGAGCGATGGCTGCAGTTTACAATGTCTTTATGGTCTCTAATAAAGATATCAGCTGTTACCCCCTTCTCTTACATGGTGGTACTAAACCCTACTGCTGCTGACAGGGGATATTCACTATTCACAATCTTTTCCTTTGGCCCAAAGTATTGCAAAACATAAACTTATGTTCAGATAAATGACTACTTGGCCATCTTGTACTGGGTGTTTGGGGTACGGTGCTGCGGCAGTCATAGACATTTGAAGGTGTGTTGTAGGACATGTGAATTATAAGCTTACTTGTAAGAAGCTGGCTCTGTCTGAAACACACTCAGTATTGCCAAGGTCATAAGATAATGAGAACAATGTACACGTTGCTAGCGTCATGCCATATATGCAGGTCACTGATTCTGCTGTGTGATTCTTCCATGAATCCTATAGTATTGGAATTTGGATGTCACTACATAAAGATACCTTGTTTTTAAAGGGGTTTTCCAGCCCCAGGTCGGTTTTTCATAATAAAGACCTAGCCACAGACTAGGTCATCTGTGTATGATTGGTGGGGGGGTCTGACTCCCAGACCCTCCACAGATCAGCTGTGCCAGAAGTTACTGCAGTGGCTGGGGAACGTCTGCCTTCTCTTCTATTGAACAATGAGATGGGTGCTGCACTTCCCTGGAAACCACCGCTATGCAGTGGCATAGGGGCTGCTGCGCCACTCCCGTTACATGAATAAGAGAGCCATTATGTGCTGGTCATCCACTGCTGTAACTTCCAGTGCCTGGAGGCTGATGGTACAGCTGGTCTGTCTGGGGTCAGTGTGGCAGACCCTCACAGATCACATACTGATAACCTTTCCTGTGGATAGGGCATCAATATAAGAAAAATTGACGTGGAGCCAGACAATCCCTTTTAGTTACTTGTATACATCTCTCGATTCTTGTTTGCATACAAATATGTGCACCTGAAAGTCTACAGCAACACAAATAGGTTAGGTCACCTGCACACATGGGAATACAGACTGGAAAATCTATTCCGTATATTGGCTGCATTTCACAGCCCGAATCCAGTCATGGGACCCAGACCCCAAGGATCCTAGTGATGTATAAAGGTAGGAGTCCCTGCAACTCTGCTGTCCCTTCCTGTATATAACATATGACAGTAGACCCATAGAGAGGGTAGGGGCTCCTAGCGTCATAGATCACAATGATGCCTGGAGTCTGGGTTTCCTGACTAGGTTCAGGCTAATTTACGGACTGGATTTTCCAGTCCATGTGTGCAGGGGGCTTTACCGTGACCAGTTCTATGGGTTTGAGCTGATAATACAGTCAGCAGCCAATAAAATTCCTACTTTGACTGTTGTAAGTTTGGCCCATGTGTTGGAAGCTTTAGCAGCCATGTTTTACTGCAGTACAAAGGATTACTCTTGCAGTTTATATGTGTACATATCTCCCTAGTTGTCTTCTGGTAGATGTTATGGCTGTGCTGAAACTTTGCACCAGGGTCAGAACCACAGCACTAGCTGTTGATATCAGGCCAAGAACCATATCACTGGCACTTAGCTTCTGGGACAAGGAACTTGGCATTACAGTTTGCTTTGTAGAAAGGGACTTCATACAGGCCCAGTGTTATTGCTTGGCACGTTTATGGATAACCCTAATCAGGCTCGGTTTGGCATTCCCTGTAATGCTACTGACCTACTCTCCCAGGACTTGCTTGTTTAGTCTGAGAACCAAGTCATAGATGGCTGATCTGAGCATGCATGTTTATGGAGGAGACAGACAGGATTGCCAAGTGTGCTACTGTCAGGCAACGCTGGTGCTGTTAACAGGTTAAAGAAGTTTTTCAGAACTAGGATGTTGATCATCTATACTAAGGATAGTTACTCGGTATGAGGTTGGTGGGGGTCTAACACCCAGCACCCTACTGATCAGCTGTTTGAAGAGACTGCTCTTTTGGACAAGAGCTTAACAGTCAAGATGCTGTACATTGCATAGTGGATTGGTATTGCAGTTCAGCTCCATTTCCTTGAATGGGACTGAGCTGCGAATAGGCCATGTGACCAATGGACATGACGTCACATGTACTGTGAAGAGCAACAGCTTTGAACAACTGATCAGTGGGGGTCCGACACCTGGCACCTGCCCTAAATCTAATATTTATGACCTATCCAAAGGATATATTTATTTATTATGCTTGCTTGTATAGCGCCATTATATTCCGCAGCGCTTTACAGACATTGTCAGTCACTGTCCCATATAGGGCTCACAATCTACATTCCCTATCAGTATGTCTTTGGAGTGTGGGAGGAAACCGGAGTTCCCGGAGGAAACCCATGCAAACACAGGGAGAACATACAAAATCCTTGTACAGTCATGGCCAAAAGTTTTGAGAATGACACAAATATTATATTTTCACATGATCTGCTGCCCTCTGGTTTTTATGTGTGTTTGTCAGATGTTTTTATCACATACAGAAATATAATTGCATTCATATTATGAGTAACAGAAGCTTATATTGACAGTTAGAATGAGTTAATGCAGCAAGTCAATATTTGCAGTGTTGACCCTTCTTCTTCAGGACCTCTGCAATTCTCCCTGGCATGCTCTCAATCAACTTCTGGACCAAATCCTGACTGATAGCAGTCCATTCTTGCAGAATCAATGCTTTAATTTTGTCTGAATTTGTTGGTTTTTGTTTGTCCACCCGTCTCTTGATGATTGACCACAAGTTCTCAATGGGATTAAGATCTGGGGCGTTTCCAGGCCATGGACCCAAAATCTCTATGTTTTGTTCCCTGAGCCATTTAGTTATCACCTTTGCTTTATGGCAAGGTGCTCCATCATGCTGGAAAAGGCATTGTTGAGCGCCAAACTGCTCTTGGACGGTTGGGAGAAGTTGCTCTTGGAGGACATTCTGGTACCATTCTTTATTCATGGCTGTGTTTTTAGGCAAGACTGTGAGAGAGCCGATTCCCTTGGCTGAGAAGCAACCCCACACATGAATGGTTTCAGGATGCTTTACAGTTGGCATGAGACAAGACTGGTGGTAGCGCTCACCTCTTCTTCTCCGAATAAGCTGTTTTCCAGATGTTCCAAACAATCGAAAAGGGGATTCATCAGAGAAAATGACTTTACCCCAGTCCTCAGCAGTCCACTCCCTGTACCTTTTGCAGAATATCAGTCTGTCCCTGATGTTTTTTCTGGAGAAAAGTGGCTTCTTTGCTGCCCTCCTTGAGACCAGGCCTTGCTCCAAGAGTCTCCGCCTCACAGTGCGTGCAGATGCACTCACACCTGCCTGCTGCCATTCCTCAGCAAGCTCTGCACTGCTGGTAGCCCGATCCCGCAGCTGAAACACTTTTAAGAGACGGTCCTGCCGCTTGCTGGTCTTTCTTGGGCGCCCTGGAGCCTTTTTGGCACCAATGGAACCTCTCTCCTTGAAGTTCTTGATGATGCGATAGACTGTTGACTGAGATGCAATCTTTCTAGCTGCAATACTCTTCCCAGTTAGGCCATTTTTGTGCAGTGCAATGATGACTGCACGTGTTTCTTTAGAGATAACCATGGTTAACAGAAGAGAAACAATGATGGCAAGCACCAGCCTCCTTTTAAAGTGTCCAGTGGTGTCATTCTTACTTAATCATGACAGATTGATCTCCAGCCCTGTCCTCATCAACACCCACACCTGTGTTAATGGAGCAATCACTGAAACGATGTTAGGTGGTCCTTTTAAGGCAGGGCTGCAATGATGTTGAAATGTGTTTTGGGGGATAAAGTTCATTTTCTAGGCAAATATTGACTTTGCAAGTAATTGCTGTTAAGCTGATCACTCTTTATAACATTCTGGAGTATATGCAAATTGCCATTAGAAAAACTGAAGCAGTAGACTTTGTAAAAATTAATATTTGTATCATTCTCAAAACTTTTGGCCATGACTGTAGATGTTGTCCCTGGCAGGATTTGAACCCAGAACTCCAGCGCTGCAAGGATAAATAATCAATATTAATGTCCTGGGAAACATTCCTAAATCCAATCTCTTCACTTCTTTCCTAGACCTTTGGACAGGCACCATAGACTTTAGATTGTCTTAGAGCAAGCAGACACATGTGACTGACTAGCTTAAAGGAGTTCTGAAATAATAATAATAATAGTCCTTTAATATTCCCACAATGGGGAAATTCAGTGTGTTACAGCAGCAAAGATAAGCAGATACAAATACAAATACAACATGTACAGGAATGTTCCAAGGTGAGAGGCATTACATTAATAGCAGACAGACAGATAGGACGTAGCAGAGGAGGGGCGGGGGGATATAACAGGCAGAGAGATATTTCAGTTCTTTGTGTGTAATGATCTCCGCTTAGGTCGGTGTTGGTTGTACAGCCTAACCGCGGTGGGGAGGAAAGACTTCCGATAGCGCTCCTTCTCACACCTAGGGTGGAGCAGTCGGTCACTGACAGTACTGCTCAGCGCGATCACAGTCTCATGCATGGGATGGGACTTCTTCTTCTGCATGGAGCTCTCCACGGACAGTATCCTTCTGTCACCCACCACCTGCACTGGGTCCAGTGGGCTCCCCAGGACAGAGCTGGCCCTTCTAATCAGCTTGTCAAGTTTATTTCTGTCCTTGGTTGATATGCTGCTCCCCCAGCAGGCCACTCCAAAGAAGATGGCTGATGCCACTACCGAGTTGAAGAAAGCCCTAAGAAGTGCCCCCCGGATTCCAAAGGCTCTGTTTCCTAAGCAGGTAGAGCCTGCTGAAAGAAACAGTCATGGAAAACATGGTGGTTTCCTCATGAAACAGCACCATACCTGTCCTTAGGTTGCTTCTAGTATTGCAGCTTGGCTCTGTTGAAGGGAATGAAGTGGATCTGCAATATAGCATACAGCCTGTAGACAGGTGTGGCACTGTTGTTGGAAGAAAGTTGCCATGTTTTTCTAATCCCAGACAACCCCACCTGTGCAGCCATGACTTGTCCTTGTATAGGTGTAAGCCACATGAAAAGACCTGATGTGTTTACACTGTAACCTTCCCTGCCCAAAAGCTTCATCACATGTCCCGTGGGCGACTGTTCTTCCTCCTTTCTTATCTGTTTCCATTTTGTTTTTCAGAGATTTACCGCATTGTGTCCCAGAAGCAGATGTCTGACAGACGTGAGAATGACATGTCCCCCAGTAACAACGTAGTTCCCATACATGTCCCACCCACCACTGAAAATAAACCAAAGATGCAATGCTGTCAGAACATATAACGGCTGCTGCCTGCGACGTGCCAGGCTCTGAATCCCTGTGTCCAGCTCTGGAGGGGCCAGGCTCTGTACCTGTCCAGTCCTAGAGGTGCCAGGCTCTGTATATTCCCCACGTCCTGCACTGGACTCTTTGGAATTCTTTTTTTTTTTTCCCTCCTTTTATTTTTTTTTTTTTTGTTAATATATTTTTTGAGTGTATGTGTGTAAGAACTTTAATTTTACTATTCCATCTGGATTTTTACATGTCTTAAATTCTTATGATTTTCCAACTTCCTATATTAAAGAAACAATCTAATTCTTTCTCTCTTTCTCTCTCCCTTTGCTCTGCCTTCTTCCTCCTTTCTTCTTTAAAGATAAGATGATTCCAGGTCTGCCCTAACCCCCCGTCCTTCCTCCTCTTCCTCTCCACTCAGAGATGTCTGTATAATATATGAAATAAAAGCATGTTGTCTGCTGGAGGCATATTCTCCTCATACCTTGTGACTCAACAGATCTTTTTTCTGTTTTTGGGTTGTTTTCTCACTCTAATCTAGTAATAGGTAATGTCACTTGTATGTCACTCATTGCTAGAACCGCTGTTTTGATCTATAGAAACTACATGGAAAAAAACAGGTGTGATGTGTAATAAAGTGTTTATACTGTTAAACCTTACGTCACGTTTTTCTCTTCACGCTCTGCCTCTCTGCCACTTTCTATCAGCAGACATTTGGGATATTTGAGAACTTTTATATTCTGTTGTCATTTTAGTGGTGTGCTGCTAAACTTCAGTAAGAGGGTGCAGGACTTTGGGCGGTGTTGCTACCATAACTGTACTTAAAGGGATTGTCTGCTTTGGAAACACCTTTTTGTTCCAAGGATCCCCTGACAATAAACTCACCACATTGTCCCTTGTTGACCCTTAGCAAACCGTTTTAGTGGACATAATTTGCAATGGTAAAGAACTGTCGCATATTAGCAGAGTTTTTGGCAACCTCAACATGTTTTACTTGCAGTTTTTTTTCTTATGCATATTTCATTCTTTGTATTACAAGGGTTGAAATCTACAACATAACATGCTGTGGCTCTAAAATGGCTTGGGTTCCGCATAGATTTTTCCCACAGCGTTTCATAAAATCTCATCAACTTTGCTGCTACTGTAAATTGAGGATTTTCCATCTGCAGATATGTAGCAGAAAATCCGCAGTGGATTTGTCCCATGTGGACGTATCCTTAATTTTTGGGGGAACCCAGCAGCAAGTGTTATAGTCTTCCTTACATGATTCACTTGTGTCATGGGCTTGCCAGGTCCCCCATAGACTAGGGTGACTTTTTGGAGAGCCCATTGAAAATTGGATTTATGTCAGCAGCAGCAAATTTCACTAATATATGCCGACAACCAGTCATAAAATGCATTGAAAAAATCCATTAACCCTTATCTGGACTACTCAAGTGTTTTCCTGATCTGTTCACAATTGTTAGGTGTGATCGGATGAGAATGACATTTTGGTAATAGAAGGGGGGTTTTGTATTTCTTTTCCCAAGCTAGCTATATATTAATGTATAAATGCTCATCTCAGACAGGCGGTTTTCTGATTTTGGTGGATCCTTTTTCAGGTAGATGTATAAATGCAGTGTTTCTTCACATTGAAAAGCCAGTGAAGCACTTCAAGCATCCTCAGGGCTGTCCTCGGGTATATACCTATTAACAGTATAGCCTTAGCTCCGTGCCCTTTCCATGTATCTCCTGGGATTACACCTACAGTTAGACTCTAGGATCTAATGTATATAAATAGGTGAGGAAGAGGAGCATTTTTTTTTTCTTTTATGCTGAAACCCTGGGTATGATAGAGGTCACACGGTGCAGAAAATCTGCATTTGTTTTATTTTTTTCCGATTTTTTTTTTTTTTTTTTTGCTGTGGTGTTTTGAGTCAAAGCAAAGAATGGCTTCAAAAAGCAATGGGAAAATATAAAGGAAGTGCTTAGGGGTGGTTGATACGGAAGAATTTGACACTAAATGTGTCAGGCAGAAAATTTTTAGGAATTTGAAGCAGATTTTAGAAACTGATTTTGATCCCGAGTCTGAAAATCAGCCTCTTTCTTTCCAATGGTAGTTTCAGGCAGAATCCGCCTGAAGAATGAGCAGGATGCTTCTTTTGGAATGTATAGGAGGCAGATTTCAAGCGGAATTTGGAGCTGATTTTGAGGCAGATTCTTCTATGTGAAACACCCTAAGGCTAAAGTCCCACGTTGCGGAAACGGCTCGATTTTGTTGCGGTTTTTTTGATCCAAAGCCTTGACTGGATTGAGCAAAAGGTAGAAGTATAAGAGCTTCCTATATATTTCCCATTCCCTTTTGCAGCCATTCTTGGCTTTGGCTCAAACATCCGCAACAAAATCTGCGATAAAAAAAGCTGCATTTCCGCAACGTGGGGCCTTAGCTTTATACTTTCTACAACTTGCAGCCTCAGCCTTCTGTTGGTGTTTTCTAGCAGCTGCTCCTTGTAACTCCTCTATAGTAGTAAACGTGCATGGCGCTGGGCTAGTTTATACAGCCAGCACTGTTCTTACTCCTAAGACAGTGATTCCATCCTTTCTGTTATGTTTGGAGCCTACTGACATTTGGGGTGGGGCGCATGGGGGAGCCGTACAATACGGTGAGCTATGAACTATGCCAGGGCACATCCTCTGGCCCCTATATTCATAATGGGCTAAATAAGCTGCATTTTGCAGTGTCTACTAGCCACATGTACCTGGATGGCTCCCACTGCATAAGACAAACCTGTCCATGGGCCCTCATTCACCCAATAAGTTATATGCCTGAAAAATCCTCCTGACCTATAACTCTAATGGAGGCTGCAAAATACAGTGTGAAAGTAGCCGAGGTGTTCTGTGAGATCTACAGAGTCTGTGATAGCAGGTTGTACATGTATCTTAGTCTGGCTTTTAAGGTAACCCCAATAAACTTCATCCAGAGAATACACACATCTGACTCTCTGTGTATCAGAGTCACGTGTTCTCAAGAGACAAAGTCATTTATATTGTAGAAGTGAAGCAAATTGTTACATTCTAAGAGCAAATGGGAACAGGTTCTATATGAAAGTCAATTTACTGTGTACATGGGTGGCGTCCCCGATACACGTTCTCCCTGCTGAAAGCACAGCTACGTTTTAATCAAGGTTTATACTGACTTGCTGTATTGCGTAGAAGTACACTGCTACTGCATACACAGGTTCTCACATAGCCGTGTTTTTTTTTTTATATCCATGTTTCTGATTGATCATATCTGTTCTGTAGTATACCCTGTAGCAGTCAATGGGGCCAGGTAATATATAAATCCTGTATACTTGCATATACATTACTTGCAATGACTAATAAAATCCAGACTCCGTTGTGCCGCAACATATACAAAAATATTAAATTATATGCCAGCAAAATGATCCAATGCTGTATACTCGTAATACTGTGGTGTGAATTGTGTCTAGATGTGTAAAGCAGTGGTCTACAACTCGTGTGAAAGTAGATAGGAACATACTGGGAGTTGTAGATCTGTAGGTTTAGCTGGAGAGCCGCAGTCTGGGGTCTCCCCGATCCTCTGTTTGGATGATGTCACTTAGATGTCATTTCTTCAGTCACCTATTGCCTTGGTTGTACACAACATATGATTGCTGATATTTAGCCTATTCTGTATATTGTAATGATCAGGCTTTATATCTGATAGTTTATGGGATTTATTCTGCTTGGTGTACTAGGCATTGTGCCATATGTCTTGTGAGCTTTTAGTGCACAGAACTGTCCCCATATTTTTCTTCATTTTCTGGATTTATCATTTGCGCACTTGTCTTGCTGCCTAACTGCGCTTTGCACAATGACTACAGCGGGCTCCAAGCTACAGCAGGAAATGTCACAAAGTGCGCTGGCGCAGAACCACAATTTATGGCCTGTGTCTTTATATGTGCAATTTTTTTTAATATTTTCTGTTTTTAAATGCATTTACAAGATTTACATCAAGACTGAAAACCGCTGCAGACCTAGGTGCTATTTAGCTTAGAGGATTGCCTACAGTGAAATAAACTCTCAGATGTGAGAAGGTATTACAGCTTACTAAGACATTGTGGTTTTTTATGCAGGTGTGCATATTTTAGCACCCTGGTAATGAAGCAAGCCCTCTCCCAAGGGTGCAAACACATATACTACGTATGCATGAATAAACTCTCTAACTTAGGTCTATACGGGTTTTCAGCCTCTGGATATAAATAAGAATGTTCCCATTGACAACTGAAAGCAATTCAACATGCAAAGTATATTATGAACATTGCAGGTATTTTCATTGTACAGACTTTATTTTCATGAAATCTGAAATCCTTTGCTGATCCTCCCACCCCCCATACTTTAACAAAGTAGTGCAAAAACAGACTAGGGTGACAGGTACATGTCCATGTGTGTCACCTGGCCAAGATTATACTGGAAATGGACCTGTCCTGAGTTTTGCCCCGGACTCACGGCTCCATACATGGAGCCGTGAAACTACACGGCCATGCGTATGGGGCCATAGAAATTATCGGGTCAGTGTCCTAGCACGGCTAGCACACTGGCAGTGCACACGGTCATGTCCATGAGGCATTAGGCTGAGACCACACTTTGCAGTAAAGTTGTATTTTTGTTGCAGATTTTGCAACAAAAAATAGTGGATTTAGCAGGATGAGAAAGTACGTGTTTCCTTTATTTTTTCCATTCCTTTAAAGTCACTCTTGGCCTTGTTACATAGGACTGCAGGTAAGGTCAACTACGTTATCTATACTCAAAGATGTTATGGTATCTGTGGTGTTATGTTGTACAGTTAATGTAGTAAAAGTTACTTGCAGTCCCATGTAAATCCTCAGAAAATAGCCCTTTGAGGCAGAGAGTTACACTAGGTTCACACTTCAAGGTTTCCATTCAAGCATACCCGAAAAACAGAAATCCTATCCGCTTAAAAAGCAGTTACCCTCGGACCCCATAGACTATAATGGCGTCTGCTCTGTTTCCGCCAGAAATCGGCAGAGAAAAAAGGACTTTTCTTTTTGCATATTTTAAGCTGAATGGAGTCCCTGAACGGTCACAACGCTGGTGTGACCGTAGCCTGTGCTATCTGAGGTATTGCATAGGACTGTTTGCAGGTGTCATTATCTGTACTAAGGCTAGGTTCACACTTGCGCTGGGCTCTCTGGGTCTGCTGGTGAACCCGATTGATGGAGAGCCTGTCTGCTAAAACAGCAGTTACCCGCAGACCTGATGTTTTTATGCTGAAACCGGCAGAGAGAAAAGTCCTGCACGGAGGACTTTTCAGCAGATTGTGCGGCAGAGTCTCCTCCGACGCAGATTTAAATCTAGTCTAAATGAGTTATCACTGTGTTAAATGTGGTGTTACATAGGACTGTAGGATGCCACAAAAAGGGTTGACCTCATGGCATCCTCAAAAAAGGCGTGAATATCCCAGGCCTGGTGGAATGCTTCTGTATCTGCTGGGCTCCCGGTCATATTATATATGACATAGACACTATGAACTTGTCACGTCACAAAAAAAAAAAAAAGCTGTTTGGCACTTTTCGTGTTCATATTGCAAACGGGATGTGGTCAGACAAATATTTACACGCCAGGTCTGACTAGTTACCTACCAATAGAAGTTGGCAAGTGTGAGGTAACATCTATTATCTGTGCTCAGAGTGATCACTGTGGTGTTACCTAGGACCGCAGGTAACATCTGCTGCACTATCTGTACCACAATGTTGCTTGTGGTATTAGATAGGACTACATCCAACATACATGTACTTTGCAAAACCATGGCAGATTTTTTATTTTTTTATTTTATCATAACCCAACCATTATTGTTTCTTGAGTTTGATTTTCCGCCATTCTCTCTGCAGTAAAGATGCCATGTAGACGTTTATCTATGGTCAATAGGATTATGGCAATTTCCTACATTGTACTGGCTTTTTGGCAGATGCACCAACATCCCAGTTAGGTCTTCTGATCGCCCACCTTTGATAGGAAGTTATGCAGCTACCTAACCACTCAGCGGCTGCGGAGGCTTAGAAGGAACATTGGTCCCCAGCACAATATTAGTAAATCTGCCCCATAGACTTTCTATGAGCTGGTGTCTTAGGAGAGCCAAGCAGCACTAAGGTCACAGCACTCGGCTCTGCACTATATGTCACACCCTATTACTTGTCCATAGACAGCTCTGACTATTCTGGTTCTTTCTATTACTTATTTTGTTTTGTGTTATGTTAGAAAATAATAAGTACACTTCAGTGATCATGGGAAATGATATACAGAGTTATTTATATGGCTTGTCTAGGGGGTCATTTTGAACTTGCTTGCTCTGGGGGGTTTTAGATGCTGGACCTAGGGGATCCAGGCTGGTTCTTCACTCGAATCACGTTATTGGATCCTGTACCCGGTCCCTGGATCTCTCCGCCTCCTCCGTCCTCTTTCGTTATCACCACTTGTTACCTGTGCTATGGTTTGGTGGCTTTAATGTAGTCAACTATGGGCCCGATCACGTGATTCTGTGCCGGAACCAGCTCAGAACTCCTAGGCCCAGTATCCAAAAAAGACTTAAGAAAGACTCCCTGGACTACCCCCTCCTCCAACTACATGTCACCAGCCTTTTAGAGGGGCCCTAAAGAGAATGTCCACCCTTGATCACAATTTTGTCAAATGGGAGTCAACACTATGAGGTGATTGATTCACAAAGTATTATCTATATACAGAGAGTGAATTCCTCTGCATTGCCATGATAAAATTCTGGTTGACTGCCCTGCCACTAGAGGGAGCTTACAGGAACCTACTACATATGTTGAACTCAATAATATAGAATGCGGTGAGCTCCTAGTGGTTGTAGGTGTAGAAAAGAATGTGGGACCTATAGATGACATATTATTAAGATAACAGTAACTTACTGGGAATGGGTTTCCCTCTCTGAGTCCGTACAACTGCAGTTCCACAGTAATTCCCTCTAAGCAGCCAAAATCTACAAGGAGCTGGAAGGCCAACTACGTAAAAAGAAAGGAATGTCTTCCTGTGTTCCTGCAGAAAGCCCCATCCTTTAGTAAACAGGGACCAAGGAAGGAAACAAGTATCGTTTATTCAAGGATTCCTGGACAGAGTAGGTTTCCATATCTAAGTCTGCAACATCAAGCAGACAGGGAAGAGACTGCAGCCTTTAACCATTCATGCACACAGCTATATATTTAGATACAAGGCTTTTCTGAACTCTCACAACCGAATCTGATCCCATAAATATTCGACTCCTTTACAATGCATAAAGATCCATGTGCTTTGTCAATGTGCTGTTTCACTGTGCAACTAAAATGACGATACCTAAATTCTGAGGGTCGGTACGATCACGGTGATACCTAATTTCTATAGTTTTTCTTTTTTTTTTTTACCCTTTACAAAAATCCAAAACAAAATTTTCTTTGAGTTGCCATATTCTGATACCCATAACTTTTTTATATTTATGAGTTGTGTAAGACAACTTTTTTTGCGGGCAAATTGTACTTCTTATTGATTCAAATTTGGGGACTGTCTGATGTTTTGATCTCTTTTTATTCATATTTTTAAGGCAAAATGGAAAAAACAGCAGTTTGGCCATTTTGATTTTTTTGTCCAACTATGGCATTCACCTTATGGGAAAATATTTTTATATGTTTATAGTTCAGTCATTTTCAGACATGGGACGCCTAATTTGTTTATTAATGTTTTTATTTATTTGTTTTATTTATTTACAATTTAAGGGAAAAGGAGTTAATTTGACATTTTATTTATTTTTTTATTACACTTTTTTTTTTTACTTTTATTTTCAGATCCCCCAAGGAACTTAAATCCTATGGCGTCTGATCAGTAGTACAATATACTGCAATACAACTGTATTGCAGTATATCATAAAGCCCATTCACTTCTTGTATATTGTAAACTCTATTCACTTCTATTACAGACTGCCTATGGCAACCAGCAAATGATCCACAGTAATGGCAGGCCTGGGAGTCTTCACTAGCCTCCTGGCTGTCAAAAAATGGATCTCTGGCCCTGGATCTCTTTCCAGGTGACAGCAATCTTCTTCAGCATTGGCGATGAGAGGACTCTGATCGTGGGCATCGTTGCCTGGCCTCTGCTATCTAAAATGGCATATACACACGTGGACAAAATTGTTGGTACCCCTCGTTTAATGAAAGAAAAACCCACAATGGTCACAGAAATATCTTGAATCTGACAAAAGTAATAATATATAAAAATTCTATGGAAATGAACAAATGAAAGTCAGACATTGCTTTTCAACCATGCTTCAACAGAATTTAAAAAAAAAGAAAACTCATGAAACAGGCCTGGACAGAAATGATGGTACCCTTAACTTAATATTTTGTTGCACAACCTTTTGAGGCAATCACTGCAATCAAACGATTCCTGTAACTGTCAATGAGACTTCTGCACCTCTCAACAGGTATTTTGGCCACTCCTCATGAGCAAACTGCTCCAGTTGTCTCGGGTTTGAAGGGTGCCTTTTCCAGACGGCATGTTTCAGCTCCTTCCAAAGAAGCTCAATAGGATTTAGGTCAGGGCTCATAGAAGGCCACTTCAGAATAGTCCAATGTTTTCTTCTTAGCCATTCTTGGGTGTTTTTAGCTGTGTGTTTTGGGTCATTATCCTGTTGCAAGACCCACGACCTGCGACTGAGACCAAGCTTTCTGACACTGGGCAGCACATTTCTCTCTAGCATCCCTTGACAGTCTTGAGATTTCATTGTACCCTGCACAGATTCAAGACACCCTGTGCCAGATGCAGCAAAGCAGCCCCAGAACATAACAGAGCCTCCTCCATGTTTCACAGTAGGGACAGTGTTCTTTTCAAGATATGCTTCATTTTTCCATCTGTGAACTTAGAGCTGATGTGCCTTGCCAAAAATTTCAATTTCTGTCTCATCTGTCCATAGGACATTTTCCCAGAAGCTTTTTGGCTTGCCAACATGTAGTTTGGCAAATTCCAGTCTGGCTTTTTAAGTTATTTCTGTGACCATTGTGGGTTTTTCTTTCATTAAACGAGGGGTACCAACAATTTTGTCCACGTGTGTATATAGCGGCTACTGAGCTTCTGAGCAGGTGCCTTCTTTAAAGGGCCGACATCTGCTGAACTATTACACGGGATGCCAGGAAGGGGTTAAAGGGGTTGCACCTTAAATTCAACTTATTCCCTGTTTACAGAAGAGATGATGAGTCTCTGATTGGTGGGGATCCAACTACTAAGACCCCCGCCGATCACAAGAATTCTGGTTATTACATTGCACCACCGCTATGAAACAGACAGCGTGCAGTGTCAACAGCAAAGAGTTAACAGTGGTTGTATGAGCGCTGCAGGCCCTTCAAACAGCTGATCAGAGGGGGTCCTGGCTGTCAGGTCCGGAGAATAGGTCATCAGTAAAAATGACTTGGACAACCTCTTTAATTCATACAACCCTGTTAAGCATTGTTATTTCTATGAGGAATACCTCTATTTACTAACCTTAGTTGCATGTTTTTATGGACATTGGGTTCAATATGCAGGGCTGTGGAGTTGAAGTCATGGTGTCAGAGGTGGCAGTTTTAGGTGGAGTCAGAAAAAAGTTCCTGACGCCGGTTTCAAAATAAAATTATTATTTTAAATTATATTACAGAATTATTAATATTTTATAATTAATTAGATGTATAGTTCGTTACATATTTATTTTTATAGGAATACAATAATTTTTAGTGTCGTTTTACTGCATTTATGAAGGAGTCAAAGCATGAGGCGGAGTAGGTAGCTTGGCCTACTGACTCCACAGCCCTATCAATAAGGTTACAAAAAATAAGGTTAGCGCCATGTCCTGTGCAGCAGGTTATTTTGGCACACTATACTTGGCACATTGCTTGTCCCTTCTTTATTCCTGAGGATAAAGGCTTAGTTTGTTGGGGAATTGGCATAATAATGGCCCCTGTAGCAATAATGAAGGTTTCATTCTACTACTATGTAGGTATGTGTAATACTCAATGCACATTTGATTTATGTGGAAGAAAACTCATTAGTTGCCTTTTCCAGTAAACAGCAGGAAGTTACCATTCCAATGCACTAGTGGGCAGCTGTGTATCCCCCAACCACTACAGACTATGGTTAGCTAATGGGCCCGTGACTACTGACTGCTGCAAAATGATCAGTCTGTTGGTGGGGGATGGATAGTCGCAGAAATTTTATATTGCTCAGTGCATTGGAATAGTTCCATTTCAGAAACCAAGCATATCCGCTAATGAAACCATATTAGGAAACTTCTGACTTCAGGGCTCTTGGTGAAATAGTGTGAATGTTTCTAAAAATCCTGTAGAAGTATAGATAAGCCCCCAGTTTGGGCTGGCTGCAGCATGTCTGCATTGCCTACTGGTGCTACGTTCTCCATGAGAGTAGATAATCTACAAAATACCAATGATAAATCAACTATAAAATGGGGAGAGGGCAGCGTATACTAGATATCTATACAGCAACTATGGTATATGGACATGATGGAACACAGATCAATATTCTGTCTGAATAACAACCCCCCTCTCCCCTCCCAACAATGTAGATACATATACACATAGCCGCTATAAAGACTTCACCCAGCCCTTAATAGCGCTGTTTGGGCTAAGTGATCGTGGTCTCTCCATGTGCCGGCTATGTCCTTTGTGTTGTTTCGCTTGCAGGAAGGTTGCTCCTTTCCTGTTTGTGGGGTCTGTTTTGCAATGTGGTCGTTGAAGCTGAAATCATGAATTACTACATGGCTCCCACAAGAAAATTTCATAACAAAAAACACAAATATACAAGACCTCAGACTTCACATCATGATAATAGCTGAGGAGAAACTGGTAAATATTAGGGGGATCAATATATGGGATTGTACTTTGTAAAAATCTAAGTTTTGGTTAATGGTTGCTCTAATGCTCCTTTAGGCTGAGGCCCCACGTTGTGAAAACGCAGCTTGTTTTTGAGCCAAAACCAAGAGTGATCGCAAAAGTAATGGGAAATATATATGAAGTTCTTATACTTCTACTTTCTGCTAATCCACTCCTGGCTTTGGCTCAAAAATCTCCTACAAAAAAAATCTGTTTTCCCCCATTATGTGGCCTCTGCCTTTAGGCCCCCTGCAGAAGACCGTGGCCGTGATCAGTGTGCTATCTGTGTATTTCATGAATAGTACACTGACCCATTCTTTTCTATGGGCCCGTACACACAAACGTGAATTTCACAGTCCCGTGTGCAGGCCGACAGTCCAGGCCGCAAAATATAGAACAGGTCCTATTCCTGTCTTATTTTGCGGCCCTTGCTTCCGTGGCTCCTATTCATTTAATGAAAGGAGCCGCGAAAGCACAGCCCGTGCACAAGTGGTACACGGGGGACATCCCCGTGTCCTGCCCATGCCTTTAATTCACGGCCGGCCGGTTGCAGCATGATTGTCTGCAACCGGCCTTATAGCTGATCTTCTATATGTGATGTGAAAGGAGTCTACCTGCTATAGTAAAGATTGCTTACTTTACTGCTTGCTCTGGGGATGCCACGATAAAAGAATTATGGGAAATCCAGTTCTTGCAGGCATAATTACAGTACTTCCCCAAGTATTTAGATACTATGCCTTGGGGTTCCGGGCTGGTTCCAACCCCCGGGTCATGTGATCGGAACCAGCGCCTACCTGCCGGGTTGCTCCACCTCCTTTACCATTAGTTACCTCTTGCATTTATCTGTGTAAATTTGTCTTTTTTTCTATAGACTTTTATGGGATGGGCAAGGTAAAAATGAAAAATTCAGCATGTGTGGCTAAGGCCCCATGTTGCAGAAAAACTGCTTTTTTTTGTTGTAGATTTTGCTGCATTTTTTTTTTTTTGAGCCAAAGCTAGGAGTGGATTGAGCAGAGGGGAGTATACTTTGTTTCTAGATATTTCCCTTTCCTTCTGTAACCACTACTAGGTTTGGCTCAAAAAAACACAGCAAAATCTGCAACAAAAAAAGCAGCGATTCTGCAACATGAGGCCTTGGCCGTAGAGTGAACTCATAGGTGGCCACTGAAGATAGATCCAGCTGAAATCAACATGTAAAAAACACATTACCCACAAATTTTTAAAGAAATTTTATTTATGATTTCTTGTGTTCCAAAAATAAATACAGTAATATTTCTTGCAGCAGCAGGACCAAGGTTCACATATTTTTCAGAATATTTCAAGCTTTTCTCATCCAATGAAAATACAAGAAAACAACTTCTGGGGTCACAAATTCCCCTTTTTACTCTTTAGCCCCCTGAAGAAATGTCTAAAGTTACTCCTGTCTCTAGCAATGACTAGGTTTATACCTTTGTATTGAAAGGCTCCATGTTCTGGACCTCTTGCTGGATCTAGCCCAGGGTTTACCTATAAAGCTAGTTGTGAGGCATCAGATTTAGATGGCAAATTAAAGGAATTTTACTATATTTCAGGGCGTGATGAACACCAAAGTTCTGCCTTGAATTACATGGGCTCAATTTATTACCATATGTAGAGTAATGGAAAGCAAAGGGAAGGAGAGGTTTGTACACACCACTGCCTGTCTGAAACGAAGACCATAGATTTTTACATAAAGACCCCTGTAAATAATAATGGCTTCAGTGTATTTTCATTTCTCCATTCATCTCTCCCCTCCCCTCCATTGTTTGTGGCAATGGTTATCACTACCTATTATACACTACTAGCAATATGGCATGAAACGTAACAGCTCCACCAGCAAAGGACGGACTTGTTTCAGAAATAATCATTGACCACTCAGGACTCTACTATATACAAACTAACCTTTATCCCCTACAAGAATATCCTGGTAATGTGTACCCAAAGGAGAATAGCAGAATTTCTTCATACAAAGCAACAGCGTTCTTGTAGTATGTTTTTTGTTAGGCCAGGGCCCCATGTAGTGTACAGGCCGCAGCATTTTACACTCCTTATGGAAATGCTGGCGGTTTCCATATAGGTATAATGGAAGCAGAAAGTCTGCAGAGGAAACCTCTGTGGACTTTATGTGAAAGGCGCTGCGGGAAAAACAGAGATGCGTTGCTGCTGCGGATTTTCCCACAGCGCTTTTGGCTGCAGCCTGCTACCTAGAGCCTTAGCCTTAAAAAAGTTTTCTGGCGTGAGTTATAATAAATATGTTAGAACGATGCGTTCCTGCCCTGGCCCACTCCACTTTCTGCACACATGCAGAACAGGGGCTGTGGTGCATTTTTGGCAAAAGAGCTGTACACCAAAGAAGCGCCACATTATCAACCATCTACTGGGATGCATAGGTTGATAAATTCTCACCATCAGGTGAAATTTCTGTGGGAGCTGCAGCGAATTTGCTTACGGCTATCCCACAGCGATATACAGTTACATCACGGTGGATGGGATTTAAACAAATCCTATCCACATACTATGTAAAAACCCCAAAGTAAAAAGTGACTTGCTCTGTGGGCTGTAATCCTGCAGAAAGTTGTTTCTTCCCCATCAGGTAATTGCTGTCTAAGCATTTTCCAAGAACATAAAAATCTGGAGTGTCACTTTAACCCATCAATACCAGTAAATGTGCAGAGCATTGTTACACTACACCTGTGACTGGGCCTATTATAGAGGGTGGAGAACCGATGACAGAAAATAAAACAGCATACCAAAATTCTCATGAGACTTCCGCCCTGCAGCAGAATGTGAGCTTTTGTTCTGCACTTCCCCTGTGCTATGCTGAGGTACACAGGCGGCTCACAGACAATTCACCTACAGTCAAGTTACACCTAGTAATGTACAAAGGGCTTCTTATAATATTGTTGTAGTGATGTCAGGCTCATTCCCTACACCATTCCCCCTATCATCTGGATGTGTTATGTCAGACTGGTAGATCAGCTTCTATTTTCATGAATGAACAGCTCCTTATTGCTTCATACTAAAGGTATAACAGATATTATCAGTGCAACCTACTATGGAAATGTCCCGTGAGAAAGCAACAACCGCTGACTCATAGGAAATGCTCAAGCTAAAGTCACGGTTATTTTCCATGAGATGAAGCAAACAATCCAGGTAAATGTGGTAACTACAACCCTCCTCTACCCCATGTCACACTCTCAGGGGGTGCATGACACATGTGGGCTCCCCAAACATCTGAAACCAGTGGGACTTTTCAAGGACAATCTCCCAGAGACATCCACTTTGGGAACGTGTGCATTAGGTGTGAGATCCACATGGGACAATCCTAAAATAACAGGACAGTTATGATGATGTGTACTGTATTTCCCTGAACATATCTGCTGTTTCCTTGCATTATTATTACCTGGTATACCGATGCATACACCTGCTATCGACTTCCATTACTCCTGCTGCACAGAGGACTGCGTGTCCACGGGTAACCACTTTTTTAGCGGACAGGCGCTCCGTCTTTCAGGTCCCCATGTGTGAACCTAGCGTTAATTGTATCCATGTCCTTATGGAAAACTAGCAGGAAAATAGCCGAGACCATTAGGTCAAGGCAGTTCTACTATTTCTAACCAACTCAGTGCAAGCCTCAGGTGCTATATCTGCCATGCCATACATCAAAGAGAAAATCTGATCAGTGCAGCTGGGCATATGCAGCAGAGGGGGCATTGTGGCTGTCAAGTTGGGGCATTGTGGCCAATATGAGGATATTAAAGGAATTGTGGCTGGCATATACAAAACTGATAGCACTGAGTCTGTCATTGATGCATTCTGGCTATCATAAAGAAGCATGTACTTGGCAATGCAAGTTATGTGGTGTAAAAGGACAATGCTTGGACAGCAAATACTGCATATGCATATCATCGCTGGAACTAGCCTTCATGCCAGACTGGCCCAGATGGAGAAAAATAAGGAAAGTGAAACAACTCCAGCCAGAGAAGATGTCACTTGTCAGCCACTAGATTTAATTATGTTTGGTAGTAAATATTGTTAATGTTATGTAGGTATTCTGTATACTTAGAGGTATGCTATATATATACACTTATGATTGGATGGGGCTAAAGCAGGACACATATTTGTTGGGTATTTCTTGCACAGTGCTATTGAGTAACCTGCCCTACATACACACACATACATGTCATAGATATATGTCATAGTTTACCAGGTCAGGCCCACAAAAGTATTAGGACACCCCTTTTAAAAATGTTTTACCCGATTTTTTTTTAATTGATGTTCTACCCTTAGGATAGGCCATCAATATCTAACACCCATTTCCCTCATTGATCAGATGTTCGAGGCTGCCACTGGACCCAATAATATACTATGTATGGAGCAAGAAGCAAAGGGCTCCATTGCAAAGTGGCAAAGACAGGTTATTGCAATGAATGGGAGTTGAGTTGCATTAACCCAGCTTGGCCACTACACAATGTCGGAAGGCTGGATGTCACCGCTTAGAAAAATATGCTATTAAAAAAAATCCCAGATGTTTTTTTCAGTCCCATTGCTACAGGTGTATAAAATCCGGCACCTAGTCTTGAAGTTTTCCTTCTTTACAAACATTTGTGACATAATGGCTCCTTCTAAAGAGCTCACTGAATGCCAGCGTGGTACTGTAATAGGCTGGCACCAATCTAACAAGCCACTTCAAGAAATTTCTTCCCTCCTAGATATTCCATCATCATCTGTAAGTGATATTGGAAAGTGGAAGGGTTTAGAACCCACAGACACTTCGCCATGAAGTGACAAACCATGTATAGTATCAAAGCAGGGTCACCAAGTGCTAAGGTGCAAAGTACATAAAGGCTCAATAACTACAGAGCTCCAGACATCCTGCATCAATGGCTGAACAGCTGAATGGAAGTCTTACATGACCATGTGCAATGCCGAGCATCAGATGGAGTGGTGTAGAGCACACCGCCACTGGACCCTGGAGCAGTGGAAACATGTTCTATGGAGTGAGGAATCATACTTCTCTATCTGGTAGTGTGCTGGACAAGTCTGGGTTTGGTGAATGCCAGGAGAACGTTACCTGCCTGACTGCTTTGTGCCAACTGTAAAGTTTGGTGAAGGAGGAATAATACTATGGGGCTTTTTTTTCTGGGGTTGGCCTATGCCCCTTAGTTTTAGCTAATCTTAATGCATTACGCATACCATGACATTTTGGACAATTTTCTGCTCCAGCATGACTGTGTCCAGCGTACAAAGTAAGTCCATAAAGCCATGGTTGGGTGAGTTCGGTGTGGAAGATCTACACTGGTCCGCACAGAGTGCTGATCTCAACCCTGTCAAACACATTTGGAATGAACTAGAACGGAGTTTGTGAGCCAGATCCTCTCATCCAACATCAGCATCTCATCTCACAAATGGCCCGCTCAACGAAATGGGAAAAATTCCCACAGCCTTTCCAGAAGAGTGGAAACTGGTTTTGCTGCAAAGGGTTGACCAACTCCATATTATTGCCTATAGGTTTAGAATGGGATGTCATAAAAGCTCCTATAGGTGTAATGTTTAGGTGTCCCAGTCCTTTTGTCCATATTGCATATTTCCTATCCCTGTTAATATACACCTCAGCAGCTTCAGAACCTCTTGTTTTGAAAAGGGGTGGATCTACACGTCTATCTACTCTCTGCAGTAGTTAGGGTCTGTATTGGGGCCTTTTCACACTAACTACTTTTCTGTCCGTGTGACGCATTATAGTCAGTGAGGCCATTCACACGTCTGTGGTTTTCATGGACTCAGAGACCCTGAGCAAAAAAAAATTAGTGGCATGCAGTATTTTATTCTTTTTTCTCTACTCGCCTCAGCTATTTAAGTCCATGTGTCTGTGAAAAAAATATAATGGATAACACAGGGATGTCATCCACGTCCTGTCCATTGTTCACAAATACATTTCTAGGTGATTATATAAAATAAAGATGAAAGTGTCCATTTTTTTGACACACAGAAGTACACTAGGATACACAAGATCTGTGGTTTTGTAGTCCGCAAAACAGGTAACTAGTGT
This sequence comes from Leptodactylus fallax, assembly GCA_947044405.1. Lineage (NCBI taxonomy): Eukaryota > Metazoa > Chordata > Amphibia > Anura > Leptodactylidae > Leptodactylus > Leptodactylus fallax. The sequence continues at coordinate 1,739,986 of CAMRHE010000081.1, read as the reverse complement.
GAAAGCAGTCTTATACAGTACAATGACCCAACTAATGCCAAATCGTATTGACAAGGGTCATTTAATCAAATGTGATTGACATGGAACTCCAACTTTTTCTTCAAAAAGAGGTTCTGCAGCTGCAGTGTGTATTCTATATACATCATGTAAATTCTAAGAATATTATAAAGTTCTCAAACATGTCTATGTGTACTCGGTTGGAGTCTCATGATTATTGTGGTCTCAGATCTCCTCTTATGTATGTTATGTAAGGGGTTACTTTCTTATATATAGTATATAACTGACACATATTACGCACCTTTGGTCGCACTGGTGTGATACAGAACAGCACTGCAGCCCCAGTCTATGGAGTGCTCTGTTTACAATGTCAAAGAATAACCAACATTTCAAGGGATGAATTGAGGCGAAGGATAAAAAGTCTCTTTTTATTTCCAGCAAATTAGTGGTTTTGCTCTCTTTGGAACTGTTCAGTTTGGTCTATTTTTCTGATGCATTTTATTATAAAAAAAATCAAATTGTGATTTAATGCATAAAGGTGGCTGAAAGCTTTCCTGGAGCCTTCCTCTCTTGTTGTACAGCCTCGATTTCTTACCTCCCTCCATATATGTATTGTTAACATTTCTTTCTCAAGCAGAGCAAGTTCCCGTGGACTATACATCTGTAGGAGACACATTTAGGGATTAATAGCCCCTGACCAGAAGATGACTGAAGGCGTAGAGACTAAATGCAATGTTCCCAGGAAAATCTCTGTAGTGTATACCTTCCCCATCATTATTTAAAGTGCATTTTTACTAAACCCCTGAAAATACAAGTCCTCGAGTCGTGCTCTCATGTGGAGGAGTCTTAAATATTTAATTCAGCCATTCTCAGTTATCTTAGTCTAACAGATGCTGCACTTCCAAAAGTGACATCAATTAATGGCGGCCATTACAGTATCCATAGGGATTGTCACGATCCACACACCCTAATGACATAAAAATCTGCACCGTAATGCAGAACTACAAGCCCTCCTGCTGCCTCTTTCTACGACTCCGTCTCTGTCTTACACTAGCTCAGGCAGTGCTGTCATTTTGGCACTCTATAGGAGAACCAGGAGGATCAGGATGAACAGAATCCAAATAGTGAATAGAACAGATAGGGCATAGAGAAGGGTTTGAAAATTATATTATTATTAGATGATTTCTTATAATAAAATATGAGATTATCATCAATAAGCAATGGGGTATCTATGGCAGCAATCTATGGGGACCTTAAGGAATAGCCTTTAACTAACATGTACATGGCCCCTCTCCCATTATGGGACGGCACAAGAAAATGGCTGATGTTGATAAATAAGTAATACCGAGTTGTATTTACCAGCAAACCATTAACGCATTCATTGTTGCCTTCTACGCATCAGCTCTTGTCTTGAGTATGACATATATACAGTTCTTTAGAGAAAGCTGCTCTATATACACGTATTTACATATATTATCTGTCATTGTGTGTAAACTGCAATTTCCAAAGCTGACTCATCGCTGGACTAGTCCCTGTTCACATGTGTACCTTATAGGAGGATGAGTGGTATCTGGCCATACACAGTGTATACACACACATATACATATATATATATACACACAGTGACTTGTCCTATAGATACATCCTATTTGTATAAAAAAGTCTCCTAATGACATCATGCATGTGTCCAGTGGTGCCGGCCCCCCACAGAATGGGCATATTGCAGAATGAGAGAGCTGTCATTGTCCTCCTACTTCTATAAAGATTGCTTATCCATCTGCTTATCCCAGAATGTCCCATGCGAGGGGCTGTGCCGGACAGGGAGGAGGTCGTAGTGGCTTGGGATGTGGCTGTTCCTTGGCAAGTCATAAGGGTTCTGCATATAGTTTGGGATCTGATGTTGGGCATCCTGGAGCAGGCTGAGCGTCGGCTCTGTGAAGAGACAAGGGACACATGAGACACAGTCTTATCATAATAACACACCCTGCCTCCTCTGCTCAGCTTCCTATGTATTGGTTCCACCTACCCCACCCCAACCCATCCATATTCTTCTGCATGTCAACCCAGGGAGATATATAGCAACTTCTTCTGAAGCTGACACAATATATGTGGAAAACAACAATACCCGTGTAGCTACCTGCTAAGCCATGACTTGACAGATAGTCAATGCGAGAATAAGATACAATGAAGTCATTCATCATTGTGCGATATGCTAAAAACAGGACTATAAAAATTCCAACTCCATTGTCATTTCTAAGGATGTCAATCTTTATGTTTGGCACCGCCCAAATGTGTTCAGGCTGTTACTTATCAACATGCACAGCAGGAGTGGTTGACAATGGCGGCACCCTTTAAGTTACAGTTCAACCAGGAACACTTTTTTGTTTTTTTTTTAAATATAGGCTCAATATAGACAGCATACAGGCTGCCTGCCACTAGAGGGAGCATTACACACTGGACTCAACTAAACTCTCATGCTCCCTCTAGTGGCCACTACAGGTAGTCAGCATGTTAAAGGGATTTTCCATCACACAGGAAATGACTGTTCAGCCAATTAATGGCCACAGCAATGACCCACCCTTGCCAATGACTGGCTGAGTGGCATTTCCTGTGTGTCAAGGCAGACAAGGAAGTAAACACTGATGGGGGCCCCAGAAGCAGTGGGGGATAGGTTTGGTGACCTCAATATTAACTCTGACTGAAATAAATAAAAAAAAATAATATATATATATATATATATATATACATACATACATATATGTGTGTGTGTGTGTATATGACTGGCCATGTAAATAAATGATCGCCTCAATGCTTCTTGGGTGAATATTGGCAAAACACATCAATATGACATACCACAGTTTTTCATGTATAGGTACAGTAAGGGTGCTCTATTACATCTCTGCACAACAAGGAGCCATACTACGACTGTGTACAGAAGGCCTTAAAGTGACACCAGGGTTTTTTAAGCAATACAAGGTAGTCATTGAAGTAGTTTCAAAATGTGCTATTGCTGATGCTGTCACCCATGTCTAGTACCTGTACCCATGTCTAGTGTCTGTACCCATGTCTAGTGTCTGTACCCAGGTCTATTTCCTGTTCAGAGTTAATACTTCCAGGACCTTAGACTGTAAGGATTATGTCACCAAGGGTCCTGGAATCAACACCATGTGCTGCTGATAACACTAGGGAATGTAATGGGAGCATGGTGACATGGTAGCAATAATCTCATGTCCGTTGATATTAGGATCCCAGGTTCTGGTTTCCTAATGATCAACACAGAATGAGAAAATATTTAGGAAAGGTTGGAAGTGAGGACAAGTTTTGGAAACGGAATCTTCCAACAACTGACCCTGCAAATATTACAGCAACAGCCAAGTCATTGTAGCCTAGAACTTAAATATAAGAGCGCCTTAGATCAATGACAGGTTTTCATAGAATAAGGAACTTCCTGGGACAATGCAGCCTATTGTTTGTCCTAATTATAAAGAATATATTGTGGTTTATTAATTTACTAGGAATAAATAACATCAATAATCCATGAGGTATGATGAACCTCGTGCCTCGGTGCTGCAGTCTTAGTGTTACTCTGATACTGGGTGAAGCAACAGGTTTGCACTGATGTTGTCTCTAATGTAAAACAATATCTATATCCAACCTCAACGGATATGTAAGAGATAAGCCGATCTTGTAGTCAGATTTAGTCAGATCGGAAGTCTATCCTCCCCACCGCGGTTAGGCTGTACAACCAACACCGACCTAAGCGGAGATCATTACATACAGAGAACTGAAATATCTCTCTGCCTGTTAAATCCCCCCCCCCCCTCTGCTACGTCCTATCTGTCTGTCTGCTATTAATGTAATGCCTCTCACCTTGGAACATTCCTGTACATGTTGTATTTGTATTTGTATCTGCTTATCTTATCTTATCTTTGCTGCTGTAACACACTGAATTTCCCCATTGTGGGACTATTAAAGGACTATTATTATTATTATTATTATTATTATTAGATTTCGCCTTACCCAGATTAAAATGAATGCACATTTTATATTAGCAGTTTTCCCATTGAAGCTAATTAAAGTGTAATCCTCTTCTTATGCTATGGTAATGGAGCTTTTGCTACAGAGGTTCTTCTGTGTTTGGTTTTCTTCGTGTCCTCCCATGATTATAGCAGCAATTGATGTTGTTACAGACAATTTTCCTGTGTATTCAACCAAATCCTGTTTGTGTTGATCTATTGAAGGACAGGAAAATCACGGCTGGCTAGCAGGAATGAAAGGTAACAATCATTGCTGGCTTTGGGCAGAGTTTCACCTGCAGTCTGGCTTAATATTAAAGGAATTGTATGATATTAGATTAAACAATGTTTGTTTTTTTTTCATAAATAGCTCCACTTTCATCTCTGGGTTGTAACTGGTATTGCAGCTTATCTCCTATGAGTCAACACGGCTGAGTTGCAGTACCAGAAACAACCTGTGGACAACAGTGGTGCTGTTTCTGGATGAAACAAAGACTGTTTAATTGCTGAGGACACTGATATGTAGTTTTGTGTGAAATGACTCAACAGAACTTGTTTTCATTTCAAATTACTAGTCGTTCTGAGCTGCGGAGTCCAGTGGGTGGTCTTACTCAGAGTGAGAACTATTTCTGTATGTACAGTCATAGAGGGAAGACTCTCAATCATTGAATAGGACCACTGACTGGATTCTAAAACACAGAATAATAAGAGATTTAAAGGGGTGTCCTGACTTATTTTTTTTAAGGTCTAAGAGTGCTGCTGAAGAGGCCTACAACATAAAAAAACTTTACTCATGTCTCCTTGGTCCTCCGTTTCCAGTGGCGGTAAGTCCAAAATGCCTGTATAAGCAATTCACTAATATAAAGCTTGATACATAGAATAGAAACCTTTGTATCAACTGTTTTACTGGTTCATGAACACTGGTATTACATATAGTATAGGTGCCCCCTTTCAGGTACATATTTGAACAGCACAAGTTTTTGGTCATTTTATGGTGATGATGTTTCTTTGTGTCTATGTTTTTATTCTTCATTCGTATTACACATAGTGTAATGTAAGTCATGCTAGGTTCACACTAGCGCCGGGTGTCCGTTCTTCTGATCCGTCAGGGAACCAGAAAAATGGACACCAAGGAGCTATAATGGGGTCTGTCAAAAGTCTGGATTTTTGTTCCTTTTAAATTATAATCACCAGATGAAAAAGTGAGGCTTATAGGACTTTTTTGGCCACCAATTTTGGAAGACGCTGACGCAGATGTGAACCTAGCCTAAGACTTGATACACAACAAGGATGGAATGGACATGAAACGTATAAAGTAACTGACTTGTACAGATGGAGGCGAGGACATTTTATTTCACAATACACAGAATAGAGGATCCTGTACTCAAGGATGTGATAGACACAGTAGAAGAAGAATGGAGAGTCTCCTAATAGCACTTTTTTCTAGAAGAAAATATTGATCAGGGCTTTGATGTATAGCGAGAAATAGCAGCTTGCATCTACAGATAAGGCCCCTTTTACGTCTTATTTTTCCCTATACTTTTTAGAATTTTTTTTTTTTTTTTTTTTTTAAAGGGAGCATGTCAGGCAGTTTTTCCCACAAGAAACTGACCCCAGCATGTGTAGTATAATGTAATGACCTTCCTATGGTGCCCCTCACTAAGGTTTCTCTTGCTGAATCCTTGGATTGACATATGTAAATTTACCTTAACTATTCACGGGAGCGAGGAGCAGCTTCATCTAGTTATACAGTCATTGCACTAGATCACACCCTGTAAGGCCGGCAGTTCTGTAGGACGTCTGAGAGTGAAGAACGTAGAAATCACACTGCACAGGGTGTGATTTAAGGTGATGACTGTGTGACTAGATGAAGCTGCTCCTCGCACCCCTAGTGACTAGTTAAGGTAATTTTTTTTTTACAAACAGAAATCTATAGGAAAGTTCATTACTTGATGATACACATGGTGGGTTCAGTTTAGGGTGGAAAAACCAATGGACAGGTTCCCTTATATGATTTTATGTTCATATAACCTCTTTCCTGCACTTGCCTGTAATAGAATATGACCAAAGTGAAATACATTCCTACTCTTTACATTAAAAAAATTCCAAAAAGCATAGATAAAAATTATGATGTAAAGGGGCTTTACTTACAAGCTTCTGAAGACAAGGAGTATGCCCACACCACACACTGCGGAGGAAGCTTTTTATAGTCTGGTCACCAAACTGGCCACAAATTCTGGCCAAAGCTGATGGACAACCGCAGATACAATACTGCAAATAAGTGACTTGATGGAGGGACACACATATAGAAAAGAAGGCCACATAAAATAATATAATGGGACTCCATTCCTAGAAAGGGTTCACACAACTACCCTCCACTTCATCTACTAGCTCGGCAGTGCGCCTTTCCTGATGGCCTATGCAGGTTCCAAGAGGAACAGTGATGGAGACTAGCTCAATTGAAGTTCCAATTTCTACTGGTTTCACTGGTTCTGCCTCTATAGGTATGTACATCATGCGCCATGATGAGCAAACTCGAGAACACTTTAAGCAACCTGAGAATGGGAATGAACGCACTTGGTCACTGGATGAATGAAACAAGCAATGTCTGTCATTGGGTCATGCAGACTGGTCTGTGCTGGCATCAAGCAGTCTGACAGTGCTACAATGTCATGCACGTGTGCAGTTGGCATGGAAACTGACACTTACCCACGTCATATACATTTTTGTTAGCTTTTGATGAGGGTGGTATATCTGAGTATGGGGCATCTGTATGGACAGGTGAGGTCATTTCCACGTAGCTGTTCTCTGAGTGTTTGGAGTGCTGCGCGGGGGGGTCTGTAATGGTGGCATATGGGTTCTCACTGCTGCTCAGAGAGCAGGTGCTGGAGCTGCACCCTGACTCTTTCATACAATCTGCAAAAAGCAACAAACACAAGTCAAAAAATCTGGGGGGAAAGACCGGAGCTCAGGTGGCAGCAGGAAAAGTGGCAGGAAAGGGGAGCCCTGGAGGTTAAAAAACAATATATGTATGTTCTAAGAGCTGGTAAGTCAGGGGCAACAATGTGAAAGATGTTAGGGGGAGCTGGAATCTGTTACAGAGCTTCAAGGACAGAGGTAAATGAAGCATGACCTTGTGTGGCCGCAATGTCCCATGCAAAAGCTTGGGACAAAAACGCAGAGTTAATTCATCTCATTATACTCTATTTTACCCAGTTTAATAGTTATTTCAGCAGTGTAGGTATAGGAGAAGGGCAGTTGCACCTGAGTCCTGGTGCCTCAGGGAACCCAAAGACCCCTCTGTTAAGGCACTGTCTAAACCTGCACATACAAATAGGTAGCTGAGATAGGAGCTGAGATGCAGTAACACTGGTCGGCCACTATATAGGATACGGAGCGACCTGCTTCCATCTCTGTATACTGTTTAGAGCAGGAATTGGATGTAGCCCCAAACTGAGGATCTGAGCGGGGACCAATCATATATTTATGGCTTATCCTAGGGATAGGCAATGAAAAAATATACCAGACAAACCCTTTAAGTTTTCCTGGTAATAACACATTTTCCCTACAGGGGAAATGCCTGGCTGGATGTGACTTCCTTTTTCAAAATCAGCTGTTTACTAGGGGAGCAATTGTGAAAGGGTTGGTGAAGTCACAAATTTGATCTCCACAGTTAGGCTGGGGGCCCATGTGGCATAAATGCCGTGGTTTGCCCATGGCATTTTACAGTGACTGTGTAGTGGATGGGATTCTAGCGAATCCCATCCCCACAGTGTGGGAAAATCTGCGCTGTGGACACACTGCAATATTCAAAACCGTTGCAGTTTTGGAAATCACAGTATGTCAATTATACCTACGAAAAAGCTGGTGGTTTCCCTATAGGTATAAATGAAGTAGAAAAAAAAGCGTAAAAACCACAGCGGTTTTTCCTACAGCGCTTTTTTGTTGCGGGACGCTACGTGGGGCTTTAGCCTTAAAGAGGTTTTCGGAGTTTTGCAAAAATGTGGTCAAAGGCAGGGTCGTGTATTGAAATGACTAAAATAACAATATCCAAACATTTAATCCTTTGCTTCTCTAGTGCTGCCGCTCTGGTGTCTCCTGCTGCTCTCTGTTCACTTGGCTGCAGCAATGACAGTCCTGTAGACCCACGTAACTGCTGCAGCTAGTCACTGGCCTCAGGGATCTTGTGTCATTGATTGGCTGTAGTGGTCTGGTGGATTTTATGTGTACTATACCATTGTAGACAAGTAAACAAAGAACCGCAGGAGGCAGTGGGGTAGTGGCTCTGGAGCAGCAGGGGATTAAATGGGTGAGTGATGGGTGTTTTTTATTACTTTATCATCCTTGGCTACATTTTTGCATAATTTGAAAAATCCCTTTAAGTATAATAGCTATACAAAGAATAACAGAGGAATTCATTTATAGATTCTAAGCCCCAATTCTAAGGTGTACTTTTAGCCTATTACTTAGCAATTATATGGTACTTTCATATGCTGTCATATGCAATGACATCTATAAAAAGATTAATTTGTAAAGTGAGACAGCACACTGCAAGGTAGACTTAACATATCAAGCTTAAAGGGAATGTCTCATGTAGTTAAATTTACTTTCAATCACTTGACATGTGAGCAGAAGAGAAATCATGTCATTATTTCTTTTTTTATGCTCCAGCTATTTATTTTTTTTATTAAGTTTTTATATACAAAAAAAAACCTTTCCTGGAGTCAGCCATATTGGAGATATATGTTTCTTGACTTATTTTATCTATTTAAACAGTACGGTAGGGTGTGTGATTTATGGCTGCGGAAGTCAATAAGACAAATGTCTCAAAAATTATAGTCACCAGGAACTGATGGAGTACAGTCCCATCACCAGACACTAGGGAGTGAGAAGGGAGCCTTGTCTGTGTATGTACAGTCACTCTCCCACCACATATAGGCCTCCAACACTACAATAAAGCAGGAATTAATTCCCTCGCTCTCTAATGAGATGGCCACTCATTCTGTCCCAATCTACACAACAAAGCTAACAAGTGAGCTGCAGAAAAACAGGAATATCTGCCTATTGAGATTGTTCTAGTGACCAGTGTGAAAACTGCATAGTCACAAAAAATGTATAAAAATAAAAAAATAATTAAAAAAATCTACTAATAAAATAAACCAGATTTAAACAATTATGTTTAATGATGATACATTCCCTTTAAGGTTTTTAAAATATTTTATACGGTTGTTTGAGTTTTCTAAGTATTTATACTGCCATATAATTGTAGAAAACACACTGAATGCAGTTTTACACATGAACACTGGGACTTCTGACTATAACTGCAAATTATGGTTTTAACCAAAAATACGTGGGTGATACCACCACAGTGCTTATAAGAATTCTGTATTATTCTGGTTGGATCGCTTCGGTATTCACACTTGGATGAGCCAGAAAAATGGAAAGCAAAAAAGAAATGTGGTCTGCTATATAGGGGGGAAAAGAGAACGACTTTGGGCCAATAGAAATTCTCTATATGTAAAATATGTAAATTGAGCAATTAGAGTAAACCCAAGGCCTGACGTTTCAATGCCCTGTATAGACAGTCCAGAGATGACTTGGTGTTAATGAGGATCTTAAAGCAGATACAATGGGAAGCAGTGAATGGGGCATAAAGTAACATGCATAGGATGAGGGATGAGCAGGATAGCTTTGTTCACAGGCAAGGATGTGAGCAAGCAAAGAGTGGCACACACAGGCAGAAGGAAACAGAGGCTTTCTGTGTCTTTCCCTTCCCAATACAACAGCATGACTGTCCAGTTGTCTCTGGGCCAAACCACTGGCAAGCATCCATATACAACATCATTAACATCGACAATGTCTATCGCTTCCAAACACACATGAACAGAATACTCATTTCCAAAAATACCAAAAGTAATGAATGTATCAGTAATAGCATGATATAAACACATCCCAATATAAATGTACAATTAAACAGAAGGCCATCTATGAAGACTATTTCTATAAATGGTGCTCGATAACATGTTTAGTATTGACCAGGAATATATAACCATTATTCTAAGTAAGAGTCTTGTGCTGGAGAGAATAAGGATATTAGGAACCAGATTTCAATTTCTGCCTATTCAATGGCTTTTAATATTCCTATAATAAACATTAGAGGAGTCTTGGTCAGTAATAACAAGAACTGTGGTAATGCACTGTCCTATATGATGCATGATACTCATCTAGTTGTACTTGTATTAGACTAATATTACAATGCATCTTATCTATTCTGAGGGTCCACATTCCTAAATGTTTAATAGAATTCCGTGCATTTAATCCCCATTTACATACCATATGTAGTTGTATTGTAGGTTAGCTACAATTGTTTCAGCTTGGGACAATAAGATGTAAATTAAATTCAAATTTTATACATTATTTGTATAGTTTAGAAATATGAATGGGAGCTGAACTGCAGTAACCTGGTTTGACCACTACACTGAGAACAGAGCTGTCTGCTTCCTGCTCAAAACTCTGTGTATCAGCTGCTGAGAACAGATGAACAGTGGGGGTGTTGGGTGTCAGAACCCCACCAATCTGATAATGATGACCTACCCTTAGGAAACAGCATCAATATTTTTAGCCCGGAAAAAGTCTTTAATGTTACTATATCCAAAATGCTGACAACACTGGAAACAAATAAGAACATACCAAACCTTAGACAAGCATGGGGACCACTAAGGGGACATTATACTGTGTGGGGGCACTAAAGGTCATTATACAGTGCGTGGGGTACTAAGGGGCATTATACTGTGTGTTTGGGAATTACACTGTGTGTTGAGGCAGTAAGGGGGGCAGTATTAGGGGGCCACCACACATAACTTTGCTTGAGGCCCCAGAAATGGCAAATTTAACCCTGAACATAGGCACACAAATGCACCCATAATACGCTCATATGAAATTGGTCTTAAAGTGAATATCCACATTTCAATATTATTTTTTTTTCTTTAAGTAGGTTATAAATTCTGTGCTAATCCATTTTTATTATATACCAGTCAGATTTATTCTGATACAGAACTCCAAAGTCTCTGCACACACAAAGTTAAAGGACAATATTGTGGTGAAGCCATGGTCTAAGAGAATTGGGGTAGGAGTAGTCTAAGACATAGGAATAGTGTGGCAAAGACAGCTGGGGTGGAGTAGTCTCCATTCAGTTCTATTATAATCTTTACAAAAATAAGGACTTAATTTGGACTTTCAGAGAGGTACTAACTATACTGTTACATGAGTATCCTAGAATATGGAGGCAAAGAATGCAGTGTAGCCCACCTAATTCTCACATGGCTTCAGGTGACCTCTGAGTATAGCACAGCTCTTAAACCCGTGGTACTAGTGATCACTAGTTCAAGGGATCTCAGAAGCTTAGCCTCAGGGTGAGAATATATTGCTTGCAATTCAAACAATATCACTAACCTTTTGTCCCAGAATGTTAAAAAAAATGATCACCAAATTATCAAAGCAAAGGTTGCTTCCCAGATAGTACATCTTGTTGGGGGCACACTGTGGTCTGGGATGGTCCAAGTGTCAAGCATACTGAGAACAGCACACCTTCCCAATGAAGGATAGTGACAAAATCATCTGTTCCTTTAGCTGGTGCAAGTCTTTATAACTAAAGTTTCTAAAATGGGTTTCCCTATAAATAGCATATTCATTACATATATACATGTCATTGCTGGCAAAATTGTGAAATTACAGTAGTGCCGGCGTTCTGACCTACCTCTTCCACTGGTCTGCTAAGAATCCCTTTGTGTTTGCATCAATTTCGTAACATGCTAAGGGACTACATACCATTACCTAGCTTTGCAAGTAGAGTTACAAAACTAGAAAACTAACATTGGTTGCAGTTCTGCATAATCTGCCAGTAGCGCCCTCTTCAGACCTGACACACACATTAACATTCTAATGCAGAAGAAATAGGTTTCATTACAATATATTAAGGTACTATAAATCGCACTACACAACATAATACCACCCCAGGAGAACAGTCATGCAGCACAATCATATCCCCGCAGACTTGTTCCTACCTTTGAAGCCATTTTCCATTATGTAAGTATTCTGCCTTCTTTCCATACTACAGGCACCTAGAACAAGAAACGTGACACAATGGTGACTAAAGACATACTACATGGCTTGCCTCAGTTTACTATATATGGATATGCATGGATAATTTCCTTTAGATACCAACACCAAACTTGTATGCCCTACAGAGCTGATCACACAGATGGTTGCATATTCTATTACTTTGATAGTCACATAACATAGTAGATGTCACAGTAACATAGTGCATGAGTCTGGAAGAAGACATAGGTCCATCAAGTCTAATTTATAACCCTACAGTGTTGATCCAGAGAAAGGCAAAAATCCACGAGGCTGATACCAATTGCCCATGACAGGGGGCAATTCTTCCCAACTGTAAATTCGGCATTGAGTATAAAACCAAAAGCAATCACACTCAATCTTCAACTTCTTAACTTCAAAATCTAATACCCATAACCTGTAATATTTTTCCTTTTCAGTGTCCAGGCCCCTCTTGAACATAGGGTGTACTGTGATTGCTTTTGGGTGTGAGACACATGTGAAGCCATATTAGTTATAATGTTCTAGAAAAGCCAAAAATCTGGTGTGCATATGGTGAATTTAACAATGTTTGTAATTTACTCCAATCCAAAGCAAAATGGCCCATTCACATGTCCGCAGTTTAGATAACAGCTGGATGTTACAACATTTGAAAGAACTTTCATAAAATGTTTTGTACTCTGTATTCCATATGGTTTGTTTCCCGGCTCCTATTTCAATGGCGGACGGTTTCTGTTTGTGTGGTTTGTTGTGTTTGTTCATATTTTGGTTATAAATAAATAATTTATAAAAAGTACATATTAGGATCTATTCACACCGCATGAGGATCTATACAGTATCATTCAACATACACTAACTGCCATAGACAGAAAAAAAACAAAAAAAAACAGAACACCTCTATTCAGTAGATTGAAAAGTAGTCAACTATGCTTCACAATGCTATTAGACAGAGTCAAGAAAAAACATATTGATCAAAAAGATCCTGGAGTTCAAGGAATTCTTCAAGAATATTCAGAGAAAGCGAGTTGAAACAACTTTGGTTCAGGGCTTCCCGAGCAACCACAAAGTGGAAAACCACAAGGAGCTGACCAAGATTCTGGTGAAGAACTATAACAATATGGGCTGCAAAATGTCCCTCAAAGTCCATACCTGCATCTATAATCATCTGTATCATCGGAACAGAATGGATCCAAAGCCCCCACAGACGTGAATGTGTAACGGAATGCACTTGGATGTCACTCCGAGAGTCATCCGAGTGCATTTCGCTGCAAACTTGGCCCCACATCGCATGCACACGACAGAGTGTGCAAGGGGTCAAGTGTCAAAGAAAAACTACTCACTATTGTAGTCATTTTTGTATAACTTTAGTATAAATACTGTAAATCTTGATTTATAGGTTGTTCTTTGTGAGTTCACTTCATTTGAACCGAAAAATACAAATTTTGCTATTTTCACATTGAAAATATATATAGTATATTTTCAAATATCACTGTCCTGGTCACAAAAGCAAAGCTTATGGGGATTAATAGTGATTTTCCGTACTTTTAAGGCATAGAAATTAGTAAATACCCCTTACAGTACTAGCAGCAATGGTGGCCGGGGCAAATTCCATGTTATCGCAGCAGTAAAAGATGACATAATCTAGCAGTGCTTCCTCAGGTGGATACAGAACATTGGTTGTAAGTGACATCACCTGCATGACTCTGGACTTCGTCCTTAGATACATTTCCTAGTCATTAATGCATAGTCACCTTGAGATAACGGAAGTGCTGGACTCAGCTTTTACACTTACAACAGTTTGCGCACACACAGCATTATAATATCATATTTCACGGTCACAAAATTTCTCTTTATTTTAAGCTTGTGTAAGATTTTTTACTACTACGCCTGATCTTATCTATTGCAAGTTTTAGACATGTCCCTTATAGCTTAAAGTGAAGTTCTACTCTGCGAACATCTTGAAACCACTTCAAATAATCTATTAAGAAATTAGAATTCAGGAATTTTTCATTTTTGTGTCGTCAGATTCTGAGAGCCATTTTTTTTCTATTGACTTATGCTAGGTTAGTAAAAACTAATAGAATGATAAATACAGATGTAGCACCTTCCATTTGTATCCGTCACCATTCACTGGAATGTTAAAAACAAGATGGAGGTTTTTTCCGTCTTGTTTTTTTAACTTTTGAAACTGAGGAGAAAATCCATGTTTCAACCCTTAGGCTAGATTCACATCTGCGTCGTAGTCTCCTTTGGAGACTCCACCTGTATGGAGGACTTTTCTCTCTGCTGGCTTTAGTATTAAAACGTCGGAAACCCAACGCACATCCACAGGTGTCTGTGGGTAACCACTGTTTTAGTGAACGGGCTCTCCAGGCGGTCCTGAACAATAGTGAGCCACGCGCAGGTGTGAACCTAGCCTTACAGTGAATAGTGCCCATATAGACAGAATGTGCTCCTTCTGTGCCTGTCATTCCATTAGTTTGTGAGTCTTTTTTTCTGATCTTATGACAGATTAAGACAATGGAGAAAATAACAGTAGTGTGAACCTAGCCTTAGCTATGTGAGGGCTTGTTTATTTGCTTATATTTTTCTAAGAAACCTTTTTTTTTTGGCTACATATTACTTATTGACTACATTTTATAAACGTGCTTTATGGTTAAAAAACAGTAATTCCACCACTGTTTTTTGGCCATAAATAATGTGCTATCTTTATTCTATGGGTATAAACAAAGACAGATACTGGGATGGTGGACAAGGAAATTGTGGGAGCTGCTCATGCTTGCCAGCACAACAAATGAATCCCAGTCTAGGTGATCCAGAGCCTGTTTGGCATATGTATGTGCCCTTATGTAACCACTGGTCTCTACACCTCCTAACAGTTAGGTCAGAATGGCCTAGATGGCAGGCAATTGATTAAAATGACTTTCCTACTTCGCTTACTCCAGTGATGTGCCCCCCCTTACTCCAGTGATGTCTAACAGTCAACAATCTGTCACAAGAGGAACACTACCCAAAAGTAGCCTCTAAGAGCCTTTTTATAGGGCAGTGGAGGAAGCACATGTATACCCTCTTGTGGCAAGACCCAGTGTCTAATCAGACCACACCTGTAGTCATTTACACATTTGCCCGATACATAACTGCATCCCTAGCTTTGCAGCAGTCCGACATTTCTTCATTTCATTTGGATGTAATATATTCTTTGTCAATGAGTGTTTCACAATTGCTCCATTTAGCTGTGAGATAAAAGCCATGTTATCATGCAATATAATATACATTAAAGGCCCTATCAGACAGGCCGATATTCAGGGCAATTATTGGCAATGAGTGCTCTTAGGTATAATTGCCAACGCGTTGGTCAGCTGATGTCATCTTGCCCTGAGCACTCCTAGCTGATGGCATCTGGCTGATCAGCTCTCCTAGCTGTGTAATACAGAGCTTACTCTGGATATCCCGCACACTAGTCAGCTGTGCTGACTGTTTTCTGGGCAACCACAGGAAATTCAGAACCCTCCACAGTTCTGCAGTGATGTAATAACAGTGTTATTGAAAACATTTTGTGTCCAAATATATACTGGGGATAATGCAATGTTATGGAATTACTATGTATGTAATTTCCCAAGTCTGTAGTTACCATGTCAATATTCAGAACTCTATAAGATATCCCAAAAATGTCTCTGGGACCCGCAGCTATCTTCAGGACACCAGGCAGTGTATTAATGGCACCCGTCATGGGGATAGGTGTGGGTCTCAGAAGATTAGAATACCCCTTTATGAGAAAAAGGGAAAGTTGGGGCCACCTAATTTTAGTGATTAGTAGAGATTTTTCTTACAGATCCCTTCCGCTGAAATGTCACTGCTACAAGAAAGAAGTTTTTTAAAAACGGAGGTACACTTTGGATTATTATAAATTAATTCCGCAATAAAAAGGCCAAACAGCCAGTGTAAAAGGGACAAGTGGCCATATGCACTGGTTCCCAAAAGCCCTTCCATGACCTTGAAATTCAATCCAATGATGTAATAGATAGCAACACCATGAAGGTGGTCATATTCGCCTCTGTGGGACACTACACCACCAGCATAGGCCACTTCTGCTCTTGGTTCAGCCATCTCCAAGCTGAGGCCTGCAGTTTTCACAGCGCTCTGTTTATTGGGCTGGAGCCTCCACATTCCTACCTGTGGTATCACCACCCACTCTGGGGCCTTAAAGGTCAACGACATTCTCCCCTATATTGTTACCTAATGTGGTGTAACTAATCTTGTGACGTCATCATCCTACAGGGGAACCTACCAGCTCATGCACCTGACAATACCTTTAGTGAAGTTGGCCCCATTGACATGACGTACATGACATCACATCATCATTTATTACGGAGCCTTAAAATGGGATGCACCTCCCCTTTACTTTTAGACATTGTGGATATTACTAAATTCTTCACCATTCTTTGCTACCTTAGTCATGTTGTCTACATAATCTAGTGTTACCAACATAAACAGGTATTGGTACTTAGAACAGGAGCCATATTATTATAAAAGTACATATGGTTATTAGGCTTTTTGCAACATCAATTTTATTAGCTTATTTTTATTGCTTTCTATTGCTGGATGTTCAGATGTGTAGTAATAAAGTGAACGGCGCTTGCAGGAACTACCATGAAAAGTAAGTACAATGGAATACGTTGTAATAAAAGGAAGGATAAAAATACGAGGATGCTGGAGTGGAGCAGAATAGCCGCAGGATTACACAAGCACACAAGGCAGAGTGGGCTTTGGAGAGGAGTCTTGTTCATAGCTATTAAGATGATGAGAAGATGATTAAGCTTTTTTAGATGGCTGTAATTAATTGAGGTTAAATCCGAGGGAAATCATAGTAATGGGAGGGATAGAACCATAAAACAAGCTTCAATACGAATACAAACAGGAATATTTCCTATTTATTTACAAGAACAACTCAAAAACGGCCAATTCCAGCGACACACTATGTATGAGCTACTGTGAGACAGTGGCTTCTAGAACCCAGAGCCTAAAGTGGGCCACTCAGATGCTGGTACACCATTCATTTTTGAGGAGAAAAACCATGGTGGTGGATTTCTGATATCTAGATCTCCTATGCAGGTTCTCCTCATTGCAGAACATATACTGTTCTCATTGAGGAGATCGACCTGATGTATAGAGTCTTACAGGCAATGCTCCATAGGAAAAGGATGCAAATTAGCTCTCCTCCAGGAGAAATAAAACAATCATTCTAGTGCTTTCTGCAGGAAGCTAAACTATAAGTCAATGTCCAACCTATAAAAGTGCCTTTAAAGATGAATAATATCTTATACTTAAAGAGGAGCTTTCACCACCTCCCCCAAGTCCAGCTCTTTACATCATTTAATAGGGGCTGCTCCACTGATTCCAGCACAGTCAGAATTTTTTATCTTTCCCCCACCATTCCTGAGCAATCAATGCTGTTAGTTTTGGTGTCTGATGTACTATTTAGACTCTGTACTGTCACGAGGGCGGTGTCAGGCAGGAGCAGACAAAGGGTGTGATTCTGAGCTCTGACACTGGCTGCCTCTGATTGGAGCTCTGAATCACACCCACCTGTCTGACACCGCCCTTCTGACATTACAGAGCTAAATATTATATCAGGCACCAAAACTAACTGGGCTTGTTGCTCAGGATTGGTGGCGGCTAGAGAGAGAATCCCAACTGTGCTGGAATCAGTGAAGGGGCTCCTGTTAACAGATGCTAAGAACTAGGATTGGTGGAGGTGGTGAAAGGTCCTCTTTAAGGACTTTTATAAGTCGGACATTGACTACAGGAGTAGCTACCTATAGTAGGCACTTAAGAGAGAGAGAGATGACGTTATGGTATTGCTGCTTAAGCAATTTCTCAAAGGAACCCAGGCCACAAGTCAAATCCAGAGGGTCAAAGATAAAGCCAAATCGGCAAGAAAGGGATAACCAGGAGAGCAAGCCAAAATCAGTAAACCAGAGAATCAGCAGGAAACAGGAAATATCCGAGGAGTAAGTTCTGAGAACACAGAGCCTAGAAAACTTCTGCAGTCATTGGCAGGTGATAAGTGTCAGAACCAGGATTAAATACCCAGTCTCAGCTCTTTATTTGATTCTGAAACACGACCCTGACTGGATCTGCATCTCAAACTACTGATGGACTGAACGGACAAGACAAAGTTTGTCCAGTAGGCATAGCAACCTTAAAGCAGCCATGTGGCAAATGCAGATGCCATACAGAATTTTCCACAGCAGTACTGCAAAGAACAGAATCATGACTGCCAGTGAGCAGTGGATATTCAGATTCCTGACAGATAATTTACTTTCTTCTGGAGGCAAGCTAAGTTGCAATAGGATCCACTGTATATCCATATGCTGCACCCCATGATGTAATGTTGCTGTTTGCATTACTGCAGTTTAGTTTACTGTCAATAAAGTGATGGTGGGGGATGCTATAAGGTCCTCTGAATTCTAGTTATACCTGTTTTCTTGTCTAATAGTCACCAAACTGATATAAGTCATAAAAATTCTACTTTAATGTCAATTATATTTGGCTCTGGGAATGCTGTATAACAACAAGTAAGGCTGCCATACTGATTGTCATCTCTTTTCCACACTCTTGAAAGTCCACCTAATAATGCTGCAATAAATCCCCCTCCTCATAGGTAGTCTAGAAGCTGAATCTATCATGTACACCATGTAACATGTGAAGTGCATGAGCCACACTTCATGCTACGCCTTTTACCATGGGCAGGTCTAGTGTCTGATGAAGGTCCCTGACAGAAACGTCAGGAATATCTTGCTGCAATTCCAACAATAAAAAATTATTTCAGCATTCCACTGTTTCACGTGTGCGAGACTCTTGCATTCTTGCATAAAAATACTGTCACACTTATTTCCCATGCATTGTAATCCCTTATTTCTATACAGTCTATGATGGATTAATACAATGCTGACCTATGTATGATTTAAATGGGATGTACAGACAATCACTAGGAAAAAATATAATGAAAAAAAGTAATAATAATAGGACACAAGTGCAGTTCAGTGTTGATGGGAACTCTGGCTCCCCCTACTGTCACCTTTAATTATGAACATATATTTATGTCTGTATTTTGTAAATCGCACACTCACTCGAATGTTAACAAAAGAAGCATTAGGACTTAGAGTCCTGCTCACACAGTCTACCAAGATGAATTATGAGGTTTTTTTCTCTATCATTTTTATGGAATCAGACAAAAAAGAAGTCTCTATAAGAAATCGGAGGCACACATATAGTAGGGACAATATGGCACTCAGGCACCTCCTGGGAAGTCTTATTACCTCTGAACACAGTGGAGACATTACAGCCATGTGCATTAGCCCTAATTCTTAACACAGAAATTTCTTATTATATATTCTCTACTCAACAGCTGAGAAAACTCTCATGTAAGTCAGTCAATATAAGGCTGCATTCACACAAAATTTGCAGTGTAAATTTGGCGTATGCACCAGGAAAGCTCTGGCATATACATCATATATCTATAGGTCCCCATTTTCCTGACTAAGGTAGAAAGAGTGGTCTCCGTCAGTCCAGTATATGTCGATATATGTTTTCTGACTATATACTACAAAATATTCTATATAGAGGCAGCTAATAAGAAATGTATGTCTATAAGAATTATACATCAGGAAATCCTTCCAGAAATATACAGCTGACATATACTACTAACACAGTGTGAATGGACCCCTACTTCAATACATGGTCTCCCTCCTAGTTCAGAGTGTTGTGTCTCATAGATGCTGCCATTTAAAGGGAAATGTCCTACAGAAAGATTTGTCTTAAAGAAACAGTATAGCCAACATGTCTCATGAATGCTCTCATGCATTTTCTAGCACTGAAAGCAATGAGAAGGATAAAGTAAGAAATATTAAAGTTATATATTGTATAGGGATAGGCATGTCCAATATGGTTGGATTCAACAATTATGACGACAAAAATAAAAATACCCAGTTTCCGTAACTATGGAATTGTAGGTTCCTGTATCAAGATCTCGAGTCTGCTATAACTTTTCTTGGACATAAATATGTGGGCATTTTCTAATAGTATAGTAACCAACAAAGCGATTAGTAAAGCAGGGCAAGGCAGTCATAGTACAGAGACCTGCAAACCTCACCTGAGAGAGAGTAATCTGTACTGGTCATACGCATTGCTGGGGTGTAAGACACATTCGGCATGTCATGATCTTTGTCCTTTTGCCTCTGTCGGTACCACAAGAAGAGCCCCAGTAAGGTCATGATGATCAGCAGGAGAACTATTACCCCAATAATGGCACCCGCAGAGTGTCTTTCAGATCCATGTGCCGGGCTGATTTTCGTGTAAGGGTTTAGTTCCTCCATCATTAGAGCAGCTGTAGTGATAGATAGAAATAAATACATTAAATTCTGCCATACTTGTATAGTGATGGAGCAGAGCTCACAGCAGAGCGCACTCGCTAACCTTGGTCACAGCGGATGCCCTTAAAACCAGGGTTGCAGTAGCAGGTTCCGGTAACATGGTCACAGGTTGCATTGTTTAGACACTCGCACATCTGTCGGCAGCCATATCCAAAAGTCCCTGGTGGGCATTCTAAAAATAAACAGAGATGCAACTGAATGACAGTAATTTTACTGGAAAGCTTTCAATATAAAGGGCATTTCCCTCTAAAATCAAAAACTTCATGATTTTTTTATAGGATATATAGAGAAAAATCTCCATCTCCTGAAATATTGCATAATAGAGTTGCCATTCAGGAGTCTCAGAAAGCTGTGTGGTGACACCTGGTGGCCATATTGCTTGCCATCGCAGAATAAAAGTTACAGCTACAACATTGGGTCCAGTGTATGTTTTTGATTTTAGGGATCCATGCCTTTTTAAAGGTATACTGTATATGCAGACACTAGATGTAAAGCATTGCATCATAGTATATGTGACATCACTACATAGTTTAATTTGTAGTGGAGCAGGTAGGAGGATCATACCGCCTTTGTAATGGATTGGGGTGGGGCAGACAGACACAGAACAGGACACTGTTCAATGCAACGGGGAAAAAAAAGTTCCTGGAGAGCAAGACACTGGGTGACAGGTCACTTACTCTGCTCGCAGTGTTTGCCTGTGAATCCTGTTCTACATGTGCACTGCCCAGTGATGTGGTCACAGTCGGCTCCATTATGGCACTGACAGACATTGGCACAGTCCTTTCCATAAAATGCTGATGGGCACCCTGCAGAATCAGAATAGCATCACAAACATCTAGCGGCAGACAGGGGGCGACCTCACATCTCCATTTACACTAGTGGCTCACATTGACAGTATTATTCTTTCATCCATGGTAAGAATACACAGCACTACCACCTTGGACATGCACTGGCATTATAGAAACATATATGTGGGATCTTAGTCGTTGCATACAAGTGTGTCATATCAGACAGGCAATAGAATTCAATTTTATCTTTTTCATATATTCAAAATAAAACAAAAGTCAGAAGTCATAAACCAGAAAAAATTACTATACTGATTTGTCCATCTCTTTATTAGGTACAGTATATCCTCTTAAGATGACAATCAATGTGGCCGCCTATATGAGCTGTCACCCAGTATTCCTAAAGTCTTGAATGGCAATTCTCTTTAGGCAAGTATGAATCAATGCAGGGTAGCCCAATATTCTGCCAAGTAAGGCTGGGGTCATCTACATCAGTTCATCAGTTTTATGTCTGATCCAGAAATATGTGATGACAAGACTGAACTCCCTGTCTGGAGCAGGGTCACAAGTAATGTCACCAGACACAAGACAGTCCCACAAGAAGCTAGTTTTGTCATTAATTTCCCTGCATCTGTATTACATCAGAAAGAATCATGATGGGAGGACCATATACAAGTATATGTAATGTATACATATATGCAGCTCAGGATTGTAGGAATGGAGGGTGGCAACCCCCATAGGAACTCAACAGAAGGTGACTGCCGCCATCTCGGCAAAAGCCATGCATGAGCCCCACTGCTCCTTCCACGTGGAGCATTCGGGGAACTTTAGGGCCCATAATATTGTGATCAATGGGGATCCCAGTGATCGGACACCCAACGTCATTAGTGGAACAACCCTTTTAAGATGTGCGACACAAGTGGCACAAAATAAGACAAAAAATAGGAGTTGTAAAGTTAGACAAGAGTGTCTAGAGCTTCATCAAGTTCATCATCAACTTGAGCCATTGGGATGAATTTCGCGCAACTGTAGGCTAAGGCCACACGCAGCGAATTGCAAGTAAAAAAAAATTCTGCACAAAAGAAATGCAGCAAGAATGTAGCGGGAAAAAAAAACAAAACCGCTTCACTGCTCTTCCACTACGTTTTTTTCATTTTTGACACAGAAAAGTCTATGAGGGGAAAATACAGCTTTTTCCAAAGTAAAATGAATGCATTTTATAAAAAGCTGCTTTTACCACAGCGTTTGGATGAAATAAAACCACTCATTTTGCTGGGACTGTAAAATGCAGCGTTTCTATTCACTGTGTTTATGCAATAGCCAAAAATGCTGCGTTTCTGCAATGTGTGGCCATAGAACAGCTGGTGTAAGTTTACACTGTCTATATATTAGACATGACTAATAAATCCGCCTCACTGTATATATAACTGGTCATACCTTTCCCAGAGGGATCATCTGAAATACTCATTTTTCAAGAAAGATGCTCTGGAGGGCAGGTCAGATGATTCCTCTTAAATACTCAGCTATTCGGAATGTGATACAACATGATAAACATCACATACATGGTAATGGGAAGTCTGGTAAAATATATCTGCAGTATGAGATAATATGAATATATTATATATGCAATGTGAGATAATATTTATATACCGTATTTTATATGCAATGGGAAATAATATTAATGTTTTATATGCAATGTGAAATAATATTAATATATTCAATATGCAATGTGAGATAATACAAATATACAGAATTTTATATGCAATGAGAGATAATATTAAGATATTCTATATGCAATGTGAGATAACGAATATTTTTATATGCAATGTGAGATATAAATATATTCTATATGCAATGTGAGGAAATATTAATACATTCTATATGATAAGCCAATTCACGCTTTTCTAGTATATTTTAGGGGTCTTTCTTGATTAAGAAAGATAGAGAATATCAGTCTCCCATTAGAAGCTGCTCATTATCTAACATTATGGTTTTCATCTGAATACAGCACTTCAAGTATTTCCTATTTCCACTCCTTCATGTAAGGATCTGTCTGTGTCAGATCCTAGAGATTGTTTTAGACTGCTATTCCTTGGACATTGAGCACTACCGGGAGCAGATTCCTCATTATTATTTTCTATGGAGCATACTTATTGCTTTTCATTATGGTAATCATGTCATGTCCCTTACTATACCGCACAGCTGGGGATGTTGTGCCATTATAATAACCGCATTACAGAGCACGTGTTGCATTAGAGGCTTTTACATAACAAAAATGTCATATAACTGCCTGCAAAAAGCCTGGTAGCAGCGGAGGGAATGTACATATATTGAGTCAGCTGCTTCTAGGTGGTGGAGGGCATGTACTATTTATATATGTAGAAGACTGTATGCTTAAAGGGAGTCTGTCAGCATGCACATCCATTCTGAACTAAACACATAGTACTATAGTGCCATTTACAGATTCCAGTGGTGCCTGTTTATTGTGATTCGATTCTTCAATGTGGACAAATTTTTACAAGAGTACAAAAGAGTACCCAAGTGCTACTTAGGGCATTCCCCATGGAATTTGATGGAACGTCACTAGGAACACTTGGGGACCATTTGCATATCTACAAAAAGATGAATTTTTCAGCACTGGAGCATCAAATCACAAACAGGGACCAATGGAATCTGTGTGAACTGCCCTACAATGCTGTGTGTTTAGTTTGTAACTGATGTTTGTGCTGACAGACTCCCTTTAAGACAGCACTAGGTAGAACCACTGGAGAACCTCTATGTGGATGACTGTAGTATTAGCATTACTTTGAAAAAAATGTTTTTTTTTATTTTGTTTTTACAGTGTTCAGCATACCATATCGTGTGGGTCAGTAAGATTCAAGTGATACCAAATTTATGTAATGTTTTTTATGTTCTATCCCTGAACGTGTACAGGGCTAACCTGTAAGCTCCTTCACTATAACTGTGTGACAGGAGTATGTATAATCATCAGCAGTATCTGTGATAGGAGTTTCTGCCCCCCTGTGGACAGCCTGTGTGGTCCACGCAGTTTCATTATACAGGAAGTTCTGATGTGACATTTGGAAAGCCAGAAAGATATGACATTCCTGTCACATCAATAACGATGAGATCACCTCACCCAACACAATTTCTGATAGGAAGGAATGAAATAAGATAATTCTCACTGAATTATATATATTGGGGGAATAAGTACAAAAAAAATAAATAAATAAATAACCTGAGTCACTTTAAAGAGAGTCCACCATCTCCCCCAAGCATATTCAACTTCCATCACAGTGTTATAGAGCACATTACAGTGATAAATAATATACCTTTGTTATGTATGTTACTTTTGTAGATTTGGAGAAAAAACATCTTTGAATTATTATGCAAATGAGGCAGTTGGTAAACTGGGGGCGGGCCTTTAGCCCTGGGAGCAAGTAGGATGGGTGATGACACAGTGGTGACAGATATGAGTAAGGGAGGCAATAGATTCCCTTTAAGAGAAGATGGATGACTCTGGATTTTTATGAACTTGCATTTGATTAATTATTTTAAAATTAACGGCAAAGTTAAAGGGGTTTTCCAGCCCTAAATGGAGTTTTCATACTGATGGCCTATCCACAGGATAGATCTTTAGTATGTGATCTGTGGGGGATTCCTATACAGTGGATGGGGCTGCAGTGCCGCTCCTACTACTAGAATAGGAGTAGCCCGTACACGTTCCTGGTCCACTGCACCAGCTTCTGGTGCCTGGAGGCTGTTGGAACAGCTGATCTGTGCATAAGTCCTGTGGATAAGTCACAACTATGAAAAATCCATTTGAAGATGGAAAACCCCTTTAAGAGACTGCTTGTAACAACAAGTCTCATTGCTAAAACTAGTTTTGGTAAATCTCCCCCATTGTCCTGAACCAGCAGAATTGTGAATGCAGCTCTGTGTAATGAGCGTTGGATGTGTCATATTTACTATATGGTACCCAATAATCATTCCTACCATATACATAGCAGGTACAGCTGGGTGCAGGTTCTTACCATGTGGCGGTAACTTTATACCCTCAGAATAAATGTCATCCACAAACAAAACCAACAGAACTACTTTTCAGCTATTTTAGTTGTTTCAGCCCCATTATCTGGATGTTACATACCACTGGTATAACTCCTGGAGATTTACACTTTGTTATGTGACTACTTTAGTTATTAAATTATGCAATAATCTCTTTAGATGAAATAGAGGTGCAAGAGGGGTCTCTTCATGACCAACCACACCGCAGACTAAAAGCGGAATCAGCACATTTCTGCTATCACCTAGTCTACGCCTGAACGCATGCATCTGGTATTATATTACTATTAGTATCCTTCATATATGAAGACTCAGAAAGGTATATATATATATATATATATATATATATATATATATATATATATATATATATCGTTACATGATATATACTGCACTAGTTATGGGCCAGTACTCCCTGCTGCCTGTTAATTCCCTA
This sequence comes from Leptodactylus fallax, assembly GCA_947044405.1. NCBI lineage: Eukaryota > Metazoa > Chordata > Amphibia > Anura > Leptodactylidae > Leptodactylus > Leptodactylus fallax. The sequence continues at coordinate 1,714,140 of CAMRHE010000081.1, read as the reverse complement.
CACACTGGATCATTACCGGACATAATGGAAAATGCATCTTAAGTTGATGACTGACAACATTTATGGGCTGCCATGTTCTGGCACTATCTGCTACAATCTTTTCAAGAGGACAGGATGAAAAGAACAGCAACTTTTTTTTGTGGGATTACGAGCTTTAATTGGGGTCATGCTGGGGTGCATGCAAAGCAGTTGAACAAAAAACAGCAATTTCCCATTGTTTTCTGGATTTTATGTTTCTAATTTTCACCATACAAGTAAATAATATAGTTTAGTACTATGAGTAGTGTTGTCATGTTTTTTTTTTTGCTCATTACAGATGCTGCGATACTAGTTTTGTGTACAGTGCCTAGCAAAAGTATTCATACCCCTTTAAATTTGTCACCTTATAACCACAAACTTAAATGTATTTTATTGAGATTTTAAGTGATAAACCAACACAAAGTAGCATATAATTGGAACGAAAAAGATACATGGTTTTCAAAATGTTACTCAAATAAAAATCTGAAAAGTGTGACGTGCAAAAGTATTCAGCCCCCTGTACTCTGATACCCTTAAATAAAACCCAGTGAAATCAATTGCCTTCAGAAGTCACTTAATGAGTTAATAGAGTCCAGCTGTGTGTAATTTAGTCTCATTATAAATACACCTGTTCTGTGAAGGCCTCAGTGGTTTGTTAGAGAACACTAGTGAACAAACAGCATCATGAGGACCAAGGAACTCACCAGATAGGTCAGAGATAAAGTTGTGGAGAAGTTTAAAGCAGGGTTAGGTTTCAAAAACATATTCCAAGCTTTGAGCATCCCAAGGAGCACTGTTCAATCCATCATCCAAAAATGGAAAAAGTATTCTACAACTGCAAACCTACCAAGACATGGCTGTCCACCTAAACTGACAGATCGAGCAAGGAGAGCACTGGTTAGAGAAGCAGCCAAGAGGCCCATGGTCACTCTTGGAGGAGCTGCAGAAATCCACAGCTCAGGTGGGAGAATCTGTCCAAAGGACAAATATAAGTCGTGCACTCCACAAATCTGGCCTTTATGGAAGAGTAGCAAGAAGAAAACCATTGTTGAAAGAAAGACATAAGAAGTGCTGTTTGCAGTTTGCCACAAGCCATATAGGGGGCACAGCAAGCATGTGGAAGAAGGTGCTCTGGTCAGATGAGTCCAAAGTTGAACTTTCTGGCCTAAACGCAAAGCACTATGTGTGGCGGAAAAGTAACCCTGCTCATCACCCTGAACACACCGTCCCCACTGTGACACATGGTGGTGGCAGCATCATGCTGTGGGGAGGCTTTTCTTCAGCAGGGATAAGGAAGCTGGTCAGAGTTGATGGGAAGATGGATGGAGCTACATACAGGGCAATCCTGGAAGAAAACCTGTTGGAGACTGCAAAAGACTTGAGAATGGGAAGGAAATTCACCTTCCAGCAAGACAATGACCCTAAACATACAGCCAGAGCTACAGTGGAATGGTTTAGATCAAAGAATATTCATGTGTTAGAATGGCCCAGTCAAAGTCCAGACCTAAATCCCATTGAGCATCTGTGGCAAGACATGAAAATTGCTGTTCACAGACGCTCTTCATCCAATCTGGCTGAGCTTGAGCTATTTTGCAAATAAGAATGGGCAAAAATCTCAGTCTCTAGATGTGCAAATCTGGTAGAGACATACCCCAAAAGACTTGCAGCTGTAATTGCAGCGAAAGGTGGCTGTACAAAGTATTTATATAGGGGGGCTGAAGACTTTTGCACGTCACACTTTTCAGACTTTTATTTGATTAAAATTTTGAAAACCATGTATCATTTTCCTTCCACTTCACAATTATCTGCTACTTTGTGTTGGTCTACCACTTAAAATCTCAATAAAATACATTTAAGTTTGTGGTTGGAAGGTGACAAATGTGAAAAAGTTCAAGGGGTATGAATACTTTTGCAATCCACCGTGTGTGTGTGTGTGTGTGTGTATATATATATATATATATATATATATATATATATATATACAGAGAGAGAGAGTATTCTTTACTTGGATCTTTTTTATTGTTCTTCTAACTTTCATTAATGGACTTAAACTGGAGATCCTTTGATCACTTGTACAATATACTGTGTTACTACTGTATTATGTATTAATGCTGTAAACCTGATAAGCTGCCTTATAGGTATCCATACATGGCAAGGCCGTAGTACCCAGACTGAACTCAGCCATGTCCATAGGAGTCACTGCATCACAGTCAGTTATCATGCAGTGAGGTACTGAATACAGCCCGGGAAATACAGCCCACACAAGGACCGTTTTGCACAGACGGGACTTGGTCAGGGGCAAGGGCCCTTAGGCTGGATTCACACGACTGAGTTTCATGATCCGCGTGTTTGCCGGATTTACCACCTAAACAGTATGCCGGGAGTGGAACATACCATACCGTGACATACCATACCGTCCTGTAATCGGTATGGGACAATATGCCAGTGAGAGGTAGGGACTCCTAGTATTATAGATAACTATGATGCTAGGAGTTCCACTCCCGGCCTAAGGTGCAGGCCAGTAAATCCAGCAAACACACAGACTGAACCTCGATCATATGAATCAAGCCTAAGGCTTGGCCTAAGGACAGGCTGGTGATACAAAGAATCCCGATACCACGTGGTGGAGTATTGCATGTAATTTCAGTTTTGTGACTTTTTCCTGACCTATCTAAAGGAAAGTAAATTCCATTATCTCTCAGGTTTCAGTCGTTGCTGTGATGGCCGAGGGTCATGAAAACCAAATTCCTCACAGTTCTTGCTTTGAACTTGGTTTAAATAAAATAAAATAAATGTGTTTCATATGATGTAAACCCTTTCACTGGGATGTGAATGTGAAGAGAGGCCTAGCACATGTTTACACGGAGAAAGATAAAGGCATTACGCTTCTCCTTGCGTAAATTCTACTACAAATCTGTATGTACAAAGCCTTAGGAAATGTAGAAAAGATAAGGTGAAAAATTGCTGTAGATTTTACTCATTTCCTTGCAAGGGGTGAAATCTGCAGCAGAAATCAGTGGTAATTCCGCAAGATAAAGAATGCTTGATTTGAAAAATTCTTTTATTCCCTAAAATCCATACAATCTTTTTCCCTGCTACATGTGAATGGGGGTTGAAAATGAACATGTGTTGAACATTAAAGGCGTTTTCCGGTTTCAGGATTGATGGCCCATTGAAGTCTATGGGGCAGTGCTGTAGTACCTACACTCGCCACTACAGTTTGTACAGCGAGTGAACAGCACAGTTCTTCCACACTGCTTCAGTACCAGTGATCTGCGGGGGCCGGGTGTCAGACACCAGCAGACCTAATATTGATGGCCTATCCTAAGGATATGACATCAATCTTGAAAACTGGGAAACCCCTTTAATTGGCTGTGGATTTTAGGTGCAGAATAGTTTGGTCAAACCTGTGTGGCTTTTGTGTAGCAACTATAGAATTACTATGCATTTTAGGATACTTGTATGTTTATTACCTTCAGTATCAGATGTTTCTATCCGTATGATACGTACAGAAATGCAACTGTGAACACATAGGTTATGTTTACACCTGGCAGATTCACTGCACAAACTTCTGCAACTTAAAAATCCCTTTCCATAAATCTTCATGGGGTTGTTTATGTAGCATGTGCATGAACTTCTGCAAACTCCATTCAGATGAATAAGACGTTTTTGCAGCACTGCATGACGTAAACATATCCTTAATCTCTTGGTGACATCCTTGATACGGCCCCATCTGGTTTATGCAGTTCAGTTCTGGACACCAGTACATAGAAAGGATGTCCTAGACTTGGAAACTGTTCAATGGAGGGCCATAAAACTGATAAGGGGCATGGAGGACCTCAGTTATGAGGAGAGACTAAAGGAGTTAAATCTGTTTAGTCTGGAGAAGAGACATTTAAGTGGAGATGTGATAAACCTGTATAAATATATAAATGGCCCATACAAGAAATATGGGGAAAAGCTGTTCCATGTAAAATTCCCTCAAAAACCAAGAGGGCACTCTCTCCATCTGGAGAAAAAGTGGTTTAATCTCAAGAGCCGACAAAGCTTCTTCCCTGTAAGATCTGTGAATCTGTGGACTAGCCTAACCCAGGAGCTGGTTATATACTGTAAGAACTGTGAATCTATGGAATAGCCTAACCCAGGAGCTGGTTATATACTGTAAGAACTGTGAATCTATGGATTAGCCTAACCCAGGAGCTGGTTATATACTGTAAGAACTGTGAATCTATGGATTAGTCTAACCCAGGAGCTGGTTATATACTGTAAGAACTGTGAATCTGTGGAATAGCCTAACCCAGGAGCTGATTATATACTGTAAGAACTGTGAATCTAAGGATTAGCCTAACCCAGGAGCTGGTTATATACTGTAAGAACTGTGAATCTATGGAATAGCCTAACCCAGGAGCTGGTTATATACTGTAAGAACTGTGAATCTGTGGAATAGCCTAACCCAGGAGCTGATTATATACTGTAAGAACTGTGAATCTAAGGATTAGCCTAACCCAGGAGCTGGTTATATACTGTAAGAACTGTGAATCTATGGAATAGCCTAACCCAGGAGCTGGTTATATACTGTAAGAACTGTGAATCTGTGGAATAGCCTAACCCAGGAGCTGGTTATATACTGTAAGAACTGTGAATCTGTGGAATAGCCTAACCCAGGAGCTGGTTATATACTGTAAGAACTGTGAATCTATGGAATAGCCTAACCCAGGAGCTGGTTATATACTGTAAGAACTATGAATCTATGGAATAGCCTAACCCAGGAGCTGGTTATATACTGTAAAAACTGTGAATCTATGGAATAGCCTAACCCAGGAGCTGGTTATATACTGTAAGAACTATGAATCTATGGAATAGCCTAACCCAGGAGCTGGTTATATACTGTAAGAACTGTGAATCTATGGATTAGCCTAACCCAGGAGCTGGTTATGTCGCAGCAGACACAGTCGACAACTTCAAAAAAGGATTAGATGGCTTTTTAGAGAAAAATAGCATTGATGGTTATGGAAATGTATAGAATGTCATGTAAAATATTCACTACAATGTCATAAAACTGAAACATGAGACTACAATTTCACATTGCACCTTAACTGTGTCCACAGTTATTTCTACATATGCACACATTGCATGCTATATACTATGACATGTCCAAAGTCATTGGGCTTAGAGGACCAATCAGAGTGTAACTTCAAGCTCCTGGGCCCCCATGGAAAATCTGTAATGGGGCCCTACCTAACTTGTGCCATTTAGAATAGTGGTATATTTTATGTGGCAGAGGGACCTTTTGGGTCTGTGCTCCATTTGCTGCTGTGGCCAATCACTAAATATTTAGAGACAGGATATTAGAAGTATATTAGTTATAATGCAGTGTCATCTGTGAACCCATAGATACCATCATGTTATTTTTACACATGTAATATCATATACATATCACACATAGACATATAATATAACTGATCATGGACACTAAAATGTTTACACTGTCAGGGAAAAACTTATCACCACACTGTTCTACCATGTATACACCAAACACATTTCTTAGGTGTACATGTTTATGTATGTCTAATAGCCTGCAGGCAGGTACTATATACCAGGAGGGGGCAGTATGTCACTCTGTGGATGATAATACGTAGCATACCCTGCTCCGCTATCTTGCTCAGTCTGTGCAGCTAAAGTTCAGGGGGCGTCAATTAGGATCAATGTAGGATAACCGTCAGCTAGCAGTCATCAGTATGGGAAACTTGGTAAGCTTGACCTCGGTAACAGATTTTTGGCAGATAAAGGCACAATTGGCTGAAAAATAACTATTATAAATGAGCATCTTTACTGTGTGTGTAAGCAATGCTGCTTGTGTCCAGTTTCTCAGATTCACTGCTTGCTTTTATTGTATATCACATCTGGTATAGCCCCGTTTAATGCCTTATTTTCATTGTATATGTGCTATATGGATGTCTATTAAAAAGACAATGCCACAAAACACTTAGGTTACACACACTTTGTGCATTACATAGACAATATAGTACTTACTTTGGGTGCAGAACAGCCCTGTCCAGCCGGGTGTACATTTACATTCACCATCATATGCGCTGCACTCAGCATCATTATGGCAGTTACACGTGTGGATACAGTCTGGACCCCAGAGTCCAGGGGGGCATTCTGTCAAAAAAAATTAGAACATAAGACTGATCATCAAATATGTCCTTTTAGATTTCTACAATGCTTATAAAGCTGGTTTTCTAGAGCAGTGCAAAGTTTCCTGATTAATTCCAGAATGTCACAAAAAGCACAAGTTCAACTGTACTAGAAACCAAAATTTTCTGTGACAGGTTTTCTTTAACAGAGCTTATTTCCAGCTCTGAAACTAACAAAAAGATTACTACTTAAGTCAATTTGAGTAGACTCAGGAGCAGGTCAGCATCTGCCGCAACTTCTGGATTTTATATAACATGTAATTGAATTGTATTGCTATGCGGGATATGCTGGCTCCACAGCAATAAATTACATTACCATATAGTATCTCTTCTCACGGAATAGAATTCAATATAAGGAGAGCAGTTTCTGGATTGTGCTACTTCACACACTTCTTATGCTCCAATTACATTACATGATCATTTCACAGCAGTACACGGTGCAGACTGCAGCTTACCATCAGAGCAGTCGCTGCCGATCCAGCCAGGGTAGCACTGGCACGTGCCATCAATGGGGTTGCAGGTTGCATTATTGCTGCATACACAGAATTCCGCACAGCTACGACCAAATCTTCCACTAGGGCAAACTTTAATAAAAGAGGAACACGATTTACATACACATTCACAACAAAAATCTTGGTACATAATGGGCAAGTAACATGCACCGCTATTGGCTGCCGAAGTATCTTACTTGCATGCTGGTAGTAGTAGTAGTAGTATAAACTGGTGGTGCGCCAAAGCACACTTGTTTAACCCTTGCACCTCCTGATTAGACAACTTGAAATGCCTGAAACTTTTTTTCTGGCTATCTACAATGTGGGATCTTGTTCTGCACATGTGCAAAGGAGGATGCAATACCTCTAAAAAAAAAAAGTGCATGCCAGAACATACCCTGCCTGCACGATGCCATGAACATATTTATAATTGGGCAATAACGTCATAGTCTCTTTTTCCACCAGACACCCATATAAACTTTGGTTCAGAGACAATAAAGGTCACCATTCCTAAACATAGTCTACATGCAGTATTACCCCACTATCTGTGGGTTTCTTAACCGGTGGATCACGCTGTGTTTACTGTACCAGCACTTCTAGCGATGGTGCAGACATGGTCACATCATTTCTTTTGCTGCCCAAAATGTTAGAGGGTTAACTAAGACTTTACATTGATGTATCATTAATTAACATCAATGGGAGTCCGAAATCTGGCCCCCATATTCTATACAGACTTGGACACAGATGACTCTATACACTGTGCAGTGGCTGGCGTGTGCTATTCTAGGACCAGCCACTGCACAGTGTACAGAGCCATCTGCTTCCAGCTCTGTATACTGTTCTCAGAACAGCTTGATCTTGAGCCAGGTGTCGGACCCTACCAATCTTTTATTAATGACCTAAACTAAGGATAGGCCATTAATTGTAGGTCTTTGACAACCCACTGTGCTTACTGCGCCATCGAATTTAGCGACGACACAAACATTTGCTACTATTTGCGGGCAGGCTTTTAACCTATTCAACACTGATACTCGGGTCTTAGACTGTTTTTTTTATAAAAAAAAAAAAAAGAGTGCAATGTGTACTTACCAAAAACCCATATTTCAAGGTCTCAGATATTGACCTGGCAGCAGTGTCAGATAATCTGGGAACACAAGCAGATCCACCCTCCCTCCATGTCTACTTTTATTTTGATTGTTATCGTTCACACTTGTCATATGATCAATAAGGATTGAAGGGTTATTAATGAAAGCGAGTACTGACTGGAGTATCCACTGGTGGGCCATCTTTAACAACCAGGACTGCCAGGATGTCTTCATGCCCGAGACTGCAACAAGAGGGCATCCTTTATGTTTAGAGAAAGAAGGTTTCTACATGACCGTGGAAGGGGATTCTTTACTGTTAGAGTAGTGAGACGGTGAAGAAGTGATCATGGAGAAATCTCTGAAAGTGTTCAAGAAAGGTCTGGATGCCTTTCTAGCAAGAAGCAATATTACAGGTTTTGTTAATAGTAGATTTTGGTGCTAGTACTTTGATCTGGAGCATCGGGAAAAATTTTTCCCATAAAATTAAGAAAATTGGCTTCTACCTCATGGGTTTTTTGCCTTCTTCCAGATCAACACGGCAGGATAATAGGCTGAACTAAATGGACAAATATACACTACCATTCAAAAGTTTGGGGTCACCCAGATAATTTTGTGTTTTCCATGAAAACTCACACTTTTATTTATCAAATGAGCTGCAAAATGAATAGAAAATATAGTCAAGATATTGACAAGGTTAAAAATAATGATTTTTATTTGAAATAATAATCTTCTCCTTCAAACTTTGCTTTCGTCAAAGAATGCTCCATTTGCAGCAATTCCAGCATTGCAGACCTTTGGCATTGAAACTGTTAATTTGCTGTAATCTGGAGAAATTCCCCCCCATGCTTCCAGAAGCCCCTCCCACAAGTTGGATTGGCTTGATGGGCACTTTTTGCGTACCATACGGTCAAGCTGCTCCCACAACAGCTCAATGGGGCTGAGATCTGGTGAGTGCGCTGGCCACTCCATTACAGATAGAATACCAGCTGCCGGCTTCTTCCCTAAATAGTTCTTGCATAATTTGGAGGTGTGCTTTGGGTCATTGTCCTGTTGTAGGATGAAATTGGCTCCAATCAAGCGCTGTCCACAGGGTATGGCATGGCGTTGCAAAATGGAGTGATAGCCTTCCTTATTCAAAATCCCTTTTACCTTGTACAAATCTCCCACTTTACCAGCACCAAAGCAACCCCAGACCATCACATTACCTCCACCATGCTTGACAGATGGCATCAGGCACTCTTCCAGCATCTTTTCAGTTGTTCTGCGTCTCACAAATGTTCTTCTGTGTGATCCAAACACCTCAAACTTCGATTCGTCTGTCCATAACACTTTTTTCCAATCTTCCTCTGTCCAATGTCTGTGTTCTTTTGCCCATATTAATCTTTTCCTTTTATTAGCCAGTCTCAGATATGGCTTTTTCTTGGCCACTCTGCCCTGAAGGCCAGCATCCCTGAGTCGCCTCTTCACTGTAGACGTTAACACTGGCTTTTTGCGGGTACTATTTAATGAAGCTGCCAGTTGAGGACCTGTGAGGTGTCGATTTCTCAAACTAGAGAGACTAATGTACTTGTCTTGTTGCTCAGCTGTGCAGCAGGGCCTCCCACTTCTCTTTCTACTCTGGTTAGAGCCTGTTTGTGCTGTCCTCTGAAGGGAGTAGTACACACCGTTGTAGGAAATCTTCAGTTTCTTGGCAATTTCTCGCATGGAATAGCCTTCATTTCTAAGAACAAGAATAGACTGTCGAGTTTCACATGAAAGTTCTCTTTCTGGCCATTTTGAGAGTTTAATCGAACCAACAAATGCAATGCTCCAGATTCTCAACTAGCTCAAAGGAAGGTCAGTTTTATATCTTCTCTAACCAGCAAAACTGTTTTCAGCTACGCTAACATACTTGCACAAGGGTTTTCAAGGGTTTTCTAAACATCCATTAGCCTTCTTACACGGTTAGCAAACACAATGTACCATTAGAACACTGGAGTGATGGTTGCTGCAAATGGGCCTCTATACACCTATGTAGATATTGCATTAAAAACCAGACGTTTGCAGCTAGAATAGTCATTTACCACATTAACAATGTATAGAGTGTATTTCTGATTCATTTAATGTTATCTTCATTGAAAAAACTGTGCTTTTCTTTCAAAAATAAGGAAATTTCTAAGTGACCCTAAACTTTTGAATGGTAGTGTAATTTTCCAAACTATGCAACCAAACTATGTTACCATGCTGTTGCCCATATTAACCAAGCAGAATGGCTGCCATGGGCAGTGTTGTTTTTTGTCTGCCCTACTTTTCACGACCCGCAATGTCTCATACTAACGTCACGGTAGAGCCCAAGACTCTTTTAAGAAATAAATTCCTGTTTCATACAATAAGAAAAAGCTATCGAATTGCCTATTGTTTCAAGTATAGAAATAGGACTTCACAATACAGCTTGCATGTTGTCAGAGAGGCGCAGCTCTAGATTCTACCTTTTATGTGTAAGATTGACAGCTCTTGGGTTCAGGGCTTTCTCACCTTCTGTTTCACTGAACTCCTTGTTTAATCTTATGCTGAAATCATTGACTGAGAGATCTGCTGCCTGACACAGAAATCCTGTGATCTGCCATTCACGTATGAAGCTTTCCGCACGTAAGGTTCTGTTTTTCGCATTAGCGCAAAATGAAAACATGTATATAAAACTTGTCGCCTTGCTTTTAAGGAAAAATGCCACAAAATGTCTGCGATGTCTTTTAGGAGACAAAATAGAATATAGTGGGAATGTGGATAAATACAATGAAATATTTTGCCAGTTAAATAATCATTGTTATTTTTACACAATGACAAGGTACGGGGGGGGGGGGGGGGCGGTAAAATGAAGCGTGCTGCTTGAGGGGTGGTGCACCCCCTGATTATCTCGCTCTCTGCAGCATTTCAGTGACAGAGAATACAGCTTGTTGATGTTTCAGGGTGGGGGTGTCCTGATACAGCTCCGGAATTATGTTTTTCTGCATTATTTCACACAGTGAGGGAGGTTGTCACAGGTTTATTATCAGAAAACTGAATCCTACGAGAAAACATCAGAAAAATGCCATTGTGATAAAACCTTATCTTTCCACAGACCGTCCAATGACACAGACAGCGTAATCCGCAAGCTGTGTGACAGGGACATTAGCAACGTACCCCTCCACCGGCGCAGTTCCCGCAATTCTAGTCACCTGGCCCCTTCCTGCTTGAACAATCTGATAAGAAGCCTGCCACCCCCATGAAGGATTTTTTTTTCTAGTTTGATTTTGTCTTCCAAGGAAAGAGATCTTGGTAATGAGGCAGCGCCTGGTAGAAGTGATAAAGCTCCATTTCTGTATCGTCTGCATCGCTCCGAGTGTCCTATCTGAATTCTGATATGATTGGAACAGACAGAACCACACAGGACAAACTCGGAGGCCGGATGCTAATACTATACATAATGTTACTCATTTCCAGCCCTGTTACAAAGTCATTTCTTCTGCTCTGGGGAATGATGGAGATCAATTCCGACTCATTTAGTAATGTAGGATAGAGACATATGACCCTATCAGTAATTCATTTCTATTCGCCTAGGGCAAATGCTGGTCATAGACATAAAATAAGAAGTGTCCGCCAATTAAAATGGCAAATTTATCCATTTGCATTCACGTTCAGATCGACCAGGAATGCATGTAAACTCTATGGAGCGGAATATGAACAATGGTTATACATCCCTACTTTGTAGCAACGCTTATTTCAAGGAAAACAAAATGCAAAGACACATGGGTACACCCATGAAGGGTTAAGAGTGGACCGTCAAATGGCGGTCCAGAACGGGTTAAAGCATACCTCCAGTTATAAACAACTTTTCATAAATTACTAGTTCAGATTAATATACAGTACAGACCAAAAGTTTGGACACACCTTCTCATTCCAAGAGTTTTCTGTATTTTCATGACTATAAAAATTGTAGATTCACACTGAAGACATCAAAACTATGAATTAACACATGTGGAATTATATACTTAACAAAAAAGAGTGAAACAACTGAAAATATGTCTTCTATTCTAGGTTCTTCAAAGTAGCCACCTTTTGCTTTGATTACTGCTTTGCACACTCTTGGCATTCTCTTGATGAGCTTCAAGAGGTAGTCACCTGAAATGGTTTTCACTTTACAGGTGTGCCCTGTCAGCTTTAATAAGTGGGATTTCTTGCCTTATAAATGGGGTTGGGACCATCAGTTGTGTTGTTCAGAAGTCAGGTGGATACACAGCTGATAGTCCTACTGAATGGAGTGTTAGAATTTGTATTATGGCAAGAAAAAAGCAGCTAAGTAAAGAAAAACGAGTGGCCATCATTACTTTAAGAAATGAAGGTCAGTCAGTCCGAAAAATTGGGAAAACTTTGAAAGTGTCCCCAAGTGCAGTGGCCAAAACCATCAAGCGCTACAAAGAAACTGGCTCACATGAGGACCGCCCCAGGAAAGGAAGACCAAGAATCACCTCTGCTGCGGAGGATAAGTTCATCTGAGTCACCAGCCTCAGAAATCACAGGTTAACAGCAGCTCAGATTAGAGACCAGGTCAATGCCACACAGAGTTCTAGCAGCAGACACATCTCTACAACAACTGTTAAGAGGAGACTGTGTGCAGCAGGCCTTCATGGTAAAATAGCTGCTAGGAAACCACTGCTAAGGACAGGCAACAAGCAGAAGAGACTTGTTTGGGCTAAAGAGCACAAGGAATGGACATTAGACCTGTGGAAATCTGTGCTTTGGTCTGATGAGTCCAAATTTGAGATCTTTGGTTCCAACCACCGTGTCTTTGTGCGACGCAGAAAAGGTGAATGAATGGACTCTACATGCCTGGTTCCCACCGTGAAGCATGGAGGAGGAGGTGTGATGGTGTGGGGGTGCTTTGCTGGTGACACTGTTGGGGATTTATTCAAAATTGAAGGAATACTGAACCAGCATGGTTACCACAGCATCTTGCAGTGGCATGCTATTCCATCCGGTTTGCGTTTAGTTGGACCATCATTTATTTTTCAACAGGACAATGACCCCAAACACACTTTCAGACTGTGTAAGGGCTATTTGACCAAGAAGGAGAGTGATGGGGTGCTACGCCAGATGACCTGGCCTCCACAGTCACCAGACCTGAACCCAATCGAGATGGTTTGGGGTGAGCTGGACCGCAGAGTGAAGGCAAAAGGGCCAACAAGTGCTAAGCATCTCTGGGAACTCCTTCAAGACTGTTGGAAGACCATTTCAGGTGACTACCTCATCAAGAGAATGCCAAGAGTGTGCAAAGCCGTAATCAAAGCAAAAGGTGGCTACTTTGAAGAACCTAGAATATAAGACATATTTTCAGTTGTTTCACACTTTTTTGTTAAGAATATAATTCCACATGTGTTAATTCATAGTTTTGATGCCTTCAGTGTGAATCTACAATTTTTATAGTCATGAAAATACAGAAAACTCTTGGAATGAGAAGGTGTGTCCAAACTTTTGGTCTGTACTGTATATATATAACTTTGTAATATATCTTATTAAAGAAATATGTTTTCTTCTCCACTTTTCAGGCAGAGTTAATTTCTACATATTAGTCTATGAAAAGAGGAGGGGGGTAGAAAAGACACCTTATATAACTGCTGCTCCACGCTCTGTTACTCTGTACACTTTTAACATTGCTATGTTTGTAGATAAGAGGCTACTAGTACACAGAATGAGGCAATAAATCAATTATCCAGCCTGCAGCAGCTCCTACTCCCCCCTCCTTGCTCCACAGAGTTCTATGTGTGGGGCTGAATATGGAGAATATATGTAAACAGGCAGTCAGATTGAATATAAGGAACAGAACAGCTTAATAAGTGGTGAAGGGAACAGACCTCCTTAATAAGATATATTACAAAGTTTCTTATATTCACCTGCATGATTCATTTATGGAAAAGTTGTTTATAATTGGAGGTATGCTTTAAGAACTTTTCGGGACTCCCTTCTCATGGGATTATGTTTTTTTTCAGGATAGGACGAGAGGCTTTGCATTTTTTCATAAACAGTCCTCTGTTTGTCCAAAGTCTAGTATTAAAATACAGCCCCATTGACTTAAATGAGGATGAGCAGACCTTTTTTTCCTAAACCTAACTACAAAGTTTAAAATGATAAGAAAGTCTCTCAAGTTTTTAAACTTTGTTAAAAAATGTTAGGTTTAAGTTGGTGGTGCCTGTGATTTCATGTTTAGCCTCTCTCCAACTAAATTATATTGTGCCTACATGCAGCTGACTTAAAGGGATTGTCCGGGATAAAAAGATAATTTAATACTAAACTAAACACTGAGCACTCTGGCTCTATTGCGCAGGCGCCAGCAGACGAGAAGAGGAGAAGAACAGAAGGATCTCCCATGCCCAGAAGATCTGGACAGGAAGACAGGTAAGTATGATGGAGTTGGGGGGTGGACTGAGTTATTTAGTTAGGTATGGCTAGTAGTCTGAAGGCTAGCTAGGGAAACAGGGAGGGGGTGTGAGAGGGAGGGGGAGGGAGACAGAGGGGGATCTGAGTGCAGAGCAAAGCATCATGTTAGTTGTAGGAATATACAAACAAACTAGAAAAATTACAGGCCAATAATACTCAATGAATAAACGTGCTGTTGTTGTCACAAAGCTGTAGGCGAAATGCGTGTCGGGGCGCTTCTGTTTCTTTCCCCTTTCTGAATTTGCCACCATTACTTTGTCTATAGTTAAGCTGCTATTCACACTTGTCCTATTTGTATATGTGCACTTTGCATGATGTATTGAGATATATGGGTATATGTAGTTGCTACTTGCTTAGATATATTTATTATCTGTGCTTTTTCTGAGGAGGGGTCTGTCTGTTATTTGGTTATTTTTGTGCTTGTTTTTTTTTGTTATATTATGGTAGTTGTAGGATAAGAGAGCAGGAAGCTACCCATGTAAACAAATGCAGACAACCAGGAGATCCCAGAGAAACCCATAAATCACGGAAAACACTGCTAAAGGTATTTGGGTGCACTTATTAACCCATTAACAGCACTAACAGACCTTTTTTTTTTTAAAAGGGTTTTTATTACCCGGAAAACCTCTTTAAGCGCTGTGATTTTTTTTTAGTTATCCTGGAAACCTCTTTTAGGATGAGGCCCTACACTGCGGAAATGCAGCTTCTTTCATTGCAGATTTTGCAGCATTTTGGTTGAGCCAAAGCCAAGAATGGCTACAAAAGGAATGGGAAATACAGTGGGGAAAAAAGTATTTAGTCAGCCACCAATTGTGCAAGTTCTCCCACTTAAAAAGATGAGGCCGGCCTGTAATTGTCATCATAGGTAGACCTCAACTATGAGAGACAAAATGGGAAAACAAATCCAGAAAATCACATTGTCTGATTTTTAAAGAATTTATTTGCAAATTATGGTGGAAAATAAGTATTTGGTCAATAACAAAAGTTCATCTCAATACTTTGTTATATATCCTTTGTTGGCAATGACAGAGGTCAAATGTTTTCTGTAAGTCTTCACAAGGTTGGCACACACTGTTGCTGGTATGTTGGCCCATTCCTCCATGCAGATCTCCTCTAGAGCAGTGATGTTTTGGGGCTGTCGCTGGGCAACACGGACTTTCAACTCCCTCCAAAGGTTTTCTATGGGGTTGAGATCTGGAGACTGGCTAGGCCGCTCCAGGACCTTGAAATGCTTCTTACGAAGCCACTCCTTCGTTGCCCTGGCGGTGTGCTTGGGATCATTGTCATGCTGAAAGACCCAGCCACGTTTCATCTTCAATGCCCTTGCTGAAGGAAGGAGGTTTGCACTCAAAATCTCACGATACATGGCCCCATTCATTCTTTCATGTACACGGATCAGTCGTCCTGATCCCTTTGCAGAGAAACAGCCCCAAAGCATGATGTTGTCACCCCCGTGCTTCACAGTAGGTATGGTGTTCTTTGGATGCAACTCAGCATTCACTCTCCTCCAAACACGATGAGTTGTGTTTCTACCAAACAGTTCTACTTTGGTTTCATCTGACCATATGACATTCTCCCAATACTCTTCTAGATATCACAAGGCATTATGGGAAAGGAGCTGGGGAGCTCATGCGCCCTCTGTTGGATGTAACAGATCCTCAATTTGCTTTTGACTCACCAAGCCTTGAGACAGCAAAAGGGATTTTAGCCAAGCCAATTTCACTTATCTGCATACAGCGCTGTTTCCGGATTGTTGTCCTTCATCAGTACAGAGCAAAGTGAATTGGCTGGCTTAGTGGGAGGCAATGAGTGGGTTAGGGACAAGAATCTCTCACATTGAGGAGAGCACCAGTGAAGGTGTGTAGAGATTTTAATTGCCTTTTGCCCTCTACTTAGCATCTACATATCACAAGGCATTATGGGAAAGGAGCTGGGGAGCTCATGCGCCCTCTGTTGGATGTAACAGATCCTCAGTGAGTCAAAAGCAAATTGAGGATCTGTTACATCCAACAGAGGGCGCATGAGCTCCCCAGCTCCTTTCCCATAATGCCTTGTGATATGTAGATGCTAAGTAGAGGGAAAAAGGCAATTAAAATCTCTACACACCTTCACTGGTGCTCTCCTCAATGTGAGAGATTCTTGTCCCTAATACTCTTCTAGAACATCCAAATGCTCTCTAGTAAACTTCAGATGGGCCTGGATATGTACTGGCTTAAACAGGGGACACGTCTGGCACTGTAGGATCTGAGTCCCTGGCGGCGTAGTGTGTTACTGACGGTAGCCTTTGTTATGTTAGTCCCAGCTTTCTGCAGGTCATTCACTAGGTCCTCCCGTGTGGTTCTGGGATTTTTGCTCACTGTTCTTGTGATCACTTTGACCCCACGGGGTGAGATTGTGCGTGGAGCCCCTGATCGAGGGAGATTATCAGTGGTCTTGTATGTCTTCCATTTTCTAATTATTGCTCCCACAGTTGATTTCTTCACACCAAGCTGCTTGCCTATTGCAGATTCAGTCTTCCCAGCCTGGTGCAGGTCTACTATTTTGTTTCTGGTGTCCTTCCACAGCTCTTTGGTCTTCACCATAGTGGAGTGTGGAGTGTGACTGAGGTTGTGGACAGGTGTCTTTTATACTGATAACAATGTCAAACAGGAGCCATTACTACAGGTAATGAGTGGAGGACAGAGGAGCCTCTTACAGAAGAAGTTACAGGTCTGTGAGAGCCAGAAATCTTGCTTGTTTGTAGGTGACCAAATACTTATTTTCCACCATAATTTGCAAATAAATTCTTAAAAAATCAGACAATGTGATTTTCTGGATTTGTTTTCTCATTTTGTCTCTCATAGTTGAGGTCTACCTATGATGACAATTACAGGCCTCTCTCTTCTCTTTAAGTGGGAGAACTTGCACAATTGGTGGCTGACTAAATACTTTTTTTCCCCACTGTATATAGGAAGCTCTTCTACTTCTCCCTATTGCTCAATCCACTCTTGGCTTTGGCTCAAAAAACCGCGGCAAAATCTGTAACAAAAAAAGCTGAGTTTCTGCAATGTGGTGCTTTAGCCTTAGGCGAAGGCTCCAAATAGCAAAACACAGCTAAAAAACACTGCAGAAAAAAACATAGCAAAAACATGTTGTGTTTTTTCCACTGTATTTTTTTTTTACAGAGTTTTTGCTGCATTTTCCTCTGTGCTTTTTCTTCCCCGATTAAATCTATAGGGAAAACGCCTGTGAATCTGTAGCAAAAATTAATGCAAGTGTTTTTGAAAAAGCAGCTTTTCCGTGTTTTTTTCCCCCGCAATGTGTGAACGAGATGAAATCTCATTCACTTTGCTGGAACTTTAAAACACAGTATAGCTTGCTTTTCTGCAGTAGCCAAAAATGCAGCCTTTTTCCAATGGGGGCCTTAGTCTTAGATCCCATGCACATGGCCTAGTTTACATCTGATGTGGGGCCAAGTTTACAGCGAAATGCACTCTAATGACACTCAGAGTAACATCCGAGCGGCACCCAAGTGAATTTCGTGATCATGTCTATGGGGGCTTCCGA
This sequence comes from Leptodactylus fallax, assembly GCA_947044405.1. NCBI lineage: Eukaryota > Metazoa > Chordata > Amphibia > Anura > Leptodactylidae > Leptodactylus > Leptodactylus fallax. Next base: position 1,696,353 of record CAMRHE010000081.1, on the reverse strand, counting down.
TCTGTTCTGCTGACACAGAAGAGGATAGGACCTGCTCTATAACCATTCATGTCATCAATATGGAATGGATTGGAAGCTCCCATAAACGTGAATTCATCATGTGTTATGTTCAGATTTCACATGCGTGTCACCTATGGAAGGATATCCATTTGTACCCATTTAAAAAAAAAAAAAAAACATATCCCCTGTTGCTGTTTTTGCCAGACACAAAATGACTGTAGACTATGCTAGTTTTTTCAACAACAAAAATAGACAATGGACAGTGATCGATTTTTCTTTTAACGCTGAAGTAAAAAGGACGCAAAAATATGGCCCCTCTTTAGGCATCCATTTGTATACGTATGATAGAAACGTGATGTGAACACAGCCTGAGTTCTATAAAAATGCTTGTTATTACCTTGGTTACAAAGCGGCCCAAAAAAATCCTGGTAAGCAGTCACAGTGGCCTGTGATGTGATGACACGGTCCATTGGCGTGAACACACTGAGGACATGTTTGGCTGCAGCGATGCCCATAAAATCCAGGAGAGCAGACTGCAAAGAATCAGAATGAAATATGAGAGGACAGATGGTATACTTACAGTATAGGCATAGGAAATATTGTATGTAAGACGCTATTTGCCCCACATAGTTTAACGTCAGGGTCAAGAATTAATGCAATACACTAGAAGTAAAAACTACAAAAACAGTTTGCTCAATAGAAACAACCGGTATATTTTATTTTCTGTACTAGTAATGGTCATGAGTGATCCGACCAGGAAGAAACTTCATTGGTGATGTGTTGATGTCTGTGTGACAGATGCCAATATTATGATTTTTATTGGATTTGCATAATACGACAGTGATGGAGCACTAATAATATATGTTCAAGGAATGCATTAGAGTGAATGTAAATGAGAGAGAAAGTAGATACGTTATTATATAAGTGGGCATGATGATAAAGCAAAGAAATAGTTAAAAAATAAAGTATGGATAAAGCTAACACACAGCATGACAAGTATACCAGGGGTATGAGGGTTGAAGCATAATGCAGCAAATACATTGTAACGTATTAGGACAGTGATCTGGAGAAACAAAGAACAGTATAATGACTTCGTACAAACTGCTGACCAACAGTGACATCTATTGGGATATATGGAATTATGTCTTCTCTCCACATGTCATAATGTAAGGACTTGTTCACACAGCTATTTTTTGTCCATTGTACCTCAAAAAACCACAGATGATAAAAAAAAAATGCTCAGCTCTATATGTTGACATTAGGAGGACACTGCACACTAACTACACGGGTAAGTGTTCAGTCCGAGTGCAGTACATAAGATGCAAAATGCACATATAAAGGGTTATTCCCATCTCAGCAAATTACTTCTGAGAAAGGAATCACTGACTGCAAGTCATGACCACCTATAACAGGCGAGCAGTGCTGTTTCCATAACTCCCAGAGAGGTGAATGATAGCTACAAAGCAGCGTAGCATATTTAGCTACACTTTTTTTCTGTGGAGCTACAGAAACAATGTAATTCAGCCTTTCAACGCTGTTTCCATAGCTCCCATTCACCTCTATGAAACAATGTACAGCGGTGCCACCCGTCTGGAGATTGACACTACTCCTGTTTCCAGGGCCGGTTTAACACATTGGTGGGCCCAGTTCAAAGGTTTCATAAGTGGGCCCCCCCCGCCATCACCACCCGCTATTTATACCCATCTGAAAGTTGCCAACAACTGGGATTTTATATGGTGACATACAAAAAGTTAAAATGTGTTAAGTGATGGATGTTTATGCCTGTCAGAAATGTTTTATACTTTCATCTCTAGTAATAAACATTATTGCTATTATTTTAGCGTGTAACGGATAATGCTAGAGAGGCGGTCGCGTATTTCACTATATAAAGATCAGGCATGGACAGGACAGGGCCAGCGAAAAAATGTAAACTTTATTGATGACTTTGTGTATGTGTTGTGTAAGTGTTTGGTGCAACTCTTTTGGCGCTGCGACCTGGACGATGGTAAACGTCTGTGTCACAGTGCCAATAACTTACTGGTTATGTTCAGAGGGATATTACATTATCTCTCTATGTGACAGTACAGTATGCTCTCTGATTGATAGGTGAGGGGTATAACATGGACAGAAGCCCATGCTACCCCTCCCCCGGGGTCACTTACAGGTTGTGCACAGACCATATGTCTCTGCAGTCTGCAGCTCTGCTCCTTCCCTCTCCTTCCTCCTTCAGCAGCTCTAATATGCTTCCTGAGGCTGGAGGGGGGGAGGACATTATAGAGCCCCATATCTCAGGATCCGTTAGCGCTATGAAGATGACCTTGGATTCATTTTAAAGATGTGAATCTCATCCCTCAACCCTTTCCCTGCCATCCGCCAGGGTGGTATTTTAGTTGCAGAGGACGTATGTAATATGCCGATTTCTCAGGATCAGTTAGGTTTATGAATATGGCCTTGGATGCATTTTAAAGATAAGAATCACATCTTTAAAATGATACCAAGATCATCATGATAGCCCTTACAGATTCGGAGCGATCTGCTGTTAAAAACGCTGTCAGAAATTGAGATCTGCATTGGGATCTCAATGCCGACATCGTTTTCACCAGCGAATCGCTCTGGATCTGTAAGGACTATCATAATGATCTTGGTATCATTTTAAAGATGAGAGTCTCATCTTTAAAATAAATCCAAGGTCATCATCATATCCCTAACTGATCCTGAGAAATCGGCATATTACATACGTCCTCTGCAACTAAAATGCCACCCTGGCGGACAGCAGGGAAAGGGTTAAAGTCCCCTACAGTTGTCCCCACAGTTTAATGTCCCTATCCAACCACACAAAAATAAAAATAATAAAAAAAAAAACACTTATACTCACCTCTGCTTTCTCCCCTACTGTCTCGGTCCGGAGTCTTCAGGGAGCTGCAGACAAGATGTAAGTGACGTCATCACATTGCGCCTGCAGCTCCCGATGAAGAGAGGGGAAGAATGGTGAAACAGGGAGCGGACGGCTCCCTGCTTCATCACTGTTTGCAACTCTTAGGCAAACCGATGACCTGACGTTGGGGCAGCCTGAAACTGCGGGACAACAAACGCAGGACTGTCCCGCTGTTCCAACGGGGCCCTGTTACATAGGGCCCATTGCAAGTGAAATATTAGCCCTATGGTTAAAGCAGCCCTGCCTGTTCCGGCAGTGATTTGCTGAGATCAAAATAACTCTTTAAGGCTGAGGCTCCACATAGAATAAAAACTGATTTATTTGTTGTAGATTTTGTTGGGTTTTTATGAGCCAAACCTATCAGAGGCTACAGAAAGAATGGAAACTCTTATACTTCTCCCTTCTCCTCAATCCACTCCTGACTTTGGCTCAAAAAACTGCAGCAAACTCTACAACAAAAAAAAAGCCATTTTTGCAACGTGGGGGCCTCAGCCTAAAGGGGTTTTCTGCAATTTTTATATTGACAGACTATCCTATCAAGATATATTTATTACCTAGATAATATTTATTCCTAAAATAACCAATAAAGCATGGATTTTGATTGACAAATTATATATGCAATTTTCTTATGGACCAAATTATTTGTAGAAAAAGTTTACATGATGCATAGTGATAAAAAAAAAAAAAAAAAAAAATTAACATGATTTTTCCTTACTTCTTTGGCACAAGGTTCCTCGAAATCCTGGAGCACACTCACAGCTCCCATCCTCAGGTGAGCATGAACCTCCATTCTCACAGTGACATGACATGGAGCAGTTGGGCCCCCAGCGTCCTTGGGAACACACATTGTCACAGTGAATACCTGCAAACAGAGGGAGGTCATCAAATCACATTGTCTATAGTAGGCATCTATAGTCTGAGACGGTAGATTCTATAACATAGGATTAAAATTTATAGTCATAAATGTTATAAGTCATAAATGTAATTAAGAATATAAATGTAAAGGGGCACAAACACCTAGAGGAGAGTGAACATCCAATGCATTAGAGGGTGCTAGTCAACACCATCATGGCCAGTCTGCTAAGCAAGGGAATCTGATGGAGACAAAGTATTGGGAGATTGAAGACCTGGGGTTTGATGAACACTTGGTCGTTGGTGTGCAGTTTTCCCAAGAGCAGGCTGTACTCATCAGTTCTTGGAAGCGGACCAAGAAAGAACCAAGCACCGATTCTTAGCATATTGACACGAAAGCCCATAGTGTGGAAGTGGACCCATCATCTTGGCAGATCTCCTGTGAGGGAGACTCCCTTTGCACCAGTCAGGAGGCTGAAGACATCGAGTCCAAGGCACATTTGCTACCTGTGTCTCTACTCACAAATTGTTCTAGTTTGAGTAAAGAAAGTTGAAACTCCAACACAGTTGTCATTTCTGTGTCTATTACATGCATGCTGCTGAGCGGGTCAGTTTATGCTGGTTGAAGGGTAATGGGGTCTGTGTAATGCAGCCCCATATACTCTTTGTAGTCAAATCTGCAATATTTGGGGCAAGTTTAAAAAAAAGGTTGACATGGCTATATTTTTAGCAATTGCAGGTGGCTACTGTATACTGCAAATCCCTATACAGAGCTGGAGTGGCTGAAAAGTGGATTGAAGAGTCATTTGAAGGGTCAAGTTAGGATTCAGCCACAATGAGGTCAATTAAGACAAACCAATCTGAACACGGCTTTATAGTGTTTACTTATGATGTGGGCAATGTTTACGATTCTGACATTCTGTATAGTTGTATGGTTGAAATGATTTCCTCTGACAGGCCTAAGACCCTCCTGTCTGACATGGTACATATGCATATGTTTCCTTTATAATCAGACCCATATATTTCGCTCTAACCATACGGCTTTTAGATTTGGTCCTAATAACAGGAAGTGAAGCCTGAAATGAACAGGTTGTTAACAGGACAGAATGGTAAGACATTCCCCTTCAGTTTACCTGCTTCCTCCCCTCCTCTCCACTTCGCTCCCTCTCCCCACAATGTGTTGCAGCATTTGCTAGCTTTATCTCACAGGCCCACGCTCCTCTGCATAATGGGATAAACACAGGGGGAGAGACCTCAGGCAGAGAGTGGATTAACGTGTTACTCAGGAGATGCGCCCCCTCCCCATCAGAGCAGAACAGGTACCGCATTGTAATTACTGAGGCTTCAATCTGCTCGGCAGCTGAAAGTTTAAGGATTACTGCGAGTGAGTGAAAATCATTACACAGGCTCGGAGTCCTTCTCCTCACTTGTGCTACTTGCTGATTTTGTTCAAACCGTCTTGAGTTAATGCAAAAATATTGCAGACCCAGGGAATTTACTGTGAGCTCACAAAGTCCTCCACCCTTCACATGCTGAATGTTGCAAGCAAGGCTGAAATATCACTTTAGCTTATGGAAACTTAGCTAAGCAATTACCAACAACTTGCACCACCAAACTGCCACGATTGTATTAATACAGGGATCAATTTCCCAAGATAATTGTATTGACCATCTAAAGGGTGGTACAAATACTTATTTCAGCTTGTAAGGGTAGCCTAGTATTACATAGGCAAGTGTTATACTTATGTGTCCATCCTTTCCTATTGGCTGGACATGTGTCATGAGATAATCAGATTTTCAAAACAACCATAATTATACCTTTATTCTTTCAAGAAATGTCTGTCCTATATAGGCTAAGTTAAAAGTGATCACATCTGTATGGCCACTAGATAGGTAGGCACCAACTTCAACTAGTTTAATTTTCTTACCCCTTGGGTGGTTTGCTACATTTGTGGGGTGCCATGAGAAGGGTCTGTTATACTCAAGGCTGTGGTGTTGGTAGGACAAACCGCTGACTCTGACCCCTCTATATTTTCATAGCCTGACCACGACTCCTTCATAAATGGCTGACAGCCATGGTCCGTCAGAAGCTGCAAAGCTCTTCTAATTATGAAAGTAAATATGTAACAAACTATACATTAATTTATACAATACAAAGAATTACATAATATAATTGAAAAAAAATTAATCATTTTATTCTGAAACTGGAGTCAGGCTGGGTTCACACCAGCGCTGGAACTCCATTCGAGGATTACGTTCCCCTTTCTGCTTGAAAAATGTGGAGAGAAAAGCGCTGCAAGTGGGTAACCGATTTTTTAAGCGGATTAGGTTTCCGTTCGGGGTGTGCCCCCGAACAGAAACCCAAACGCAGATGTGAACTTAGCGTTAGTAACTTTTTCTGACTCCCACTCCACAGCCTTGTTTATACAATGAGGCATTATTCAGACAGCAGCGATAAATGGCCATGTGACGATAGTTGTTTCTATGGACACCACATGGCTGTTTTAAAACCCATGATAGTCTATGGGTGTATTCATATGTCCGTTTTTTAATGGACAGTGAAAAACAGTCCATACAAAACACTGACATGCCCTATTTTTGTCAGTTAAAAAAAACGGACATGCGAATACACCTTACAATTTTATGGGTTTTAAAATGACCTTGTGATGGCCATTCAAATAACAGGCATTACACGTGAAAAAGGACAAACATGGGGCAACAAATCTGTTTTCCATGGATGTTTGGTATTTGAAAAGCAGACCAGTCGTGTGAATAAGGCCTAAGAAACGTAATATCTCCCTTCTGTAGTACAAGGTGATGAGACAGAGGCTCTCCTGTAACTTGAGCGAGGAGCTCTTGTGAACAGTATTTTTTTTTCGCTATAGTGCTAAGACCAAAGAGCTCTTATTGCTAAAACTTTTCCTTCTGCCTGCAGGTTGGAGATTTCAAAGTTCTTTCACCCCTGTGAGGATTTTTGAGCACAGGCGGAAGTACAATTCCTTATCAGCTTTGTACAAATTAAGTCTTGTGAAAAAATGAAAGCGAACATTCTGGAGACTTATCTCTAGTCCCAGAGAGTGGCAACCAAAACTAGCGTCCAATCATGAAGCGGGATAATCCGGGGGTAGCCGTAATCCTGCAGTGCCTTGCCGCCTTATCTAGCCCTCGACAATTTTGCATATTCTTAAATTGCTGTCTCCGGATGACCTTACTTGAACTATATTATCTCAGTTTCCTCAGGCAGCCAAATATTATATTATATGTTCATATTATGATTTTATTATATAGAGTGCAAAGTGCATTGTGTGCATTCCAAGAGAAAGTGCAATGCTGTTCCTTTATAACCTTGGAGGGGTCTCTCATTGCTTCCCAGCATAGGCACCACTGTTTTACACACATTACAGTACACAAGAAATAATCACTGGCATAGAAGACTTCCTTAAAAATATTCAGCTTGGTGAACTTGAGTCTCAGAAAGGCAGCAGTGATGGAAATGAAGATTATGAAGACATTTAGAAGAAGAAAAGAGTCAGACAGACAGGTCTATCGCAAGATGCACAGACACATCCATCTAGTATAATTAGCTGCTATCTCCGGTCCCCAGAGGCTCCCACTGACAGCTCCATTGTAGAAAAGGTGTAGAAACTTTGCACTGAGGCAGTACTAGTTCATCAGCACAGTAAAGGAAGCCGCTGTATCTTTAAGCCCATGGACCAAGTCTTGTGGGAGTAAAGATTATCTATGGTGCTGCATTAATGGAGCTGAAGGGCAGGCGAGGGACAGCTGTGTGAGTGACTGACAGGTCTGATGTGACCAAACTCTTACATCTGCTTGGCTTGGAGGAACCTTATCGACACTTGGAGCCACGTCACCTCTGCTCATGCCTAGGAAGACCAGGAGAGTGACAAAGTCTTTATGTACAAGTGCCTAACCTGCCTCATTCTCTGTCTGAACAATAGTGCAGCAGTGTCTATTCTATGCAAACAATTAATCTATATACAGACAGAATGCGCTCCCACCGTCAGATAGAAAAGCAAAATCAGATGCCAGGCAAGAATCCATGCTAAGAATAGCAGCAATGTCTATTGGCTTCTATAGCAGGGATATAAGCATGAGGAAGAGGATTAGAGTAGGGAAGGTATGGAGAATTCATGATAGACAAACTGAGTCATTTATTAAAAAGGAATGTGAATAGGAAAACCATTATTAAAGTGGTTGCTCCACCAGTCTTATGTAAAAACATATTTATACATTTTTTTGCTGGGGGGATTTATCAAGCTCCGCACTCCAGAATTCTGGTGTAAAATGTTACAGTATAGGTATTTGTGACTATACATTTTACAAATGTTAAGTATGGGCGTAAAAGTGAGTTTAGTTAGCCTGTCTTGCCATCTGTTCTCCTAACTTTTTATAAAGTTGCAAAAATTGTTGCAATCAGTAAAGAGGTGGCAGCGCTTTTCTCTCCGCATTTTTTAAGCGGGTTCGGGGACGGAAACTCCAAATGGAGTTTAAGCGCTGGTGTGATACAGATCAGCTGATATGGGTAGGTGACATCATCATCTTACCACCATCTGTGTGCTCTATTCTGAATCAAAGGTATAACATATGACATGATATCATATGGCCTGCTTGAAACTTTAAGTAACATTGTATAAAATGTGGGCAGGGGGCTGAACTTTGCTATCATTTTCTCTAAAATCAGTTTTGGACTGATACACGAACTGCATAGAACTGCAGATGTAGATGCACATTTAATATGGCTGCTTATATAAATGTAGTATTCACAAAAATCTATATTACAATAATATTAGAAATTATAAATATAATATTTATTTATTTACGTGCTCAATATTTAATACACTGCTTAGAATCTATTTACTTTTTATACTGATCTCTTTATTACGCACAGTACCTATTATAATATATCTCTCATAATAATATTCAGGTTTTACAATCAAGAACCTGACACACTAAAAGGCTCCAATTCTCCATCTACAAACACCGACTGAAAGTAATAGCCCCTTCTCTCTGAATACAGGAGACTTGAGCAGTTCAGGTGCCAGCTCCTCAAACCTCCACACCTCCTGTCTTCATCATCCCGGCGGTCAGTAATCTCCCTGCACACATGCCTTCTTGCCTCTGGCTTCCACACCAATCAGTGCCAAGCAGACGGAGAGCTGAGTGTTTGTTAAGGTGATAATATCTATTTAATTTACTGCACAACGCCGCTTAGCCCTTAGCTGTGCTTCTTTGCTCTGATTGTATGTAAGGCAAGTACACAGCCACGTGCAGGCAAGCAGAGTCATAGAAGAATACTGCAGTGCTCACTCCACGTTAGCAGCCAGACCGGCCAAAAACTCTCTTAAAGGGACATAAAACCTAAAAGGAATGAAGCAGGACATAATCTTGCCTTCACTCTATTACAGGCTGCAGGATTTTCTGCATGTTCCTGATTTTTGCAGAACTGCAGAGAACACAGGCGTTAATCTCCAGCTATTCTGCTCCATTTTTGGCTGGTTTGTAGGCTTAGTCAAAACATAGGAGTTAAAGGGAATGTGTCGCCATAAAATTACTTATTTGAAAGAATTTTTGGTGAGGTGTTTTTATAGATTTTCCATTTTATTATATATATATTTTTAAAAATTCCTAAAAAAATCATGCTGTTCTGACTCTGGCCACTAAGCTAAATAATATACTGAGACTTTCTGTTTTCTGTAGGAAATTTCTTTGTAGCAGCCACCTCACTTATCAGCACACCATTGATCACAGCTATCATGTACATGTAGTAGATAAGACACATAAAGCACCAGTCACAATAGATGATTTTGCAGCTTATCTACTCCCCTCTTTGAGCAATGACCTGTGCACAAGTCACAGAGCATGCTGAGAAAACACTCCCATAGAAGTCAATAAGGTCTGCTCCAGATCAAAGCATCTATGGCCCATCTCCAGAAAACAGGAAGTCACAAACTATTTAAGGCTTCGTGACAAGAGTTGAAAGATTTTGGGAGTTTTTAAAAGGAGTTGTCTAGGAATTTGGACAAACTACAGGGGGTCCGCGATAGGTGTAACATAAAAAAAACATACTCAAGTTTCTCTGGCGCTCCCTTGTCCACCACTCTAATCTGTTCGGTTGTGCACCATACCTCTGTCCCTGAAAGCCTTGTGCTCCACATGACTGCTGAGACTAGTTAATGGCCTCAGTGGTCGCTGGACAGGGACCAGTGACATACATGAGTGACAGCACTTCAATGTCTTTTGAGCTTGCTTATATTTAATAGGTACATGAATGCATAATTGCTGCCATAAACCTGCACCTTGGCCATTGCTGCCTGATGAAGGGCATATTGTGCCCGAAACGTTACCAGCTGTACTGTAAAAAAAAGAAATATATGCAGCTTGTACTCTGCATACTGTACTATATATGGATTCATGTACCTATTAAATATAAGGAAGCTCAAAAGTCATTGGAGTGCTGTCCATCCTTTATTCTGATACAAGTGTAGTTTTTAAGGGGTCTGGTCAGCCCCCTGTGCAATTGAGCACCTACCTTCACCAAATGGAGAGTGCTGCTTATTTCGAATATCATATATATGAGTGATATCACCGGTCCCTCTCCAGCAACCGCTGATTGGTCTTGGCAGTCACGTGGGGTGCAGGGCTTCCAGAAACCCAACAGCAGTGGTGGACAACGGAGCGCTGGGGAAAGGTATGTTTTATTTTATGTTACACCTGCCCCAGGCTAACTTGTCCAATTTCTGGACAACCCCTTGAAATATAATAATAATAATATGAAAAATATAAAAACATTATCAAAAATTCTTAAAAACTATGTTTAATATAAAAATGTGATTCAAACTTCATTCCTGGAGAAACTCTCGCTTTAATGGCATTTTGCCTTACTGCAAACAGGACAGATGGAGGTGACCCCTGTTCCAGTCAGGACATGGCTGATCTACAGGGACACAGAGATAGGGACAATGGAGAGGGGAAGATTGAAGGTGGATTTTTTTTTTTGTGCATTTTCAATTTTTAGGACCTTTCAAGCTTTCCAATAACTCCAGTTCTTTGCAATTTTTTCTGTAGCTCCCACCGTTCCAGAGCAATCGATACGGTTAGTTTTGGTGTCTGATATGCTAATTAGTTTATCCACTGTCTAGTGGGTGATTCTGACACTGACCAATCAGAGGCTCAGAATCAAACTCTATTGCCTGCTCCTGCCTAAGACAACCCACTTGACAATACAGAGCCTAATTAGCATATCAGGCACCAAACTAAGAGCATTGATTGCCCAAGAAAGGTGGGAGCTAGAAAAAAATTCCAACAAACCACTGAGGCAAAAATTTTGACTTTATATATTTTCATTAAAGAATACAGTCAGACTAATCACAGCCGGAAAAAGCTAATACCAGGGAACTACTATATGGATTGCAATCAACACCATTGCATATGTATAGGTATTATAGGCTTTGAGTTTAGCATCTTATTATAATATCTAGAACCTTTGGTTTTACTGTATTTTGAGGTCGGTGAGGAACAGTCAATAGCAGAAGCTACAATTTATCTTTACAGCTTCATATCAAGTCTAACTTTGATTTCACTGGTATTATGGAAGAAGAGGGAAATACTGAAAAAGACCATAATAAAGCTTTCCAGAGTTGTGACCAGCTTATAGGCCACCTGTTTGATAACATAGATATACATGTCCATACACACTCTATATAAGTTATTCCATGGATATATTAATACAGTAAATAATACTTGTTAGAAGTAGGCACTGGGCTATAAACACAATAGTCTTTATTGTACATCTTATTGTACATACCTGTCCACCCTGCCAGACAATGACAGTGCCCGGTGACAGGGTCACAGCCCTCAGCATGACTGCAGTCACAATGCTCCATACAATCCAGACCATACATTCCTTCCTATTCAAAAAAAAATCAGACAGAGTAAAAGCTGCAAAAATGATGGGAGAGTCAGCATGGGAGCGCATTAACATATTAAAAAGGTATTAATCTTCTTCCCATACCGGACATGGCTGGTCGCAGATTTCTCCCATCCAGCCTGCAGCACACATGCAGGTGCCATCCACTGGGCTGCAGGAAGCATCATTAAGACAATGACAGGTCTGATTGCAGCTTAGACCCCAAGTACCACTTGAACAGGGAATAGAACAGTCTGTCCCTTGCCAACCTGAATAAAGACATACAAAAAGATGGTTTCTATAGTGCCTACTGATATATACCATGAAACGTAAAGATAGTATAAACATAATAAATACCTTCTAACTATACACTGTGTTATGGGTTATAAAAAGATATTCAATATAAATATTTAACACAGAGGGGGAGAAGCTGAGCTCTGTGATATACAGGTGTATATGACAGAAGAGAGACGCTGAGCTCTGTGATATATAGGGTTATATGACAGAAGAGAGACGCTGAGCTCTGTGATATATAGGTTTACATGATAGAGGAGAAAAGCTGAGCTCTGTGATATATAGGTATATATGATAAAGGAGAGAAGATGAGCTCAATGATATATATAGGTGTATATTACATAGGGAGAGAAGCTGAATTCAGTGATATACAGGTTTATATAATAGTGGGAGAGAAGCTGAGCTCAGTGATATATAGAGTTATATGATAGAGGGAGAGAAGCTGAGCTCTGTGATATATAGGGTTATATGATAGAGGGAGAGAAGCTGAGCTCTGTGATATATAGGGTTATATGATAGAGGAGAGAAGCTGAGTTCCGAATGATACCGTCAAGCGAACCTTGCAAGATGACCCTCACAAGGTTTGCCCAACAAATACTCTAAGTGCCACGACCCTACTTACCAATTTCCGATCCTGTCCATGGGCACCTCTGCTTCTCTGGGGGCAGAAGTGGCCATGATCAGGAGTGGGGATTAGTAAGTAAATACAGGCTGGAGTAATTCAGCAGGTAACTGCTTATTAAAAAATAAATAAATAACCCTATATATCACAGAGCTCAGCTTCTCTCCTCTATCATATAACCCTATATATCACTGAGCTCAGCTTCTCTCCCACTATCATATAACCCTATTTATCACAGAGCTCAGCTTCTCTCCCTCTATCATATAAGCCTATATATCACAGAGCTCAGCTTCTCTCCTCTATCATATAACCCTATATATCACAGAGCTCAGCTTCTCTCCCTCTATCATATAACCCTATATATCACAGAGCTCAGCTTCTCTCCTCTATCATATAACCCTATTTATCACAGAGCTCAGCTTCTCTCCCTCTACCATATAACCCTATTTATCACAGAGCTCAGCTTCTCTCCCTCTACCATATAAACCTATATATCACTGTGCTCAGCTTCTCTCCCTCCAGCATATAACCCTATTTATCACAGAGCTCAGCTTCTCTCCTCTATCATATAACCCTATTTATCACAGAGCTCAGCTTATCTCCCTCATCATATCCTGCTCTCAAATAGGAGATGATAAATAATCTGACAGGTTTGCCTTATTTTTTTCTTTCTTACTTTGGAATACCCTGAGTATGTTTTTATGCATAAAAAGTTTAACTATACACAATACTCCATTACTGTAGGTTTAGAATATTGTCACTATACCTGTATACAGTATGTTGAAAAATTGTATTGCAGAATTTTATACACTTGGAAGATGTAGCCTTTGCTATAAAGCAAAAAGCAATCCAGTTCCTTTTAAATCCATTGCTCAAGCTGTGTACAAAATGCCCATAGACACTTACTTTTTGTTGGCATACATACTGTAGTTATAAGATCTTTAAACAATCTATTTTCTCATGTTAGGGCAAAATAGGATAAGCTACTGTATATTAGATATTTTTGGCTAAACCTCTACAGTTGTCTCAAGAGATGAGCAGGAACAGAGATTTCCGGCAGCTGCTGATCCTTCTTCTGTAACTGAATTAAAATATCTTACAAAGTCAAATGTCTAGATTACTGTTGGGAATGATATCAAAACAGCAAACAGCCAGCATTATCTAATGTTTATAGCTACTGTAAGCGGTAATCCTATGTCCTATGTTGGTAGAGAATGGACACTATTTTTTTATGATTTAAGAATTCTGGGAGGTTTGTTGCAGTATCGGGGAATGATAAGATACCTACACAAAGGCAGGGTATTTAGACGTTTGACATCTGCTTTTCACAAAATATTTGTTTATTACATTCAGAAACACACTTTACATAGCGTAGGATGCTCAGTAATGTCTTTAAAGCTTTCTTCCAAATATAAAACAACTTGTCATAAATGAAAAGTACAGGCAAATATAAGAAACTTTGTAATATATCTTATTTAAGAAATATGTTTCTGTTTCCAATTGTCAAGCTAAGTTAATTTTTACATATTCGTCTATGGAGAGGGAAGAGGTATTAGGGGCTACACTCTGTTACTCTGAGAGTGAGGGAACCCTTCTGACATTGGTGAAATTTCAAGATATGAGTCCATTGCACAGAATGAGGCAAAAAATCAGTTAATACCCTCCTCCCCCTTTCCCTCTCCATAGAGTTGTGTGTGAGAGCTGGAGAGACAAACTCTATGTAAAAGAGACTGAATGAAGATACAGAGGTGGAAAGCAGCCTAATAATTGGGGAAATAAATAGACTTCTGTAATAAGATATATTACAAAGTTTCTTACATTCACCTGTACTATTCATTTATGAAAAAGTTTTTTTTTTATAATTGGAGGTATGCTTTAAAGCCATTGTAATAAATGTGTAGAAGACACGGAGGACTGCATTACCTTCTCTGCATATACAAGACCCATCCATTGGGGAACAGCCAGCACCATTCTTGCAGTTACATATTGACAAGCAGTCAGTTCCAAACGTTCCAGGGGAGCACGGCATGGAGCAGTCCTGTCCCTGAAATGACAGCACAACACTTGTAATTGGGGTGAGTGGACAGGAATCTACATCATAGAGCCGGTGCATTGCAATCCCTAGGGGATGATTGAAAGGACCCTTATGCAGTGGCAGCGATTTGTCATGTAATGTATGGTAGGTCCATGCTCTTCCCTGTAAAATAATACATTTTAGCTAAAATGCCACAAACAGTTGTCTGCCGGAGATCATTAAATGTGAGGAGAATAAAAGGAGCTACGTTTCAGGCCTTGGTGTAAAGTTCAAGGCCATTAATCACACAGTGTAGTCATCAGTAATGGAGAAGGAATCTGGTTGGCATTAGGCATCTGACTGAATTAACTTCCTTCCTTAAGTATTGTAATACCCTTGTATTTACAGCAAATCCTTCTTCCCTCTCTAAATGGCATGTTGCCAATTTTCTCAAGAGCATTGAATAAAAGTATCGCTGTATGGTTAACTCTTTTGTTTCCAAAGAGTAAAGTAGTAAAACAGTGAATCTTTGTTTCAATGCACTATGGGTTAACGCGTCTTCTAATTGAAGAAGAACCATCTCCAGATATGGAGAGCCTTGGTGGCTCCTACTAGATGACAATCAAGAGCGGAGATCCTCTCCCCAATTATTCCGCCAGACGCAGTCATTAACATTTTGAACCTGATTAGGAGAATGACCTGACAGAAGAAGCTGCTGAGGAGACACAAATACCCTCCTGTCAGCGAAATCACAAAGACCCAAAGAACGCACCGGATCAGAGCTGATAGCCTTAAAGGCAGATGTCCCCTCTGCTGCAGCTCCATCTCCATCTTAGGTGACCTTCTACTTGTCCCAAATACCTACTCCGAAATTCCAATGACAAATTCTACTGCTACTGAATTTCGCAGCTTCTTGTTATATGAACTGCTAAAGCTAGGCTCCAGGGATTTTGCAATGTCTTACAGTCAATTGCTTCATTGTAAAAGTATATACTGTATAGGTTTTTTGGCTAGTGCTGACAATAAGAGCACTTAATATTTATGAACAGAGGTGTAGAGGTAAGCGCAGTGAGACTAAAGTTAAATTGGTACTAAACCAATATATGGTAATTGTTAAAGCATGTTTTCACACAGCGCCGTAACATGAAACTAATGGGCCCTAATGTGAAATCTGTACGAGGTCCCCAAACTAAAAGTTATTGTTTATAGTACTGGTCTCCATGTATTGGGAAGAGATACCTTATAAGACCTCTAAAGCTACTGGGGTCGCACTGTATCCTCTTCACCCCAAGTTACACCCCTGAATCCACATATGTGTATGCATTCATATTGTAGCCCCGAGCAGTGGTATCATCAATATAAAACCAACACGTCCCACAAGTCATAAACTCATATATCATATTAAAATGTGTTAATGAACAAAACCTTATGTACATTGCTCCACTGACGGTCATGGTCTATTGTATATTCCTTGTTATTGCTGATCTGGTAACACTGGATTTATTAATATAAGGTAGACGGCAGAGGTTAAATACATTAATATATTTTAGTTAAAGTAAGTTTTACATGGATCTTTTGCAATGCAGTAGCATTCAGCAGCTATGTTACAATACTCTCTGTAAATAGTCATTTTTCAGTGACTGGCAGGAACAATTCAATGAGGTACTACTAATTTAATGGGAGTCTATCACCAGAACCCAACATATCAAGCACCAGCCCCACAGATAGATAGATAGATAGATAGATAGATAGATAGGTCAGGGTCAAATGAATTAAAGTGTTTTCAGTGCTTTGGATGATCACATCTTTTATGTGGCAAAAAAAATCATTGTTTTTTGCCAACACATTACCCCAGGTAAATAGGGATGTGCCGGCGATTACAAATGAAAATGTATGAGAGACAAATAATTGCCTTAGCAATCGTTCCTTCCCTGTGCAAAGGTTAATACAAACAGTCACCAGTCGACATGTTATATCACTGATCAACGCTCATCCTCTCCTGCACCTGCCTATGTAATAGGTAATGGGATGTTACATATCACAAGTCACTTATTTGTCTGCTATCTGCATGCATTCGGGTTTCTCACCTCTCCCTTTCTGCAGGGGCTCTGTAGCAGATGATACACAGATGTAGCAGAGTTAACCAGAACTTCTGTAACTGGTTAAACTTATGCAGCATGATATTTTATCATACAAGACAACAAAAACTAAAGAAAAGTCATTGGAAAACCATTACTTTTCCATGACAAGACATCCCACTGCAGCAGTTTAACCTATTGCAGACATTTTGGCTACTCTGCTACATCTGTAGATTAAACCCTGTTTATACTAAGTGAGTTCTCCCCTAGACCAAGTGAATGTAAATTTTGGAACCAACTTTTCGTGTGAGGAGACCTTAGAACTTTTATGGTTGAGTGCTTTATCTTTTTACACAGGTTGATTATCAATAGGATTGATTGATACAGATACATTGGATCTAGATCCTACCATACCTGCCACATGGAGTCTCCAGGATCAATGATCTCCTAACATCAACTTCTATTTTAGTTAGGCTCAGAAGTTGTATGCCTGCAGTTCAGCATCACAGCCTGTATGGAAATTCTCTACATACATGCTTATGTATGTATTATTAATATGTATTTCTTTATTAATCTATTATATTAATCATATGGGAAAGCTATTGCGCCTTTCATCTGGAGCTGTGAGGATAGTCTCCCTCCAGTGTAATGCAGGCTTGTGATCCTCTCCTTACACCCCTCTAATCCCCTCTCTAATGAGGTGTGTGAGCTCTCAGGATTGCAGCTAATTACTCCCAAGGAGATCATTATCAAACCAAGGAACAGGGCAGTGTAGTAGCCATAACCATTCTGCGCCGGCTGTTCCATGCACTCTTTACGTCAGTGCAAGAAGTGTAGCAAGTTCCAGGACATCTACATTCGGGAAAGTCACAGTGCAAGGGTAAAGTACAGACAATCCGAAGTTTCCAAGACTTTCTAGTTACATCAATAGACTTTCCTTCTGGAAAAGCAGCATCTTTTTTTGAAATCCAAGGAACCACCCATGTATCTGTAAAGTCCTTTGTACATTGCATTCAGGAGATCCGCTCCCCATACTTAATTATTGATCATAAGGAAGATCATATCTCAGCATAAGGAAAAGGGGAAAATTCTCTAACATTTCTTTGGGGAATCTTTCCCTTGTGCCAAGTTCTGATCTTCTTTTTGATAAAGAAAGACTGGTATTGGTACCTACGATGAATAATTTGTACCGGCTCACTTTATATTCAACATGGCGGGTTTCATCCTAAAAGCTACATGTAGCTCAAACTGCATATGTGCCTTCCTTGCTTTTAATGCTAGTACTACTACTATTACAGGACATGCATCTAATAAAGTTGAAAAATTTCAATACATGTGGGATTATACATGTCATACTCATGTCTAATCCATATTGGTAACACCAACACCACCTTCTGTTTTATGTTACCTTATACAAAACTTATCCTAATAAGGACATTTCAATGGAACCTGAGTGATAGTACCCTGCATGACCACTACATAGTGTAAAGAGCAGTCTGCATCCACCTCTGTACATAACAGATCCAGCAGAAAGCAGCCGAATGGTGGGGGTGACTGGTGTCGGACTACCACAGATCTGATATTGATAACCTATATTAAGGATAGAACAACCCCTTTAAAATGAGTAGTAAATCAGAAGTTAGAGCAAAAACCAAAGCTCATTAGCTATGTTTCTCTCATATACAGATCATTGTTTGTTGCAAACACATTACCCAAAGTAAACAGTGATGTGCTGGTGATTACCAATGAAAATGTATCAGAGACAAATAATTGCTTTAGAAATCGTTCCTCCCCTGTGCAAAGGCTAATGCATATAGTCACCAGTCGACATGTTATATCATTGATCAACGATCATCCTCTTCTGCACCTACCTATGTAATAGGACCTTTAATGAGATGTTATATATCACAAGTCACTTATTTGTCTGCTATCTGCATTCATTTGGGTGTCTCACTTCTCCCTTTCTGGAGGGGATCTGAACAAAGCTCCTGAAGTGTAAGTGAGCAGCAAAGGTATTCACATTCTCCAAGATTATTAGTCTCCAAAATTTAATACAATTCACTGAAGCTCAACAATTGGAAACACTGATACTTTAAAACTTCACTTTTATTTAGATTAATCCAAATAAAATCAATATATAGGGCAAAAAGAAGCAATATTTAAAAATATACACTGGTCACACAACTACCGCCTCTTGGAGCAGCATATCCTTAACATGTTGCCACGTCAAGAGACAACGTGCATAAATGAGGGATTCCCGAGTGAAACTCTCGGGAAACTGGATAGGCACCAGATAGAGACAGTTTAGCGACGCATTGCTTAAAAACCCATTCATTTGAATACTTTGTGTCCGAAGAAAAAAACGGCTTCGCGGCGCAGAGGGTGTAAGCGCACACCCGCGCATTGCTTTAAAAACCCATTCAAATGAATGGGTTTTTAAGCAATGTGTCGCTAACCTGTCGATATCCGGTGCCTATCCAGTTTCCCGAGATTTTCACTAGGATTGGCAGCGGACGGACTCAAGCGTAAGTGTGAACCCACCCTTAATCTAAATAAAAGTGACGTTTTAAAGTATGAGCAGCAAAGGTGTGTTATCTGTTAACCCAAGGACCAATTGCAACACTATGTTACCATTTGTAGTAGAGGGACAGCTATCTGTAAATAGAAGCAATGTCTGAGAAAAAGCATGGGGACTGTAGTTCTAAATATCGGTAATTCAACCTACTGAAAGCCCTGGCAGAATAAAAACAACTGTGCTGCATAGTGCTGAACAAAACAAGACAAAACAAATTACTTTTGAGATATGGTGGCATCCCCTGGTGAAAATATATATTCTTTATAAACTCATAAAACCATTTTAATCTTCTAATATTACCATCAGAATTTGCCTGCATTAGAAAAAAGTAGCCCCACTGGTGGACTACATATTTTGCTTGGATTCTAGTGCCAGCTTTCACCACTTAGAGAGCAGATAATACACAGATGTAGCAGAGTTAACCAGAACTTCTGTAATTGGTCAAACTTATGCAGCATGATATTTTATCATACAAGACAACAAAAAACAATGAAAAGTCAAAGGAAAACCATATTTTCAATGACATTTCATTGGTTTCTATTCCATCTGCAACAGTTTAACCAATTGCAGACATTTGGGTTAACTCTGCTACATCTGTAGATTAAACCCTGTTTACACCAAGTGAGTTCTCCTCTAGACAAATAAGTATATGTAAATTTTGGAACCAACTTTTTGTGTGAGGAGAACTTAGAACTTTTGAGGAGGAGTGATTTGTCTAGTCCCTTACTTATACATTAAAAAAAACAGTGGTCAGTGACTAAAAAAAGATTTGAATCCAAAAGATAAAGGTATTGTCTAAGCGTTAGATACTGGTGACCTATTCTAAGGACGTAATCTCAATGGAACCTGAGTGGCAGTACCCTGCATGGCCACTACATAGTGTACAGAGCAGTATGAAGTTAGAGCAAAAAGCAAAGTTCATTAGCTATGTTTCTTTCATCTACAGATATTGATGTATTTCTATTCTATTGGGATGGCTGGTTTTGCAAGAAACGTAGCCACATTGGTTGTTACTGTTAAATTTGCTGCTTTTATAAAATTTTCTGTTAAATCTTTCATTACTGTACAGGAGTTATCCAGCTTTTCAAAACTGATGTCCTACCCATATGGTACCCAATGAAAAAACTAAATAAAAGCAGAAAAGTTCTGTAATTTTTAACCATTAAGTGTAGAGGATCGTAAGCTTTTTATTTCCATCCCAGCACTGATGCTTCCTACCATGGGACAAAAGTATAATTTGCGCAAGCAAAATGGCAGCCATAAGTCGGGCTGGTACCTTCAAATAAACAGGTTCAGTTCTGCCTTGGGAACAAAAATAGGATTGCAATAAGTTCAATACCAGAGCATAGAAGCTCATTGTGCCGCATAAGTTATCCTTAAAACTCTAAAGCAATCTGAATTTCACAGCACAAATCTGAAAACTCATTCCAATAATAGTAGTGGCTTCATGTGTCAGAGCACCAGGTATGGCAATAAAGCTATCTAAGACACTATGAGATCCCGGATATCACGTAATGACTGCAGCAGTCCAATACGTTTCCTTGGCTGTAGAAAGATTAATAATCTTTCCAGTATTTCTTGCTTTTTGGTGTTTCAGCACAAGCCAAACCCCTGGAGGACATATCAGAAACTCACGTTATAAATGATTCAGCTCAGATCAGAGAGTGTTTCAGAAACGCACTATTCTGTTCTAATACTAAATCTACAACGTATTGATTTTTTTCCCCTGTAAAAACAGATTGCTGACCCGATGGAGACATGCAGATGAGAGTGTTGACTTCTTCTAAGTCTTGGGTCATTTTCATTATTTGACAAGGTTGTAGCTTGTACGATAGTGAGCCAGCTGCATTGTTTAAAGTTTGGTTTCTATCGTTGTCTTTTCAGTTTGACTTTGTCAAAAGATGAATAAAAAAGATCCAAAGAGTCGCCATCAAAAAATATAATGATTGCAACAATTAGACAGCACCCAAACCAATGCAACAAGGTAAAAGTCTATAATAAAGACAACAGAAAGTACAGAAACTGCAAGGTTCACATCTGCGCCTCCGAGTCTCTGTCATAAATTCTATCAAATGCTGCATGATGTTTGTCTGGAGAATTACATGGATACATGACTGATCCCATTATGATCAATGGGGTGGGCACAGTTGATGTATTTCATATAATGGTTTGGGAACTGATGTTTTTTTCCCATTGTTGTGAAATAGGTGCTCTAGAAGATGATATGAACTAAGTAGGTAAGAAAATTCAGTAAAGATGGCAATAGACAATAATATTGAGTTCTTCAGATCCGACAAATGTACTATTCATTTTCTTAGCAGGCACAGATATTTTGCTACCAAATGTGTTTTCCAAGTTTAATACACATGTAGCAAAAATCTGCATGACTGAATATTTGAAACATGTAGGGTTGAGGCCACATGTTGCAGAAACAAAGTGTTTTATTCTGTTGTGGAAAAACACAGCATTTTATTTAGAAAAACCACAGTTTCCTCATAGACCTATATGATGTGGGGGGGGGGGCAAAAAATGAAAAGCAGTGTAAAAAAAGAGCGAAAAATGCAAGTGTTTTGCTCCATTGCCACTGTGTTTTTTCCACTATAATTTTTAGTTGCATTTCGTTACGTGTGGCCATAGCCTAAGAGAGATTTTCCGCCATTTATCATAGTTATTGGTTCCTTTCCTAGGTTTGGTTGTATGTTTTAGTTTGTAGACTTGTTGCTTCCTTGTACACATGCAGCAAATCTATGATTCAGGTCTGCATATATAAAAATCTAGGCAGGAGGATTATATACAAGATACTGATGCTCTTTGTAGATCTCTTCTAATTGATTGAATTACATATATCAGGGGCAGCACATTCAGTGTTTCTGCAGATATCTTCTATAAACCTTAGAACTACTCATGGCCTTGTTACACATTGGAAATTTCCACTGAACAGACATGCAGTTTGTAGCCACAGTAATACTGAACATATCAATTGTCTGTCTGTTGCCAAATTTAGGATGTAATCGATGAGCATGTGTAGTTATCGCCTCGGATAGCAGATAAAAGGATATTATACTATGGAAATAACATTTAGTGTAACTTGTATTTAAAAGAAAGTCTTCCCAAAAAATGACATTGTTTCAGTTCAGTTTTGGATATATTGCAAAAGCATAAAATGCCCATAAATACTGCAGAAAGGTAACATGAAGCTCCTGGGCCATAATGTAAAATGGCCAACTATAATGTATCTTTATTGTACTGGTCCCCTCTTAGGCCTGGTTCACAACTGCATTCACAGATGTGAACTGGGCTTAAAAATAAGGATTCCAGACGGACAGCAACCAATCTGTTTTTTTTTGTTTTGTTTTTTAACATTGAGGTCTATGGAAAACGGTTTACAAACTGATAATCAGTTTGTGTCCGTTTTTGACCAATCCGTTTTTTTTCCCCCTTCTTCATTTTGAGCATGCGCAGAGGGAAAAACAGATTGCAAAAGGGACACAAACTGATTACTATCAGTATGTAATCTGTTTTCTATAGACCTCAATGTTAAAAAAAACAACTGAATGGTTGCTGTCCGTCTGGAATCCTTATTTTTAGTACGGAGACAAAGTCCTGCAAGTTCTACTTTTCTCTCAGCACAAAAAAGCAGAAACAAGACGGAAATGGCACAAACTGATACATGCGGATTACTTTTAAAACCCATTGAAATCAATAGGTTTTAATCCGGACCGTTCGAAATCAGTTTTTGAAGATTTCACATACTGATTTCGGGCGGATTGATGAATTCAGATGTGAGCCCAGCCTTATTCCCATTCAAATGAATGTAACTGTGCTGCAATACCAAGCACAGCCAACATACAATATAGGGCGCTGTGCTAGGTATACAGAGAAGAGGGCTCAGCATTTGTTCATACACTGCAACCTCTTCAAACAGCTAGTCAGCGGGGCTACTGGGTTGTGGAACCCCATCTGATCTGATATTGATGACCGATCCTAAAGATAGGACATCAATATCAGTCGTAGAAAAACTCTGTTTTTTCTGTTTTCTGTGTAACTTTTTTTGGCTGTACACAAAAGAACGGTATACCTAACATATCCTTTTCATGGAAGGTCTAGTGGATAGCCAAATCATGATGTGAACAACTCCTAATAGATGATCCTACAAACTGGCATCACTACAAAAGTGTAACCGAAATATGTTATTGTGGTGTGTGGATGGAACTATGGAAGACTGAACTGACACTTCAGATTTCACCTAAAAATTGGCAGACCCACAAGGCAAAAGTTGTCATCTCAACTGCATCATGTAAATCACACATATTGTGACACAGAATATAATCCTAATGGATCTTACTATCAAAGATCTCAAATATTGAAATAAGACATTATACAACATACATAAAGCTAATGATGTGCAAAGTGAGCAGGGGTCTGACCTTGTAGCCCCGCGGCCCTATCCTTCCTACATATTCAGGCCTGCCGCCAGAAACAGAGGACATCTTTGAAGGCAACATGAGGACATTACATGGCTGGCTAGACTTTCATTCTTAGGACGCTAAGGTTTATTTCTTCCCTGCATTTCAAGTGAGATGTAGTTCTTATTTCCTGCCTTGTATTATTGTTTGTAAGATAATACAATTTTATAATGTACATTGAAAATTAGATTGTAAAATGAAGCAGTCAGCAGAACTAAACTTTCCACATTTAAAGAGCTATTTCAGTAGACTATAAAACTTGCATATATATGCACAATATAGGGTTCTAGCTGTATTACAAAATGATAACATTTTCATATTCCTCTGGTTATTTTACACCCAAATAGCAAAAAGATCATCGGTAACAGTAAGCAGAAGCAACATTCACCATCTCCTACGTCTCCATGAGCAGCTGAGAGCACCCTACATTCATGGGGATACACGGAAACCTAATACTAGCGGTTTTACTTGCATTAGGTTTATATCTGAATCATAACATATTATATGCTCCATTACAACTCAGCTTATTCTGGGCTTAGGAGTCCAGTGGGCGGTTCTGCTTAGTGAATAACTCCGCCCACTTGGATAATTTTATTTTTGAAATATTGTTAATGATTATATTCATATTTACAGGTATAATATTTATTTAAATGTTTACACATATATTTATATTTATATATATATATATATATATATTTGGCAAAAGTACATCAGATATGCATATTGTGGATTCCTGTATTTAAGACTCTGCGTTTCCTTCTAGGCACATCCAGAGGGGCGTTTTCTATACTACCAACTTGTAATACTTTCACCATAAAAATTTGCTTTCCAGCAAACAGTAATAATAAAATTCTCATAAATAATGTGATAGATGTTTTGTTTCGAGTGCACAAGATCTATGGCAGTGTCTTTGCTCTTGCTTTAGTAGGTATCTCAGGAGTCTGATTTCTCTAAAAGCTATATTTCTGTATTTGTAACAGTGCTATGTAGGGGCCTTTAATAGGAGCAGAAAGATATCTTTGTGGCGACAAAACGATGAAGCAATGCAGAGATAAATATCTTTTCATGGATATGTAAATCAGCCTGTCAGGGCACCAGGGGCGGATCAGATTAGCCAGATTTGCCAAAAGACAGCCATGACATGCAAAGGCCAACATGTCAGTAATGGCAGGAGTTGGGTGGTGGTTCAAGAAGAGAACCAGAACACTTGCAGCTGCTGTCTGCAAATCTGGCAAATCAGGTCCGCCCCTGATGCACTTGCAGGCTCATTTGCATTTCCATTAAAAGAAAAGTATCTCTGGATTCTTTCATGAGTTTGTGGCCACAAAGGTATGTTTCTGCTCCTATTATAGGCCCCTACATAGCACTATGGTGTCAGAGAAAGTGTGAATATCACAGGCTCCCTTTAAGAGTTTGGTATTCCTACAGCCAGAGGGCCCCCCAAGAGCCGAATACACCACAGAAAAAACACGGCGTTTTACAGTCACAGCAAGGTGGATGGAATTCTAGTGAATCCTATCCACACCTTGTGAAAAAATACGTGCTGCGGAGACGCTGCGATTTCCAAAACCGTAGCGGTATTGTAAATCGCAACATGTCAATTAAAAACGGCGGTGGTTTCACTATAGGTATAATTGAAGCAGAAAGTCTGCAGAGGAAACCTCCGCGGACTTTCTGTGACAAGCGCTGTGGGAAAAACCGCAATATGTTTTTTTCCGCAGCGCTCTTTTGCTGCGGGGCGCTATGTGGGGCCTTAGCCTACAACTGCTTAGTCTGTAACCTAACCCAACACCGACCTGATAAAATCCCTGTATGGAGCATTCAGAAGCATTTATTATAAAGAATGTCCTGGTAGAAGTATGCTCGGTCAGTGTCATAGAAAATGAATGGCTTCTTCTATATATTGGCTCGGATAATCACATGACTTTGGCATTACATAAACTCTTGCCAACATCAGCAGCTAATATAAAAGATGCCTAAGTTTTATGACATAGAACAGAAGGGCACAGTTTTATACATCATTTCCTTAACCATAGGTGATGTATAATAATGTATGCGCTGCAATTAGGCTTTTATTCAGACAGTACTATTAATACCTCGCTGCTGCTGAAGAGCCTACATAAAGGTTAAACTTAGAAAGATCCTATATTCCCTCCTCTCCAATAAAAACAGAGGCATTAAACAAGCCTTAAATGGTTAAAGTAACTGCACTGCTCAATAACCAGCGCCATAACTCTCTATTGGCCCTCGGACCAGTGACCCAGCTGGCTGCAGCACGGTACTCTAATGAAGATATACACATACACATTCTCAGAGCCGGCTGTTGTATGAGTGATCAGGCACAATGTAACGGAACAGTGCCCACGGTATGTTCAACCCTGCGCCCTCTCCACTGGGGCCAAACCTGGAGTAAGTGGGTCATACACATGACAGGAGCCATTTATCACACAAAGTACTAGCTAATATTATTACGCCCACTACTTAGAGGTAGGTTGGCAGTGTCTTCCCATGTATAAGACTACCAGATGTTCACTACAGTAGTTTATAGGATATTCGGCACATCTTGTCTACCATTTTATTTGGGTGGCAATCTGAAGCCTAATTCTGTTGAATCACTGTGGCATAGTGTTCACTATGTAAGATGTATTTCCAATACTGCTGATGTGAAAGCCTACAAGTTTCTTATTACCGGCCCTTTGGAGGAGGTGTGACCGCTCTTTGGAGGAGGAGTCCTGGAAGTGATGATATGGCCCCCACAGAGTCCTGATCTCAACATCATCCAGTCTGTCTGGGATTACATGAAGAGACAGAAGGATTGGAGCAAGCCTACATCCACAGAAGATCTATGCTTAGGGGGCGTTCACACTATTGTTGGTGACCGTCACTAGTGTCCGTTACAAGATTTTAGCATCAAACACTAGCTGAACCATCAGAAATACGTTAAAATTTCCATTAATTTCAATGGGTTTTTATATTGTGTCCGTTAGTGTCCGTTTACACCCAATCCGTCCGAAGTCCGTTTTTTTCTGTGGACAAAAAATCCTACATGCAGGATTTTTTTTGTCTGTTTGGAAAAACAGATTCTTAACGGACAGCAAGTGTCCGTTATTTTTTTAACATTGAAGTCTATGGGTAACGGACTTATAACGAACAGTAACTGATAGCCATCAGTCACTGTCCGTTATTTTATGTCCGTTTTTTCTGCGCATGCTCAGAAAGCAGAAAAAAAAATAAAAAGGACAGTGTTAAAAAAAATAGACACTAACTGATGCTAATCTGTCCGTTTTTTTTTTTAACTGATCCATTAATTGGATCAGTTAAAAAAACGAACACATTAACATCAGTTAGTGTCTGTTAATGTCTGTTATGATAGGTGTCTGTTTTTTTGTTAACGGACACCTTCATAACGCAATCCAATGGTGTAGTGTTAACCCTGCCGAGTTTCAAGTGTACCTAGAACTTGTGGAAGGCAAAGGGAGCTCACACAAAATATTGGTGGGATTTAGATTTCTCTTTTCTTCATTCACTTCACTTTGTTAATTGATAATAATAAACTATTAACACTTCTATTTTTGTAACTACCATTTTTCTACACCTGCCTAAAACCTCTGCACAGTACCATATGTGTTCTGTGTGATAAATTTGTCATATCCTCCATCACTGCTATTAACTTTTACACTGTCGAAGATAGAGGCACTTTTTTTTTTTGTGCTCCTTGGCGGAGTAGAAATGTAACTTTTTCATTCATATGCAGTTTAGAGCTCATTCACACAACAGGATTCAATAGCCATGAGCTAGCCGCTGTATTAACAGCCCGCACACAGTCCCATAGATAGTAATGGATAATTTCACACGACCATTGCTTTACAGGCCCATGTGACCTATTCAAGAGGAAATAGAACATGCCATTTCTCAGGGCGATTTCATGGATCCTTTAATAGACTCCAGTTTATGAAGGATCCGTGAAAAGAAGTTACCCTCGGGTGTACACTTGGCAGTGAAAATAGTACTTATCCACGGCTGAGTACATGGCACATTTGTCCGAATATGTACTTAATCTTAGACCAGGCAGTGACAGTGGCTTTCCATATGTTCATGGCACCATCACTTGCTATGGAGTCTTAAAGGGGATGCACCATGCCTCCCACATAAGTCACACCTGCTCCTGCTTGAAGCCACTATGGCTGTCTGAGAGCTACATAGGGTTGCGAATACTTGTGATGTCACCACAAACCATACCTACATCTCTAACACTGCCACCTGTTCTGGGGCCTGGAGCAATCATGGCAGTATTGCCACCTTTCCTATGACACCATTTGATATCATTACATGTCCTACAGACGACTAACCAGATGTGAACCTCACAACCTCTCAGATTATATCACCACCATTGATGTCACCACCTCTGTGACCTTATCACTTCAGGTAAATCACTAACCCTAACCAATACACCCTTGTATCTGGTTTGTGCACAGTAGGCCTAGTATTTTATTTTCAACAAAACAATAACCCAAAATGCACTTCCATCCTATGTACATAATGAAAGTGATGGCGTGCTCCATTAGATGAAACGGTCACTGCAGTCACCCCACTTACATCCAATAGAAATGGCTTTGCATAATTTGCACCAGAGAGTGAACAAAAAGTAGCCATAAAATGGCTGATATATAATATAACAATCATTACCTCTGCCTGGTTTAGCATGATCTAGGAACAAAAGTAATGCAATGGTAATGTGATGGAGCAGAAAAAGCAAATCTTCAAAATTCAGTAGAGATATTATAGCAGAGGTATTATATAGAGGTATTATATATCAGTATACTATATAGATATAGCAGGAGATAGTATAGCAAAATATAATGATCGCCTGTGAGCTACACCTCTGCTTACTGGTATAACTTTAAGATCTCACTGGTCTGTATTGGCTTCTTGTTCAGCCTTCGCATGCAAGGTCTGACAGTACTCTCAGATCCCAGGAGTTCATGTTCAACATCATGTCTGCCCAGGCAGTCTGGTATCTGTACACGGACTGAGAGCTGTCACACATCAATGCACTGCAATGTGTGCAATGTGCACAGATGCGTTTTATGTATTTAATCCATATTTATATAAAATACTGATGAAACAGAATACTAAATAGCCAATGAAACAGGGATGGTATGCCGCCATGTATTGTACAGCAGGGCACAGGAGAGACTGGTGTCCCCTCTGCACCAGCTGCAATCCTGCATAGGATAAAGCAATACAAAATTTATACAGAGTTTCAAATTTGGAAATGGCTGATATTTGCCATATGTACAGGACAGTAATATGAGAAATATGCATACTCTACATGAGACTGTACAAATATACAGAGTGTACACGAGACTGTACAAATATGCAGAGTGTACAAGAGACTGTACAATACTGTACATGAGACCTCTTATGCCATCTGCCTGCAGATGTACATTTCAGGAACATTTATGAGTATGGAATATTTGTTTTTGTGCATTTGTGATATAAATGATGCATTTTGAAGAGTTATTTCTTGCATATTTAAGTGAACGCACAACTTTTATACATGTATATGCAGAAGGGATAAAGGTGGATACATTCTAAAATGTGGCATTATCTTTTGTATATTTTATATAATGACCATCCATTTGGCAGGGACACATTATCACGCTATAGAAAGTAACCTGTGCATACTGGGGTGTATCTGCTAATGTTGGAGTGTATTCAGTGGCTCACAGCTATTCAATTGCTATGCCTTGTGCGCTACATGAGTTACTGAGCTACAGGTTTTTCTATACCATGGCTAGACCTTACCTGTCATACTGTGTTTTTTCTCACTGCATGCCACACAGAAGCCACGTGTCTTTTTCAGATTCCACACTAAAAATAATGTAGGCCTTGATCATCATGGCGATCAGCCAGACAACACCATTGTTAATGCAACTTCAGCAACAAACTAGGATAGCTACATTGATAAATAATTCTTGTTGTGTCACATTATTCAGACTATGGAAGCATGGTAGATAAACATGTACATGTGGCATTTCTTTTAACATATGCTCTTTAAGAGTATGTTCACATGGAGGAATTTATAAGGGGGTTCCGTCTCCAAGTCAGCTCCAAATTATGCCTGAAATTTTCTTGCTGTTGCTTCTTTTTCTGCGTGCTGAAAAAAAAATTAAAATCCTGCTAGATTTTGCCACGGTTTCCACAGCTGGGTCACTTCAGAAACTATGGCACAAGGCTTAACACTTGATTTTTTTTTTTTGTTTTAACAAAGCACAGAGGTACAGGAGAGACATTTTAGGTGTCTCTTCTGCCCTTTCAAAATAATATAAAAATCTCTGTGCGCAGATACCTACAGATATCTGTATTATAGTTACATACTTACATTGTATGACTAATGTAAGAGTGAAGAAATCAGGCGATACCTTTTAGAGGCTAACTGAGTATATCTGATAAGTAAGGCTGAGTATATTTGATAAGTAAGCTTTTGAGAGTGCTAGCTCTCTTCTTCAGACATGGCGTAATACTAGAAACTGAAAATTCACACTATTTATATATACACAAGACATAGATCTTCAAAAGGGCATATATCCATTAAATCAGCCAAGGTATGGGAAAGAACATGGAAAGGGAAGGGATAAGGGAAGCAAGAATTCTATATGATTTCATAAGCATCAATTTTATTTTGCTGTACAAAGGCTTCCATGTCACCTGTTACTGTCACAAGGTAGGCTATTCCTCAGATTCAAGGGAGAGGCAAGGAAGACAGTTAGATTGTGTCTTTCCTGCATACTTCTGAAATATACAGTGCCTTACGAAAGTATTCGGCCCCTTTGAACTTTTCAACCTTTGCCACATTTCAGGCTTCAAACATAAGGATATAAAATTTAAATTTTTTGGTGAACAATCAACAACAAGTGGGACACAATTGTGAAGTGGAATGAAATTTATTGGTTATTTTAAACTTTTGTAAAAAATAAAAAACTGAAAAGTGTGGCGTGCAATATTATTCGGCTCCTTTACTTTCAATGCAGCAAACTCACATCAGAAGTTCAGTGAGGATCTCTGAATGATCCAATGTTGTCCTAAATGACTGATGATGATAAATATAATCCACCTGTGTGTAATCAAGTCTCCGTATAAATGCACCTGCTCTGTGATAGTCTCAGGGTTCTGTTTAAAGCGCAGAGAGCATCATGAAGACCAAGGAACACACCAGGCAGGTCCGTGATACTGTTGTGGAGAAGTTTAAAGCCGGATTTGGATACAAAAAGATTTCCCAAACTTTAAACATCCCAAGGAGCACTGTGCAAGCGATCATATTGAAATGGAAGGAGTATCAGACCACTGCAAATCTACCAAGACCTGGCGTCCCTCTAAACTTTCATCTCGAACAAGGAGAAGACTGATCAGAGATGCAGCCAAGAGGCCCATGATCACTCTGGGAAGATGGATGGAGCCAAATACAGGACCACTCTGAAAGAAAACCTGTTGAAGTCTGCAAAAGACCTGAGACTGGGACGGAGATTTATCTTCCAACAAGACAATGATCCCAAACATAAAGCAAAATCTACAATGGAATGGTTCACAAATAAACGTATCCAGGTGTTAGAATGGCCAAGTCAAAGTCCAGTCCTGAATCCAATCGAGAATCTGTGGAAAGAGCTGAAAACTGCTGTTCACAAACGCTCTCCATCCAACCTCACTGAGCTCGAGCTGTTTTCCAAGAAAGAATGGGCAAGAATTTCAGTCTCTCAATGTGCAAAACTGATAGAGACATACCCCAAGCAACTTGCAGCTGTAATCGCAGCAAAAGGTGGCACTACAAAGTATTAACTTAAGGGGGCTAAATAATTTGGCACGCCCCACTTTTCAGTTTTTTATTTTTTACAAAAGTTTAAAATATCCAATAAATTTCGTTCCACTTCACAATTGTGTCCCACTTGTTGATTCTTCACCAAAAAAATTTAAATTTTATATCCTTATGTTTGAAGCCTGAAATGTGGCAAAAGGTTGAAAAGTTCAAGGGGGCCGAATACTTTCGCAAGGCACTGTATATGAATCTAACTGAGCACCATGTATTGTTTGATGGAGCGAGAGTGAATAATTCCCTTTCTCTTCTCTATAATATGAAGCAGTTATTGACAGGTATCAAAATGTAACATGACAGACTATAAAAATATCTCAAGTGATTCTAATTTTCTCATCATTCTTGTAAAGCCTGCAGCTTTTGTTGGGAACTTTCAATGCAGTAACGCTGATCACCCAATTTCCTCATATGGTATGCAGCATTGGCTGAGGGTCAATGTGTATTTTGAGGCTTCGAGGCAGGGGCGTAAATACCGGGGTAGCAGCAGTAGCGGCTGCAACAGAGCCCGGGACATTAAGGGGCCCGGAACCCTGTGGCAGCCGCTACCGCGAACCCCACAAACACTGCTACCATGAAAAAACCCCAGAGTATAACGATCGGGGGCCCAGGAGAGGTGAGGGAACATAAAAAACACTGTAACTTACCACTCCTGTGCTCCGCAGGCTTCGTGCCTGTTTGGTAATGTCCTAGACGTCAGCCAACGTCATTATGCATCGCGGCGCCGGCCTGGATCACACGAGATCTGGTCCAACATTGAAGATGGTCGAAGTAGCACACCCTCCCCTGGGTCTCGGATCATTATATGGGGTCTGAAAAGACCCCAGATTATAATAATTGTTCATGGGTGGTACACTATGGGGTATAATACTGTGTGCAGGGGCCACTATGGGGCATAATAGCCCCCTTCACTAACACCAGAGCCCGACCAATCAATAGGCAACCCTGGCACACTGACCTGACTAAAAAACTGAGAAGTGCCTCATGGGTTGCAGAACGCCTCTGGAAGAAAAGCCACTCCCAGGAGGACTTCCTTAGGTACAGAGAGGCAGTACTCACATTCAAGAACGCATTCACCTCTGCAAAGCAGGTCTACTTCACCACACTAATATCTGCCCTATCTCGCAACCCCAAACAGCTATTTACTACCTTCAACTCCCTTCTCCGTCCTCCTGCGCCCCCTCCGACATCACTTATCACAGCTGATGACTTTGCTTCTTATTTCAAAAGCAAAATCGACACCACCAGAGACAGTCTCACCCTACACCCCGACAACCACTCTACCCATCTGTCCTGTGCTCTTCATCTTTAACCTGTTTCTCCACCGTCACTGATGAAAAGCTCTCCACTCTAATATCTAAATCCCACCTCACCTCCTGCGCGCTTGACCCCATCCAGTCACACCTCATCCCCAAACTCTCTGAAGTCATTACTCCTGCCCTAACCCATCTCTTCAACCTATCCCTAACCAATGGATCCTTCCCTTCCGCCTTCAAACATGCTACCGTCACCACTATACTTAAGAAACCCTCCCTCGACCAGTCCTCTCCAGCTAACTATCGCCCCATCTCACTGCTCCCATACGCCTCTAAACTGCTGGAGCAACACGTCCACTCCAAACTATCCTCCTATCTCTCGTCCAATGTGCTCTTTGACAGACTACAGTCAGGGTTCAGACCCCATCACTCCACAGAAACTGCCCTAACCAAGGTCACTAATGACCTTCTAACTGCCAAAGCCAAACGTCACTATTTTGTCCTCCTCTCCTCTGCCTTTGACACAGTCGACCATTCCCTCCTGTTAGAAACGCTTCATCTCTTGGCATCTCTGACCTGGCCCTTTCCTGGATCTCCTCATACCTCACCAACCGCACATTCAGCGTCTCCCACTTGCACACCACCTCCCCGCCACGCCCTCTTTCTGTAGGTGTCCCCAAGGCTCCGTCCTAGGACCCCTCCTGTTCTCCATCTACACCCTAGGCCTTGGCCAACTCATAGAATCCCATGGTTTCCATTACCATTGCTATGCTGACGACACCCAAATATATCTCTCTGGACCAGACATTACCTCTCTGTTGTCCAGAGTCCCAGAATGTCTAGCAGCCGTAGCCTCCTTTCTCTCCTCCCACTTTCATAATCTTCACTCCTCCACTCACAACCCCCTTACCTGACCCTTCTATCAAAATTAATGGAACCACTCTCAGCCCAATCCCACAGGCCTGCTGCCTTGGGATAACCTTAGACTCTGACCTATCCTTCAAGCCGCATATTCAAACCCTCAACACCTCCTGCCACCTCCAACTCAAGAACATCCACCAAATCCACTCCTTCCTCACCCCTGAAACTACTAGATGCTAAAGATGCTAGTTCACGCCCTCATAATCTCCCATTTAGACTACTGCAACACTCTTCTCCATGGCCTCCCAGCAAACACTCTCGTCTCCCTCCAGTCCACCTTAAACTGTGCTGCTCGCTTAATACACCTCTCCCCCTCTGCCAATCCCTTCACTGGCTACCCATCGCCCAGTGAATAGAGTTCAAACTAATACCGCTGACATACAAAGCCATCCACAACCTGTCCCCTCCATATATCTCCGCCCTAATCTCCCGCTACCTGCCCGCACGTAACCTCCGATCCTCCAAAGACCTTCTACTCTGCTCTGCTGTTATCCGCTCTTCACACAAATGCCTCCAAGACTTCTCCCATGCATCCCCCATACTCTGGAACTCACTACCAAGACGCATAAGACAGACCCCCACAGTCACAAGCTTCAAGAAGGCCCTGAAGACTCACCTATTCAGGAAGGCCTACAACCTCCAATAACACTACTGTCACCACACCATCATCTGAACAGCCTCTACCCCCATTCTGTCTCTCTCCCTCTTCCCTCATAGACTGTAAGCCCTTGCGGGCAGCTCCCTCTATCCCACTGTGCCAGTTGGTCACTGTTAGTATTATCTGTTTTGTATATCTTGTGTACCGTATGTAAATCCACAAATGTAAAGCACCATGGAATTAATGGTGCTATATAAATAAACATTAATAATAATAATAATAATAATACTGTGTGCAGGGACCACTATGGGGCATAATACTGTGTGCAGGGGCCACTATGGGGCATAATACTGTGTGCAGGGGCCACTATGGGGCATAATACTGTGTGCATGGGGGGGGGGGCCCCATGTCAAATGTTCGCCTTGGGGCCCAGCCATTCCTAGTTACGCCACTGCTTCGAAGACAGACTCATATCTAGGCATCATTCACTAAAAGACACTGACCCCCATGATGTCCCCATATTCTTGATATACTGTAATTACTACATAGTTACATAAGTCCCCTTCCCCATTAGAATGTACGTTGTAGACATTGCTATTTCACCAAGGACTTGGCCTGTACAATATATTTCATCTTTCAAAGTATGTATATATTTACAGTACAACAAACAATTTCACATCAGAATTCCTCAAGTCCAAAATTTTCTGAAAAGGTAGAACAAAAAATTAAGCAGCATGTTTGAAAATTTCTGTTTGCAAGCCTGGGAAGGATGAACACATGTGATAGTCGGCCATACCGCTAAACTGATTTTCCAATTGTTGAATGTGGACACAGTGAACGTATAGATTAGATCTGGAAAAGCTCTGCTTGGAAAACCAAGCAACAAACAATTAACCAAGTGGAATGAAAAGATTGCTGTATCTATGTGTGGATCTGCCATCATACAGAAAATTGGCAAATATCTGAACAGTGTTTTGTATTCCTAGCCTAACAGGTCACGATGGGGAAAGGAAATAAGCAATACAGTATTGCTGGCCACTGTTCACACTTACTACTGCCCCAGGTATGTTTGAATTGCCATAGGCAAACAATGAATTTCAGCATTGATGATTCCAGGATGTCAAACATTGGATTTCCACAAGTTAAAAATTCCATCTTTTAGCTGCTCATACACATTAGTTTTGTTAACAGATTTCATCATCACATTAGTTCTGGCCTCCTGCATCTATTCTCAAGACAAAAGATGGGCCACGTTAGAGTTTTATTCTCTGTTCATGTTTCCCAGTGATTTTTTCTTTCTCTTTCCATATAATTAAATATTAAAGGATTGTCCAGCCATATTAATTTTTATTTAGCTTACAAAGCAATAGAAAAGCTGATTACTGTATACTTGCTTCCTGCATGACATGTAACTACCATAGCCAACCACTGGTTGCAGCCATGACCTCGATGAGCTGACATGTCCCTACTACAGCAGAAGAAAAGCAGACTGGCAAGTGAACGGGCAAACATTGGCATGGAAGAAGCAGGAGAGTGACAACTTGGTTATTATTTATTTTCTTATTTTATAGCATTGTTCAAATTTTAACATGACTGGACAAACCCTTTAAGGTGAAATGTGGGGAAGGGTCATCATTTTTGACCTTTTAGGTAGAAGAAGGGGCAATTTGTGGGCAACATTCGGTTAGCAGATAAAAGAGCGTTAAATCACATGGAGTCAGCCATATATAAAAAAATTGGGACCTGGTGTACTGTTATAAATCCAGTGTTTTCTCTATTATATCTACAATATGATCACTTCAATAGAGTTCAGGTCTCCGTTGTTTGGGTCCGCATGGGGACCCGAAAGACAGAGGGCCTGTCCTCTTAAAAAGCGGTTACTGACAGACACCTGTGGACCTCATAGACTATAATGGGGTCTGCCGGGTTTCTGTCGGTTTCATACTGAAACCAGTGAAGAGAAAAGTCCTCCTTGCAGTCCTCTTTCCGATTTTAAGTGGAATCTGCGGCAGTGTCTCCTATGAAGACCCCAATGCAGATGTGAACCTAGCCTTAGAAGCTTTATCTAACTGGATATTATTTTCTGTATATGGCCAACATATTATAATGCAATGTTTCACCTATAAAAGGTATGAAATACAGAGAAATTATGAGTTTATATGAGCCCTGCCAATTGTCATGCACATTTCATTACATTGTATAATAATACAGTTCAGATTGATAGTCTACAAGTATCGCCATCAAGTGGTAAGATGGTGTACTGCAGCTTTTATCTTTTTACTTACGGCTAATATTTTGAAAAAAAAAAGCAAAAAGCAAAAAATTCCTACCCTTTTACAACCCATTTGAAATACTTAAAGAGAAAAGACGCTGAAAGAAAACAGCATAAACTTCCTAAAATTCCATTTAGCAGCACTTTGGTTTTACTATATATGTTTCTGATAGCTGGATAATAACCGAGAAGGCTGATATTACAATTTTCAGTGCTTATGATTATCCTTGTGCACCCTCACGATGCTATACATAGAGGTTAGTGCCATACAAATGTACAGGACTCTAAAACCACAAGATGTGCAGGGAAGCAGCTCACTGGGAATGGCCGGACAGCTGGAACTGGGACATCTCATGGCCTTTGCCCAATTCTAATTAGGAAGAGTTTCAGTTGCAATGAGGATGTGAAGTAGCTGCCAAGCTCCTGCTGGTCAGGAGGGACAGTGAATGACAGGTCACTGGGATTAGCGAGCAGCTGTACACGCGACCTATTGGAAATAAATCAAGGAGATAAAAGCCTCATTAACGAGGTGAAGGGACATTGATTAGGGCCGGGTAAAGGCCACAGACACTGACGGGAATCAGATGAAGCAGTTCATTTAATAAGAGGTGAAAGTGGTGAGCGCAGAGCATAAGAGATTGGCAGGGAGAAAGGACACGGAGGGAAGGTAAAGGTAAGACGAGGAGCAGTGCAGCACAGAGTAACCAGTCACTGGTACCTAGGGATAGAGGAACAAGAGAGACAAGGGGGCAGTACAAGCAACAGGCAATACTGAGCCAGTGTCACAAAACTGCACAGATAAGGAGGAAAGTGCAGGGCTGAGGAGGAGCTGAGGTTTATCAACCACAGAACACAGAATTCAATAGTCAATGAAATACACTGGACAGTAAGGTTAAGAAAGTCAATGAAGGCCCCTTAGGCACCAGAGTTAAGACATATCCGAAGTATGTTGATATTTTGATATAATGGAATAATTGTCCCAAGCATATACGACTTCTCTCATTCCTCCCCTCTCTTCTGGAATTCTCTCCCTCCTTCTAGCTGCTTACTCCTTCTCATGACCTCTTGTACACTGTTTTATTCGTCTGTACCATACCTTAAAAATTAATTATTTTATTTCACATTTTTTTTACAATGTGTCATCCCAATATTTTGTGGTGTAAAGTGCTAGAGTAGTGAATGGTGCTATATAAATCAATAGCAATAAAATAATAATATAATTAATGTTCTTCCATTATTGCAAAAATTACAATGTATTACTTCACATGGACCGTTATCAGGTAATTTAAAGCAAACATGTCATGTTGAAAGTGCAGTCTAATCTGCAGGCAGCATGTTATAGAGCAGGAGGAGCTGAGTAGACTAATATATAGTTGCATATTCTAGGCCTAGGAGTCCAGTGGGCGGTTCTACTGAGTGATTGACAGCATTCCTCTATGAATTTACATATAGCGATAGCTGTCAAAAGGTAGGCCCACCCACTGTATTAAAGGTATTTTATGGAACATTAATACTAATGACCTATCCTTAGAAGAGGCCATTAGTATCAGTACACTTCCTGGCACCCCCACTGATAAGCTGTTTGAACAGGCAGCTGCATAAAGATAGTCTGTCCATAGAACCCAGCCATGCAGATAGATAGGTTAGGGACAACTGAATCAAAACGTATTTTCCCCTTGTGAATCGCTGTCTCTGTTGCCAACGATAATGCCCTCATTGCTCTAAAAAGGTAATTTGTATGTAGATAAAAACAGTGATATCTCAACAACAGAGGCAGCGATTCACAATGGGAAAGCAGCTTTGATTCAGGTGACCCTAACCTATCTATCTGCAGGACAGTGTTGATATGCTGGGTTCTGATGACAGACTCAAGGCATGGGAAAGGAGCTGCAGTACCATTTATGACCACTACCCAGTGTACTGACTTATGCTGTTCTGGTGCCTCTTCCAGTGATCAACTGAATGGAGGAGATGCTAGGACCACCAATCTGATCCTGACAAGTTATACTAGGGAAAACCCCTTTAATGTTAAACAGACATCACAATATACAAAGCTCCCAACATGGTGTCTGTTGTGTCTAATTCAGTGGAAGCTAATTAGATTACATTTAGACATGGCCAAAAACTACAGTCACCAGGCTGCCTTGTGGATGCACCATCTGTTGACCACACTGATGGCTTTGCTTAGCCAGTCATGAAAATGATTCAGTCACTCAGGCCAGACCAATCTGTGTGTGAACAGCGTGACAGAAAAAAAAATTATTACTGGACTTCAGCAGATCGAAACACCCAATTTGCTTTTGGGTGATTTGCGGGTGATTTTGCGATCCGCTTGCTGTTAGGATACATTGGGACAATTGATTGGACGTGTTAGTGATTTCCTTTCAAAGAATCTAAACAAATTATCTAAAAATCGATTCCCCCATTGTATTCTATGGGCTAACAAACTGGTGTCTCTGGCAGGATGACTCTTTAGTGTACAACTCTAGCCATAGAGAAAATAAGATGGTGTTATTGTCATTGCAAGGTCCCTGCCACAGCCCAGGAGCAAATTACGCCAGTATCAATTATGTGAATCACAGCTATAATTGTACAATTTGTTCTATGCAGAACACCTGGGGATCAGCCCTGCATTTCAATAGATGGAAAAGTGACGGTATGGGTCTGACACTAGATGTGAATCACCTCTAAATAGAGATGGATCTTGTCTTACAAAGTGATTGCATGTTACAGTCATATTATCATGCCAGTATGCTACAGTGGCACAATAGAGAATGACAATTAAGTAACATAGCTACTAAAGTAGCACCCCGGTGACTACCGTGACACAACGCAGATGTGCAACAATCAGAC
The DNA here is from genome assembly GCA_947044405.1 of Leptodactylus fallax. NCBI lineage: Eukaryota > Metazoa > Chordata > Amphibia > Anura > Leptodactylidae > Leptodactylus > Leptodactylus fallax. The sequence continues at coordinate 1,656,824 of CAMRHE010000081.1, read as the reverse complement.
CAGGATGACAATGACATCTCGCAAATAATACAAATGTGTGGCAGCAGATTAGCCCACTGCATCCATGTGTTTGTGAATAGCTATTCTGGCAGATGGTATGGGCAGCGAATGTTTGTGAAGACCGAGGCCAGTACAGCCAGTCCCTGCTCCTGAGACTCTCGCAGCACGGTGGCATTTGAACTCCGTGGGCCGATCTGGATATTTTTCTGCAATCGCAGCATTTTCTGAGCCAGAAGCTGAGCTTAGCAAATAAACATGAGTGTCCTGCACTTCGGACTTGTTAAGATTTAAGAGGAGGGGGGCAGACTCTTTACAAGAACTAATGAGGCCGCAGTCATGGGGGGAACATAGACTCTGAAGGCTCATTTATTTTTTAGTGCAGGAGAAAAACAAATACCAGAGCTTGCAATCTAAAAATGCAATTAACCAGTGCCATACACGAGATGGCAACCAACGCCATGACCTATTCTTATATCTCTTTGCTTTTAGCTTCCATGCACACAATTGTTTCAATCTGAGACATTTTGGATTCAACTGATCTGCTACAATATACATCACAATAGTTCAGCTCAGCTTCCTGAATAGGGCCCTGCTGGGGGTAAATTTGTCAAAGTTTACCATCAGGGGTGTATAATTAGAGATTTGAAGCCCCAATCTCACCAATTTAAACCCTCCCCGGGAGAGCCATGGATTACAAAGTTACAAAGCCGGCATAGGTTAATTATCAAACCTCTTATCTCCTGAAAGAAACCTGCAGGAAAAAGATGTAAGAAAATAAGCTAGCTATATAAATACGGAAAATCAGCTCAAAGGCAAATAAATCCGTAGAATATCGTCCGTCTTATGATAAACATACAAGGGAAAATACTATAGACATAAACAATAGAAAAATGAAATTTTGTAATAGCTGGAAAATATCAGATAAAAATCTTATGGAGGAAGATTTTGTTTGAGCAAGTTAGAGAATACCGCTCCTATAGTTAGGATAAGCTGCAATATATAGAATACAATGAAAACATAATGTACCATTCTCCATGCTAAAAAAAACCCTGTCATTATATGTGAATGTTATATTATATGCGGATAATAGACGGTGAGGTAAAGAGGCAGAAAACTGTGATCCTAGATGTGCAAATGCTTAAATTATCCAGTTATAACTAAGGAGTATAGAAGGAACAAACAAACAAAAAGTGACCCTTGAATTTGTCTTACTGTGTATCCTGGAGCACAAAGGCATCTTCCTGTCATCGCATCACAGTCCGCTCCATTGTAGCAGGCACACAGCTGTTGGCAGCCTTCCCCGTAAAATCCAGGCCGGCAGGGTTCTTCGCAGTACAGGCCGCTCCAACCTGCCCTGCAGGTGCACTCCCCAGACAGTGGGTGGCAGCTGAGAGAGAAGAGAGAGAGACTTGTCAGCATGGAGCTGTGGGGCGTGCGGGAGAACTAATTAAAACAATACATCGTGGTGTCAGCGGCCGGCAAGGCTGGGACCCTACTCCCTGCAATTCATTCACCCGCAGTAACCCTGCAATTCATTCATCTGCTGTAACCCAGCTCCTTGGGGGAAAAAATCTATTATTTAAATGTACAGAGAAAGTGAGGAATTATTTTGCAAACAGGAGCTGAGCCGCAGAAGGAACACACTAAGAAAATTAAGGAAAATTGGAGGCTCCTAACTTGTCCTGCTCAGAGGGAAGAAACAAATTTTACTAAATGAGAAAAATAATAATTAAAAAAATCCACAGGAACAAAAACATGCAAACAAGTGACTGTAGCGGGTCCATTCCTGCTGGCAGAAATCTGATAATAAATGGACACTTTCACCGGTGAATTCAATTTACCGATAAGCGTAAAAAACGGTGTTTGCCATTATAGTTATTCATTAGAGAGTCTTTTAGAGTCCTTAATGAATTATTTCTTAGCCGCACTGTGACAATGCCAGATCTGGAGGAGATTCGTTTTTTTTCCACATTGAAAAGGGCTTGTAACACAATTCACTGGGCTTGAGAGGGAAGAACTAAAACTTAACTTTTAATATAACATATCAAATATAAATAGATTGAAGAATAAAATTACTGTGGACCTGTAGTGACCAGATCCCCTCCTATTGTCTAATGATATGGGAATGCCTACCTAACAACAATGATGATAAGGGAGCGGTTGTAAAGATACTGTGCTCAAAATAACCAGGTGAGTCCATGTGGGGTCTAAAAACAGTGAGGCATGAATACCAAGACTACTGGTCTAATGCCACGCCAAGGGATTGAGCCCAAGACGCACAAGGAGCACACTGCCAGCAAATCTATGTCCTTTCCTAAGGAAACCCTACAAAATATTGGTCAAAATTGTATAAAATGCATAAATATAGTGAAAAGAGCCTGAAGTATGCATTCTTAAAATAATATATTAGTTAACATAACTATAACTAGTAACACAAGTGAATCCCAATAGCTCAACATGAGATGATTATCAAGGTCTTCACCACTACATTCAGAAGATAAGGTGGCCAAAAGCATTTAAGTAAAGCAGGCAAAGAATTTGATTTTGGCAGGAATGGGCAACTATCTAATAAGTATAAGGATTTGCTGACTCTCTTGATGGCAAATGTCAGGGAATGAGAGGGATCAGGCATATTGGATTTCAGTATGCCCAATCCTTCATTCGCACAGGAGATATATTGCCGCCAGAGATGTCTGACAGCAACTTATTTCTCTATTCCCATTGTAAACACATGCACCCTAGGTGACAGTCTGAAGTAATAGCTGACAGGGTTCTTCAGACAGATATTGAACATCTATGGGCACCTTAAAAGGGTTGACACTCAAAATTAATTTAAACTGATAGGTGTATATGAACAGAACCCACCACTTACTATGTGGTGCTCTTGACCCCTCTGTGTCGTTTTCCCCAAGGGGCCTCAATTGTGACAGCCACTTGGGTTGTGTGGATAATGCTCTTGTCCATAACATGGCGCTGGAGGACCATGTGACCATATAAATCACTCAGCCTCCTCCACTGCACCTACACTTCTTTCCGGAGTGCAGTGAGTTACTATGGAGGAGGCTGTGATGTAATGGTCACATGGTTCTCCAGCTGTTCCCATGTAATGGATGGAAGTGCCTTCTACACTGCCCAGGGGGTTGGCAGAACACGGGCAGGCAACAGCATACAGTATATAAGGAAAATGGCGCAGATGAGTCAAGAGGGCCACAGTAAGTGTCAGGTTCTATCCAAATACACCCATCAGTTTAACGTTAATTTCAAGTTGTGAACCCCTTTAAGAGTTCAATACGAAAGAGCTCACCAGTGAATCCACTGTTCATTTGTCCTTTCAATACAGAATATTCATACAGGAGATCTTGGTCACTCAGGTTTGAGTATTTTCAATTATGCAGTGTTTCTACCGGCAATGTTCTTGATAATGGTTTCATGGTATAAAGTGATGGGTAAAGTGGCCTATACATTACTGTACATGCACCAGAGACAACCCTTTTTACAATGTGATTACCACGGCAAACAGGAGCTTCGTGTAAGACTCGTTCCTGGCACCCCTGGTTAATAGCTGGTTTTGTTGCAGGAAGCCACAGCAAATCAGGAAGTTGCCCTACTGCAGCCATGGTAGGGAAAATGAAGTGCTACACATTGACCATTTAGATCTAGTATGCCAGGACTGGAGCTGCTCTCATAGTTCAATAGAGTCATATGGATAGGGCTTGTCCTTATTAAACAACCTTTTAAGCAGTAGGCTTAGTGCATAACTAACTTTGAATAACTTCTGATTTTCTGGCAGTATTTGTGACATTAATACATGTTGTAATATAATGTATTAACAGATATTGGCTCATCTCTCTGAAATCCTGCCCTGAAATCCACTTCTGTCCCTTCTGTATTCTTTGCCTTGTTTCTCATTGGAGTATTGGTGTACAATCTCTAATAAAGCAGGTAACCTGAGTCTGGGGAGGGGTCACGTTAAACAGTTACAGTATATCTTGTCCATTATAAAACATAGAACAGTGCTTCTGGTTTCATATGAGAGACTGCAGTTATTTTTGTATTATTTCTAGGGAGATCATCAGTTAAAATACAGTAGAAATTGAAAGCTGCTGCAGTTTCAAATAAATATGCCAATCCCGACTGTGTTTTTAACTGATAAGCTTTATTACAGTTCACACACATGTACTCTAGTGAGAAGCCAGAGAAAGAAACAAGGCCCAGAATACAGAAGGGACAGAAGTGGATTTTAGCATAGCATTTTACAGAAAGCAGCCAAAATTTGTTAACAACATACATTACAATATTTATTAATGTCACAAATACTGCCAGAAAATCTAAAGTTGTTTGAAGGTTTACTTACGCCTTAACTTGTGTGTCTTATGTAAAATGGCTTCACCCCGAAGTTCAGTCTTTGAATTGTCCTGTTTTGGCATCTTGCTGATATCCAGCCATTATATCGTTTTGATTCTCTTGAGAAATTTCAATCTAATTCCAACAGTATAATGAGCAGTAGTAATTTTAGTACAACAAATTTCCAATAGCCCACTGCTATATTATAAGGACAAATATATTCCAATGAGTGGGAGAAGCCTATCCTCTGCATATTGCAGCATACATACCCACGGGTGTTGGTCAGGTTACACGGGCAGTTCTTGTTACACTTGAGTCCATACAGTCCCTCGGCGCACACACGCTCCTCACAGAGGATGCCTTTAAAGCCTGGTTCACACAAACAGGCACCATTAATGTGGTAACACTTGGCTCCATTCTGGCAGTCACATCTTTCAGCACACTGGTAACCATAGGTACCCACGGGGCATTCCTCTTGGCACCTATGGATCATGAAAAGGTATAATAAAGACATCAAGCCTTACAGATACCAGTATTGTCAAATAATGCATAAGGTGATCCTACATAGTATGGGGTTAAAGATTCCTGTTTATAAAACACACACACATCATCTTTATAAGGTTTATACTGAAAGTGGACCTGTGACCTTGTCTGAAAATCCCAATCTGATAGGCGCTGTCACCCTGAGCATTTGGGGTATTGTATATATCCAAATCTGTTCAGCCATTCCAAAGATATAATCCCTTTAAGTGTTGATGCAAGTGGTTATTAATACACAAGTTGAATGGCTAAGTAGCTGCAAAAACATTTCATGGGACAAACTTTTTCAAGGCCTACAAAACTGGACATACAAACATGGAAATAAATTATTTATTGCAAGTAATATACAGGTGAATATCACCCAAAATGTAGTGAAAAGTGTTCTGCGTGGGTGGTTTTCTGAAAGAAGCAGTCTGAGGCTGCGTCTGTGAATAATATTTCTACACTAGGAAAAGCCTTTGGCATATATGGTAACCTTCTATAAGTCCCCATACATCGCACAATGGCAAAATGATTGCTCTTTTGGCCTTTAGCTGGTATGCTTTGTCTGTTTTTTTAAATGTATAGGGGAGAGCAGCAGATTATGATATAACTATACAGACGGCCAACACAAAAAATATATGCCACGTGGTTAACATTCATTTTTACAATGGAAGCATAGGTACAGGTGCCATTCTATATGGCGTAAGTCACAGGTCTCCATCAGACATGCACACCCTGAACTCATGTGCCTGACAATAGGCTTGAACATACTGTATACAGAGTCTTATATACACATAGATGATCTCTATGGGGGATGGTCTTGTGACAGAGGCTTCTGTTGGTAATATTCTTTATAATGGGATTATGAATATACAATAAAATTGTAAGAATATTGTCTATATATGTGCATAAATTCTTCCTTCAACTATACATTGCTGGTCTGATAATTCTGTCAGGCTACAGAAGACAGTTGTGCACGGACAGCTTAATTTTATGCCTGGCTTGGCTATGCTCTCTCCATCTGATGTAATCCCATCAGTAGAATGGTTCCATCACAAATAAGAACAAGTATCATTAAAATACACACAACTTAACATCAATTAATGACCATGCGCCAAGATAAAAAAGGTGATGATGATGATGATGATGATAAAACATGTGTGCATGTGCCTCCATACATAACGTCAATTACTTATAAGACAGTGTGAACATCTGAATCAATATGTAAACCAAGTGGAAGGAGTGGAAGTAATTTATGTATCCACATGAGTTCCTTCCCATCAAGGAGAAAAGCAATCACCAGTCCTCTTGGTACAAATAACCCTGTTTATTCCCACAAAGGGAAATAAACCTTTTAAAGCCTCACCATGTTCCACCATAAAATTTAAAACAAACTATTAAAACTAACTTTTTTTGTTTCAATGGCATTTAAGTGCTTGCAAATTCTTAATTTAACTTCCCTTGATGTATGGCTGAGGATTTGGAGTAGTTCTTAGATGTGGATTCAGTCTCTAGCTTAGATGTGGAAGGTTAGGTTATGTTCACACATGGCAGATCTGTTGCAGAGATTTCTGCAACTGTCCCATTCATCTGAATGGAGTCTGCAGAAATTCAAATACAACCCCATTCAGATGTACAGAATGCATTTTCATATCAGGCACATATGAATATACACTAAAGTTGCTCATACACCTTCAATTCCTCCTAAATTCCCTATACATAATGACTCAGCTGAGCATCTCCGTTCTCAGGAGCACAAAAGGATTAGGAGTTGTAATTCAATATGCCTGATCCTTCTTTCCACCAACATCATCTGTCAGGGAGAATGGGGAGGCCCCATACATAAGACAGCCGGCGGATTCGTCCTACATTTCTATTATGTTTATGGACACCTTTAGGAGCTAGAAAGGTCATGTATTATGAGGCCATAATCTTTTGGTAAAGGAGCAGATGCTCACTGCTTCCAACAGACCGTATTCTATTATACATCATTGGTGAGATGATAATTCTCATGAAGTCAAATTTGCGATTCAGAGACAGAAGCTGATATACAAAGCAACAGTGTTAGATTGAGCTTCATTGGGCCCACCAGATAAAATGATTCTGGGGAGCCCACCATCCAAGTGACCACAGTATGCTTCACATTTGGGTCTCCTGTTGGACCATTATTGTGTAAGAGCCTGGGCCCACCGGAGATTCCTATGGTACTGTAGGCCAGTCAGACACTGCCTAGTAATAACACATATAAGTTGCTCCATCCAATAAATCAGGATTGTATATCTGCAGATATTTGGGGAGATTTATCAAAACTAGTAAAAGGGAAAAGAAAAAAGGCTGCCTATAGCAACCAGTCAGGTCACCACTTTCACTCTCCAAAGGATTAAAAATAAAAGCTGATATCTGATGAGTTGCCATTTGCAAATGTTCTGCTCTTTCTATGGGCTAGTTTGTATGAATACCTCTCTATGACAATGATTAAGATATTGGCCATAAGGGGAAAATCTGAAATAAATCTGAACTATGCAAAATATGAACTTTTGAATCAAGGTCATTGTGGACATTTTGTTTGATGAGCCAATATTTCAAAGGAACTAGTTCATGTTCTTTTTACATTGCGACATTTCTAAGATGCCCTCTAAACGGTAAAAAAAACTAGAGCACCCGCACCGCCCATATGGCCTACAAAAGTGTCAAAAGTGCCCATGAATAAGCTGATCGAAAATGTCTTAAAGCCTAAAAATCAGCAGAATATTTTTAAGTTTATGAGCGATTTTCAATTTTAATCTCAATTTTCTTGTTTTGGTTTAAAAAAAAAAAATCAGTAAATAAAGGAATAAAGGAGGAGTTTGTTCGATTTCATGAAGGCTTTTTTTTTTTTTTTAAAGTCATACCCACCTAACCCCATTTACAAGGAGATCCCAGCAGGTGTTGTCTGTGTAGTGATGTCTCTAGCTCCCTGCCACAGACATCATCAGCCGAAGCCTGAATGATGGAGAACAGAGCTGATAGCGCTATACTCCACCAATGTATTCAACTTTATCTGCAACCTAAGGACACAGATAGAGTTGAAATCACTACCTGCTGTCCAGAACAGTGGGACAGCATCCAAAATGTGGGACTATCTTACTCGTTCTGGGTTGGCTGAGTGGGCCCCCATTATCGTAGGGCCTGATGCAGATGCACCATTTGCCCTATTGTTAACATGGCCCTGCTTACAATTGTATTTTGTTAATATAACATTGTTATATGTTTAAAATGAATAATCGGCTTCTGTTACAGTTCAGCCTATAAAGTTGGGGCTACACACATACGAGGCAGGTTATTTACTAGGCCCCTGACTGGCAGAATGCTATTGATATGTAGCTGTCCCCTGTAGGTCACGGCCATCATCACATTGGTAATTTACCATAATGTAAAGGGCCCGTTCCGGTGACAGGTTTTCTTTAGTTATAATTAACTTGTGCTGCCAATATCTTGACTGACATGAAGTTCATTGTCTAGGAACCAGAAAAATGAATGAGGCAGGTGTAGCCCCCCTCCCCGTACTCTTTTTAATTATTGAACACTACTTTCAAAATGGCTGCCTCTGTGTAGTCATCAGGTAATGGATTCTTCATTTATAGCTCATGGAGATTAGTGAACATTAGTCAATGACTAAATTCTTTCCATACACTGTGACTAAATTCTTTCCACTGCTAACCACAGGAAAAATATCTCCCGAGTATAAAACGCTACATGAACACAAGTATTTTTTATTATTTAAAAGAGCATTTCTATAAACTCATGTACACCTAGCTCCAGGGTCCTGTGCTGTTCTCTATAAACAGAACTTTCTGTGAATTTCTGCTATTGATGAGGTCTTTGTGTGCATGGGATCAGATGCTGAGCCTGCTCGCCTCCTGTGTGCACCGTGCCTAGCACGCCAGCCTGGCTCATTCTGTCTGTACAGGGAGTGTGACCGGCAAAGCCCACACCTGCTGAGATCTGGCACAGATACACAGAAATGGCTGCATCTGACACCGCTGGGGAAAATAAGCTTGCTTTACAGAAACAAGCTATATATATTATAGAGTTAACTCTTTGCGAGAAATCCATCTACTATGCGTAGAGACGTCCAAAAGCTAAATGTCACTTTTCGGGTCATGTTGTTAATGGCAATTTATAGCACATTTTATTTGTCTCTCCAGGTGTATTATTAACAAAGTGAACTGCTCTATCTAGTCAGCCTTCCATGCAGAGCACATGCTGGGAAGGGGACCTCTCTAGAGGCCAGAGGAGCATATCCCTGCATGGGCTGGGGTCCAGGAAATGCAAGCTGAATACTAATCACTTGATATCCAGAGCAAGGGCAAGTCTCGCTTAACACTTTCTGCTCTGCTGCCTGCTCCGTCAGTGACATTAATAAAGGATTAGTACACCCTAGGGGGAATCAGAAGATCAATATCTCGTGAAATATACTATAAAATATCCAGAATTACACTATTTGCAGGATTTAATGGAGAGAAAAACTGATGCAAATCTATTACAGGCTACTAAGGATTACATGCATCCAATTCCAATATATGCCGCAGATAGATAGTTGTATGTATAGAATTTTTGTAAGCCAAAAAATGTGATTTATTTTGTTCTGGTTGGATTGTACAATGATCCTGGATCCTGTATAACAAACCCATAATGGATAATTCAGTCTATGAAGTTTCCCAGAAAAGCAGGTGGCCATAGAAAAGGTCAGTGTCTGGCCAACATTTGGACAGCTTTGGTAAACCAATGTAAAAATGCAAAGTGCTTGTAAAAACTACCACCCTAGAGCCAGCTGTGCCATCATTGCCCTGTTCCTATGGTTCAGTCTCGATTTATGTATCTCACCGTCTACAGACATATGGTTGCCAGAATGCAAATGGTTAAGGCTTTATCAGCCACAAGGATACAGCAACTGGAAATTAAATATTGACGACTCATGTCCTTTACATAATTAGCTCCCCCCCCCCCCCCCCCCCGTCACCCCCTCGCAAACAAGCAATTCTGCTAACTTGTTTAGTTAGAGATCAAACAGCTCAGGCTGCTAATGAATTTTATACAAACACCCTATTAATGAACACAACGGATAATCACAGGAGGTTGGAGATGTGTTCTCAGTACTTGGCGCACGCATGAGCAACTGGCTCTGCCTCACATCTCTCTCAACCATCAGATCCGGAGCTGCCATGTCTAAGGAGAAATCTGGTGAAGGAGACTCAGGCCCTGAGACACCACTGGTCGCTCTTCTGCATGACCAAGCCAGTGCAACAAACCATAATAATTGTCTTCAACTGGTCTATCTGGAAAGCATGTTAAACAGCAAATTATGATTGCAGATTTTCAGAAATAATGTCATGTGGGACTATACCTTATTATCCAGTCTAAATGCTGCCTATGATCTCTCTGTAGTGATATGGATTACAAATACAGGATTATAGTGGTGGTCCAAACGCAATACTAATACAAGTAGGAGAACTTGGTCTAGCACTAGCACTGACAATAAAACCATTCAAATTTTATTAAATGCATTTAAGAAGACTTTAGAAAATCCAGGTACAGAGCAAAAAAGATCCTACGCGTTTCTGACACAGTTGGTATCCTTAATCATGAATGGTTTTATTCTGTGTGCTGGACCAACAGATATGTCAAATCCCCCGGCTTTTCCAAGAGTCACCCAGTTTTTAGGACCCCTCACTCACTCACCAGATCAATGTACACTCACCAGGCTGCGTCCATTATTCTCAATGTAGGTTTTTTTCCTACCAAACTTCAACAGTAAGCATACAACGTTGAAGTTTGTTAAGAGAAAAACCTCCCATTAAGTATAACAAAGCTTGTGGCTGAAGCAATAGAGTAAAAATCCAATGAAAAAATACATAGAACAAAACTAGAAATAGATGTAGGATCCCCTCTATAATACTTTACGGTAGGAAAGTACAATTAGCCCATTTTAATAATACACGTTATTAAATTACTTCTACCAAACATAGGAAGAAACATAGCCATATTTCTTATCAACATAAATGCCATGAATTACACAATAGAATTATAAGATGTCTCTGGATCAAGGTCTACTACTTGCTACTTCAACCATGGGTCCCAAGCTTCAGATGACTAACACCTAAATGTAGCTGGTAAGCTGATCCACTTACTTATCTACAATAATACAACAAGAAAGAAAAGGTACCCACATTCCTCATACAACCCAAAGGAAAAACTACAAAATTAAAGACTTGTGTGTGTATATATATATATATATATATATATATATATATAACACACACACACACTGTATATGTGTGATAGATAGATAGATAGATAGATAGATAGATAGACACACACTGTATATATACAGTATATATATATATATATATATATTGAATTGAAAAAAAGCATATGGCAAGTGCAAATAAAGCACAGTCCTGCCAAGCTATAGCTGCTCAATTATATCTACTGTCCAACAGGTTGTGACATAGTGGAATCTCCAATAGCGAGACATCAACAATAAATTAACTCTCAGCTAAGCTAGTGAAACTAGTCACGTTCAATGAGCAGTCTAATCTACAGAGAGCATGTTGTGCAGCAAGAGGAACTGAGCAAATTGATATTTAGTTTTGTGGGAGAAGATTCAGTAGAGCATATAACTTACTTGAATTTAATGTCTCCACAGTATCTATGCTTAGGAGTCCAGTGGGCAGTCCTAATCAGAAATTGGCAGCTATCGCTGTACGCACGCTCATACAGGAAAGGCTTCCAATCCACAAGTTTGACAACCCACTGGACTCCTAAGCATAGGAAAAGCAGAGATTTCAATCAATATGTAGCATGAATCCCACAAAAATATATACAGTGCCTTGCGAAAGTATTCGTCCCCCTTGAACTTTTCAACCTTTTGCCACATTTCACGCTTCAAACATAAAGATATAAAATTTTAATTTTTTGGTGAAGAATCAACAACAAGTGGGACACAATTGTGAAGTGGAACGAAATTTATTGGATATTTTAAACTTTTGTAAAAAATAAAAAACTGAAAAGTGGGGCGTGCAATATTATTCGGTCCCCTTAAGTTAATACTTTGTAGCGCCACCTTTTGCTGCGATTACAGCTGCAAGTCGCTTGGGGTATATCTCTATCAGTTTTGTACATCGAGAGACTGAAATTCTTGCCCATTCTTCCTTGGAAAACAGCTGGAGCTCAGTGAGGTTGGATGGAGAGCGTTTGTGAACAGCAGTTTTCAGCTCTTTCCACAGATTCTCGATTGGATTCAGGTCTGGACTTTGACTTGGCCATTCTAACACCTGGATACATTTATTTGTGAACCATTCCATTGTAAATTTTGCTTTATGTTTGGGATCATTGTCTTGTTGGAAGATAAATCTCCGTCCCAGTCTCAGGTCTTTTGCAGACTCCAACAGGTTTTCTTCCAGAATGGTCCTGTATTTGGCTCCATCCATCTTCCCATCAATTTTAACCATCTTCCCTGTCCCTGCTGAAGAAAAGCAGGCCCAAACCATGATGCTGCCACCACCATGTTTGACAGTGGAGATGGTGTGTTCAGGGTGATGAGCTGTGTTGCTTTTACGCCAAACATATCGTTTTGCATTGTGGCCAAAAAGTTCGATTTTGGTTTCATCTGACCAGAGCACCTTCTTCCACATGTTTGGTGTGTCTCCCAGGTGGCTTGTGGCAAACTTTAAACTAGACTTTTTATGGATATCTTTGAGAAATGGCTTTCTTCTTGCCACTCTTCCATAAAGGCCAGTTTTGTGCAGTGAAGCCTGAAATGTGGCAAAAGGTTGAAAAGTTCAAGGGGGCCGAATACTTTCGCAAGGCACTGTGGGAAACGTATAGGGTCAGTATTCCATTCTGGGTTACTGCCATTCTAATACACTTTCATGTTAACAAATTTGGAGTGCACGCGAGTGGTATTTTATACTTTTTATAGTGGTATTTTATGATATTTACTTTTTTATAGTGATTTTTGAGGCAGTGAATCTAACAATTCTAAAGTAACCTAAGCACAGCTGGATGGAAAATCTGTATATGCAGCAGAAAAAAAAAATGCCAACAAATGTCACATCTAGCATCTTTGTAACATGACTGCAACACCATTATGTTTAGTCTTTTTGCTATGTACTGTGGTATGAAAATAATCTGTTGCGGCTCGAAACAGCACCAAGTTGGTTTAGCTAGATGTGTTATTCCTAGTATACAGATATAGTAGAGTTAACCCCGAAATTCTGTAATTGGTTAAACTACTGCAGCGTGATGTCTTATCACAGAAGACAACAAAATCTAATGAAAAGTCATTGAAAAATATTTTTCCAATGAATTTTCATTGTTTATTGTTGCTGCGTCTGTACATCTCCATTTAGATTAGTGAGAACAAACTGGTATATACTGCTGTGTATGGGCTGAAATTGTAGCTGACAATATATGAAAATGTTAACGTATATGTTTCATTATGAGGCCACACATTGCGATAAAGCTGCTTTTTTGTTGCAGATTTCTGTGTTTTTGAGCCAGGAGTGGATTTAAAACAGGGAAAAGTATAAGGCTACATTCACACAAATAATGGCTGTGTGACATTCGTTTTTTTAAAGGACATCACATGGCAGTATTAATTTCATTGTCAGTGAATGGTGGCAATATACAGTAGGTTGTATCCTAATTTTGGCTGTTTTCACAGATCCCTCTATACACTGTATGGGGAATCTGTGAAAACAGGTGCCCCTTGGGTGCAAAATTGATGTTTTTCATGGCCATTTTGCACCTAAGTGCTTTCTTTATATTTCCCATTCTGTTTTAGGCCACTCTTGACTTTGGCTCAAAAAAACGCAGTAAAATCTTCAATAAAGGCATCTTTTTTGCAACGTTTGACCTCAACCTAAAAGAGTAAAAGTACAAAAATAAAGTTAACACATTAAAAACAACCTGTAGTAAAAAATGAAACGCTAGGAAATGCTCTGAAAATGACATTTGTGCGGTTATGTGACCTATTTCAGCGAGGTAGACCTCCTTCTGTTTTTTTTTGTTTTTTTTTTAATTGGACATAAAAAACGGATAAGAAACGCAAACGGATGGGCATATCATTGACACAAGGACAGAAAAGTGATAAAAACCAGGCACTGCCATGGATGAAAAATGGACACATACTTGTGAATAAGGCCTTTTTCTTAATATTTTCCAGCGCTTCCCACTCTACACCATGCCGCCTGCTGATCAGACACCACGTTCAATGTGACAGATTCCCTTTAAAGAACAAATCTGAGCTGAATCTACAGCCAGTGTTGTGGTCAATGCTCCCATTGACTCTAATGAATTTCCCATTTAGAGACAATACACACCTTTCTCCTGATGTAAAAATGTATAAACAATGCAGTACATTGGAGCATTGTGGAATGTCAAATAACCATTGTTCAGATTTTCCCAGATTAACAATACAATACTAGACCATATTCAACATCCACTGAACAAATTACCTCCGCTATGTTCTCAATAGTGCTATTTTGTGACTCGGTTGGTATATTTTTTAACTGTTATTATAGGAGCGTGAAAAGCAGCTACTTTGTAGATGATATTTATGTAGCTGAAGCACTGCATTAATGACCTGAATAGCAGTAAAACATAATAATATAGAGCTGGCATGTTTATGCTTAAAGGGGTTGCCTAACTTTATAAAATTGATGGGCTATCTTTAAGATAAGCCATCAATTTTAGATCACAGTTTGTCTGACTTTTGGCATTCCTTCTGATCAGCTGTTTTGGATATTGCAACAATGTCCCATTAACTTGAATGAAACAATGCTGTAATATCCAGAACGTTGACTATAAGAAATATAGTGTTCTGAGCACCCACTGTAAACAATGAAGGGCCACAGCGCTCACTTTGAGCATCACGTCTCATTCAAATTAGTGAGGTGTGTGGACTCTGGATCTAATATTGATGACCTATCTTAAAGGGGCATTTAACCTACAGTTTTCACCAAAAACACTATGTATAGAATATGAATCCCACAAAAGCAAACACATAACCTATATGGATATGCTGAACAAAAATAAACAAAGACAATTGCCATAAATATAAATATTTTATTCAATTAACAAAGATAATTCAGCATATCCATATAGGTTATGTCTATCTTAAAGGGGGTCTGTCAACAGAGCCCAACATATCAACAGACAGATAGAAAGCTTAGGGTCACCTGAATTGAATGGCGTTCTACCTTTATGAATCTCCTCTGCTGCCTAGATATTACAATTTTTGTCCATATGCAAATGATTATATTTCAGCAACGCAAACCGCAATGTTTACACTAGACTATGGGCAGACCATAGAGTTTACACTAAACTGGGAAGTATCTGCAGGATTTACACTAGACTGTGGATAGACCATAGAGTTTACACTAGGCTGTGGGGTATCTGCAAAGTTTAAAACGGGACTGTGGAGTGTCTGCAGTGTTTACACTAGACTGTGGACTATCTGCAGAGTTTACACAACATTATGGACTGCCTGCAGTACACTAGACTATGGGCAGACCGTAGTGTTTACACTATGCTGTGTAGTATCTGCAGTGTTTACACTAGACTGTGTAGTATCTGCAGTTTTTACACTGGACTGTGTAGTATCTGCAGTGTTTACACTGGACTGTGTAGTATCTGCAATGTTTACACTTGACTGTGGAGTATAACAATGCCCTAGACTATGGACAGACTGTAGTGTTTACATTAGAGTATATGCAATGTTTACACTAGACTGTGTAGTATCTGCAGTGTTTACACTGGACTGTGTAGTATCTGCAGTGTTTACACTAGACTGTGTAGTATCTGCAGTGTTTACACTAGACTGTGTAGCATCTGCAGTGTTTACACTAGACTGTGTAGTATCTGCAGTGTTTACACTGGACTGTGTAGTATCTGCAGTGTTTACACTAGACTGTGTAGCATCTGCAGTGTTTACACTAGACTGTGTAGTATCTGCAGTGTTTCCACTGGACTGTGTAGTATCTGCAGTGTTTACACTGGACTGTGTAGTATCTGCAGTGTTTACAC
The DNA here is from genome assembly GCA_947044405.1 of Leptodactylus fallax. Lineage (NCBI taxonomy): Eukaryota > Metazoa > Chordata > Amphibia > Anura > Leptodactylidae > Leptodactylus > Leptodactylus fallax. The sequence continues at coordinate 1,640,888 of CAMRHE010000081.1, read as the reverse complement.
TAGACTGAGTAGTATCTGCAGTGTTTATACTGGACTGTGTAGTATCTGCAGTGTTTACACTGGACTGTGTAGTATCTGCAGTGTTTACACTAGACTGTGTAGTATCTGCAGTGTTTATACTGGACTGTGTAGCATCTGCAGTGTTTCCACTGGACTGTGTAGTATCTGCAGTGTTTACACTGGACTGTGTAGTATCTGCAGTGTTTACACTAGACTGTGTAGTATCTGCAGTGTTTCCACTGGACTGTGTAGTATCTGCAGTGTTTACACTAGACTGTGTAGTATCTGCAGTGTTTATACTGGACTGTGTAGCATCTGCAGTGTTTCCACTGGACTGTGTAGTATCTGCAGTGTTTACACTGGACTGTGTAGTATCTGCAGTGTTTACACTAGACTGTGTAGTATCTGCAGTGTTTCCACTGGACTGTGTAGTATCTGCAGTGTTTACACTAGACTGTGTAGTATCTGCAGTGTTTACACTGGACTGTGTAGTATCTGCAGTGTTTACACTGGACTGTGGAGTATCTGCAATGTTTACACTGGACTGTGGACTGCCTGCAATTCCCTAGACTATGGACAGACAGTAGTGTTTACATTAGAGTATCTGAAATGTTTACACTGGACTGTGGAGTATCTGTAGAGTTTACACTGGACTGTGGAATATCTACAATGTTTACACTGGACTGTGGACTGCCTATAATGCCCTAGACCAGTGATGGCGAACCTTTTAGAGACCGAGTGCCCAAACTGCAACCCAAAACCCACAAATTTATCGCAAAGTGCCAACACGGCAATTTAACCTTAAATTAACCAAAATCTGTTTTATAGTGACCCTGCAATGCAATAATAATCACATGTCTGCTATAAAACAGATACTGTGTGATATAAGTAGTGAAGGGCCCCCACATAGTACAATTCGATCTGAAGTGGCCCCCAGATAGTACTATATGCTCCAGAATGGCCCCCAGACAGTATTATATGCTTCACAGTGGGCCCCCACATAGTAGTATATGCTTCAAAGTGGGCCCCCACATAGTAGTATATGTTTCACAGTGGGCCCCCACATAGTAGTATATGCTTCACAGTGGGCCCCCACATAGTAGTATATGCTTCACAGTGGGCCCCCACATAGTAGCATATGCTTTACAGTGGGGCCCCACACAATAGTTTATGCTTTACAGTGGGGCCCCACACAGTAGTTTATGCTTCACAGTGGGGCCCCACACAGTAGTTTATGCTTCACAGTGGGGCCCCACACAGTAGTTTATGCTTCACAGTGGGGCCCCACACAGTAGTTTATGCTTCACAGTGGGGCCCACACAGTAGCATATGCTTCACAGTGGTGCTCCACACAGTAGTATATGCTTCACAGTGGGGCCCCACACAGCAGCATATGCTTCACAGTAGGTCCCTACACAGTAGTTTATATTACTTACCTAGTCCCATGAAGAGCTGCAGTTCCACAAAGAACATCCTGCTCCTCCTTCTGCTCGTGTGCGCTGATGACTTATGTCATCACACCTGCGTCGGGGCAGAGGATACACTATGCAGTCAGTGTAGGCCGCGGTCCGGACCGCGGCCTACACTGACAGCTCAGCCGAAAGACGCAATCGCTCACTAATAGGGAATCCTGTACCGGATTCCCTGTTAGTGAGCGATCATGGCGACGGCGCGCGTGCCAACTGAGAGGGCTCTGTGTGCCCTCTCTGGCACGCGTGCCATAGGTTCGCCATCACGGCCCTAGACTATGAACAGACCGTAGTGTTTACATTAGAGTATCTGCAATGTTTACACTGGACTGTGTAGTATCTGCAATGTTTACACTGGAGTTTGGAATATCTGCAATGTTTACACTGGACTGTGGAGTATCTGCAATGTTTACACTGGACTTTGGAGTATCTGCAATGTTTACACTGGACTGTGGAGTATCTGAAATGTTTACACTGGACTGTGTAGTATCTGCAGTGTTTACACTGGACTGTGGTTTAGTTGCAGTATTTACACTAGACTGTGTACTGACTGCAATGATTTCACTAGATTGTGCATTACCTGCAGAATTTACACTAGATTATAGACATATCACAGTGTTTACACTAGATTATATACTATCCACTATACTATTATATACTGGACTGTGTAGTATCTGCAGTGTTTACACTGGACTGTGTAGTATCTGCAGTGTTTACGGTAGACTGTGTACTATCTTCAGTATTTACCCTAATCTGTGCATTACCTGCAGTGTTTACACTAGACTGTGGACTAGCTGTAGCTGCAGTAATTACACTAGACTGTGTACTGACTGCAATGATTACACCAGGTCACTAGATTGTGGATTACCTGCAGAGTTTGCAATAGATTATGGACAGACCACAGTGTTTACACTAGACTGTGGATTATCTGCAGTGTTTACTGTACACTAGATTGTTTACACTACACTGTGGACTAGCTGCAGTGTTTACACTACACTGTGGACTAGCTGTAGCTGCAGTATTTACACTGGAATGAGTACTGACTGCAATGATTACATCAGATCTTTAGACTGTGGTTTACCTGCAGTGTTTACACGAGATTATGGACAGACCACAGTGTATACACTAGACTGTGGATTATCTGCAGTGTTTACTGTACACTAGATTATGGACTATCCACAGTGTTTACACTACAATGTGGACTAGCTGTAGCTGCAGTATTTACACTAGAATGAGTACTGACTGCAATGATTACATCAGATCTCTAGACTGTGGTTTACCTGCAGTGTTTACATGAGATTATGGACAGACCACAGTGTATACACTAGACTGTGGATTATCTGCAGTGTTTACGCAAAATTATGGACTATCCATTGTTTACACTAGACTGTGGACTAGCTGTAGCTGCAGTATTTATACTAGACTGTGGACTAGCCTCAGTATTTACACTAGACTGTGTACTGATTGCAATGATTACACCAGATCACTAGACTGTGGATTACCTGCAGAGTTTACACTAGATTATGGACAGACCACAGTGTTTGCCCTAGACCGGTCTGACTGCTAGTGAGTCCACTAACACCTAGCACTTTTAGTAGGGTCATTAATTGGGAATTAATTAACTGTTCCTAGGAATCATAATTGGTGTGACAAACAGTATGTGTGAATTAGCCTTAAACAAGATTGCTTAGGTATACCTTCAATTGCATTTGCAACCATGCTAGTCACCATATGCAGCCCCAAGTTATTTGACCCATATCTTAAAAGTTCCTTAAAGACAGCACCATTACCAGATGCTGGTCCACCTGTTCTTTATCACATGAAGTCAGGATATTCTTGCTAGGAATGACAAGTAGACATGGAAGGGGAAATGTATTTTACGGGGATTGTTTCTGTTCAGCTTCACCTCGCATCTGTATGATTTCATCTCCTCATCCCTGCTGTCATAATTGTGTGTCTAAACAGAATACAAATTCACAGAATTTTAGACTATTATCCATTATCTAGAAACTTACATTCTTTACCACAAACGTTTCAGGTATTCCCATGAACTCTAACATATTGCATACCTAAACTGAGCAGGTAACCCCATCTTCTATAAACTGCTTCTCTACCTCTATTACGCTAGGTTCATACATGTGTTCGGGTTTCCGTTCGTGGGGTCCGCTTGGGGATCCCACAAACGGAAACCTAATCCGCTTAAAAAAGCGGTTATCCGCGGACCCATAGACTGCTTGCAGGACTTTTCTCTCTGCATTTTTAAAGCGGAATGGGGAATGGAATCCCCGAGCGGAGGCCGGGCGCAGGTGTGAACCTAGCCTTACTCTACTTTACAATGTATATAGCAATCTCTCTTTCAGCACAGGGGAAAGTTTTGCTGGTACATGGAATATTTCAGGAATAAATCAGTATGCTGCACAGTTGAAACTTGCATAACGTCGTGTTCTTAGCAATATTGCTGGAATTTTTGATCATTATAGTCATTATATCTAAGTGAAGCATGCCTGAGTTATAGCAGCACTTGCATGTGTTATTATTGAGCGAAGCTGTGCATTGCAGATGGACGCTGAAGTGACTGCCACATTAAGGCTAAGGCCCCACATAGTGTGCCGCAGCCAAAAAGCGATGTGGAAAAAGACCACTGCGGAAACGCTTTTTTTTTCCACAGTGCTTTTCACAGAAAGTTCGCAGAGTTTTCCTCTGCGAACGTCTGCTTGTCTGCTTCAACTTTACCTATATTGAAACCGCCAGCGTGTCCATAGGTATAACTGACATGCTGCGATTTACAAAAACGCAACTGATTTTTTAAATCGCAGCATGTCCACTGCGGATATTTTTCTGCAATGTGTGGATGTGATTGGCCAGGATCCCATTCATTTTGCAAGGACTGTAAAATGTCGCGTTTTTAGCTGTGGCGTTTCTGCTGCGGCGAAATAGCAGCATTTACATCAGGCATGTCAAACTCAGGGTACCCCGAGGGCCACATGAGTAACAAGAGGTTGTTGCGAGGGCCGCGCACAGCAGCTAATGTCACACACGTATTTTAACAGCAGTCATGAAAACAAGATATGAAGTAGTAATATGTAACAGCAACATATATTTGCAGTGCGCAACAGCAACTAATATATTTAACAAAAATACAGCAATTAAAAACTAAACATTTATTTGCTATCATTTTTTTCAATCATTTTTAGTGTTTTGTCCTGAGGCTTGACACCTCTTTGTGCTTTGTGCTAATAGGCCTATTCATTATATTATATTATTATTTATATTATTATTATGAATTTTCAATATCTATTTATTTACTTTATATTTATTTAATGGGCGTCTGTAGGATTTGTTCTTTTTGGTGTTCACCCCTGGTATTTGCCTCCAAGGGTGCACATGTATTTTAATTGCTTTTAATTTTTCCTTGTTTGCTGTGTTATTTAATAAAGAAATTTTGTGTGTGCTTTATATTGGATGCTGTTTCTCCTTTGTGTTCGATTGCATTTTTCATCCAATCAGCACCACTGTTTTTTGCATCACAATTATTTATAATCTGAGTGCTCACCCCTCTCTTTAGTTTTTAATGGTTACATACAGGAGGGCCACTCACTTGCTTGGACTTTGCCTGTGCGGCAGTGGGTCCCTTCTTCCTCAGCACGATCACAGTATCCCAGTCACTCTCAGCCACAACTCTTCCTCCGCTCACAACAAAACTGACTTAGGTGATCAGCAGCCACGCGAGCCGCAGATGTGCAAAACTCACGATCAGCACTTCCGGGTCGTCATTCATTGATCACGTAAGCAGGTCATATGTAGGGATATGGGCCAATCAGTGGCGTAACTAGGAATGGCTGGGCCCCAAGGCGAACATTTGACATGGGCCCCCCCCCAAGCCGCCGCCCCCAACCCCCCCAAACCGCCGCCCCAACCCCCCCCCACACACAAACCGCATTCCTGCGCACACTATTATGCCCCATAGTGGCCCCTGCACACGGTATTATGCCCCATAGTTGCCCCTGCACACGGTATTATGCAGCATAGTGGCCCCTGCACACAATATTATGCCCCATAGTGGCCCCTGCACATAGTAGTTTGCCCCATAGTGGCCCCAGCACACAGTAGTTTGCCCCATAGTGGCCCCGACACACAGTAGTTTGCCCCATAGTGGCCTCTGCACACAGTAGTTTGCCCCATACTGGCCCCTGCACACAGTAGTTTGCCCCATAGTTGCCCCTGCATGCAGTAGTTTGCCCCATAGTGGCGCCTGCACGCAGTAGTTTGCCCCATAGTAGCCCCTGCACACAGTAGTTTGCCCCATAGTGGCCCCTGCACACAGTAGTTTGCCCCATAGTGGCCCCTGCACACAGTAGTTTGCCCCATAGTAGCCCCTGCACACAGTAGTTTGCCCCATAGTGGCCCCTGCAAACAGTAGTTTGCACCATAGTGGCCCCTGCACACAGTAGTTTGCCCCATAGTGGCCCCTGCACACAGTATTATGCCCCATAGTGGACCACCCATGAACGATTATTATACTCTGGGGTCTTTTCAGACCCCAGAGTATAATGATCAGAGACCCAGGGGAGGATAGAAACATAGAAAACACTGCAACTTACCTCTTCCTCGCTCCGGTGCACTCCCGTGCGCTACTTCGGCCATCTTCAATTTCGGACCGGATCTCGCGCGATCCAGGCCGGCGACGCATAATGACGTCGTCTGACGTTTGGGACGTCACCAAACAGGCCCGAAGCCTGCGGAGCGGCGGATAGGTGAGTTACGGTGTTTTTTATGTTCGCTCACCTCCCCTGGGCCCCCGATCGTTATACTCCGGGGTCTCAAAAGACCCCGGAGTATAACGATAGCAGTGATTGTGGGGTTCGCGGTAGCGACTGCCACAGGGCTCCGGGCCCCGTAATGTTCCGGGCCCTGTGGCAGTCGCTACCACTGCTACCCCGGTAGTTACGCCCCTGGGGCCAATGAATGAAGAGCCGGAAGTGCTGATCGTGAGTTTTGTACATCTGCGGCCCGCACAAAAGTCTCAAACTTTGTCTCTAAACTTTAGAGACAAAGTTTGAGACTTTTGTGCGGGCCGCAGATATGCCTGTAAAGGGCCGCATGTTTGACATGCCTGGTTTACATAGTGTGCCGCAGCCAAAAAGCGATGTGGAAAAAGACCACTGCGGAAACGCTTTTTTTTTCCACAGTGTTTTTCATAGAAAGTTCGCAGAGTTTTCCTCTGCGAACGTCTGTTTGTCTGCTTCAACTTTACCTATATGGAAAACGCCAGCGTGTCCGCAGGTATAACTGACATGCTGCGATTTACAAAAACGCAACGGATTTTTTTTAAATCGCAGCATGTGTCCACTGCGGATATTTTTCTGCAATGTGTGGATGTGATTGGCCAGAATCCCATTCACTTTGCAAGGACTGTAAAATGTCGCGTTTTTAGCTGTGGCGTTTCTGCTGCGGCCAAATAGCAGCGTTTAAACTACACTGTGTGCAGAATTATTAGGCAAGTTGAATTTGAGATGATTATTTTTATTATTGAACAACAACTATGTTCTCAATCAACCCAAAAGACTCATAAATATCAAAGCTTAATATTTTTGGAAGTTGGAGGTTTTTTTTTTTTAGATTTGGCTATCTTAGGAGGATATCTGTTTGTGCAGGTAACTGTTACTGTGCAGAATTATTAGGCAACTTAATAAAAACCAAATATATACCCATCTCACTTGTTTATTTTCACCAGGTAAACCAATATAACAACAGAAATCTTAGAAATAAACATTTCTGACATTCAAGAACAAAACCAAAAACAAATCAGTGACCAATATAGCCACCTTTCTTTACGATGACACTCAAAAGCCTTCCATCCATAGATTCTGTCAGTTGCTTGATCTGTTTACGATCACCATTGCATGCAGCAGCCACCACAGCCTCCCAGACACTGTTCAGAGAGCTGTACTGTTTTCCCTCCCTGTAGATCTCACATTTTATGAGGGACCACAGGTTCTCTATGGGGTTCAGATCAGGTGAACAAGGGGGCCATGTCAATATTTTTTTCTTCTTTTAGACCTTTACTGGCCAGCCACGCTGTGGAGTATTTGGATGCATGTGATGGAAAATTGTCCTGCATGAAAATCATGTTTTTCTTGAATGATACCGACTTCTTCCTGTACCACTGCTTGAAGAAGGTGTCTTCCAGAAACTGGCAGTAGGTCTGGAAGTTTAGCTTCGCTCCATCCTCCACCCAAAAAGGTCCCACAAGTTCATCTTTAATGATACCCGCCCATACCAGTACCCCACCTCCACCTTGCTGGCGTCTGAGTCGGAGGGGGAGCTCTCTGCCCTTTACTGATCCAGCCTCGGGCCCATCCAGAGTCACTCTCATTTCATCAGTCCATAAAACCTTTGAAAAATCAGTCTTAAGATATTTCTTGCCCCAGTCTTGACATTTTATCTTATGTTTCTTGTTCAAAGGAGGTCGTTTTTCAGCCTTCCTTACCTTGGCCATGTCCCTGAGTATCGCACACCTTGTGCTTTTTGATACTCCAGTAACGTTGCAGCTCTGAAATATGGCTAAACTGGTGGCTAATGGCATCTTGGCAGCTTCACGCTTGATTTTCCTCAATTCATTAGCAGTTATTTTGCGTCTTTTTTTTTTCAACATGCTTCTTGCGACCCTGTTGGCTATTTGCCATGAAATGCTTGATTGTTCGGTGATCACGCTTCAAAAGTTTGGCAATTTCAAGACTGCTGCATCCCTCTGCAAGACATCTCACAATTTTTGACTTTTCAGAGTCCGTCAAATGTCTCTTCTGACCCATTTTGCCAAAGGAAAGGAAGTTGCCTAATAATTAAGCACACCTTATATAGGGTGTTGATGTCATTAGACCACACCCCTGCTCATTACAGAGATGCACATCTCCAGATTTACTTAATTGGTAGTTGGCTTTCAAGCCTATACAGCTTGGAGTAGGACAACATGTATAAAAAGGATGATGTGATCAAAATACTCATTTGCCTAATAATTCTGCACACAGTGTACATTGGGCCCCGGCCTTAAGGGGGACTTTCAGGATTAGAACATTATTATGTCAAAAGAACGGCTGTGGAGTTGCTAGGCCAAACCACTGACTCCGTATTCCTCTATTTTTCCACAGTCCAACTCCAATACTGACTCTGACTACTTCATTAATAGCTGACAGTCATGGAGAGAAGCAGTAAAGCTCCTCTAATTCAACATAAATCCAGTGACTGGGTTCCTATGAAAGTAAATATGTAACAAACTATGTATCTAATTCATTACATAATATCAATAATTGGATAATATAATTCAAAATAATTAATCATTTTATGTTGAAGCCATGCCGGAATCAGTAACTTTTTTCCAGTTCCCACTGCACCAAAAATTGGCTCTAACTCCTACTCCACAACTCTGACTTCAACTCCACAGCCCTGATCAGAAGCATATAAAAACACTTGTACATAAATACCAGCTGATGCAATTCTGGTATAAAGTCATGTTTAAGTAGTCATGTGACCACATCATTACTGGCGTACTGCAACTGTGTTAGGGGACGTTCACACTACTGTTGTGAATGTCTGTAAGCGTTTTACAGCAATAGAATCACTGACGGAGACAGACAGAGCCCCCTCCATCTCTGTCCGTTCCCAATGACAGTAATATAAACACCACGAAGGACACTTTCTTCTGTCATGTTTGTTTACTTTTGTAATGGAAGAAAAAGTTGTGTATGGAGGACTTTTTTTTTTCTTCAGAAAAGTAAAAAAACATGACGGAAGAAAGCTTTTTTTTAACATGAGAACGAATGCAGACAGAAACAAGATGGACGGTGTTCCATTTGTATTCTACAATTACTGTCCATTGCTCTTATCCTATGATGGATAATAACAGTAGTGTGAACCTACCCTTAGCCAGTAGATAGCAGAAAGCAGGAGCAGAATGGACATGGGGGTTGTATGTATTGTGAAGTACTGAAGTATGAATCATAACTCAACAACCAACCAATTATCTTATCCTAGACTACATACCTATGAAACAAAACGATAAATAGATATATACAGATATGTATCTATAATCTCTGTCATCCTAGTTGCCATATTTTCATGAATACACTATAAAAAATACCATTTCAAGAATACGTTGAAAATTAAAAATTTCTTTCACTAATCTGGCATGTTAAGATCCTGGCATAATGTCCAGGTTTTTCAGATTGCCCGCCAAGATCTGGCAATCTAATTCAGGTGCTGAAGGGACCTTGTTCCCCCTGCCCCCCCAAGATCTGAACCTGCATTAAAATAATTTAATATCAAACGGAGACAAATATTTCCCCTCAAAGGATCTCATTCTATCTATAGTTATAGAAATGGAGGAGAAACTAGGCCGGCGTACTTGTGTGGCATGTGGCCAATACTTTATAAATAAATAGTGGTAATAATGCTAATGCTCTGAGCGGAGCTGACACAGGCGGTGTGTAAACCTGCAAAACATGGCCTCTGCTTCTTTAATAAAACACAATATTGAGTTTCTTTATTGAACTCGGTGTCACTTCAAGTGTCCGCTGATGACTTCAGCAGTTCTTAAAACCATCAGCCATTATTGTTTACAGCAGCAGGAAGCAGAAGGCTTCACGTCCTTAATTAAAAAGGACAAAAAACATCCACATCATGGAAAACATTACAGCAGCTTAAATGGCCTGACAGGACGGAGACCATCACTTTGTGCCACTCACCTTGGTCATCTGTAATATCACTAAATTTACTGCATAATACAGAGGTAGCCAAGCTGAGGTTGTCAATTGCCACAAGGCCTTTGTAAGTGCTTATGATATGTATGGCTCCTAAAAGATAGTGACAGCATATTTTCTATACTCTACTATGAACATATAATGAAAAAGTGATAAATAAAGTATTGTCGACTTTGGTTTTCTGCTCCTTTGCCAAAATACACATCAGATTTTTTTGGATGCATATTACTGCCATGTGAACATAGGCTTAGGGTATGTGTTACAGTAGGTCCACCACTATTATTTTTCACTTACATAGGGCATTCACTTACAATGCACACACATTATATACCTATCATAATTATTATTTATTCATTATTACCATAACTCAATACTAGGGCTGTGGAGTTGGTAGTCCAAACCACTGACTCCACCATGGTCAGTAAGAAGCAGTAAATTTCCTTTAAAGCTGGGTTCACACATGCGATGTGTGACAGTTCGGGGATTTCGCTTGACATTTCGCTTGAAAAATGCGGAGAGAAAGAAAAGTCCTGCAAGCAGGACTTTGCTCTCCGCATTTTTCAGACGGAAACCTGTCGGACCCCATTATAGTCTATTGGGTCCGTGGGTTTCCGCAGGTAACTGCTTTTTAAGCGGATTGTGTTTCCTTTTTACGGGAACCTGAGTGCATGTGTAAACCTTACGTAATTCATTAGAAAGCCAGTGATTGAATTCCTATGAATGTTAATATATAACCAACTATGTAACCAATTAATTATACAATATTAATAATTTTATAATATAATTAAAATAATTAATAATTTTATCTTGAAGCCAGAGTCAGTAACATTTTTGCAACTCCAGCTCCACTTCACGACTCTGACTCCACAGCCCTGTTTACTATAACCATATTAGACTGTTGGGCATCAGTTTTCTTTGTCATTTTGTCAGGCAAGAAGTCATACTTGTAGAACTTTTTCATCCGCAGTTTTAGACAGACTCTGTGCTGGAGGCTTTGAACAGAGCCTCTGACACAGATGTCACTGTAGACAATTCATTGCATATTTCCGGTTCTGGAGATTATGACTTATAAGATGGTACATGAAGTCAGGTGACGGCCATGTAGCCGGAGATTCTATAGATGTGCATTGGGCAAATGTTAGCTTTGGCTGCTGCAGTGACTTTGTAGATGCATGCTACCGATGTCACTGTGTGGCACTGACCAAAAGTAGTATCGGTTACAAAATAGGTTATGATGTAAGGATTCTCACAAAGTAAGAGTCATTCATACCTACTGCTACTCAAGTATATACAATTCCTATTTTAGACTAAGGCCCCACATTATGGAAACACTGAGCATTTTTGCCTTCTGCAGAAGCACAGCAAAAAAACCCTCTGTGTTTTAGAGTACCAGCAAAGTCAATGAGATTCTGGCTAATCCCATCCACACATTGCAGGAAAAAAAATGCTGCGGAAAAACTGAGTTTTAAAAAACGCAGCATGTCAATTTTAGCTGTGGAAACACAAACATTTTCCCTCTAGGTTTAATAAGAAAGAAAAATGCAGCAAAAATACAATAGAAAACGTTGCAGAAAAAAAAACGTAATGCGTTTTCGTAGATTTTTTTTCACAGCGTTTTATTTTTTAGCTGTGGTTCACTGTGTGGGGCCTTATCCTTATGGTTCTGAGAGGATATTTCCTTCAAATATATCAGTTTTGTATCATGTTGTTAAAGAGGATCTGTCACCAGGTCTGAAAACTCAACGACATACTCAAAAGCACTGTCACCCTTAGCATTTTTGCTTATCCAAACCTGTTCCGCCATTCCAAAGATATAAGGCCTTTTAGTGTTGTTATTAGGGTATAACTTGCATCAACACTAAAAGGGCTTATATCTTTGGAATGGCTGAACAGATTTGGATAAACAAAGCACCAAAATGCTCAGGGTGACAGCACCTATCAGATGGTACATATCATTGGGCTTTTCAGACCTGGTCACAGGTGCTCTTTCACATATTCATCCTACACCCCCTGCATCAGCACATAACTAAGCAGATTTTGGGACACCTAAATGGCAATCCATTTGGGTAATGTGAGCATATTGTTTGCCAACAACTTGACAAAAAAAGTCAAAGTGAGAAATTTATCATGAACATGTCTTAGGCCAGTCTTGATCTCCATTACAACAGGGTGGAGATGCCCCTAATTTATCACCATTTCAGCTATGACTTAAGTCACTGACTTATATTTACTGGTGATTCTTTTCATACTTCAGTGTCTATTCACATGGTGCTGAGAACCTGTGGCAAAAATTGGTCTTGCCACAAATTTGCATCTTTCAATACAATTTATAATACAAAATGTTATTATGCAGTTCTTGGCCAAGCGTCTGAAAATACCCTTTAGGCTTTGCCAATACAAAACAATAGACCAGTTTAGCTGATGAAGTCAGAAATATGACCACTAGGTGGCTGCAGTGAGTCGCTGACAGTACCTCTCTCCTGTGTATCCTGCTGCACACTGACACCTTCCTGTCACAGGGTCACACTGCCCCCCATTATGACACTGGCATTCATTGCTGCAGTTCACTCCATATCTTCCTGAAGGACATGGCTGAGCACAGACAGAACCCTATAAGAAAACATAAGAGGATTGTCTCAGACCAGTCCTTCATATGCTATGCAATGCTTTGAGGCTGAGAGTCAGACTTCCTACCGTCCACCCTGCTGGGCATGAACACTCCCCAGTCACATGGTGACATACACCCCCATTCTGGCAAGGGCAGCGTAGTTCACATAACGCACCGTGACTTCCAGGTGGGCACAGTTCTTCACAACTAGTATGGGGATAGATAAAAATAAATATCTATGACACAAGTTGGATACATCCTTTTAGTATAGTTTGTAGTCTGCTATAGTCCTGTACACTAATAATATGAATGGATTGCATCATAAACTTAATATACAGCAAAATAAGAAAGCAGGAGGTCCTTGTACTCACAAAGCTCCAGTGTATCCAGGAGCACAATGGCACTCGCCAGTTCTGTGGTCACACGTTGCTCCATTTTGGCACTGGCACCTTAGTTGGCAGGCCTTGCCGTAAGTCCCAGGGTCGCACCAGTCTTCACAACGCCATCCTCTATACCCTTCAGAGCACACACAGGCTCCAGTTATAGGATTACAGAGCGCCTCGTTCTGACACTGGCAGCGGTTACTGCAGTGTGGCCCCCAGTGTTCACTGTCACAGCCTGTGGGTGAAGAATATAGCAATACTACAATGGATTAATACCAATGAAGTGATAATATATATATAGTGTATCAGCATGTAAATTACAATGGATTAATACCACCAAAGTGATAAAATATATATAGTGTATCAGCATGTAAATTACAATGGATTAATACCAATGAAGTGATAAAATATATATATAGTATATCAGCATGTAAATTACAATGGATTAATACCAATGAAGTGATAAAATATATATATAGTATATCAGCATGTAAATTACAATGGATTAATACCAATGAAGTGATAAAATATATAGTGTATCAGCATGTAAATTACAATGGATTAATACCACCAAAGTGATAAAATATATAGTGTATCAGCATGTAAATTACAATGGATTAATACCACCAAAGTGATAAAATATATATAGTGTATCAGCATGTAAATTACAATGGATTAATACCAATGAAGTGATAAAATATATATATAGTATATCAGTATGTAAATTACAATGGATTAATACCACCAAAGTGATAAAATATAAATAGTGTATCAGCATGTAAATTACAATGGATTAATACCAATGAAGTGATAAAATATATATATAGTATATCAGCATGTAAATTACAATGGATTGGACAATGTCCAGAGTTTAAATAATTATATATGTGTTCCATATAGTTAAATATTTAATTAGATATATAATCATATATAATTCTAATATGTATTCCATACAGTCATCTATTGATGTATTCCACTATGTATGCTACACAAGTGAGGTACACAGTAAAACCTCTCCAAAAGACCACCTCTTTGAGAAGACCACCACTTTATCCAGAAAATATGCCTAGTGACAGATTTTCAGGGTCACCATATATTATATATACAGGTCATCTTCCATGAGAGGACCACCCCCCTGGAAGACAACTTGTCAATGCAATTTTAGATGGTCTTCTCAAAGAGCTTTCACTGCCTGATGGGGAAAAAAATATTGACACAAAAACAATAAAATAAATATACATGTTTAATAAAAATGTTTAATATTTTAATCTTCACTTTCCCCTGAAATCAATAGAATATAGAGAGTATACAAAACGAAACACTTCAATAAAAAGAGATTATCTTCTATGTATCATAACTTCATAAGATTTAAAGGGAACCTATCACAGATAAAATGCAGTGCAGAGTAAATGGAGCATGTTTTAGAGAAGGAGCTAAGCAGAATTATATATAGTATTGTGAGCAAAGATTCTGTATAACCTGTCACTGGGTCTTTCTAGTCTAAGTAACAGTTGTCTATCTATCTAGTCAGCCATGAGGGTGATCTGAAAGCTGTCTCTCTATGCAAAGTCATACATGGAGGGCTCTCAAATCACTATATAGGGACACCCACTGGACTAGATGACTGGTTCTAAGCATAGAACGAGCAGGGATGTCAATGGGCAAATGACACTGTATTCCCCAAAGTATTATATATATATATATATATATATATATATATATATATATATATATATATAAAAAATCAATCTGCTCAGTTCTTCCTGCTCTATAACATTGTGCCTACATATTGCATTGCATTTTTCCTGCAACAGGCACCCTTTAAATCCTAAATCATAGGACACCTAACCTGATAGTTCTCTTTCAGTAACTATTTGGATTCCCTCACCCCTTGTTAGGTCTAGCTTGTGGTACACTTCGATGGAAAACAGTGTTGTTGCCAGATACATAATCTTGAGTAAATTTTACTCTGCTCTGTTCACATAATGAATATTGCTCATTTTCATGGGATTCATACAGATTGTACGATGGTCCTCTAACCTCTCCCTTATCCCTTAGCCATTGCTATTGCCTGAAATACTGTACCATAATGCATAGAACCTTCTGAACAAACTAATGGGCACATGTAAGGCCCCAAGAGATTACGTTCACACAAAGTTTTTCCTTTAGGTTTTTGAAGCAGATTTTGACGCCTTTTTAGGCTGAGGCCCCAAGTCGTAGAAACACAGCATTTTTTTGTTGCAGATTTTGCTGTAGTTTTTGAGCCAAAGTCAGGAGTGGCTTAAAAAGTAATGGAAAATATAAAGGAAGCTCTTCGACATTTCCCTTCTGTTTAATCCACTCCTGACTTTGGCTAAAAAACTGCATCAAAATCTGCAACAAAAACCGCTATGTTTTCATGGGGCTTTAGCTTTAAGCAGTTTTTGAAGAGGTTTTCTGAAACAGTTTTTTGGAGTTTTTTTTTTCTAGCACACCAGGTTCTGTTTCCTAAAACCTCTAGTAATTTTTATTTAAAAAAAAAAAACAAAAAAACCCAACAAAAACCTCCGCGAGCGTTCTAGAACATGCAGGTTTTATCTAGAATCCCATTCACTTTGCAGGTAATGTAAAACGCATTATTTTCGCAGCGTGGGGCCCCGGCCTCAGAGTTCTTTTTTTCTGCATTTCTGTGGAAGTTTCAGGTGGAATCCACCTGAAGACAGGGCCGGATGCTTCTTTTTTTTTCTGTTAGCAGATAAAATCTGCCACTGTCTCCCATTGAAATGAATGGGAAGCAGATTTTTTAAAGCATATTTTGAAGCAGAGGTAGTGTGAAGGATCTCGCCTTGCCAAGCCGCTTGGCACACCTGCGACCACCCTTCTTTCTTAACTTCCCACTCACACACCGTGAGCGGACCGGGTTTATAGGATAATACGAAACAAGCTTTCTAAATTTTATATAGTATTTATTAACCCCAGTGGGTCAGTACTAAGCATGAACATATACAGAAGTATATATCAATTACCAAGCAAATACGGATAAAAGTAAAATACAGCACAACAAAATAAAAAGGGAAATAAAAGATAAAAAAATACCAGAACAAGTAGATAGCCCGTTTCTTTGAGCCCATGTGGTAGGCTTCAGAGTTCTTCCTTAAGCAAGTTACAGAGCCGGGTGAGCACGTGTCTCCTACATGCTGTCCAGAACAAAAAGACCCCTGCTCCCCACAGGCAAGACTGTATAATTATCCCCAGTCTCCTCCCTGCGTGATGTCACTAGGTGAAGGAGCCCCACTCTCCTTCCTAAACTCTCTTTAACCATCTTTCCTCGTACCTCCACGCTTGATGATTGTAGAGTCGGGCAGAAGGTATGATAGGGTTTGTGACAAGATCCCCATCGTGTAGACACCATGGATGACACCCCAATCCCCTTTAGGGTAAGGAGATCAGTGTCTGGACCTTTTCTGGGCTTTGAACCGTGACATGTGTGGGCTATAAACGTGTGCCTAGGCCTGGCGCATCTGGGGAATTTATCGGCGACTGTAAGAGGTTCCCCAGGGCAGATATTGTCATAAAACCATAATTCTTTTGTTAGGGCCGTCGGCTCCATGAGTTTTGGACATAGAGTGCCCAGAGCTCCCCCACCACATCCTTGCAGAAACTCCCCCCTGCTGTGACAATGAGTGTAACAAAGGTATGCAAATGGAGCTATAAATTGGACTACAAAGGGTGGTTGATTACAGAGTCGACATACCACATTCCTCAAGCCTATGACCAAATGGCTGATAACAGACAGGAATCACACAATATGAGAGAGTAGTAGTACAAGAAATACATATCTGGGGCTCTTATCATCACAGGTAGGTTCATATGGAGGAATCTGAAGAGGAATTTTAGGCAGTCTTTCACCTCAGATTCTTCTCCAAATTCCAGCTTTGTGGAGCCTGCAGTGTAAATCCAAAGCAGAGGCTGATCAGCCTGAGCCTCGTGCCGCAGGTTCTTGGGCTGAATGAGCCATGGAATCAATAGCAAGATCGAGCAGGATGCTTGTTGCTGCCTCCTATTGAAAAATTGGGAGGCAGATTTCAGATGGAATTTGGAGCTGATTTGGAGGTGAAATCTGCCTCAAAATCAGCCCCCAAATTCCTCCATGTGAATGGCACCTTAATGTGACTGGTTGACTAGCACTATTCAGTAAGCCTTGATATACAGTCAGATTCTGCCTCCAAGGTGATTTCAAATACACAATTGACAGGGAGTATATTATAATCTTCCATAAAACATGAGACTTCATAATGGGTAGCTGAGCTATTACATGAATAAGTGATTGACTCATTAGGAGCTTTATATTATGATATAATCTAGATATATAACATATCTAATGACCTGAATATTTATAGGTTATAGCAAATAAACAAAGTCCAGTGATAAAATATCCGTTCTATATCATCACTGTCTCCAATAGAAGTTGAGTGGGAGGAATATGGGAGATTGTGTGGACAGTGGGAGACGTCCCGGAGACTCATAATTAATCATGTTACTCTATGTTTTGCACTGTCCATTCATTATTCATTGTATTTTTAAGAATATTTTACTTATTTATGGACAATAGTGGTTTCAAGAGACTCATTTATTAAAATGTGCTTCTAACTTCAACCTTCGTATATTAAACCTTGTAACCTTTTACAAGAAACAATCTGCAGCAGGGTTGGGGCTTTATCCTCATATTCCATTTCAGCTACAGCCTTGCCATCTTCATAGACAAACATGGCAGTAGAATGGGGTATGCGAATAACCTCAAATACTCTCACAGGATGTTACCTTTTCATCTTCGAAAAGGCCAATTTACAAAATTTCTTTCTATCTAGGACCTCCTTCCACCTTTATTAGAGCAAGCATCAAATCCCATCATAATGGGATTCCTTCTGGAGGACACAGCATGTCTGTATGCCATAGAAAATTACATATGGTTCCTTTATCTAAAACAGCTCATCATGGGGGATCTCAATGCCAGGGACCTTCCTTACTTTTACAGTTCTTTGGTAGACCCTCTTAACAAAATGAAGTTGCTCATTTTAGACCAAAATTAACAAATTCCTAATATTTTCTTATTACTAAGACTATTCTTCATTGTTATAGAGCCAACATAGGTATGATGGTGATGATGCAGAAGGTAAAGGTGCTTGTCTAGAGCAAAGGACCATCCACATGGAAATACCAAGGAAGTATGATGCTATCACAAAATTACTAAATCCAAAAATAGTAGGACAACCAAAAAGAATTTGTTTCTCTGATATACTATTAGAAAAGTAAGGACAACTTGCAAGGTGTAGTATAGTCTGCAAGTGGTACACAGGCTATAGCGTGCAGGCTGCTGGCAGGGACGGTGCAGGGAGATTAACTACTTAATGGCTGCAGTCAATGACTATTTGAGCATGTCAAGGGGGGCCTTAACTCAGAAACATATATCTTTATAAGGAACACCTTAGACAGGGAGATAGACTGTCATTATTTTATGCTGAGCTGTAGATTTCTGTCTGCCACCACTACGGAGTGTGACACTCGCTTATCACCCATATAGATTAGGGTCCCAGGCGATTCTCAGTCCACTCCTGATTTACAGGAGCACTGGCTATACTGTGGTGTTATACCCCATGGTGTCTAGCTCAGAGATTTTCAGCCTGTTGATGAATTTTCCATTTGAAGTGAATGGACTGTAATGTGCATGAGCAATACAGTACTGCCCAGAGAAATGGAAAGCCTACAGAACTATTCATTTTAATGGAAAATCTGTCTAAAAGCCATAAGGAGTCATTTAAGAAATCAGTGGGGGCTCCAGATCATAAACCCCCACCAATGACATCTTATGACGTACGTAGCCGTGACACATCTGAAGACATATTAGTATAGACGTTCACTCTAAGGATCGGACAAAAAGTAGCTGCCGAATAAGGGTCAGTTTTACAATTTATAGGACACAATAGTCCTTTTTTATTCATTTCTTTTTCATTAATAAATGACTGATAATACATTTACACTCAGAACTGGATCTTGACAAAAGCCCCGTCAGGTCATTTTCGGGACACAAAGGTTTAAATGAGGCAGAAATAGTTGTAGGATAATTATATCTAACACGGTCGCCTAAAAGCACAGAATCATTTCACATGTGTATCTGTGCCTATACAATGTCCAGCCTCATGCCGCCTAGCCATAGCTCATCTCCCTTTTTCCATCCTGCACTGAACCTAGAGATGAGTGCAGAGAGGGTATAGAGAGTACTGTGCAGCTGTAACTACACAGCTGCACAGTTCCCTCTATAGCTGGGAAGAGCAATAGAGGAAAACTCTGAGTGATTATTAAGGAGAAAGCTCAGGGAGTCTGTAATGAAGCAGACTTCCCTTGAGCAGAGATAGCTCCTAAGCTATGTTAGATGTTGTGAACACACACCTAATAAAGTTAGCCTGTAGCAGAGGGAAGGGTTAAGCGCCTGTAAACCGAGTAAGCAAATTAGTGCGCCACAACGTTTAGTTCAGTTATAATCCAACATGTTAATAAATATGTTCCATAAAATACCTACTATATGAAGCTTCACCTATAGTCTGGCTGATACAATAGGTACTTCCCCTTATCATAAGCAATGAATGGGCATAATCTTACCTATTTTTGGTACTTATATCTGCGGTGAATTTGTAGGCCAGCAGTATAAGACAAGCGGAGCTGTTTTTGCATTTGATGTTAGAACCACTGTCAATAAGACAAATACATTCTTGGATAAATTGTGAAAAAATTGCACTCTCTTGAAATTAAGAACAGGTTATAGATTTGGGGAAACGTGATGGCCATTTACTACACAAAACAAGCAAAACGTAATGGCTGTGTTCAACGGCACGTCCATACGCTGACATTCCCTCTCCCTAATAGAGCAGTCACACAAGTAAGACAAAAAGCTTTGTATTCCCCTCTTGCTGCTCTGGTGAAATGAGAATAAATAGCAGGCAGGCGACACAATACTCAGGGAACTGTCTTACGTGCTTTTTTAAAGAGGAAAAAAAATGCTCATTTGTAACCGAAAAAACCCAGTAAGAAATGGAAATATGTGTGTATTGTGTTCAATTACTCAGAATGCAGAAGGTGCACACGTACCTTATTAAAAAAAAAAAAAATCAATGCTCTTCTAAGAATTACGTATGTAACTATACACAGAATGCAGCCAATATATATCATCCTTCTGATCATTTATCCTTCATTTAATTTATTCTTTATAGTATGCAGATATCTACTATGTAAAAAATGGGGACATTGAAAAGTATTAAGGGGTCAATGATTATAAAATTCCTGGTTTGTGTCCCAGATCCTAGACTTTATGTAACAAACAATTACTGTTGTCTGGTAGAACAAACTCACTTACATCTGCTCTATAAATATTACTTACCCTATTAGAGGGCCCTGAGATCAAACAGGGTATCCCTGTTCAAGGATTACATAACACTCAGGAGGGCTTGGTCTGTTCAGGCATCACATGGGCAATTCATTGATTTCAATGGCAAATGTGTAATGCTTAATTTCTCCTGTGGAGGCACTGCAGGGAAACTGAACACTGGGCTCTGCCAAAGATTACAGCAGATTCCTGTGGGTTAGGGAGAGCTTCTAACAAAAAGGGCTGGTTCAAAGTGGACAGCCCTTTAAAGGGAGTCTGTCAGCCGGAAAATCGGTATCAAACTATTGATAGGCTTATTCTACACTTTACAAAAATCCCTCTCTTATTCTGTATTGCTGCTCACTTTCATGTAAATCAGGATTTTATTCATATGCAAAATTGCTGTTTTTCTGCTTTACACTGTGCTCTAGACCAGTGTTTCTCAAGGCGCGGTATGCATACCCCCGGGGGAACGTCCAGCTATCCCCAGGGGTACTGGCACACTCAACAATGCCCGCGATCGCATTAACTGCGGGTCTCTGCTGTACAAGGAGACCCGGTATAAATAGCTATAGGGCTTGGGGACTGGCCCTGGGGACTGCGTGGCGGGGGGGGGGGGGGGGAGCACAGAGGTCACACTTAGCAATGCCCGCGGTCAGAGTCCATTCTGATCGCGGGCATTAACTCCGGCGGTTCTGCTACTTTGGTGGGCAGGAGAGGGGGTCACGCTCAACAATGCCCGTGATCAGAGTAGACACTGATCGCGGGCATTAACTCCAGGTCTCCACGGAGACCCAGTACAGCCACTCTGCAGCCACTCGCCATCTTTAAGGACCCGGCATCCGCTGTAATCTCATGGCAGATGTCGGGAAGGGGTTAAATTAGCTAGGGCTTATTTTTGGAGTAGGGCTTATATTTCAAGCCTACTCCAAAAAACCTGGAAAATGTAGCTAGGGCTTATTTTCGGGGTAGGTCTTATTTTTGGAGAAACACGGTACATGTGAGGGCACTGAGGTGGCCATTGCATAATTAGTAAAGAAGGCTCCAAACGAAGCCTTATTTTATTAACATTTATTATTAAATGTTATTTATTATTATCGCTACTTTGGGAGTGCCGGTTGGAACGTTTTCTCACTAGGGGATAGTTCGCTTTAGAAGGTTAAGAACCACTGATATAGATAATCACCCCTAACTGCTGCCTAGCCCCACCCCATTGATTGAGTGAATGACTTTGTCTCACTTTGTCTGCAGTTAGTTATGATCATCTAGAGCGGAAAAAGCCCTGGCAGGAGAAGACACGGCCCTAAAGCCCTTTTCAGTTACATAAGAGTAAAACCCAGATTTTCATGAAAATGGAGCTGCAATGCAAAATAAGAGGCATCTTTGGAAAGCGTAGAAGCAGCCCTACAAGGTACTGTCATTAGTCTGACACCGATTTCCTGCTGACAGATTTCTATTAAGGTTCAGTGTGAATGGTGTTTGAGTCAATCACGCTCAATAAAATTCTGTGTATACCTGCGACATGGTGGATCAATAGTTAGTATATTTGTTCTGCAGATCTAGGGCCAGTGCTGAACACCAAAAAAAAAAAGAGTAGCTGATACTAATAATAATTTGGCAGTGCACAAATTTTGTAATGTACTTTGAGTGTCAAGTATCCAAACTCCACCATCACCAATAGCAGCCATTAAGAGCCCAAGATTAAAGGGGCTGTCCAGTTCTTTTTTTTTATTGATGACCTACCCACAGGATAGATCATCAATAAGAGATTAGTGGGGGTCCAACACTGAAGACCCCCGCTGATCAGCTGTTTGAAGGGGTGACCTCTTCCTTGTTTATATCACGTGCCATTTGTTTCATAGTGCCTGTGAGATGTTGGCCATTAATAAAAAAGAACTAGGAACCCCTCCTAAAGACAGATATGGCATATCCATAGGGCTTGCACTAGTCATAATAGAATGTATACTTTTTATACAGTGTGTTCATATTACACTAGAACCGGGGAGATGTGCTGCCAACAACTGATGATTTTTTATGGCTGCAGAAAAGATACGTTCAGCTGATAAATGAGCGTTGGCTCTTTTGTTGGCTGATTGTGAGCATATTTATTATACTTGACAACTGTCCCAGAACGTCCGAGAGGCTCCTGAAATAAGGGGAGACCTCCCAGACTCCCAAAAGAGCCATATTCTCTATGTGATGTGGACATGGTATGTACCAGTCATGGCACAAAAAGGGGCATAGCTAGCAAATTTTTTGCGCTTGTGTCACATAAAGGGGGAGTCGATGCCTCTAACGTGCTGTCTCTCCTGGACAAAGGCCAGCATATATTGGCAAGTATGATACTTATACAGGGCAATCATCTGTACATTTGTTTACATCAAGCCATGTAAATGGGCCTCTACATCAGAAGACAACTTTCCCACCCTCCCATATCTTGGATTATAATTTTGATATTTGGTCTGTAAAACAGGATTGAGACTCTTTACACATTGAGCAGTGGTGGTTTATGGTCCACGGTGTGCATACCACTAGCTAAATTTCAGGGAGGCTTGTCAGAAGAAAGGGATCACAAGCTCTTTGACACAGCCCCATTTGGATGGGTCCAGTTTATTATGAAGATTGGTCTGGATGATCAACCTGAAATTGGGCAGCCAGGTAGTCAGGCTCAGCTGCGAAGTAGCAGTGAATCCAAGCGTAAGCATGACCCGACTTGGCAGTGAGGTGCCAGGTTCACCACCTGTATAAGCGTATAATATTTCTGATAAATAAAGATTTCCAAATTGCACTTTACTTTTGGGCTTATTGGTATCTTGGAAGGTTTAGCATGTGCCTACTTTAATATTAAACAGCAAATCAGAAGCACCTAACACACTGAATACACAATAATCTTCTGCATAGAGTTCATTTAAATGCAATAGTAGTCACTGGCTGCTTGTCGCGACAGAGTCATGTCTATTATGGTGACAGCTGCCGAGGTCACCAACGCTCAATGTCAGGACAATAAAGCTTAAGACATCACTGTCCCTCTGTCTGTGATGACTTGTTTTTGGCACACATGTGGCAATCGATTTCCTATTTCTAATTAATAATTCTAATTATGATGCGCTAAATATACCCGACAGCTGGGAGCGGATTAATCAGAGGATATTGATCAGCTGCAGACTTTGTGATGTTATTGATTTGCTGTTTGGTTCTGGGAGACAGGAGAGGAGAGAGGCAGCCACTGAACCCAAGCGGATCACTTTGTGCCAGCCCTGGCAGTCACAGGGCATTCTCCATGCCACGTTTCTGACTGCCAAGTTCTATTCTCTGTATCGTTGGGAAAACCCGCAGAGTATCACACTCTGAGGACTGCTTGCGATGCAATAAAACAACCTGGCCAGCGACGTGATGCATTAACTGCTGGCAAGAAAGCAGTTAACACAATACGATGAAGAGACCTACAGCATTGTGGGTATATTTCCCATTCCCAGAAATTACCATGAATGTCCAATTATCAAGAAACAAAGTGACTGCTTTATCACGGTAAATGGCAAGCGGTTGTTTAGCAGCCCAAAGAAGGATATAGATAAATCACTAAAATACGTCAAAAGTACGTCCATAAACTGTGTTATTAAATCCACCATTTTTTTTTTAGCTGCACGAATGAGACAATGTATTGCCAAAGTGGAAATGAAACCTTTAAACGGGATTGAGAGTATGGCATAGACATTGATTTACCCTAATTAAATATCCACTCGTCCCAGGGGAAAGTTATGGACATTTTATTCCTAGAACTTAATTTACTAGAAGCATTGTTTCAGGTCGGTGAGTGCTGCAAGTGCCTAGTCCTAAGATTACACCTAATAAAATATAGTTTTTTCATAGAGAGTGTCTCTATAAGTACACTTGCATGGAAAAGTCTATGCTGTAGTTTATATTTCAATTAATTCTTGCAAGTCTAGATAGTGTTCACACTGGCCTGTATTTATACAGATTAGTACCAGTGCTGGGTTTGTCATTTCATGCATCGCAAAGAAATAAAATTATGCGGTAAGAGTGTTTTTATATGAAGAACAAGAGACAAACCTGCTACATTAAGTACACAAGGTGGTTATGTAGGGTAAAAATAAATCTTACCAGGAACTCTCTGCACTGGATAAGCTTTATTATTCATATAGAAGCAGGTTCCCTTGAGCCCCCATGATTGTATTTACAGAGCATAGCGGAGGGCCAGAATTTTCTGTGAGCTGCCTCTCCAGCTGTCAGAGATGTCACTGACTCCGCTCTACTCCTGCTGCAGGTCCGTAGAGTAGAGCAGGGTCATTCCTATGACCAAGAATCAGAGTGTCAACAGGAGGGGAAGAGGAACAAAACTTCTGATCTACTCTGCAAAGCTAGTCATTGGGGCTCTGGATGGTCTAGACCAGTGATTCCCAAGTGGTCCAGGTGGACCCCCAGGGGTCCACGGGAGACTCGACAGGGGTCTACGTTAGATCTAATCTTCAAATTTTTTGATGAGTTTTGGGAATATGGTAGAAATGTAGCAGCAGGGGGTCCACCGAAACCAGTAAAATTTTGAAAGTGGTCTACGAGAAAAAAACTTTGGGCACCTCTGGTCTAGACATATATAGTAGAAATAAAGCTTATCCAGGTCATGGAATATACCAGTATATACCATTTTTCCCCAGACAACCCCTTTAACTCGCAAAATAAATTACTAAGGTAACAGGCATAACAGCTATGAGGATAAAGGCTCTCATACACATAAAAGAAAAGTCAGCCAATACTGACTACATATGGTGGCCTCCAGATTCTTCCCCTACAGATAATGTTGGGCATAAAAAAGAATTGGGCATGCTGAATTTCAACACTCAATTCTTTTGTTCACAGGAGAGATTGCTTCTGACGCAGGTTTCTGGCCATGGCTTACTCTTCTCGCCACTAAGCAAACATGCACACTTAGCCAAACTGAGTGTGCATGTTGGGAGAAATTGCTATCCATCGAAAGAGTGTTTGGCCAACAGCTATTGAAGGAGTGTGGCTCCCCTATTTAGTTTCTGAGAGGACCCACTGAGGAGCAATGAACTGTTGATGGAAGATGAAAGGTAATTTGGTAGGGCAAGACATAATTTGAGTGGAGATACCTCATTCCCCGACAAAAACTGACCAATCCCGCTGTAACTGGCAATCTTGGCCAGCTTATATGTTATGTGTATGGTCCCTATACAACAGAGATGGTCCATCCAACAAATTAAGAGGCCTCAAGTTTGACCCCATCATCACAATCACAGCTAATGTTCTGGTGGTAGATAATAAATTGCAGCTCCATCACAACTTTTGTTATATGTTCTTGTCCCTTTTTACAATATACAGATAATACAACCTAAGAAGTTAAAAGTTCATCTGTATACAGAGGCATACCTACACATGTATGTAAAAGAGATATAAATAATACATGATGCAAATTATGTCGTTTCACCTTCCGCTATTAATGTACGTCTATTATTGGGTAATACCCAGCGTTAGTCCCCTCTAACCCCTCCTCGTTGTAGCCCCTTATGCACTTTGGCCTGGTAGGGGAAGGGTTAAAATTCCTGCAGAGTTTTGCCTGGTGATGTTCTTGGCTCGCAATCCTCTTGTTTCTGCAGCTTCTGGTTCTAAGGTTTGTGCCCAGAGATTCTGCTAATTAATTATGTATAACTCGTTGGCCAGATCTAATGAGTAAGCAGCGAGAAGGCAGTGTCCGTGTATCAGTGGAAATGAGAGAGGGACGCTGTGCGTTGTGAGTGAGCCTCTCATGGGATGTCTCTGTGCATTGCCGTACCCCCACTCTTCACCGCAAGTCTTTGCAAAGCAATATTATAACATGCAAATCAATGTGCTACACAATAGCATTTAACCACTTGCACTCTTGTGTCTTTTAAGCTTAGGTGTAAATCTTCTGTTTGAGTACAATCGCTAGCTTCTTTCCTATTTATATCAACTGTATCCCTTTTACCTATAACAGTATAGGGTTCAACAAAGTGCAATAACGAACTAGGTTTTTGGGTTTAGAAACACCAAATTAGGGAATTCTTGGTTGATATATGGGGGTCCTCATTTAGGAACCTCATCTACTACAATGTGGAGAGTAGCTACAAAGAGCATCTCTAGCTCTGGAGGGCACTTTATGTCCCTGCACTACACAGGCAGCCCATTGATTTCAATGCAGATTGTGTAATACTCCATTTCTCCTGCAGAGGCACTATAGGAATAATAAGTATTTACTATCTGATTACCTTTTAGGCCAGGGATCAGCAACCTCCGGCCCTCCAAGAATGTGTAAGTCACTTCTGTGGGAGTTTCGAGAACACCAGAGCATGTGTGCATGTTGGGACACATGGTTTCACAATAGCTAGAGGCCAGGAGGTTTAGGTAATAATGTCCTAGGGCTACTGGTCTAAAATATTGATGAGCATTATTGAACTGATGGGTTGGCATTTTGAGGACTGGTGGGCATTTCAAAGGGGTGTTCCAGGCAAACTGGAAAGCCTGGGTGAGGGAGGGGGGCAAGTATGGGGGGCTAAAATTAAAAAAAAAAAAAAAAAATATGACTCTCACCTACTCCGGATCCTTTGCTCCATTCCACATTGGCACTGTCTTGACTTCACTTCCAGAGAGGACAGGGAATAGGTGAGTATTGCTTTTTTAATTTTAGCTCACTCCCAGCACCCTGATATCAGTTTGCCCGGAAAACCCCTTTAAGATCTACTTTATCATAGGATAATAGCCCAAATTCTTACTAATAGAGTTTTGGGTTACCTTGCACATGTGATGTGTTTTAAGAGTATTGTACAGTATTCAGTCAATTCAATTGTATGTAGACTTGCTCTCTTTCTATAGCAAAATCACAGATAAAAGAGGAGAGGAGCTAATGGAAATCTGCTCCCACAAGTGTGATCAGCAGAATATTGGTGCCCTTTACAGCTCCTGTATTTTGTGACTCTACAGAAGATAGGATACAGTACCTGTCCTCTCTATCAGTATCTGGAAGAGGAGCCATTGCTGCTAACTTTTAGTACCTGTGTGGGGACGATTTGTCTTAGCCTCTTTTCACAGTGCGCTTTGCAGTTCCTCAGAGAAATACATTGTAAGGGCCTTCCAATTTATATCTCCAATGAATGCCACTGTATATGTATAAAAAAAACACACCAATATGCCCTCCTTTGGGGCACTCACTGGGAGCTTTCCTGGTGCATACAGCCAACATGCACTGCAGACCGAATATGAAAGTAGCCTCAAACAGTAACTCGCAATTTTTTACCATTGCAGCCAGGAAATAGCTGTTTATTCGCCGCGAAGTAATTTGGATCGAAGCAAATTTTTTTGAAACTTCGAATTGAACTGCCGAATCGAACTTTTGAGAAATTCGCTCATCTCTAAAAATAACCTTAAAAGTAACTTGTAATTTTTTTTACCATTGGGCAACCTCAGAAAAAATCTTCTTTCCTGGGAACACTACAATACTATAAGGCTGTATACAAGTAGTGGAAAAGCTGCTTTTTTTTGCAGATTTTGCTCCGTTTTTTTTTTTTTTTTTTTTTTAAAGCCAAAGGAGGAGTGGATTGTGCAGAAAGGAAAAGTATAAGAGCTTCCTTTATATTTCCCATTCCTTTTAAAGCCTATACTGACTTTGGCTCATAAAAATGCTGTGGATCTGCAAAAAACAAACAAAAAAAACCCCCAAACCCATGGGTAGCTAGGTAACTTCCGCAAATACGGATGTCACGCGGATTACATACGTGTCATGTTCATTGCATTCTGTGTCCCATAGACTTCCATGGGCTAGTCCGTGCTGCAAACACTGACCAGAATAGGACATGCTCTGAATTTTGTGGCACAGACTCAGATTCCGCACATGGAACTGTGGAAAACATGGTAGTGTGCATGGGCCTGTTGAAATCAATGGGTTAGTGTGCTATCCAGGAAAAATACAAGATAGGACATTGAAATGACACATAGTCGTGTGCATGAGGCCTCCAGCTGCAGTTCAGTCAACTTGATGGGAAGAACGTCACAGCATGCAGTACTATTATTCATATCAAAACAATAGATACCACAGAGTCCCCACAGAGCATTCTATAAGTCAATCAGGCACCATTGGTGTGCCTGTGATTTATAACAGTGACCATGACAGAGGTGTGAACACAGCTTAACATGACAGTTCCAAGAAATCCAAATTGAGTTCCAAAAATCCCTAGCTGGGAATTGAATTGTTCATCAAAATGCAGCAACATGTAAGTAAACATTGATGAAATACTGGTACCAAACTTTAAAGGGAACCTGTCATTTGTTTTTTCCACCACAAACTGGCCCCATCATGTGCAGGAGAAAGTAATTCCCTTTCCATTGGTGCCCTCTGTATTATAGTGAATAATAATTGTTAGGAAGCATAAAAAGTCATATGTGAATTACCTAAAGTAGGGGCCCCCTGACGAAGCTAAGAGGGGCGAAACACGTGTTGGGGCTCGTGGTGGAGGTCCCATCCTGCTTTTGGTAATGTGACTGCTGGTGATTATCATTTGGGTATCATGTGGGATGTTTGTGATCACTTATTCTCTATATTTGTTGCATTTCTAATTCTGACTGCATAAGCAGACCTTTACTCTTGTGGGTGACTATGTTTGGTAGTCTCTTATACATTATCTTGCTGTGATTGATTGTGTTACATTATATGTATATTACATTAGTATGCATCATATATATATATATATATATATATATATATATATATATATAGTTTTTATAGCTACTTGTATTGTGTGTACCATTTTTGATACAGAAATTAATTGCAGCCATTCCTCTGGTTTGGGTGGGACCTCTACCATGATTATTGTTTTATTGTTTTTATGTAACATTGTTTTTAGTGTCATTTTTGGTATCTGAATAAAATATTTATATTTATGCCAATTGTTTTTGTTTATTTTTTTTTCAGCATATCCATATAGGTTATGTGTTTGCTTTTGTGGGATTGTTGATTCATATTCTATGCATAGTGTTTTGGGTGAAAATTGTAGGTTAATATATATGCTGGAAAAACTGCCTGACAAGTTCCCTTTAAGTAAAATATTTTCCCTAAATAAGAGTAAGACTGTATTGGAGCAAGGCCACTACCTTACTCGTCTATCCAGATTATGTTCTTATGGCCTGTAACAGTGCTTGGAAGTATAGTAAACATGGGCTCTGAATTATAAAGTGCCCATGGCAACTAGACATTTCCTATCATTTGACAAAACACTATGTGCAAGTTTGCTGCCTTAGGCTGTTTTCACTATCCATCCATCCATTTTGTGAACATTGGACATTGTACATCCTAGTGTAATCCTAATGTACAGTGGGGAAAAAAAAGTATTTAGTCAGCCAGCAATTGTGCAAGTTCTCCCACTAAAAAAGATGAGAGAGGCCTGTAATTGACATCATAGGTAGACCTCAACTATGAGAGACAAAATGAGAAAGCAAATCCAGAAAATCACATTGTCTGATTTTTTTAAGAATTTATTTGCAAATTATGGTGGAAAATAAGTATTTGGTCACCTACAAACAAGCTAGATTTCTGGCTCTCACAGACCTGTAACTTCTTCTTTAAGAGGCTCCTCTGTCCTCCACTCATTACCTGTAGTAATGGCTCCTGTTTGACATTGTTATCAGTATAAAAGACACCTGTCCACAACCTCAAACAGTCACACTCCAAACTCCACTATGGTGAAGACCAAAGAGCTGTGGAAGGACACCAGAAACAAAATTGTAGATCTGCACCAGGCTGGGAAGACTAAATCTGCAATAGGCAAGCAGCTTGGTGTGAAGAAATCAACTGTGGGAGCAATAATTAGAAAATGGAAGACATATAAGACCACTGATAATCTCCCTCGATCAGTGGCTCCACGCAAGATCTCACCCCATGGGGTCAAAATGATCACAAGAACGGTGAGCAAGAATCCCAGAACCACACGGGGACCTAGTGAATGACCTGCAGAAAGCTGGGACTAATGTAACAAAGGCTACCGTCAGTAACACTGTAACGTCTCTGCCTGTTCGGGTCTCGGCACCACCCTCCGCTCGCACTCTGTGGCGAAGGAGGCGTGTTCGGTTTGATTCCTTGCGTAGGTTTCTTATTGCTCAGTCTGAACATGGTCCTAGTCAATGTAATGGATTTCCGGCCACACCCGTGTTCTGAGCATTTCTCTCTGGACTGCATAGAGTTAATCTCTTCCTGGCCTGTGTGATTGATAGCCTGTGTACCTATCAGGTCTGGGGCTGGGCCCAGACTTTCTATATACTGGATGTCACTTTCTCAGCAAGTTGCCGGTTATTGCTCTGACTTTGCCTGCTCACTTTGTGCCCTTGATATTGACTGTACTATTTCTCTGACCTCTGGCTTGCCTTTTGACTATTCTCTTGGATTTTGATTCTGTACTGCATCGCTTGTTTGTTACCGACCCCTTGGCTTCCTGACCTCTCTTTTTGTCGTTTGTTTTGTCTTGTCCTGTTCTGTGTGTCACTTACCCAGTATAGGACTTGTCTTCTGGTTGTCCTTTTACCGTTTAGGGTAACTGAGGCAATAGGAAGGGACAGTGGCTGGGGTGAGATTAGGGCTCACTTGTCTCTGTCCTTCCTCCCAGACCGCTGCAGTAGTGTAGGGTTTTGCTACGTTTGGCAAGACCCTTACAGAATAACCGGCCCATACATTCTGCCATTGCTTCCCATAGGGTCAGCATGGATCCTATTCAGGGCCTTGCAGCCAAGTTGGAAGGTTTGGCAGGCCTGGTAGCTGAGCTTGCTAAACAGGTGCAGACCCTTACTGATGCCGCTGCAGCATCCCCAGTTGTTTCTGCCCCTTTTAGGGTTAAGATGCTACTCCCCGACCGTTTTTCAGGGGATCGTGAAAAATTTGAGACTTTCCGGGAGTCTTGTCGCTTGTATTTCCGGATTAATCCACATGCATCCCAGGCCCAAATGGTGGGAGTAGCTATATCCCTCCTACAGGGGGATCCACAAGCTTGGGCCCTTAAACTCCCTCCGGGGGCTGAGGAGTGGATTGACTTTGAAAATTTTTTTTGTCCCTGGGGTCTATCTATGCCTAGCCAGACCACATTGGGCTTGCGGAATCACAACTCCTCTCGATGCAGCAAGGCAAACGCTCTGCTGAGGAATATTGCGCAGAATTCCGCAAGTGTAGCGTGACTGCAGGTTGGTGTGAGTCAGCTCTAAAGGCCCACTTTAAACAAGGCCTATGTGACTGTATTAAGGAGGTCTGGGTTGGTCACCCAGATCCTCCCTCTCTTGAGCAGGCCATGACTTTGGCTGTCCGTATTGACCGTAGGATCCGGGAAAATGTTAAAGAGAGAATAGGGGCTGCTTCTTCCAAGTTTTCTGTCTCTCCCTCACTCTCTCCTGAGAAACCTGTTATTTCTCCCATGACTCCTGGTGAGGAATCCATGCAACTGGGAGTTATGGACGCCAAGATGCGACGAGAGCATCGTCTCAGGAACAACCTCTGCCTGTACTGTGGTGCTTCCGGTCATTTCATCCGTGACTGCTCGACCAGACCTCGCAGACCAGCAGAAAAACTTCAGTGCCTGAGTGGTAATCAGAAGAACCACTCAGGCAACCAGGTATTTGCTGATATGACTGCTCTGCACACTTTAAATTGTGTTACTGAGGAGACTGTCTCAGCTGCTAAAGGTGGGAAACACCAGGTGAATAAAAAATGTTTGTCTGGCCCACCAGTGTCTGTGGTTGTGCAAAAAGACCCTGAATTTAAGGCAGAAAAAATACTGGATCCTACTAAAACTGGTTTATCTGGTGAGGGTCCGGTGGCCCCTCATAAAGGGGGGGGGTACTGTAACGTCTCTGCCTGTTCGGATCTCGGCACCACCCTCCGCTCGCACGCTGTGGCGAAGGAGGCGTGTTCGGTTTGATTCCTTGCGTAGGTTTCTTATTGCTCAGTCTGAACATGGTCCTAGTCAATGTAATGGATTTCCGGCCACACCCGTGTTCTGAGCATTTCTCTCTGGACTGCATAGAGTTAATCTCTTCCTGGCCTGTGTGATTGACAGCCTGTGTACTTATCAGGTCTGGGGCTGGGCCCAGACTTTCTATATACTGGATGTCACTTTCTCAGCAAGTTGCCGGTTATTGCTCTGACTTTGCCTCCTCTCTTTGTGCCCTTGATATTGACTGTACTATTTCTCTGACCTCTGGCTTGCCTTTTGACTATTCTCTTGGATTTTGATTCTGTACTGAATCGCTCGTTTGTTACCAACCCCTTGGCTTCCTGACCTCTCTTTTTGTCGTTTGTTTTGTCTTGTCCTGTTCTGTGTGTCACTTACCCAGTATAGGGCTTGTCTTCTGGTTGTCCTTTTACCGTTTAGGGTAACTGAGGCAATAGGAAGGGACAGTGGCTGGGGTGAGATTAGGGCTCACTTGTCTCTGTCCTTCCTCCCAGACTGCTGCAGTAGTGTAGGGTTTTGCTACGTTTGGCAAGACCCTTACAAACACACTACGCCGCCAGGGACTCAGATCCTGCAGTGCCAGACGTGTCCCCCTGCTTAAGCCAGTACATATCCGGGCCCGTCTGAAGTTTGCTAGAGAGCATTTGGATGTTCCAGAAGAGTATTGGGAGAATGTCATATGGTCAGATGAAACCAAAGTAGAACTGTTTGGTAGAAACACAACTCGTCGTGTTTGGAGGAGAGTGAATGCTGAGTTGCATCCAAAGAACACCATACCTACTGTAACGCGTGGGAGTGGCAACATCATGCTTTGGGGCTGTTTCTCTGCAAAGAGACCAGGACGGCTGAAAGAATGAATGCGGCCATGTATCGTGAGATTTTGAGTGCAAACCTCCTTCCATCAGCAAGGGCATTGAAGATGAAACGTGGCTGGGTCTTTCAGCATGACAATGATCCCAAGCACACCACCAGGGCAACGAAGGAGTGGCTTCGTAAGAAGCATTTCAAGGTTCTGGAGTGGCCTAGCCAGTCTCCAGATCTTAACCTCTAGAGGAGATCTGCATGGAGGAATGGGCCAACATACCAGCAACAGTGTGTGCCAACCTTGTGAAGACTTACAGAAAACGTTTGACCTCTGTCATTGCCAACAAAGGATATATAACAGAGTATTGAGATGAACTTTTGTTATTGACCAAATACTTATTTTCCACCATAATTTACAAATAAATTCTTAAAAAATTAGACAATGTGATTTTCTGGATATGTTTTCTCATTTTGTCTCTCATAGTTGAGGTCTACTTATGATGTCAATTACAGGCCGCCCTCATCTTTTTAAGTGGGAGAACTTGCACAATTGGTGGCTGACTAAATACTTTTTTTTCCCACTGTATCTGTAAAAAACAGATAATACACATAGATGGTGTCCGTGTGCTGTCTTTTTATTTCATGGACCCATAGACTCAAATGGATGAAACAAATAGAGAAGAAAGAAAAAATAAAGCATGCAACATTTTTTTCGCACTGTTTCTCTGTCCGTGAAAAAATTGTGTGAATGGCTCCATTCACAATAATTGGTCTGTGTGCTGATTTTTTTTTTCTCAGAGTCTCTCTATCTGGAAATTACAACGGATGTGTAAAGGGCCCAATCACTATAATGGGTCCATGTGCGGTCGAATTTTTCCTGGATTGCACATGGACAAAAAAGTAATGCGAAAGGGCCCTAAGGGTAAGGAAACACGTTCTGGTTTTGTTGATGCAGTGTTTGAAGTCATAACTAGGAGTGGATCATAAAGGGTGATAACCTGCAAAGGACAGATTGTATCAGCCTTTTCTTCAATCTACTCCTGGTCAGGAGCATAACAGGCAACCGTGAGACCGATAGCACAACTTGTAATAGGGACCCATTCTGCCATCTTAGACTAAGGCCCCTTGCAGACGACCGTGGCCAGGACCCATTCTTTTCTATGGGCCTATACACGACTGTGAATTTCTTGGTCCCATGTGTGGGCCGCAAAATATAGAACAGGTCCTGTGTCCTGTGTCCCCCATGTGCCGCCCATGATTTTAATTCTTAGCAGGCCAGTTGCAGCACGGTGGTCTTCAACCGGCCTAAGGCCCCATGTAGCAAGTCGAAGCCAAAAAGCGCTGCAGGAAAAAATGCGTTTTTTCTCCACAGTGCTTTTCACAGAAAATCTGCTGAGTTTTCCTCTGTGGACTTTCTGCTTTAATTATATCTATACAGAAGTATAATTTATATGTTGCTATTTACAAAAACGCAACAGTTTTTGAAATCACAGCATGTCCGCTGTAGATATTTTTCTGCAATGTGTGGATGGGATTAGCCAGCAAAATCGCTACGTAGGACCCCAGCCTTAAAAGGGTCTTCCAGCAGCCATCAATCACAGTGAATAGATGACAATAGAGGTGGCCAGGAACAGGAACCAGCCTGGCCATTGCTAATACGTGGTTGGAAACTTAGTCAGTGAGTTTTAAACACTGAGGAGACATATTCAGCTGTATCTGACAAATGGTGGAAGATAGATAAAGCAATGTATTGGATGAAAGACTTCTATTAGCTTAAGCTATTAGTTTAAATATGATCCCAGAGTTCAGAACTTGAAAAGTGTACAATTAATTGGTCTCCCTTACACACAGGTATAACACACATAGTGATTTTACAGTACAGATAATGCACACAGTCATGTCTCCAGTACCAGAATAATGCACATGATATATCACATTACAGTAATGATGCACACAGTGATGTCAAAGTAAAGGGATAATAACACAGTGATATCAGAGTACAGGGATAATAATTACAGTGATGTCACAGTAAAGTGATAATAAACACAGTGATGACACAGCACAGGGAAATATACACAGTAGTGCCAGTAAACATTTTTTGCAAATAATTAAAAATGATACAGTTTTAAAGATTTTATCTAACCATAAAAAATGTTACATAGTTTTAAAAACTTTCTCTAACCATCTTACTGGTGACAGTTGTTTGTCTTGATCAGTTACCAATGGATATGACCATGAATGCAGGAACTTTCTATGGTATGGGTCCTTTCAGAAACCTATCCATGACTTACTTATTGTGTTCGGGTTATCAGGCAGGGACACTATATGTATGAGAAGATAAGGAAATAACAATAAAAAAAAACATGACTAGTTTTCAGACAAGTGCCAGACCATAGAAAGTTCTTACATTCATGTTTATACTCTTTGGCAACTCTGTAATTTTTCTGTCAATTACTTATAGTTACAAAAATCTTAAACTTTTAATTGTCTTCAAATTTAAATATAGTTACACACATGATAAAATCCCTTTACACTCATAAAGTGATGGACTCCATAATCTGTAAACTGAGAATACTGAGAACGTGGTTGTAGGGAACAAATATTCTTTAAGGGACAACCCCTTTAAGGCCAATATTAAGATGTTCAAATGCTCCCTCACTGGGTAATACATTTCCAAAGAGTGATATTCCTCATAAAAACACAATATAATGTATCAGGCGATACAGCTGGTTAAGAATTAGTAATACTGTTCTAGGTACGGAGTGACATGACCTTCAGCGGCACTCTCTATGAAAGTGTCTGCCTGGTAATATGATGAATTACTGTTGCAAGAATGATAATGTTTCTTTGGGAAACGCTGAGTCTATGCTGGTCAGAAATGATACTTTTTCAGAAACATCTTTATGGGAAAAGTCAGCATTCTTCTGCCAATCTAGGGGACATCTCTTGACCCACACCATTATAAAGACACAAGGGAGCAAGAGCTATGCACACATCTGAATAATGACAGATTAGAATCTTCTACATCTGATAGGAACCGTTATTTATACCTCCTGCCTCTTGAATAAATTCTACAAGTTCTGTGGGAGCCACCAGAGAGATCGTTAGCCTAAAAAGGAAGATGAAACGCGGCGTCTGCGTTCTGAAGACCAAGCTTTTAACATTTGAAAGGCTCCCCGGCAAAGAGATGGAAAGGAATTCAAATCCGTGTCACAGAGGCTCAGCCATTTTTAGAACTCAAAAGACACGTTAGTCAGGGGATGGCAGGTGACAGTCAATGTGATGGTGACAGAATGTCCAGTCCATGCTCTGAACCGCTAATAGGGAAGCAATTATCAAGGAGGGCTTCTGACATGAAGACCCACTGTGCGCCAATTGGTATAATGTATATGGGAACACTGCTGACTGCAATGAAAAGATGAATGAAAATGCAAACTTAGAAGAATTAGCGCCTTTGAGTGGACTGATCTATCAGGCTTGAGAAAAAGCTCAATATCAAATAACCAAGTAAAGTAGTATTAATAAAACATCATAATGATATATATGAAAGGAAACAAGTCACCAAACTGGTGGGTGTTAATGCACTCACAAATGGGTCGCCCAACAGGGCTGACTTGGCTCCACAAGATTATCTGGTGGAAAAAGGTTCTAACACAATAACGGTGTCAAAGGCCTAGAAGAACCACCCCATTTGGTGGTGACAGTGGAGGCTTCTAGGGTTTGTTCTTTAAGAGTTGATTCAAAAACACCCTATTAATTCTTAATGATAATGTGTCCCATGTGTACAATGATGAAAAAAATAGATACAAGGTCTATGCAGTCAACAAGTAGTCTTTAGAATCATTTACTCTGGTGGGCCCAAGAAACCCAAGTCTAAAATTGCCTCTTAAAGTACAATTGGAGCCTGAAAAGAAGTGTTCTGTGTATGCTACTGACACTTTACTTGACTACTAAATGGAGTCTGTCAGGTGTAGAATGCCTCCTAAACCAATAGGAGTAGAACCATACCTTAGTAGCCACAATATGATGAAATAATGCAGAGATAATCATCATTTTAAGGATTTGTAAATCAGCCTGCAAGTGCATTGGGGGTGGGACTTGACATGCCAGATTTACCTACAGACAGCCATGACACCAACAGAAACTGGAAATGTCACTCAAAGCCAAGGGGGAGAGGTTATGAAGCAATTCCATAGGAGAGTGGGAGTACTTGTGTGCAATACTATTGGTTTGGGAGGAATTTTGGACCTGAGAGACTCTCTCTAACCCCATCACGGCCACTGACTAGCGCCAAAACGGATATCATGGATTTGTTAGAAACATGTCACATTGCTGATAGGATTATTCAAGACTTTATTGGACTGCTAGCTACAGCCATTAATCTAAAGGGATGTGGCCTGGTGACAGACTCCCTCTACTGACCTTGAATTCATCATTTTATTGCATTCATCAATTATACAAATCAGCATCATATTATTTATGGCATGAGATTCAATAAAACAATAAGACATCTCTGCAAGCAAGACTGTGCTGTCACATAGCAGCACTTATGCAGGATAAAGAAATGGATAAAAGTAAAGGGCACCTGACTAGATGAGGATATTACTTTCTCAATGCAGAATATAGGTAATGATAGGCGATTACACCGTTCCACATAAGCAGCATTTATCGTGGTAAACAGCAGAAATGAGCTCTAAGCGTTGACGTTTATGTAGACTGAAAAATGTTCTAGATGAGGCTGAACCAAGGAAAGCTTCTTAGTCAAAAAGAAATTCACCGCTCCTCAGAGGCCATGTAGAGACACAGCCAATTTTATATTATTTCTTTAGCCTTGAAATGTTATTTCTGCAGGGCAGTGAGAGTCAATTCAACCTACAGAAAAAAAGCGAGAGGAAAAGGTTCTGGGTTTTGGTTCCCAGCATTTGGAAACTACCAAATGTGTCAGTAAGGGACAGTTAGGTCCTATACTCATTACATTGTCATTGGATCAGTGGGTCCTACCAACATCAATCTAATGTGCACTGGCAGCTTAAAGGGGTTTTCAGGGACTTACGTATTAACATCAATGACAGTGCCAATGACATCAGGTACATTGGTCATATGGTACATCAGCAGGTCAGTCCCATTTAAGTGAATTGCACTTCAATTGAAGTTGCAATGCCAAACACAGCCCCTACAATATGTATGGTGGTGAGCTTGGTATTCAGTGAATGGAGAAGGAACAGACAGTTCTCTTTGTAGTGTTGAGGCCCAATACTGCAGATCATTTCCCATTCATTTGAATGGGAGTTAAGCCGCAGTGACTCAGTTCAGCCGCTACACAGAGAACAAACCTGTCTGCTTCCTGCTCTATTCTCTGTGTATCAGCTGCTGAGAATGGCACAGATTTTATATTAGTGACTTATCTTTAGGATAGGTAATCAATATTTCTAGACTGTAAAACCCCTTTAACCACGCTACAGAGTGTGTCTTCACTCACTGTCCCAAGTAGGGCTCACAAACTAAATTTCCTTTCAGTATGTGTTTTGGAGTGTGTAGGAAACCCACACAAACACAGGGAGAACACACAAACTTTGTGTCGATTGTGCCCTTAATTGGATTATGGCCACAAAGCTGCAAGAGAAGAGTACTAACCACTGAGCCACCATGCTGCAGACATATCAACTCACCTGGGTTTCCCGAAGTCTCACGGTTTTCAGGTCCTCTAACCCTGTGAATAGTCACTTTCTTCCAGCTGCCATCTCATTAATATTATCTGCACAGTGATGTCACCAGTAAATACTAATGAGGAGATTGCCCAGAGATCCCTCCATCAACTTAAAGTTTAGGTGTGAATACAATGCTGTCACCTTACTGGTTGAGCCACAGACTCCATTAGCTTCAATGGGAGGTTTTCTCTATATGCAGTGCATTTTATGCTTTGAAATTACTAAAGCTTTAACAGTAAATTACAAAAATCTCATTTAAATAATATAATATACTAGCAAAAGGACCCGACTTCGCACGGGTACATTTCATTTTTTTGTTTGTGTAGTGGCCCCATAAGAATTGGCCAGTTTTGCACTTGACATCCAGTATGGCAGTCCAGAATAGGTACAGTCTATTTATGGCTGTGTTGCTAAGGAAACCTGGTAAATGAAATGTGAACTTATATTGGCTGATGCACGTCATATGACTGAATATTTAAGGACCTGCGAACTGCTATTGACTCATACAGGTCATAAATAGCTTGGTTGCTATGGAAACCTGGTGTAAAGCTGTGTATATGTCAAGACTGAAAAACCTACGATTTTCTATTGGTTCATAAGCGTCATGTGATCATGTGTATCTCAGTTTGGATATCAGTGAAAGACCTGCGATCGGTTGTTATGGAAAACCTGGAGTAAAGTTGTGTGTATGTGACCTTGTGTAACAGTGTCATCCACAGCGCCCTGTCCCTTTACAGCTGACCCACAGCAGTGAAGAAAAATGGCTGGGTTGTTATAGAAACATGGAGTGCAGCTGTGTGCATGTGGCTGACAATGCCTTGTCAGATTGGAGACGGGCTTGGTTCTGCTGGGGAGCTTCAGCAGCTCGCTGTTGTCTGTGACATACCTTGTCAGATTGGAGATGGGCTTGGGTCTGTGAGATTTTTCATTAGCTCGAGCAGCAACCATGCATTTTGCTGCAGGGGGCATGAGTAGTTTAAAAACGTTTCAATTTATAAGAATGCTGAAATCCATTATGGCAGTCCAGTCAGTGGTGTAAATACCAGGGTAGCAGTGGTAGCCGCTGCCACAGGGCCCAGGACATTAGGGGTCCTGGCAGACCCCTGATGTTTGTTTTTTTTAATAGGCCGTTACCTGCTATGTCGTTGGTCTAGTCCGATGTCATTATGCGTTGCGATGCATGCCTGGCTCACGTGACATCTGGTCCAACATTGAAGAGGTAGCAGGGAGTGCGCATAATACTATATGAAGGGGCCACTATTGGGCATAATACTGTGTGCAAGGGCCACTATGGGGCAGAATATTGTGTGCAGGCGGCATTATGGAGCATAATAGTGTGTGTAGGAATGCAGTTTGTGTGGGTGGGGCGGTTGTCTGGAGGGGTCCCTTGTCAAAAGTTCGCCTTGGGGCCTAGCCATTCCTAGTTACGCCACTGAGTCTAGTATAGGTACAGTCTATTTATGGCTGTGTTTTTATGGAAACCTGGTAAATTAAATGTGAACTTATATTGGCTGATACACGTGATATGACTGAATATTTAAGGACCTGCGAACTGCTATTGACTAATACAGGTCATAATTAGCTTGGTTGCTATGGAAACCTGTGTGCCTGAGGAGACTAAGCGCCTGCGAGCTTCTATTGGCTGATAAGGGACATGTGACCGTGTGTATGGCAGTTGAAATGAGTGAAAGACTTGCAGGCTTGTATTAGCTAATGATGGTCATTTTTTTTGAATATTGTATCTCAGGAAAGATATGTCCTAGAGAGCTGAGACACCTTATGTACATGTGTGCCAAATTTGGTGAGGATCGTTCCAGTCGTTTGGTTGCACATAAAGAACAGACAGACAGACAGACAGAGACAGAAACTCATTTTTATATATATAAGAGATTAAATGGCCATCAGAAAACATAAGTAACATAGACATATTTGGCATCACCATAACCATTACGAATCACACAATTAAAATAATGCAATATTTAACATGATCACTAAATGGCGTAAATAAAAATAGCGCAATTGTTTATTTTATTAAATCAATAACAATCTGGGGTCTATGATTAAAGGCCATGTCATTAACGAATCACCCTGTGAAGGGCTCTCCTAGGCTGATGTTTCTGCATGCTGCCCAACACCATCTTCTGGGCAGAGTTGGATGGCCCCCATACACAATACATCAACCAGTTCCACCAAAATCAGTAGGTTTGGATGACCTTGCTTAATTTTTTTAGGGCGCCTTTAGAAGAAGTGGGATACGTACTGTATATGTAAGGGGCAGTGGCGTAACTAGGAATGGCTGGGCCCCAAGGTGAACATTTGACATGGCCCCCCCCCCCCCCGAACCGCTGCCCCAATCGCCCCCTCCAACCCCTCCCAAAAAACGCATTCCTGCGCACACTATTATGTGCCATAGTGGCTCCTGCACACAGTATTATGCCCCATAGTGGCCCCTGCACACAGTATCATGTCCCATAGTGGCCCCTGCACACAGTATCATGTCCCATAGTGGCCCCTGCACACAGTATCATGTCCCATAGTGGCTCCTGCACACAGTATCATGTCCCATAGTGGCTCCTGCACACAGTATCATTCCCCATAGTGGCCCCTGCACACAGTATTATGCCCCATAGTGTCCCCTGCACATAGTATTATATCCCATAGTGGCCTCTGCACACACTATTATTCCCCATAGTGGCCCCTGCACTAAGTATTTTGCCCCATAGTGGCCCCTGCACACACTATTATGTCCCATTGTGGACCACCCATGAACAATTATTATACTCTGGAGTCTTTTTAGACCCCAGAGTATAATGATCGGA
Source organism: Leptodactylus fallax (assembly GCA_947044405.1). Classification (NCBI taxonomy): domain Eukaryota; kingdom Metazoa; phylum Chordata; class Amphibia; order Anura; family Leptodactylidae; genus Leptodactylus; species Leptodactylus fallax. The sequence goes on along the minus strand of CAMRHE010000081.1, from coordinate 1,598,970 downwards.
GAACCAGGGGAGGATACAAACAAAAAAAAACAAAACAACGTTGCTTACCTGTTCCTCGCTCCGGTCCACTCCCTGCTACTTCGGCCTTCTTCAATGTTGGACCAGGCCGGCGTCACGTGATGCGGGCTGGCGTCGCAATGCAAAATGACGTCCGCTGACGTCTGGGACGTCACCAAACAGGCCTGAAGCCTGGAGAAGCGTAGGAGAGGTAGGTACATTGTTTTTTATGTTCCCTCACCAACTCTGGGCCTCCGACTATTATACTCCGGGGTCTTTTCAAAGACCCCGGAGTATAATGATAGCAGAGATTGTGGGGTTCGGCCCGCGGCCTCACATACCAATCCCCACTCCTGCTCACAGCCGCCTTCGCAGAATCGGAAGCGCAGGCGGCCGTGATCGGGACCCCGGGGAACGGTAAATATATAGGGCCCGTTAGCTGCTGGGGTTACTCCAGCAGGTAACGGCCTATTAAAAAAAAAAAAAGCATCGGGGGCCCGCGGGGCCCCGTAATGTCCCGGGCCCTGTGGCAGCTGCTACCCCGGTAGTTACGCCCCTGGTAAGGGGTTCCATATCAGATATTGAAGTGGACTCTTCACCATAGTGTTGGGTTTGGCTTTCCAGGACAAAAGGGTATGGTGTTGATTCCCCATCGCTTCCAACTATTCTAATAGAAGGACTCACACACTGCATAACGGACTACACTAATTTTTGTGTGGACAACACAGTACCCACAAAAGTGGTGAGGTGCTTCTCCAATAACAAACCATGGATTAACTCTGATATAAAAACACTACTTAAGGAGAAAAAGATGGCATTCAGGACAAGAGATAAGGAGGGGTTGAGGGAAGTACAAAAGGAGCTGAGGCATCAAATCAGGCAGGGAAAATCCAGTTATAAAGAAAAAATGGAAAAGCAAATGGAAAGAAAAGACATAAGGGGGGTCTGGGAGGGGCTTAAGTCAATTTCGGGTCATAAACAGTCTGTCTGCCAGATTGAGGCAGATGTTAACTGGCTTAATGAACTAAACCTATTCTTCAACAGATTTGATCACACACCAGCTCCTCCCACCCCAGTATGTCCTTCAGCTCCCCCCACCACAATGACTTCTCCCCATGCGGCCACTTCCCAACAGACCAGTAAATCCAGAAATCCATCTTTATCTGGCCACAGTCTGACCTTCACACGGGCCCAGGTGAGGAAGGAGATGAAAAAGATCAAGGCGAGGAAAGCCGGAGGGCCAGATGACATCAGTGCAAGGCTAATTAAGACTTGTGGGGACCAGCTGTGTGGTATAATTACATATATGTATAATATGAGCCTGAGGCAGGAAATAGTCCCTGAATTATGGAAATCTTCTTGTGTGGTACCAGTTCCAAAGAAACCCCACCCTATGGACCTCAACGACTACAGACCTGTAGCACTGACATCCCACCTGATGAAGATCTTGGAGAGATTGGTTCTCACACATCTCCGCCCTCTAGTGAGCCCCGCTATGGACCCACTCCAGTTTGCTTATCGGCCGGGCATTGGGGTAGATGATGCCATCATCCATCTTCTGCACAGGGCTCTGTCTCACCTGGAGAAACCAGGGAACACAGTGAGAATAATGTTCTTTGACTTCTCCAGTGCTTTTAACACCATACAGCCCAGGTTATTGAGGGACAAGCTGGGCCTTGCTGGAGTGGACCACCACCTCTCCAACTGGATCCTAGACTACCTCACAAATCGACCTCAATACGTGAGAGCCCGAGACTGTGTGTCAGGTACAGTGATCTGTAATACGGGGGCACCTCAGGGTACGGTTCTCGCCCCTTTCCTCTTCACACTGTACACTGCAGATTTTAGGTGCAACTCATCCAGCTGCTACCTACAGAAGTATTCTGACGACTCTGCAATAGTGGGTCTCATCACAGATGATGATGACAGGGAGTACAGAGAACTGAACCGGGATTTTGTGGACTGGTGCCACCGGAACCACCTGAAGATTAACGCGGGGAAGACCAAGGAGATGGTGGTGGACTTCCGCAAAGGCAGAAGCCCTCCTAAACCAGTGGACATCCTGGGGACGGGCATCGAGATTGTGAACACCTATAAGTACCTGGGTTTGCTCCTTAATAATAAGCTGGACTGGGCAGATCATATGGAGGCCCTGTACAGGAAGGGCCACAGCAGGCTCTACCTGCTTAGGAAGCTGAGAGCCTTTGGAATCCGGGGGGCACTTCTTAGAACTTTCTTCAACTCGGTAGTGGCATCAGCCATCTTCTTTGGAGTGGCCTGCTGGGGGAGCAGTATATCAACCAGGGACAGAAATAAACTTGACAAGCTGATTAGAAGGGCCAGCTCTGTCCTGGGGAGCCCACTGGACCCAGTGCAGGTGGTGGGTGACAGAAGGATACTGTCCGTGGTGAGCTCCATGCAGAAGAAGAAGTCCCATCCCATGCATGAGACTGTGATCGCGCTGAGCAGTACTGTCAGTGACCGACTGCTCCACCCTAGGTGTGAGAAGGAGCGCTATCGGAAGTCTTTCCTCCCCACCGCGGTTAGGCTGTACAACCAACACCGACCTAAGCGGAGATCATTACACACAGAGAACTGAAATATCTCTCTGCCTGTTAAATCCCCCCCCCCCCTGCTACGCCCTATCTGTCTGTCTGCTATCAATGTAATGCCTCTCACCTTGGAATATTCCTGTACATGTTGTATTTGTATTTGTATCTGCTTATCTTTGCTGCTGTAACACACTGAATTTCCCCATTGTGGGACTATTAAAGGACTATTATTAATATGCGTAAGCCTCTATGCAGGTTCCTCTGTTTGTGGTTTGGACATTTACCATATCCAATAATTCAGTAAAGTAGAAATGTCTATCATTTCAAGCTTTTTGGTAATGTCATTTAAAATGCTAATTCCAGATGGTGTCTGATATATTGTCAGATTTCTATTAAAGCAATAAAAGACAAATGATAGGAAGAAAGCTCTCTTTTGGGACAGGAACATCAGCTTTTTATGAGCCGTTTGATGACAGCACTTAGTAGAGCTATTTATATATATAATAGGAAATCAGAATCAGAGAGGATAGTGGGGTAGATTGAGAGGCTCAGAATGAATATAAAAACTCACAATGGCCAGGAAATGGAAAATGGGGAGAAAAAAAAATGAACAATATGAGAACAAGGGAGGAGTCTTTAAAAAAGAAGAATCTTAAGGAGTTCATTAAATTTGAGACACGTACACCATCTGCTGCCTCGTCGCATGTGGACAGGTGCAATGGTAAAAAATATAATACAGCCTGCTCAATAGAAGCATAGTAGGCACTGTTCACATTGGAGTTTTCCCCTTTTCATCAGATATGTCAAAATTAATAACTTATAAATGGAAGCCACAAAGCTTGTTTGAACAAAATTTATTTTCTTGATCAAAAAAATTTGACGCCAAAATGTAGTACAATGAAGTCGTCTATCTCTGATGTCAAAAAGTAATCACCCATCCTTAAACTTTTTTGTTTTGTTGTTTCATACTATATCATAATTATCTAGATTTGTAAGAGACAGCTGAAGTGCAGAAATAAACTCTTAAAGGGGTTTTCTAATTAAAGACAATGATGGCATATCACTAGAATATGCATCTAATTTTCAATCAGCAGTACCGCACTACACCAATTCCTCCCCTGTCTTCTCCTGTAGGACCTGCACAGCCTGCAGAATGAACAGCAGTCCAAAGAAAACCAAAGAAAGCCATCAAAAGAGACGGCATGGTGCTTTCCTGATCTATCAGCAGCAGTCACAGCGGTTGGATTCCTGCTGATCAGACACTGGGGACATATATTAGTGAACCCTCATGAAAAAGTATGGAGTGGGGGGGACTTTTTATACTTTGTACTTATGCTTTTGTATTGTATAATGCAGAAGAACAAATGGCTGACACATAGCCTTTAATATGGCGACCTACTATTTCCACTATCTTTTCATATTACGGGGCAGATCTGTCAAAGCACATTGAGATCTTTGGTCACTAGTGATGTCAAACAGTGAAAATGATAAGATAAATTTCATAAAGTTTCATAAAAAAGGTAGCGACACCTCAGCCCAACAGACTTACTATAACTTGCATTAGAAAACACTGTAGCTGAGATAGACGCCAGTCCAAAGATTTCAATTCTAGCGTGGAGGACATCCCGCGATTCACCAGAATCAGTAATCTCCAGCATCTGCTGACTGTGCTCATAATATTAAGATTGGCACTCAGAGTGGTCTTAATAAGTTCCCACCAATGCTTAAAGGGGTTTTCCCATGAGCATAACCATACTTAAAATTGTAGACAATTAAAAGTGAAACATTTTTGAAATGATAAATAATTAATATTATTTTGCAGAGTTTTAAAGATTTTCTCCAATCATCGTAGTGGTGACAGTCTGTTGTCTCGATCGACTGCCAATGGATAAGACCATGAATGGAGAAACTTTCTATACTCTGAAACCAAGTCATGATTTCCTTGTTGTGGTCAGATTATTTTCTCATGCGTGAAGTGTCCCTGACTGATAACCCGGCCACAATAAGGAAATCATGGCTGGGTTCTGACAAGTCCCTGACCATAAAAAGTTCCTGCATTTCTGGCCATATCCATTGGAAACCAATCAAGACAAAAGACTGTCACCGCCAAGGTGGTTAGAGAAAATCTATAAAACTCAACAACATTTTAAATCATTTAAATTAGCAAAAATGTCAATAAACTTTTAATTGTCTACAAATCTAAATATGCTATGTTCATTGGACTAGCCCTTTAAGACTATGGTTAATTGATAGTAATGTCACATGATGCCGAACTGGTAACTCTTTGTATAAGGTTGATAGATTAAAATTATATTAAAAGATGACGGTGTTACTGTAGAGTACCTTAAGTTTGATGAAGATCAAAAGGCTGCACCTCCCATACCTTTGAAAATTGTCATGGGGCCTGGGTTTCAAGACCATTCTGTCTGCTATTGGTCAAGCTTATGAAGGACCATGCCAAATCAAAGAGGTAACTGTGCAGCTCTAGACCACTGGTGGTGCAAACATTAACCTATACATCTCAGAACACAAACATACCCCTTTTCTATTCTAGACCACCAAGGTAGATGGCATTACTCAACAAGCACAACAAGGCTTTTGACATTAACCTCTTTGTTTGTTTGTTTGAGTTGGAAGGGACCTCAAGGGCCATCAAGTCCAACCCCCTGCAAAAGCAGGAATTCCTAAATCATCCCAGCTATATAACCTATCCAGTTTCCGCCTGAAGATTTCAATTGATGAAGAACTCACCACCTCCCGTGGCAGCCTATTCCACTCCCTCACTACCCTTACTGTTAGAAAGTTTTTCCTAATGTCTAATCTGAATCTCCTTCCCCTTAGTTTCATCCCATTACTTCTCGTGCTTCCTTCTGCTAATAAGAATAGGGTAGATTCCTCTGCATTGTGACAACCTTTCAGATATTTAAATACCGCTATTTAAATACCGCTAAATACCGCTCTTCTTTACTCCCTTTCCCTCTTAGAATACAGACAAGCTGGTATTAACCCTTCACCACTCTAGAACATCAGTGATGCTAGCTGTAATTCCTTCACCAGAGTTAGGGTGGGTACACACTACCATTATCTAATGTCCGTTGCTCTCATCCGTCAAAGGATTTGAGCAATGGACATTAAAAGACAGATGAAGATTCTGTCGGATGTCCTTCTGCATCCACCCCAATTTAAAAAAAAAAAAACATGACGGAAGCTTTCTTCCGTCATATTTTTTTATTTTTCTGACTTTTTCTTGTGTTACAAAAGTACACATATGATGGAAGACCTCATCTGTCATGTTGTTTACATTAATCAATGGGAACGGACACAGACGGAGGGGGTTCTGTTTTCGTTACTCCACTACTGTTAATGTCCGTTACTGTCATCCCTCATAAGGCTGTCATCACAGTAGTATTATTCATTGGAGAGGCATTACAGTACTTTAATATTGATGGCCTTAGGACAGGTCATCAATATCAGATTGTCAGGGGTCCAACTCCCAGCACCACTGCTGATCAGCAATTTGAAGAAGCCACAATGCACTGAACTAGCACAGCTCTGTACAATGTGTAGCAGCCAGGAAAGGTACCTTTCCAAGCTGCCACACAGTGTACAAAGCTGTGCCAGTTTTCTCCACTGTGGCTCCTGGGGTTGCCGGGAGTTGGAACCCTATTGATCAGATATTGATAACCTGTCCTGGAATAGTCCTTTAACCCATACTTATGTGAAAGGAACCATCAGGTATTAATCCATAAACCATTTTTCCCTTGGAGCAGTAAGCTCCTTGGAACCTAGTATGATGTTGATAAAAGAGAGCAACAGTAAGAACTTTGATTTTTTTTTCAATAAGGATAAGGCAACTACAGAGCTTCCCCTTGGGAATTAAAGGGGTATGGTGGAAATTTTATACTGATTGCCTATCCATAAGATAGATCATCAATATCTAATCGTTGGGGGGGGTTGAAGCAGCTAGCATCCCCAACACTCAGCAGATGATTCCATCCACTGTATAGTGGTTGTGAGGGAGAACCACAGCTCAGCTGCCATTCAAGTGAATAAGAGCTGAGTGGAACACTGGACAGAGCTGGCGGTTCTGCCTGTGGCTCCTGGTTGATCAGGATAAATGCCAGGTGTCAGACGCCACCATTCAGATACTGATAGCCTATTCTAAAGAATACCCCTTTAATGTCCTAAGCTAAAGGGGTTGTCCAGTTTCAGCAAATAAATGTTATTGTTTGTGGAATGAAAAGTTATACAATTTTCCAATACATACTCTCTGTATCAATTTATAGATCTCTGCTTGCTGTCATTCATTCTGCCTACTTCCAGGGGCTAAAAATCAGTGCATGTTCATGTGATGTACAGCCCATGGTCATGTCATGAACACACAGCTGTCCAACTCCGTGCAGTCACAGTACAGTAATCTGAGCTCAGTCTTGTAACGCACTGTGTGTCCATCACATGACCACGGACTGATTTTTAACCACTGAAAGTAAACAAAGGATGACAGCAAGCAGATCTTGCAAAAGTTAAGACTAAGGCCCCATGTAGCGGTCTTCCACGCAGCAAAAAAAACGCTGTGGGAAAAACTGCAGCGGCAATGCACAGGTTTTTTCTCCAGCGCTTTTAACAGAAAGTTCGCAGAGTTTTCCTTTGCAGACTTTCTGTTTCCATTATAACTTTTGGAAAACCACTAACGTTTCTGTATGCTGCGATTTTCCCAAAAATGCAACGGTTTTGAAAACTGGAGCATTTCTGCTGCACTGTATGGATGGGATTCACTAGAAAATGCCACGGTTTTTGATTGATACAGAAAGTATAATGGAAAATTGTGTAACTTTTCATTATCCAAAAAATAAAATTTATTTGCTGAAAGGGAGTCTGCCAGCAGTAAATTGGATATTCACTTAATCCCAGCACCTTTTAAAGTAAATATGCCTCTATTATTTCACTTTGGAGCCCCATTTTCATGTAAATTGCTGCTTTATTCATAAGCAAATAACTGGAAAAGTGCTTTGCCTGGGAATCTACCACTGACGCTAGGTTCACACCTACGATTGGGTTTCCGTTCGTGGGGTCAGCTTGGGGAAACCTAATCCGCTTAAAAAAGTGGTTACCCGCGAAAACCCGCAGACCCCATAGACTATAATGGGGTCCGCCGGGTTTCCACCCGAAAAAGGGGGAAAAATGCGTAGAGAAAAGTCCTGCTTGCAGGAATGGGGAACGGAATCCCGAGGCATCCCCAAGCATGCCAAGCCACGCACTCAAAGCACTTTTCCCTCCACTTACATATGAATAAAATGTTAATTTACATGAACATGGGGTCCAAAGCTAAATAAAAGAGGCATATTTGGAAACTATACAATCACCTCTACAAGTATTATAACCAATTTACTGCTTATGTACTCCTTTTAAGTTAGTTTTAGGATGAGGTTAACATAATAAAGTGGAATAGTGTGAATGAAATGAATTGTCTGCACCCTTTGCTGAAAAGAATAGGTGCATCCTGCAGAAAGGAGGCCCCAACTATTGTTGGGGACCAAGTCATTCTTTTAGCAGCCCTGGGCAAAAATATGACACAAGTGAGTCCTTTTGGTATACACTGGAAAGCTAATATATTTAAAAACAATCCTGAAAGATGTACAAAGCAAAATTCATAAAGTAATAGGTATGGACCACGAGAACAAGCAGCAAGACGAAATCAATAGTACATTTTATTTTTAATTGAATACACCAAGTGTTCAATTACATACAATTCATATACCCATATCAGAACATGATTGCTTTATGTTTTTACCTTTTGATACATACCCGTCCTTCACAACGCCCCACTAAGATTGATATTTGTGATTAAATTTACACCTTGCCATTGATTATGAGATAATGTATAAACATCTGAATGATTTTCCAGCTCTTTCATATATAAAAAAAATTCTCATCTTCTTGGCCACAATAAAGCGAGTCTTAGACAAGGCTATTTTGCAGTGCATAGTTATTTATGCATTTTTTTGTGCCAATTCAGACAAAAATTAGGGGCACTGCCGACTGCAAAAAATTAGATTGCACCAATCATGCGTCCTGCACAAACAAGAATACAATTTGTGAAGTGCATGGATATGATGGAGAAAGCCTCCCCTTTTCTTGCTGCAATAGTTTTTAGGCAAAGGGCCTAGAGCTGTTGCAACTGTGTCACTGTGTCAAAAGTAATAGTAGTCCGAGCTGTCTGACAAATTCTATTACCTTGAAATGGGAAGAGAGGGGAAGTAATTGCCCTAAACTGATGTAAGCAGAACACAATTGTAACGCGGATGTGGATTTTGCCTTTCAACTGATGATATTAGTAAAGAGTGAAAAGACTGAAAAACTGGAAAAGGATCTCTAGAAAATATAAAAAAAAAGAAGAAAATATAGATAAAAATACATTTTATGTGCAGATCTCATCACTGTCTTTGGAGAGTGGAGTCCCATTCTTAGTTTTTCTATGGGATCCCATAGTTATTTGCTTAAGTCCAGCGTGTGCCTCCAATCTATACACCTTGATAGTGTCACAGAGCTCTCATTTGGGGCTCTACACTATTCGGACAATGCCACAATGTGCCCAATTAATGCCACGTATTTCTCAGATTTGTAAAATCCCTAGTTACCGTCCTTCTGCTCCAGATACCTTTGAAACTGCATGCAAATGTCAAAGATATTGTGCCAACAATAAGACAAACATTACTTTCATTGTGCCATACTATGCCCACAGAGTAAAAGTCTCAACAGGTAGATAAAGTAACTGGAAGCCTGGGACAAGTCTGAAATCTGATGATGTCCTGCAGACATAGGACACTGTAGAGTCATACACACCACACATGACATGTCTACAGCTTGCATGGCACATTGAGACTAGATTTACAGCCGCCGGACAGTCAGTAGTACACTGGTGTAGGTATATGAGATGTATGCATTTCTATACACTGCATGGTAAGGTACAACAGTATCGATTAGTCAGACACGTCTCTTTACAGTCAGAGAGATGAGAAAGTAAGTAGCGTTAGGTCAGGATGAAGACTGAAGAAGTCAAAAGGCCCATCAACTGAGCTTACAAGAGCTTGCAGAAAGACCTTCTTGATCTCACATTACAGGATTTGATCCTGTCCTTGGCTCTAAATATATGGCTCCTACAGGGAGCTGTGATACGGTCCTGTGCATGAGTTCAAAGACTGCATACAGTTATTGTACAAAGGTATTTAAGAGCACAATCCAGTTTTCATTTTTGGCCGCAGGCACACATCCATTTTATTGATCTAGAGAATAAACAGATAAATGGTGGCTGAAAGGGCCTTTAGAGGTGTAATCCAGTATATATATATATATATATATATATTATTTGGCAGAGTAAAAATGCAATATAAGTCCATACACAGTCATCCTACTATGGACATTGATACATTGCACAGAGAGGCTTTACCTGCTAATGCCATGTCACATATGTCACATTTTACAGGATGGCCATATATTGCACCGCCCGTTAAATGCTGAGAGTAGAAGTGTGTAGTATACTGGCAGTATTGACCACTGGTCCTTCAGTAATGTACAAGATGGCCACAACAACTGTATGGTGGCTGCCCAGTGTCAAAACATATTTGTTGGAAAGGGAAAAAAGAGTGGCTAGTGTTAGGTGACTGGAGAATAACAAATGGGCAAAGACCCAAAGGAATCTTAAGGAAGAAATGGTTAGCACTGGAGAAACAGGGATACTTAGCAGGGCTGCAGAATCAGCAGGCCAAACCACTGGCGCAAATTCTGACAAATCTATTTTTCCACAGCCCGACTACAAGTCTGACTCCGACTCCTGCTCCCATTCCTAAATGTCTGACAACCATGTTGATTTCCTATGGAAATAAATCTACAACAAACTAATTCATTATACAACACCAATAACACCAAGAATAATATCAGTAAACATAATGAATCATTTTATTTTGACCCCAGAGTCACTAACTTTTTTCCGACTCCAACCAAAATTTGCCTAGACTCCAACTCCACAGCCCTGATAGCTAGGGTGGGGTATCTGACAAAGGGTATTCCTTGTGCAAAATAAGGCTGGCGGTTTTACATTATATGGTAAAGTCAGAACAACCAGCTCTTATTATACCTTTTGGTGTTATGTTCTGTGGCCCCCTGTGAGATAATCATGAGCTAGGTGGCAGGATTCCCATCTGGGGGAGAGTATTTAAGTTGAATGGATGGACCCAGTTTCCAGTGGACTTAAAAAAAATCACAAAAGGTTAGTCACAGTAGACCAGCGGTTATTCTCGCTCACTGGGTAGCTGCCCAGTGTCTAACCATAATCGGGTCAGTCAGTCACTTTTTGCAGTACACATATGTACTACATATAATGACAGCTTTAACCAGACCTCAGTATTCTATGGAATGATCTGGAGACCTAGCAAAAATTGGTTTGTGTAGGGGGGCATAATAACAACTTTCTATGAAACCACTGCTTACTATTGTTACTAGAGACTTTCCAACAGTTTGTGCCAGTAATAAGATTGTGTTCACAGTCATGCTCCACTGGCTTGATTCATACAATTTAGTTGGTGTTGCATATGTCCAAGCACTGACACTAGAGATTAAATAATGACAGATAAAGGGTGAGCTAGAGAAACCACCCATCTGGACAAATACAAGCATAAAACTCATCCATGCAGTCCGAAAGAATAAACTGCACAACCTGTGAATTACTTACATATCTTGACCTCTACCGAGAAGGTCTCACAGTGTCAGGGGCAGCAGAGCAGACTGCCCAGCAATACTCAAGCTTTGTCTTCATTACACTGCAGGTAGAAAGTTATCTGAATATTGCTTGTAATAAAGAGTCTCACTGTACATTATTCACTGATAGAAAAGATCTCACATGGGGCAATTCATCACTTACCCAATGTCCTATCATAGTTCCTGCGTCACTCATACGGACAAAACAAGGTTAGGGACTTTCTAAAAATACCTAGGGCTCTGCTACTTGTGTATGCACAAAGTGTGCGGCCCCAACCAGGGTGTGCCCCCCCTCTCAGACCCACTGGCAGAAGATGGATTAACTGTCGCTACAAATTGACTTGCTGCAGCCTCTTGACTCCTTCTGAGTCCTGTCACTGTCACTAGGAGTTGGGAGAAGAATAGGAAGGTGTGCTGGGACGTAGACAGGGGACATATCTGGGAGTGAGGGAGGGAGCAAACCTAGAAGTAGGAGGGGGATTGAGAATGAGGAAAGACATCGTAAAAGACATAGACCATAAGAACAAAAAGATTACAAGAATAAGTACATGGATTGGCAGAGTAAAGCATTTTGGACGATTGTAGATGAGAGATTTCTAGTAAAATAATCAGTCATGAGAGGCATAGGCAAATAAAGCATATCCTTGCTTCTGGAAAGGACTAAGATCAATTTTCCTATAAATAGTAAACGCTTGATATGCTCCCAAAATCCCCCTATTGACTTCTTCATTGTATTTTTGCAGCGGGTTCCAACAATGATCCAACATTTACTCTTTTCACCGTTATACACATTTAAAGACAACTTTTGCAACTTCTATTTACAGCCTTACATAGTAATTTCACTTTTTGTGAGGTCCAGACCTGTAACAATATAGATGTTATACCAGGACTGTGAAGTCAGAGCCAGCGTCATTGAGTTGGGAGTCAGAGTCAGTATTGAGTGAAGTCAGAAAAAAGTTGCTAACTCTGAGTCCGGGTTCCAAATAAGATGACTAATTATTTTTAATTATATTATACCATTATTAATATTGTATCATTTATTAGATTATAGTTTGTTACATATTTACTTCTATAGGAATTCAAGCACTAGCCTTTTTTGTAATCTAAGGGACCTTTACTGCTATTGTCAGGTCAAGGATGTCAGCCATTTATGAAGGAATCGAAGCCCGAGTTGGGCTGCGTAAAAATGGAGGAGTTAGTGCTTTCGCCTACCGACTGCACAGCACTGTACTATACACAATATAACCACACAAAACATCTAGGATCCATCAGACCAGAGGATGAGAAAGAAGCAGTGCTTAGCATATTGCTTGGTTTTCTTCTTTCCGCATTATATAAGCTAACTTTTATGCATATTTTCCTCTTTTGTAGACACTTGTTCAGATAACTGCCTTGCATGTTATCACTCCTCATGTTATTGTTCACATAATGCATACAAAAATATCAGAACAAATTAGACCAATCTCTAGGATAACGGATCAGAAGATCAAACCAGACTATAAAACTACAAAGGGCATACTTGGTCAAGACAACAGATCATTTCCGGCTTCATTGTCACCTAAGTGATAAGAGGACGCTAGACAGGTTATTGGGAACTTTTTTTAAAAGCATTTCTCGGCATATCGGATAACATCTAAGAAAAGACCAGTTGTAGACATCATACATATGGAAGAACCTGCGTATTACAAAGAGGTATGTACTGTGTACCACATCATATGTGATATAACAGAACATTGCAGGTCTCCATAGAAATCTAAGACATATATAGGAACTGTATGATCCCAACCATTTCTATGGGTGTCATATGATGGGTCCGTGTATCTCTGAGCTTGTACACAGCCATAACTCTATTTACCAAGACAGAGAACTGAAGCAGACACGGTTATGACTCTATAATTTGATTTTCATTTCCTAAAACATTATTGCTTTCTTTGCTCTATTTTTCTAAATTCCCAGTAAAAACTGTTCAGAATACAAATTTCACAATAAATGCATAATGATCAGCTAAAATACCTGGTGTCGTCATTTTGAATCTTTTTTTGTACGTTTCCCCCGATTCCCAGCCCCTCTTCATTTCTGTAAAATAACCACCCACCAGCATCTCAAACAACCATATGCACACACTGGGGGAGATTTTTGAAGACCAGCATTTCCAATGCCAGTCTTCATATCTCCTGAGCTGGTGAAGGGTATGTCTGATTTATGAGGAGACACACTGCTTTTCAGGCAAACCCTCAGTTGGGCCGTGCACCTGCCCTGAAATGTAAGTTAGTTCTTAGCTGCCGTAGATTTCAGGCATAATTTCCACCAGGTTTCTGGAGTCAATGATAATAAATCTACTGGGGATGATGGCCCCAACCCCAGCACAACCCTCTCCATGTCCCCTTTTTCAGAAAGTTGCATGGCCAGAGTAAAAACACCAGTTGTGACAATTTTTGTCGCAACTGACAATTAAAAAGTTGCGAGGTTTGTGACTTCTTTATGGCAGTTCATCCATCCCTCCCTCCACCCCTGCTATGACTGACATGTACACTACCTGGCCCTGTCAATCATACCACAGAGGTATGAGCAATGGTGAAACTCTTAGGGCCCTTTCATATCGTGGAATATAAAGAAGAATTGAGTTGGACTTCCGCCTCAGATTCCACTACATTTTCAAGCCCTCTAGAAAGCTGAGGCAGAGTGGGCTCTGTGGCTGATCAGCAGGGGGAATCCATGGCAAGATTGAGCAGGACGTTTATTTTTTTAAGTGCCCTGCTTTGATTTTGATAACAATGGGAGGCAGATTCAAGGCTGAATTCGGCCCTGATTTTGAGGCAGAAATGCAAATCAAAATCAGCACCAAATTCCTAAGTGTGAATATACCCTTATTGCTTGAAACAGTTCCTTAGTATAACAGGAAAAGAGCCAAGATCTCAGCAACTGAGGCACTGATAGCGAAGCAGAAAAAGTGTTCAATAGGGACTGTTCGGGTGACAAGACTTCTTTTAAATTAAATTACTGATTTTATTTTTTTTATGTGTAAGAAGAAGATTTGGACTGGAGTGTTGCATTGGAAAAATGGTTTTCCAATCTTTGGGAGATTATATTTATAGAAGACAATAGAAATTGAACAGCTTTGTTTAATGGTAATATCAGAGGGGTATTGACATGCTCTGATCACAATGGTAGTGTACTGTACACTAACATAATACTGCTGCCATTAACAGCACCTGTATTCTGGTAATAGAACTGGGGGCTGGAAGTCATGGGGCTTCTGATTTCCCATCACTCCCTCCCACATGAACAGACAGTGCCAAAAGTGAACCTTCTTTCTGAAAAAGGAACTTATAAATCAGAGTTAAAGTATTTTTTTTCAACTACTGTAGAATATCTGTTTGCTGTCAAAATCCTGGATGAAAAGTAGGGCAAATGGAACAATTGCCCTCAGGCACCCACCACAAGGTCCTGGGCCTACCCACCTGTTAAGGGAATGGCGACGCAGGCATCACCATGGTCCAGTTTGTATTCTACTGCACTGTTTTTGTGAACCACAGTACAAGGCATGATAATTGAGAGTCGCAGGAGATATTGGAGTGAATATCATTTCTTTCAAACAGAACTCCATTTTGTCATGGGGAAGTCCACTAACATGATCAAATCATTAATTTAGAAGCAGGAAACTAGTCCATATGTAGTCCTACTCACAGCTAAGGCTTTGCTGCATTGTATCTGTGCAGGAAGCTAGCCATCAGTATTATAAATCTGTGTCATATTGCCAATGATACAAGGTAAGAAGCAAGGACATAAACAACAGGATAGCAGGCATAGCAACAACTATAGGGGAACATCTCTGTATACTTGCATTACATATGCTTATAGATGAATGTGCCATAATTTTTCCTGTGCTGTGATGCATAATCTGACTGTGACCATTATATCAGTACTGTGACATCACTATGTGCATTATCCTTGTACTCTAATATCACTGTATACATTATCTCTGTACTATGACATCACTATGTGCATTATCCTTGTTCTCTAATATCACTGTATAATCTCTTTACTATGACATTATACACTGTACTTTATCTCTGTACTATGACATCACTATGTGCATTATCCATGTACTGTGATCTCACTGTGTGAATAATAGCTGTACCATGACCTCACTATGTTCAGTATCCCGGACATCATGATATGAATTATTCTAGTATTGTCACATCACATTGTACATCATCCCAGCACGGTGATATCACTGTGTACATTATCTCTGCATCCCTGTGCGCACTATCCCAGTACTGTCACTTCACTGTGTGTATCATTCCAGTATTGTAACATCACTGTGTCTATTATTATTGTACTGTGACATCACTGTGCATACTGTTCATTTTTTGTGACATTACTCTACAATATCCTACTATTATATCACTGTATACATGTCCCTATGAAAGCCTTGTACGTATCATCCCACTATTGTGACATCACTGTGTGCTTGATTCCTGTACTATGAAAGTACTGTACATGCTACCCCACTATTGTGGCATCGCTGTGTGCATGATTTCTGTTCTGTAACTTCCTTGGATTAATTACCCTCTCCCCATAACATTATTAGCCAGTGTGTACATTGCCCCATTACCAATTCACCACTACGTGCATTATCCTTGTGCATTGGTGAGAATAAATGATTCAAGCTTTTTTATGTTCTGCACTGGCCACCTCTTGTCATGGTGGAGTAGGGCCCTATTTCAAGTTTTCCTGTGGAGCCAGGATTACTTGTTACACCTTTGGTAACAAACCCATTGACTTTGGAACTGGGAGAAAAAGCGAATACTGTAGTTACATAACCCCTTGTCATAAATGTCTACCTGAGTGATGAGTACAAAGGGCAGATTTCTATTTATTGGTGTTGTCACATTCACTTCTCATAGGTCTTATTTTAGTCCCAATTCCCTACATAAATAATTTTATACAATATTTCTCTCAGGGTGACTGATGAGCAAAGATAAGAAACCGAGAGCACTGAGATCATTTGGCCTCATTTCATTGATGGACTGAGAAACGTTCACCTAATCATGGCTATTAAGTTACACATTTCTCGTAACCCTCAAACACTATATCAGTCCTCAGAAACAATATGATTGCCACATTGCGTCCTTACTGAGCTGTCACCTCACCCAGCGACAGATACAGATCTCAGAAACACGTCAAAACGCTGGAAGACAAGAAAACAGCTTCACCATGTGACTGATAGTGCAGATAATAATAATAATTACCACTCATTAGTCCTTGATGTCTGGATGACAGTGACGAGACAAGACTCTGACAAGGAGTCACAGAGCTGATTATATCTTGATTGTGAGGATGCAACAATTGAAAGCCTCCCCGAGCACAGACACAGCTTGGGTACCATCCAACCGCAATTATCTAACAATCATCTGAAATGAATGGGATTCTCATTAATTATAGGAGTCATCTCCCACAGAGAAACAGCCAGGATCTGTAACCCACCTGGGATCTGCTGTTCCAGGGACAATGGCTGAATTCCTTTGCATGCGTCCTGCCCTACTGACTCTACAGTGCTCTCTGACCATGGATTAGGATACAATATGTAACCTCATCCGCCTTGTCTCTAATGCTGGCCACACAAATATGGTAGCTGTCAAATGTTGGATTGACATCCATGTCCATGTACTCCTGTATAGGTTAACGTGAATGGTTAGCTCAGTGGTACACTCATCAAAATCAGTTAAAGACCCAAACCCCTAGCTTTGACCAACAGGTTAACATCAGGGAAGAGTTTGCATATTCCCATAGTCATCAAATTGTTGGTGGATCCTATCAAAGCTGTCAAATATTATTGTAACATATGCAATTTATATACCATCAGGGTCACTTAAAGACCCAAACCCTTAGGTTTGACCAACAGGTTAACATCAGATTATTGGTGCATCCTATCAAAGTTGTCAATTATTATTATTATAATATATATCATGGAAGGTTTAATAACTTTACATTACTGAGGAGACTGAACTTGAAGGAATGATAATAACACGTTTAATTAGAATGATTTATTCTTAGATCCTTACAGGTGTTTTCCAAGACTTTGATGTTGATGGCATATTCTTAGGATAGGCCATCAATATCAGATTAATGAAGGTCCCGGCATCTCCACTGATTAGCTGATTGAAGGGGATCCGTATCCAGCGAGTGCCGCATCGCTGTCTTTGCTTACCAAGCACAGTTGTGTATACTCTGTAGTGACCATGTCTCATATTGCAGGCACAGCCACTACAAAATGCACTGTGTCGGGCAAACTAAGCAGGGACTGTATTAAACCCCCACCTATATGGTATTGATGACCTTTTCTAACAGATAGGTCATCATTAACAAAGTACCAGAAAAAAAGGCAACTCTAAAAACTTCTAATCTCCATGAAAGCCCTTGAAGATCTCTATAACTTTCAGCAGATACAGTATTATTGCTAATTCTTTGATGTGTAACAATTTACACAGGATTTGAAGGTCAATGCTTCCAATCTATAGGGGAATATAAGGTCTTATGTTCAAGGAAAAGCCGGCTGCACAGACCCTTTACAGTTACAGATCTGTGTTCTGCATATGTTGTCTCCATGAAGCATCATATTCTCCACTGGAAGCAATGGAAGGAATTTATTAACCCATCTACGCCAGTTTTCAGTGGCACATCTTTGGCGCACAGCCCTTTCTTGCATCAAAGATTCGCCACATCATTTCTTCTGTGCCTCATTCGACACAAAAGTGGGCAGAGTGGAGTTGAAAGCAAGGCGGGCCAGGGAAGGGACACCTCAACCTGTCAAGTCTTCTGGGTACTCTGGTTTCCTGCTACACTCCATACTGATAGGAGATTGTGAGCCCTACTTGGGGCAGAGAGTGATGACTATATCTGTTAAGCACTGCAGAGTATGTTGGTGCTATATAAGTAAAATAAATACACTTCAGCAAATTCATATGGCCTTTGGATGAGCAACTGGAGCTGTTAGTTTCAGCAATCAATATGCTAATTAGGCTCTCTACTGTCAGGTGGGCAGTTCCTGTCTGTCTGCTCCAGCCCAGGAATGCCCACCTGACAGTGGAGAACCTAATTAGTAAATTGGTTCTTGAAACTAACAGCACTAATCCCTCAGGAATGGTGGGGGCTAGAGAAAAACCTCCAACTGCACCGGAATCTGTGGTGTGGCAACTAAAGATACAAAGAGTTGAAGCTGGCGGAGGTGGTTAAAAGTCATTTTTTGATACGCAACAGTTCATAAGAGTCAGTGGACTAGTCGCCATTAGATTTAGCCATCAGGAGATCATATGATATATAGTAAGGCTAGTCTGATTTTACTGGTGTGCATCGCACACTACTGTACTGAATTACTACACCACTGTCCAGATGGAATCTTAAAGCTTATGCCCAATACAGCCATTATAAGCCAAGGTCACAAGTACAATGACAATAAACCTATTTGCTAATAGACTAATACGCAGCTGTGGGTGAGGATATTGTCATTAAATGCAACTCTTGAAGGCCTTCCTTGGTGTCTCGTACCAGAACCGTAACAGGATGGAATTAGAGCAGCGGGAAGACTGCAAATAGCTTTCTGAATTGGTGCCAAAGATGCACATAATGGCACACACATCGTGCAGGTGTGAAGTTGATAACTCAATCAGCCGCTGGAAGCTGTAACTCAGAGCTGCTGACACAGGTCACTCTTCATTGAGATGACAGCTCAGTTACTCGTGGCAGGATGACTTATACGGCAGCCACCTGACACCCTTTCCAAACCATGAGTGGTGTCTATAGAAAGCAGATACAATGATGGGCCCAGGTCATCACATAGTTAACAATTTAAGTCCATTTGTCAAATCCCTTGTCCACTTAAGGTAAATTGGAAAATGTTACAGAAAGCCACTGGATAAGATCATTACAGTATATCACTGAGGATATAACCAATATGATTGAGGAGATCTGACATCTCTGCCATGTCACTACTGTTAAAAACATAATGGCTTCTAATTACGGGCTTAACACCCACTCAGCCCTCATCTTCCTCCAGGAAGGGTAAAGGTTGGAAACCCCAAGGGTCAGACGATTTTCTGAATATGGTTTTGTCTTGGTTTGACAATGACAGCATTCAGCTGAACACAGAATACAAGATGTTCTTCCTTATAATAACCGGAGGGGATTAACTCCTTAACTGCCTCTCACCCCTCTCGGCTCCTGGAAGTTATATGTGCTGAGGCAGGAGATACAGTCTCTCACCTTTAAATAAAATGTAAAGTATACCTCTATCAGACCGCATGGTGGATAAATAAAACATTACATCTAGATTCACTTCAAAGACCAGAGGAGGTCACTCATTAAAGTGGGGATATCATGCTGAGCGTGTTTCTTACAGCCAGTGGAGGAGGAGGAAGAGAACACCAAACAAGTTACCCAAACTTTAGACATAAATCCTGAATTTACCGATAGTAATTCTACAACATTTTTATCCATATTAGGAAAACAGCAGGGGCCTGCCATCTGAACTGCATACTAAGCAGAAAGCTTCTCGCATGGGAAAGATACTATGTTCATTAATCCCTATAAAGATAACATGGCCCACGAACAGTACGTGGAAATTTACATCAAAATTATTGCCAATTTTAAGAAAATGCAAACTTGAGTGTAGCTAGAGTATGCATCACATGGTCATTGCATTAAAACCAATAACTGATGAAGGGTACAGACACATGTTGAAGCAGCCACCACTGCCAAATCCAAAGGCCACACACCCACAGTGACCAATGGTCTGACCTGATTCTTTACAAGCAACATTGAGCGACCATTAGCCACAGGGGTGGACGGGGCATTGAAGGTGGTGGCAGCAGCAGCCATTGCCACAATGCTTGTCCTTACGTAAAGTAAATAGCATTGATTTTCTTGTGACAATGGAAGGGGCTGGACACATTAGACAGCAAGTGAAAAGTCATCTTTATTGGAAGTAAGAAAAAATGGGCAAGTGTAGTGATCTGGGTGACGTTGAGAAGAGCCAAATTGTGATGGCTAGATGATGAGTTCAGAGGACCTCCACAATGGCAGGTTGTGTATGATGTTCCCAGTATGCAGTGGTTAGTGCCTTTCACTGAGGTACAACCAGTGAATCAAAGATAGGGTCATTAAAGTTTGTGAGGAACAAAGGTTAGTCTATCTGGTCTGATCCCACAGCATAGTTACTGTAAAGAAAGTTGCTGAAAAAGGTTTGTCCAGGATTTAAAGCAACCTCTGAGGCAGGTGGGTGGGAGGACAAGTGAGTGCCCTGTTGTCCACTCCTGGTTAGTTTTTCAACGATGTGTTAACAATGGGAGGAATAATTTCACATAGCAGGGAAAACAAAACAGCATTGTTAAAGCAATATGCTTAGGAAAATTCTTGAATCCACATAAGCTAGCAATATAGATAGGATCCTTGAGATGGGAATACCCCTTTAATGGTAACTAAAATAAAAAGGTGTCAGAGCACACAATGACAGCAGAACGGTCAAAGTGTCCATGTAACAAAATTGTTCAATAATGGATTAAAAATATGATAAAAAGTTCAAGGTTGACTTGGCCTCCAATTACCCAAATCTCAATTTGATCGAGCATCTGCAGCTAACATTTTGGTGCAAAATACCACAGATTTTGTGGATTTTATGCCTAGATGGGTAAGAACTGTTTTGGAAGCACGATATTTAGCTAGTTGCTTTAATGGCTGTGCATTCCATATGGGACCTCATAGAAAAAATATCTTCACGGCTTCTTATCATGGGACAGAAGGGCCCATGCTTGTATGCTTCCTTGCCCCATACCTTGAAGGACAGATGGATTGCACAAGCTTTATTCCAATTCTTAGCATACAAAGAGTACAAATATGTCCACATTCCATTCTGGATTTTGCAGTTTTGCTCCTGACATCAGGTCTTTGTAATGTTCATAAGAATCAATGAGCCATCTTTCAAGTCCCATCTGAGATACATTTAACTCCGTAGATAGGAACATATCTCAGCCAAAGGAGCAACAAAGTGCAACCACCCATGTGTACTCAAGGATGTTAAAGGTTATTTACAAGCATGCAGTCTATGAATGTATTTGATTCAGCCCAGGGTGCATTGAATGTTGACAGTATGAGGAGAGCCCATATTTACCAATCTACACTGCTGTCGTGGATTGCTCATTTCACACCTACATGGAGATTTTTCTTAGGACATTATATCTGAATATGATTCATGGACAGCTGAACTGTTTTCTCCCTGCGTAAAATTAATTCTATTTTTAAATGACCTTGGAGATACACGTAATAGTCTGATTGCAATACCGCTCTATCACCGGCGCGGTGTCGGATATTCCTAATGACAGACGTCTCTGTGCAGAGCTGCAGAGGTTTAACTGAGCTCCGCAACCACTTCATTGTGGTGACTGGGGGCTCAAGATCATAAACCCACATATATGTTATTTTCTACGTTAGGTTCATTTCACACCATGTATATTGGGTATGGTTGAAATTGCAAACACAATATATATTGTAAAGTACACAGAGATTTCCTGTGTGATTTTGCCCAATGTTTAACAGGTTAACACATGAATACTTTGCCTTTCTTTCACAGAATAATGCGAGCTGCTACAGTTTTCAATATAAAAAAAAGTCATATATGGCAAGGTATTTTTTTTTTTTATTTGCAAGGAAAGTCAGTGCTTGACATATGGATGGAACTGAAAACTTGCAAATCAAGAACATTTATGCTGAGTTATTCCTAATCTGACCATACACTGACAGTATTAGACATAAATTACAGTCTATAGGGGCAGTTGGATTTCATTTATCAGGAGGTGAAATAGCAAAGTGATAACTGTACCTGCCACAGGGGCTCCCAAACTATGCCTGCCACAGTGTCTCAAATACTACGGCTGCCACAGATGCACCATAAGGTGTCTGCCACAGGTGCTCCTATACTCTGCCTGCACAGACATCCACATTTCAGCCACAAGCATTTCCCCAGAGCCAATCTGGGGCATAGGTATCATTACAAAGCCTTATTTTACCAATTAAACACCATATGTTGGCAACTGATATAGCTCCATAGGGCTCCATATTATGGTAATGTCTGCCAGACTTTAACCCACCTGTACGGATAAATACATATTCAATTATAGGGCTTGTTGCAATTTTTTTCTCTTTCATTACATATTACGTACATTGGGGAAACAAAGTATTTAGTCAGCCACCAATTGTGCAAGTTCTCCCACTTAAAAAGATGAGAGAGGCCTGTAATTGACATCATAGGTAGACCTCAACTATGAGAGACAAAATGAGAAAACATATCTAGAAAATCACATTGTCTGATTTTTTAAGAATTTATTTGCAAATTATGGTGGAAAATAAGTATTTGGTCACCTACAAACAAGCAAGATTTCTGGCTCTCACAGACCTGTAACTTCTTCTGTAAGAGGCTCCTCTGTCCTCCACTCATTACCTGTAGTAATGGCTCCTGTTTGACATTGTTATCAGTATAAAAGACACCTGTCCAGAACCTCAGTCAGTCACACTCCAAACTCCACTATGGTGAAGACCAAAGAGCTGTGGAAGGACACCAGAAACAAAATTGTAGACCTGCACCAGGCTGGGAAGACTGAATCTGCAATAGGCAAGCAGCCTGGTGTGAAGAAATCAACTGTGGGAGCAATAATTAGAAAATGGAAGACATACAAGACCACTGATAATCTCCCTCCATCAGGGGCTCCACGCAAGATTTCACCCCGTGGCAACTAAGTCCCAGGTGTTATTTCACCAGTAAGTGTTTCCAGGCCTGAAGGTCCACCCCAAGTACACCAATTGCCTCATTTGCATAAAACCTCAAAGTTGTTTTTCGCCAAATCTACAAAAGTGATATGCATAACAAAAGTATATTATCATTGTAGTATGCTCTGTAATGCAGTTGTGGGACTTGCATATGCTCAGGGTAGGTGCTAGACACCCTTCCATCTTAATGTTTGGTATACCTGGATTGGTAAAAACTTTTGGCAGCAAACCTATATGTGGTATCCACCGAGAGTTATGGCATATTCCCAAAATATGTAATATCTTTCCTGATTTGGCAAATGCCATTAGCCTGACCAGTCACACATGGGAGGTTCGAGGAAGGGGTCTGGGGTTAGGGGTCCTTCAAAAAGAGATGATGAACATGAGGTCATTGTCAGATATTTGGAGATGCAGTCCAGCCCATAGATCTGTCCAAAAATCCCTGCTGAACTCCCAGCCAGGCTTGAAATTTTTTTTATTTTATTCTTTTTATTTGATTTATTTATTTTTATTGGGGTTTATCGGTGTCTTGCCTACCATAAGTGGCTATTTGTGCGGATGTATGGTTGTAGGGTTCGTTTCACTCCTTTGTAGCCCAGTGTGATAGGTCAGTGTGGAAGCGGAGTCCCCACTTATGGTCACATCCATGGTCCCACATGTTTGTGTGGTGAGCAGGTTGTGCGCATCCCAGACATACACACTGTATTTTTAGTACAGGAATAGCCTGTGTGCAGCTGTCCTATGGTTCAATTCACACAGAAGTGTCTGGGCAGGGGAAAACGATCCATGTGACAGCCATATTTCCAAGACCAAACACAGCTTATCGAAATTGTACTGACAGCATTATAGAGATTTATGATTTTGGCAGTTTCATAGTGACCACGGTTTTACTGTCCTGCAGTCACACAACGCTGTGATTCTGGGACTGAACATAGTGGAACTCTCAGAACCATAAATCACTATGCTCTATGAATTCAGCCACAATATGGCCAGGTAATGGGGCTGTAACATAGACTGTAGTCCTAGCCCAAACAGGGCCATGGGCAATGATCCTAAGAGTGCAGCTTTCAGTTTGATGTAACACACTTCAAGTTAAGGAGTTTTCCTAGAGTTAAATATTGATGATCTATCCTTAGGATAAGTCTTCAATAACGCTGCGGTCTCTTCAAACAGCTGACCTGTGGGGGCCCTGGGTGCTGGACCCACACTATTAGATATTGATGATCTATCCTAAGGTCATCAATATTTAATTCTGGGAAAACCCCTTTAACATTTCTGCTCTTTTCAGTTATTTCTCAATGTATTCATGCAGTATAGAAAAATTATCTACCACGACAAGGAAACAAGTTGCTGTTGACAGATCTCCTATGGTTTTGTGTCTCAATTTAGTAGTGTGTGTACGCCTAATGGCCTCCTGTTGTGAATGGCTGTTGGGTCTGATTTATTGGCCATATATTAATTCTTTATTTCATGTCACTGACGCATGACTGTCCAAAGCAAGTATTAAGGATTCATTTGGAAATAAGACTTTATGGATGTTTATGTGTTAACAAGAAGCGCATATTCATATTTTAAAAGGAGTCTGTCACCAGAATATCACCCCAGCATATCATTGGTTAAATGGCCAGGATCACAGTTTTTTAGTTAGGTGTTTTTAGTCACAGACACCCCTTCCATAGTGACTGTGCGAGAACTTTTGTTGTGCATTTATGATCACAGCGGTATGGGTGTATAGTGGTGAGTGTCAGGTCCCAGTTGTCAGCGACATATGGTACATTTACAGCATGGAGTGACAAGGGGGATAGAGAATAATTCCATGTAAAATCTTACATTTTTCTAATATATCTTTATAAACATCTCAGTTGTTTTCATTTGTCTATCTTTTTTTTTACCCAGTTTAGCATATGCAAACAGATTTCTGTTACCTGCTGTTGATGGATCTCATTACAGCTATATTTCTGCTTTATACTCTAGTCCTGGCTGGTTTGTGCATCCAAACAATTCAGCTTCACTTAAAGGGAGTCTGTCACCAAAGTCTAGCTGATCCAACCAGCCCACATATAGATAGGTTAGGGTCACCTAAATCAAACTGTGTTTTCGGCTTGTGAATCGCTGCCTCCATTGCCGATACAACGCTATTTTTGTCAATATGCAAATGAGTTCTTTAGAGCAATGAGGGTGTAAAAATGTAATATTTTACATGGAATTATTATCTATCCCTTTCTCACCCCATGATGTAAATGTACTGTATGTCGCTGACAACTGGGACCTGACACTCAACGCTATACACCAAATGTCACTGTGATCGCAAATGCACAGCAGTAGATCCTACACAATCACTATGGAAGGGGCGTCTGTGACTGAAAGCACCTCATTGAAAAACTCAGATCCCAGCCATTTAACCTCTGAGATTCTAAGATCGAAAATAATTATGGCATCAAAATGGAGGAGCTACCCTTTGCCTCCCTGCAACTGCACTTGCCAGAGCCAACAATTTTAGGGTATATTCACACGCAGCACATTTGTTGCAGAAATTTCTGTAACTGATTATCAGTACCATTCACCCTAATAGCGTTGTGTTGGCTATAAGCACGTGGATTTCTCGATACCCCATTAAGATAAATGGGACAGTCACAGAAATGTTTGTAACAAATCTGTCACATGTGAATATATCCTTCAACATCCTAGGGCCTAAAAAAGGCTCCTAGGATAATGTTATTTTATGGAGAGACTATAATGCATTTTAACACAAGAAAAATAAAGTTAAATGTACCCATGTGGGACAAAAATATAATAAAAGTTAAATAAAAATATAGTTTAGTGAAAAGAAAAAAGGTTAAAAAAGTTGCCAAACTAAAAAAAAAGTATAAACATACTATTTAAAGCAAAAGCTAAGGGGTTAATACAACAGATTTTTTTTTATTTTAGGTTAAGGAATCTTTAGGTAATGTTTTGAGAAAAGAAGAATAAATATGAAGTCTAGATTGTAGGACATTTCCTCGCGCTGTTCTGTATTGGCCTTTTGTGCTATTAAAAATGTATTCTGCTGTACAGTGCGGAGTGGAGGGAAGCAGAATAAAGCTCCTTAGTTTATTCCCCAAGGATCTTGGCCTGCATATCAATGCAACATTCAGTAGAATTAAAACTTGGTATAAATACTCAGATTATCTCTGGCAGCCCCACTCCTCTCTGACCAACAGATTTATATCTCCAGTGAAGACATGTTTGTCTTCCTTTTTTTATCCTACCATAAGTGATGCCGTTCTGCCGCTATAATTCTTATTTACTGGACTGGTCGGCCGCTGGCCATCACAGGGAAATAGATTTTGAGAATTTATTTCACCCCAAGCTTCAGGGAGAGAGTACAGGAGCAGACGACAATTTATTACAGCTTTGTTCACATTCCTCATCTCGGTACCCTGTGCCACTGTGTCATGTAGCTGTCACCAGCACGAGGAAACAAGCGACACGGCACAGAGGGTTATATGGGGCAATGGAAGCAATCGTACCAAAGTATTAAAAAGCAATAGAACAAGTTATAAGTTAAAAGAGGAATTATACGAAGTGTTTTATATTGCCAGGCAATGGGAAAAAGTTATAAGGAATTGTTAAGTGGAAAACAGTGAGGCAACTGAATAAAAGACTTCGGCAGTGTTTATACACTAAAAAGCAAAATGGCTTTCAAGATGGAGATGGAGTATCTAAAAGTAGCTGGAGCAGAAGGGCAGAGATCAACGTTCTTTCCCCAATCAGTCTAGAAACATTGGGGCAGATTTATCAATACTGTCTATCTAATACTATGAATTCCATTCATAATTTTAGACAAATTTATGATTCTGTCGTATGCACATTCATAAATTTCATGCACTTTCCAATGTGCTAAAAATCTGTCCCACTTTCTAAATTGGAAGGTGTTACCACACAAATACAACAACTCTAATACAACCAGGAGAAGAGAACACTTTAGAAATGGAGGATTGGCGAGGGAACATAATTGTATTGCATGTGGACTACTAGGCGGATACAGTGTACTCTTTAGGGCAACAAGCAGACATTACACTGTACTTTGGGCCAGTAATGGGACATTATACTGCGTAGTTATAGTATCAATGGTATAGCTCTATAGTATAGTATAGTATCTGACATATATATATACAAACTGTATATACAGTATATGTAGTATATACATAGAATATATTTCTTACATTCACATAAATATACACACACACAGTATAATATAGCCATAATACCAATCCAAAATTATTTCAGAATCATTCCTAGCATAGTAATTTATATTTTCTATAGTAAATAAATCTTCCCCAAGTTTACGCAAAGTTACAAAATAGTAGACAAATCTTAGTCATGTCCATTTTGGTCCACAAATTTGACAAATGTCTAGCTAAACTTACATTTATGTTCTTCTTGGTACACTTTATTCATAAATATGTTGTATCTGACATGCTCCATAAATTTTGCAAAAAACTACAATAATTAAAAAATAAATATGTCGCATTGGGCCAGATTTACTAAATGCAAGTCTGACTTTTTCATGCGGCGGTTTCACCCGACGAAAACCATTATAGTCAATGGGGTTAGTGTCTGCTATTTTAGCGGTCCGTGTGTCAAATCTCTGGTCTTCCACTGGACCAGATCAACGGACCCATGTCGCAGATTTGATCAAAGCCTAATACTGTCTAAATGTCAGACAGTGCAAATTTACACTAGACAATCTTAAACAGTGCCAGATTTATCAAAGTGTCCACATCTGTTTGTTTAAGTTGAAAAATGTGCCAGAAGCCGGTGCAGTTTTTGGCACCTAGTGTTGTAATTTTGGTCACACCTCCTTCTTGTGAAGCCATACTCCTTTTCTATACAAGTCATAAAAGAGTCTAAAACACTTGATGGCTGGTTATACCTTTACACCATTGCTGCGCAATAAACAAATGTTTGGCTGACCGTTATTGAAGGTGTATGGGTGCATGCTATTGAAGGAGTGTACATATAGCAATAACCATGAAAATTACTATTAATACAATAACAATTATTTTAGTCTAATGTAAATGTGTGAAAGATTACCAATAAGACTATGTTTATCCTAGATTAGAATTGATCATGTTCACATAAAAATTAACATTACTGTTAGTTATATCGACAAATGTCAATCATCTAACAATTACCTGATATATGCTGATACAAAGCTACCTTACAAAACAGAGGGAATCCCTGTTCATCAGAAACCTGTGACTATGTACGTGCCACCATCATTATACTTATTTTTAGAGCACCATTGATTCCATGGTGCTTTACATTGGAGGAGTTTACATACAAAACACAAATTAAACAAAAGCGAGTACAATACTAATACAGCATGATAGACGGCCCTGCCCTGCAAGGGTTTACAATCTATGAGGGAAAAAGGATAGACACAGTAGTTAACAAGTAACCAAACTAACAAAATTCTGCCATTACCTTAAAATGTGCCACCAATTACAAAACCAAAGAAACTTTACAAAATATCTTATTAAAGAAATCGGTTTCCTTCTCCGCTTATTAGACTGCACTCCTTCTCCTTACCTTCACTTGGACTGTTTATTTACAGAGTCTGTTTATCTTCTCAGCTCACCCACAGAAGTCTATGGAGAGGGAGGAGGCGGCTGCTGCCAGCTAGTGATTTGATTTATTGCCTCATTCAGTGCAGTGGTAGACTCAGTCTCACAGAATAGCAGAGTTTAGCAGCTACAGTTATTTGTATGTCTTTTCCAACAGCCTCCTCCTCCCCTCTCCATAGATTTTTACATAAGAAGAAGCTCAATCTGATAAATGGAAAAGGAAGCAAATTACTTTAGTAAGATATATTACAATTAAGTCTTTTTTTGATATTCATATGTCCTATTCATTTCTGAAAATTTATTTTAGAATTAGAGGTTCACTTTAAAGTGGCTTCCACATTATGTCCTGCCTGTACATTTAATGCATGTACATGCATTATTAAATTGACTCAGAAAAATCAGAATGGCATCTCTCCCCCACATGGTGGCACTACTTCAAGCAGCACAAAAACGCCAAAGGATGTCACCCAAACGGGTGAATGGGAATCTGTGGATATAAAGCTTTTAGGAGCATACATTAAAGGGGTGCAATGTGAAAATGCCCAAAGAGATCATGCATATGATCATCTTATATGGAGCGATAACAGGACTGCTGTAGAGGTGCATGAGTCCTTTACTGTAACTCATATAATTATGATTGTTTATAGAAATAAACATTTATGTCCATTTTCATACAAATCCAACAAACAAATCATAATGTAGAAATGGTAGGAGTGACTCCAAAAAAAGAGAGGTAGGGGACCGCGCTTCACCAAGGTTGCTTTAATAAACTCTAAAACACAACGCGTTTCGAGGATCAATGGTCCTCTTTATCAAGTGTACAAGAGACTGGTTAAAAAAGGAAATAAACATGAACAAATAAGAATAGAAAAACAGATAATGTTCATCAAATAATCAATGTGAAATAAAATAATAATAATAATACACATATACAGTACTTATAAATTGATTAAAACTGAGAAAAGTGGCTATGAATGTGTATCAACCACAATATGAATTATTTAAAGGCTATGTGTAATAAATAAGGCGGACAATAAATTAACAATTAAAATCGTATAAAAAGTGGCTATGAATGTGTATCAACCACAATATGAATTATTTAAAGGCTATGTGTAATAAATAAGGCGGACAATAAATTAACAATTAAAATCGTATAAAAAATGAAAACAATTAAGAGAAATATTTATAAATGTGGGTAACATTAACAATATTGAGTATAAAGGAATGTTAATAAGTAACAAAGATATGAATAAATATCAAAAGAGATACATACATAGTAACAGAGATACGGAAAATAAATAAATCATGAATTGCCAATGGTAATAGAATCTGGTACTTGGAGATTATTAAAACATGGGTAAAAGTGTGTGTGAGGAGTTGTGAAGGTTGGTACAAAAAGAAAAAAAAAAAAAAAAAAAAAAAATATATAAAATAAAGACTGGGAAAGTAGTGTTTGGAACTTACCAGCCTCAAAGGGTTAGCTGTATTTGTAAATGCGGGTAACATGAAGGAAAACAAAGACTGGGAAAGTAGTGTTTGGAACTTACCAGCCTGGAGGGGTTAGCTGTAAAAAGCAGAAGTGTGTGGTAGGACCATTTACTTGGGGGTTTATATAGGTATACCTGGCCAGGACTACCCATATTAGGGGAGGAGTTCTGATCAGAAGAAGAAAAAAAAAAAAAAAATTGAATATGAGAAAATGGTAATAGGTGTCAAAGGTGTAAATAAATATCAACTGAGATACAACATGAGTTGTTGATTTGGCACTCGGTTACGCTAGTTTGGCAAGTTTCCAGATGAACACAATATTGAGTATGAAGGAATGTTAATAAGTAACAAAGATATGAAAAAAAAAAAAAAAAAAGGATATGGGAAAAAAAAAAAAACAAGGAAACTATATAAAATTATTGTATATATTACCAGTGCCTCCATAATACCTCAGGACTGTTTTAGTCGTATACAGATTCAAGTGCTTCATTGAGACCAGCTGGTGTCAGTGAATTAAATTTGAATATCCAGTACATTTCTTTTCTTTTTAGTTTATCAAACCTATTATTGATATGTGTAGGAATATGGTCTAATGGTGTGATTTTAAACCCATTAAAGCTGGAATTGTGTACCAATAAAGCATGTTTCGAAACACTATGCTTGAGGTAACCATTCTGTACATTAGACCTATGTTTATTTAGTCTTTCTCTTAGTGGTCTAATGGTTCGGCCTATATACTGAAGTCCACAAGGGCATTCAAGGACATAAATAACGTAGGAAGAGGAACAATCTAAAGAATGCTTGATCTGAAAAGTTTCGCCCGTGACAACGCTAGTGATGTCTTTTGCTAAATGATTGATTGTATTACAGCATTTACATTTCTTATGTTTACATTTAAATACGCCATTTGTTTGTAAGTGCATGGAGCTCGGATCCTTGGGCTTGGTAAGAGATCTAAGTTTACTTGGGGCCAAGAGATTTTTTAAAGTCTTGGCTCTTCTGAAGGTGATGGATGGTTTGGAGGGGATATTGGGTTTGAGTAGTGGATCATTGAGGAGTATTGGCCAGTGTTTATCAAGAATCATTCTGATCCTATTGTGTGCATTATTATAGGTAGTGATAAAATTATGTCCGAACCCTCTAACATTATTTTTCTCAGAGGGAATCAGACAATCGGACTGGGTCAAAGATTGTGCTTTTGATTCTGCTGCTTGGATAATCCTTTTTGGATAATATTTCTCTTGAAATCGTTGGGTTAGGATTTTACTCTGTATTTTGAAATCTGCATCACTAGTACAATTGCGTCTGATCCGTTTGAATTGGCCGAAAAGTACATTGTCTCTCCATTTCCTATAATGGGAACTGCGATAATCTAGTAGGCTGTTGCAGTCCACTTTCTTAAAAAAAGTTTTAGTGTTAATACCATTAGGGCCACCAGTTAGTTCCAAATCTAGGAACTCGATCATGTTTATTTGGGGTTGGCCACTTAGAGTGATTCCCCAGTCGTTATTGTTGAGGTATTTGGTGAACTCTTGAAAGGATTGTTCAGTGCCTTCCCATATAAATAAGAGGTCATCAATATATCTTCTATAAAAAACTATGTTATGTGACCAGAAGTGTTTGTTTTGGATGAAGGATTCCTCATAGCGTCCCATAAAGATATTGGCATAACTGGGTGCGAAACGGGTACCCATGGCTGTACCACGTTTCTGTAGGTATAGTTTAGATTCGAAAGTGAATACATTGTGCTCCAAAATGAATTGGATGCTATTTGTGATAAAGGTTTTCTGTTCAATAGGCATCGTCTTATCCATGTGTAATGTTTTGGTTATCATTTCCAGGCCTTTGGAGTGGGGTATATTACTGTATAGGGCCGAAACATCAAGGGTTGCCCAAATATAATTGGGCTTCCATTGAATAGTTAGCAGTTCAGTAATTAGATGAGTTGAATCTTTCAAACAGGATGGGAATTTGGTTACATGCTTTTGTAACTGCAAATCTATATAATGCGAAAGATTTCTTGTTAATGCGTTGACTCCAGAGATGATGGGTCTTCCTGGCGGATTTTGTAGATTTTTATGAACTTTAGGTAAGTGATAAAATTGTGAAATCGAAAAGTCATTGACTAGTAGAAAGCCCTTTTCCTTATCTGTTAGGATGCCTTTGGTAAAGGCATTAGTAATCAATTCACGATATTTGATGTAGTGTAAGTCAGAAGGGTCTTTATGTAAAATCTGATAGTAATTGGAATCGGATAATATTCGAACGGCCTCTGTCTTGTATAACCACACCCCCACCCTTGTCAGCATTTCTGATTACAATAGATTTATTATTAATAAGGGATTTAATGGCTAGTTTTTCAGATGGACGGAGGTTGGATTTTGCCTTAGGATCATTCGATTTAATCAGATATCGAAAATCGTTGGCCACTAGGGAATAAAAAGTTTCAATATGGTGTCCTTTGTGTTGGAGAGGATAAAAGTTAGATTTCGGCTTTAATGTGGTTGTATGGGGAATGGGTTTGATTACAGGAGTAGTACTGGATATGGAAGGGGATTGTGAATGGTTAATAATTGATGGATTATTTGCAGTTAGAGCAAAATGACGAGTGAGTGTCAATTTCCGTATATATGTATGGAGATCAATGAATAGATCAAGATCATCCGGTTTTTGGTCTGGGCAAAATGAAAGGCCTTTAGATAATAAATTGGTTTCTTGTATTGTTAGAGAGTAGCTGGAGAGGTTGAAAATGTTATTATTGAATTTTTGTTTCTCTTGGCATCCGGACTTGGATTTTTTGGTTCTATGTTTGTGGCCCCCTCTACAGCCTCTTTGTCTTTTTGTGCGTTTTCTTGAGTGGGAGAATGTTCCAATTTCCTTTTGAGACTTACTGGGCTGTAATAATCGGATATTTTCGTATATATCGGATTCTCTTTCGTATGAAACGAATGCAGGGGTGTAAGTTTTGGAGGAAGACTTAAAAAAGACTCTGATGTATTTAATGGGGGAGGTCTGCTTGTGTTAAGAATATCAGTATTATCGGGTATTGATAAAACTTTCTGTATCTGTGAGGCAGATAGGGGGGTATTATAGATAGTAGTCAAAGAGTCATCTAAGACCTCTTCGATGGATGAATTACTGGGAAAGTAGTGTTTGGAACTTATCAGCCGACTTCCCAGTAATTCATCCATCGATGGATGAATTACTGGGAAGTCGGCTGGTAAGTTCCAAACACTACTTTCCCAGTCTTTGTTTTCCTTCATGTTACCCGCATTTACAAATACAGCTAACCCTTTGAGGCTGGTAAGTTCCAAACACTACTTTCCCAGTCTTTATTTTATATATTTTTTTTTTTTTTTTTTTTTCTTTTTGTACCAACCTCCACAACGCCTCACACACACTTTTACCCATGTTTTAATAATCTCCAAGTACCAGATTCCAATACCATTGGCAATTTATGATTTATTTATTTTCCGTATCTCTGTTACTATGTATGTATCTCTTTTGAAATTTATTCATATCTTTGTTACTTATTAACATTCCTTTATACTCAATATTGTTAATGTTACCCACATTTATAAATATTTCTCTTAATTGTTTTCATTTTTTATACGATTTTAATTGTTAATTTATTGTCCGCCTTATTTATTACACATAGCCTTTAAATAATTCATATTGTGGTTGATACACATTCATAGCCACTTTTTATATGATTTTAATTGTTAATTTATTGTCCGCCTTATTTATTACACATAGCCTTTAAATAATTCATATTGTGGTTGATACACATTCATAGCCACTTTTCTCAGTTTTAATAAATTTCTAAGTACTGTATATGTGTATAATTATTATTATTATTATTTTATTTCACATTGATTATTTGATGAACATTATCTGTTTTTCTATTCTTATTTGTTCATGTTTATTTCCATTTATAACCAGTCTCTTGTACACTTGATAAAGAGGACCATTGATCCTCGAAACGCGTTGTGTTTTAGAGTTTATTAAAGCAACCTTGGTGAAGCGCGTTCCCCTACCTCTCTTTTTTTGGAGTCACTCCTACCATTTCTACATTTGGAATACCGTTTGGATCCAGGAGATCCTGACGCCTAGAGGTCCCGCTTCTCCCTCATCCTGTGACATAGTTTGGACCATTCCACTAAAATATATGACATTATACCACACCTAACCATTCAAGGTGAGAGCTTATCTACACTGTGGCCAATCCACTACTAGTGGGCTAATCAACTGAGGGGGTATTGATATACACTATACCCATTCAGGTGTATGCCCATGCATTGTGGACCCACTCTTCCACTTTATCCACCTCCTCTCAACCTTTATTAGTGGACACGTCCTAGTCACTTTATTCTTCCCACGTTTTCTGAACACAATTTACATTGTGTCATTCAACTTTTGTAAAAACAATATTACCCTATGTGCCGCTCGGCGTTGTTGTTTTTGTTTTTTTACCTAAACAAAAAAATCATGGCATCCAGGACTGTGGAGTTGGAGTCAGGGTTGGGACCCAATTTTTGGATGGAGTCAGAAAAAAAGTTACAGACTCTGACTTCAAAATAAAATCTTTACTTATTTTTAATTATATTATACAATTACTATTATTATTATTGTATAATTAATTACATGGATAATTTATTACATATTTACTTTCAAGTCAATCACTGGCTTTTTAACAAATTAGAGGATCTTTACAGCTTCGGACTGACCTTGGCTGTCAACTATTTATGAAGGAGTCAGAGTCGGTGGTTTGGTCTACCGACTCCATAGCCCTGGCTGCATTGCATTCTGTATGAATGGAGGTGCTTTCCTCTAGAAGACATCTTAATGAGCTTTAAAAAGGTTATCCCATGATAAACTTACATCACCTATGAATAGATAAATTCCTGGGGCACCACTGCTGAAACCCCCTCCGATCACAAAAGTGGGGTTTGGAGCAAAGAGCTGCATGTGTATCTAACTGTGAGAAGTGAGAAAGGCACTGCCCCTGGCACTAGCTTATCTCCGTAAGAACAAAAGGACTGGGCAGTTGAAATCCAGATGGCCAAAAATCCATCAGGGAAAAGTCGGAAGGCCCCCACACACATCAGATTGTCTTCTGGGAACATTTCAATTGGTGGGTTCAGCAGATACTGATCTAATATGGAAAACTTTACTTATGGAGTCATTAACCTATCTCACCCTTACGAATAGTAACCAATGTCCCTATTAGGTCTTAGCCACATAACATACCTTTTTCACAGTCAAGTTTGCAGCTGAGGGTAATCCATTTTCACGGATCTCTCATAGATTTTAGTCTATTGAGGAAATCCATGGAAATGGTGTGGGAAATGTCATGTTATACTATTTAATAGAATCAGCACTTATTGACACTTCGGTGACTGTGAGACAAAAGCAGGAGTGGGCTGAAAACACATGACAGGTGCAAATTTTTCTATTATACTTTACATCTGCATAGTCTCCACTCCTGGATCTGGCTCACAATCACTGACCAAAACATGGATGTGTGAATAAGGCCTTAATGACTAACATAATAACACAGCATATGTACCCCTGGCATACCATCTAGAGCTTTAATAAGGTCATGATTCATGTGAGCTGTGTGGGCAGACAATAGTACATCACCAAGTGTTATGTCTGCGCTACCTCTGTTGTACTTCTGAATGTAAACCATTGTGAGCTATTTCATCAATGTCTTTGTATACCATACCACTGGCTTTTATTCATGTTTCTTTTTCTTTGCTTTTCTTCATATATTTTGTATATTTATTGCATTGTATTATATTAATATGGGAGCTGGATACCCTGGCAGAATCTCACAGACTTTAACGCGGATTGTCTTCAACCATGCGATTTTACTGTCTTATTGTTTGGAATGTGTTCTTTTGTTGCACGTAAATGGAAAATGGGATTTGGTGTTAAATAAAAATGATTTGCTAAAAAAAAATAATAAATAACACAGCAGAGAAGCAACTGGAAAATTAAATTCGCACCATTCTCCGAGAATCAGTCAGCAGGATACAAGGCATGGTTTGCAGCAGCCTGTACTCTGCTCCTACAGGTGTAAGCACAGACTGCATTTACACAGGCTTTATCTGCTGAGAGGGTGCTCTACTATCAGATTGAAGAAATCAGGCGATACCTTTTAGAGGCTAACTGAGTATATTTGATAAGTATTGATAAGTAAGCTTGAAAGCTTACTTATCAAATATACTCAGTTAGCCTCTAAAAGGTATCGCCTGATTTCTTCACTCTTCCACTACTTTCAATGGCTAACACGATACAACATGCTACTAATATCAGATTGAGTTTAGGGAACTGGTAAGATTCTCTAATATAGATTCTCATGGCCTGGTGCCTGGTTAGAAATTCAGGAACAGTACATTAAAACTAATTCCGATGTTTTCTAATAAAAAGTATCTGTAGCAGGATTTCCTAATATATTATCAAACGTTATACTAGAAGAACTTCTCAAAGATATACATAGACTACTGTATGAGCTCAGGTACTCAGACTCTGAACGGCAGCTAATACCCGTTATTTGATGAGATACTTCACATCATGTATTCAAGGTCCCAGTTTTATTGTGAAAGAACTTGACATTCCCAGATAAACCAAGTATTATTATGTAGTGCAAATGTAATTATGAAGAGGACAGATTACAGATTACACTCATTATCATCTACAAGAAAAGGCAAAGAACTTCAGCATCTTTCTTATGTGCATATAGACATTAGGGTAATACATCTGTATTCAGTTCTATATGGAAGACACAGCACATAATGTCTATTATGTTCTGTGTTTTGTGTGTTTTAGATTGTAATAACAGTTATTGCTTAGAAAAAAAAATACATATCTTTATTGGAGTCCTATGGTAAAAGCCAAAAGATGAGATTCAAGACTATCCATTCTTAGCCATATTCTTCATCTGTGGCTCTTTCCATCACATTAAAAATGCAATCCAATCTGCCAGCAGCATGTTACAGAGCTGGAGTTTGCAGGTTAGCAATTTGTGGGAAATACAGTACATTTAGAAAGTGTTCTTCCAATTATTAAAAAACTTTTCATAACTGAATAGAACTGGAGAATATAAGAAACTTTGTAATACGTCTTATAAAAAAATGTTTTCTTCTCCACTTATTAGGCGGAGTTACTTTTTACATAGAAGTCTATGGAGAGGGGAGAGGGAGGAGGCGGCTGCTGAAAAAGACATTCTGCTGCAGAACGAGTGAGAGAGCTCTTTGGATACTGCTGTCTTTCAAGATATGACTCTATCACTGCACAGAATGAGACAATAAATCAATTATAGCTCATCCCCTACCCTCTCCATAGTCTGTGTACAGAAGTAGATGCTATACAGAGAAACAGTGAAGGACGATACGTGGAGAAGGAAACATATTTCTTGAATAGGATATATTGCAAAATTTCTTACATCCTCATGTACTATTCATTTACAAAAAGTAGTTTTATAATTGGAGATATGCTTTTGAACTTTGCTTATTCTGGGCTTAGGACTCCAGTGAGTACTCTTACTCAATGAGTGGTAGTCTTCCCTATATTTTGTATTGATAATCCATTCACATTATCACAATATCACAATTTATTTTGCTTTGATTGCACTGTCATTGTCTGTGTTTGTGTGTGCATTGTATTATGTCTTTATGTGTTTTCCAGCCGGTTGTCTCTGTATTATGTTATAGTGCAATTGCCATCTTGCTGTAGTCTTTGTACTGCTGAGGTTGGTGCTCTGGTGCGGATTGGCACAATAATCTTTTTCAGCTGGGTCTGTCCTATAACAGGTGTTGTGCCATCTCCACCACTCAGCCCCTAGAGGAAGCCATCAGGAGAAACACGCATTTGTGCTGAGAGTTGGAGATCATGGTCACCCTCTATCTCTCTTTATTGTAAGTTTAATGGTATTGTTGGTATACAGCATCTAGTTTGTCAATATGTATTGCAATTAATATACTTTCGGTGGTGCAATTTGCAGTAACTAGATTATATAACCATTATTGATATTTATTCATTACAGAGCTATTTATTTATTCATGATTGCTATCCAATTTCGGGTATTCTTGTATTATATATTTAGATTCAATGCAACTATCATTCTCTTATTGCTATGAAATAGTTTGATATCTATTTACTGCATCAATTTGGATGTGTTTGGGTGACATTGGGGTTTTCCACAAACTCCATCCCATTTATTTAATAACTTATTGTAGGTGTATATACGATCACTATGTAGTACTGCCCTCTGGACTCCCAAGCATAGAACAAAATGGTTACATGAATAAATGACATGAAATGAAATCTCACTCCACAAATAAGTATATCAATATGCTCAGCTCTTCCTGCTATATTACATAATGTCTGGTGATCGCATATTATGTTTAACGTGACAAGTTCCTTTTAGGCTAAGGCCCCACGTTGCAAAATGCAGCAAAAAAACGTTGCAGAAGAAAAAAACGCATCACGTTTTCTTCCGCAGTGTTTTTCATTGCATTTTGCTGAGCTTTCCTCTATTATACCTATGAGGAAACCGCCAGCTTTTCCGTAGGTATAATGGACATGCTGCAATTTTCAAAAAATGTTTTTGAAAATGCTGTTTTTCCGCTGCAATGTGTGGATAGGATTAGCCAGAATCCCATCCACTTTGCAGGTACTGTAAAGCACAGCGTTATCGCAACGTGGGGCTTCAGCCTTAAAGGCTTTTCCTCCTTACACATTCATGAACGCACAGTAGGTGCCCTGGGATTGTCACCTTTCGTCTGCTCTGTGTGATTTTTTTTTCTTCATGAAATTCAGTGGAGTAAAGGCTGTGCAAGGGGTTTATGGGATTTTTGCAATGAAACAAACAAGCAGATTTTACAGCAGTTCTCAAAGACTTCAAAGGACGGCACATGGCAGCACAGTCACCTCTTCATCGACATTAATGTGATAATATGGTAATCAACTGCACAAAACTTCCATAAGCAGATAGGGCACCCCTGATCTTCTGGCAGTTCACAGTCCTGAAGTTCCTAGATATGGTGCACACAGTTATCAGACATAGTGCACAGATATCCTATAAACGTATCTGCCTTAGACAATCTGTGGAAGAGTGAAGAAATCAGGCGATACCTTTTCTTCACTCTTCCACTACTTTCTATGGCTAACACGGTACAACATTATACTACTTAGACAATCTGTGCTCACATGCCCTTTTAGGGTCCACTACTAGTCAGAAAGGAGAATAGTTAGATTTCCACTGGACGGCCTATCTCATTCTACATCACATATACTGCCCATGATTTCACAAGGTACAGTTATGGAATTTTTGTTTAAGGAGTTTCCAAATACACAGCAGGAACTGGCAGAATAGATAGCAAGCAAATATAGCTACCAAAAGTCCTACATTGCTTTGGCTGAGTCTAAAGAACCCCTGAGGTTTTCACCAGACTTGGAGCAAGGGTCGTTGGACTTTAGCAGAATCAGGACCCAGGTTACCACACTCAAGCTAGTGTAATAAAATAGGTGCCCTTGCAGACAAAGACCAGACCAGCAAACCAACAGCAGAAATAAAACATACAAACAGGGTCAAAACCAGGGGAGAAGAGGAGTATCCAAATCAGTAACAAAAAATAAATGTGTCCAAGCCAGGGCAAGGCCAGTAATTCACAGACAAAGCCAAATCAGTGTGAAAAAGTATAACCAGTAAAACAAGCCAAAATCAGTAACCAGGGAATCAGCATATAAAGAGGTAACTTCAGAGTCCACAAACTTAGCTACAATTAATAGCAGACACCTGAGTTGCCTCAAGCAAAGTTTAAAGGGGACCTTTCACCACCTCCACCAAATCAAGTTCTTAGCATCTGTTAATAGGCGCCGCTCCATTGATTCCAGCACAGTTGGAATTTTTTCCCAAGCCCCCCACCACTCCAGAGCAACAAGTGCAGTTAGTTTTGGTGCCAGATGTGATATCTACACTCTGTAAGGGCAGTGTCAGGCAGGGGGCGTGACTCAGAGCTCCAATCAGAGGCAGCCAGTGTCCGAGCTCAGAATCACACCCCTTGCCTGCTGTTGCCTGACTCTGCTGTCCTGACAATACAGAGCCTAAATAACATATCAGGCACCAAAATTAACAGGATTGATGGCTCGGGATCTGGAGACTGGCTAGGCCACTCCAGGACCTTGAAATGCTCCTTACGAAGCCACTCCTTCGTTGCCCTGGTGTGCTTGGGATCATTGTCCTGCTGAAAGACCCAGCCACGTTTCATCTTCAATGCTCTTGCTGATGGAAGGAGGTTTGCACTCAAAATCTCACGATACATGGCCCCATTCATTCTTCCATGTACACAGATCAGTTGTCCTGGTCCTTTTGCAGAGATACAGCCCCAAAGCATGATGTTGCCACCCCATGCTTCACAGTAGGTATAGTGTTCTTTGGATGCAACTCAGCATTCACTCTCCTCCAAACACGACGAGTTGTGTTTCTACCAAACAGTTCTACTTCGGTTTCATCTGACCATATGACATTCTCCCAATACTTTTCTGGAACATCCAAATGCTCTCTAGCAAACTTCAGACGGGCCCGGATATGTACTGGCTTAAGCAGAGGGACACGTCTGGCACTGCAGGATCTGAGTCCCTGGTGGCATAGTGTGTTACTGATGGTATCCTTTGTTACGTTAGTCCCAGGTTTCTGCAAGTCATTCACTAGGTCCCCCCGTGTGGTTCTGGGATTTTTGCTCACCGTTCTTGTGATCATTTTGACCCCACGGGGTGAGATCTTGCGTGGAGCCCCTGATCGAAGGAGATTATCGGTGGTCTTGTATGTCTTCCATTTTCTAATTATTGCTCCCACAGTTGATTTCTTCACACCAAGCTGCTTGCCTATTGCAGATTCAGTCTTCCCAGCCTGGTGCAGGTCTACAATTTTGTTTCTGGTGTCCTTCCACAGCTCTTTGGTCTTCACCATAGTGGAGTTTGGAGTGTGACTGTTTGAGGTTGTGGACAGGTGTCTTTTATACTGATAACAATGTCAAACAGGTACCATTACTACAGGTAATGAGTGGAGGACAGAGGAGCCTCTTAAAGAAGAAGTTACAGGTCTGTGAGATCCAGAAATCTTGCTTGTTTGTAGGTGACCAAATACTTATTTTCCACCATCATTTGCAAATAAATTCTTAAAAAATCAGACGATGTGATTTTCTGGATTTGTTTTCTCATTTTGTCTCTCATAGTTGAGGTCTACCTATGATGACAATTACAGGCCTCGCTCATCTTTTTAAGTGGGAGAACTTGCACAATTGGTGGCTGACTAAATACTTTTTTTTCCGTTTCATGAGTT
This sequence comes from Leptodactylus fallax, assembly GCA_947044405.1. Lineage (NCBI taxonomy): Eukaryota > Metazoa > Chordata > Amphibia > Anura > Leptodactylidae > Leptodactylus > Leptodactylus fallax. The sequence goes on along the minus strand of CAMRHE010000081.1, from coordinate 1,557,400 downwards.
TTCTTTTTTTTTAAATTCTGTTGAAGCATGGTTGAAAAGCAATGTCTGACTTTCGTTTGTTCATTTTCATAGAATTTTTATATATTATTACTTTTGTCAGATTCAAGTTATTTCTGTGACCATTGTGGATTTTTCTTTCATTAAACGAGGGGTACCAACAATTTTGTCCACGTGTGTATGATGAGATTTCTAACAGGTACTGTGCAATGGTTATTAATGCCACTTCTCCTGGCGGTAATAATTGAATACTGGCAAACCAGAAAGCTACATTTTAAACATAATTTGCAAAAAATTGCAGATGCAGCAAAAGCTAACGAGGTTTCTCGATGGATTTAATAATTTGGCCAGTGTTATTAAATGTAATAAAATAACAAAGGAAGTACTCCCTTTCTGCTTCCAGTGCTGGTCTCCAGTTCTCCCTGCTGCTGTTTGTCATCATGGGTCCAAGCAGTTAAGTGCCCATGGTGTATACAGTTACTTCTATAGCCAAGAACATAATACTGCAGGACTGAAGCCTCGACAATGGAAACGGCAAGGGAGAAAATAGGTAAGCATGGCAAGGGGTACAATCATCTGGGTATTTGTCCTGTGGATATGTCATGAATGTCCAATAGTTTTGGTTCCAACCTTTGGGACTTGCACCTATCTACAGAATATGGCTTCCCCAACCTCAGTCTTGCAGCGACGGTGAGAGAAGAGGTGACTGCATGCATGGTTCTCTCCATTCACTGCTAAGGGACTTCTCAAGTTATGTCTGCCACTACAAGTCCTACAGGGGTTGCCCAGATTACTCAAAGTAGCTAGTGCTATATAAATAATACAATATAATGTGAAGTATATGAAGTGATACAGTGTACAGCTGCATGCTGCAGAATAATCATTACGAGAAAGCAGGAATGATCTATTTTCTGGCGGTTAGATGCTTTAGTATTATTATTAGATGCGACGAGTTGATTATAAGTACTCTCAGCATATGGAGGCACTCAGCAGTATTACATCCATTCATTTCGCAAGCACTGGCCTCACGCATCATTTGTGTAAGTAGATAGGAGCAGAGCAGACAGACAGCGCAGCTCCTCCCTCCACGTGCTGGGGAAATCTATTCTGATTAATGCTCCTAATTAGAGGGAAACAAACAAGGCCGGATCCTGGGCAGCGGCTTTATACTCACTGGATGAGAAATGAAATTATTCAGAAATATATAGGGACAGATAATGACACAGGGGAAGGGTGTCTGGCGTCAGGGAGACATGTGGCTCTGTCTGCCGAAATATCCCCTCTCATACACTCTGATTAACTATTTCTTTTGGACAAATTTTATTAAGACTGATATGTAGCAGGGATTGTTGGGAATTGCATTTTTTTCAAGTTACATCACTGGTGTAGAAGAGACTATACTAACAATTTAGGTTTCTTAAAGGAGTTTTCCAGTAATTTAAAGGAGTTTTCTACCACCTCTCCCAAGAATAATAAACTGTTACCACCATGTTACAGAGTATATTGCAGTTTTAAATATCATATCTTTGCTATGTATGGTATGTTTGGAGAAAACAACTTTGAAGTCTTATGCAAATGAGGCAGTTTGTGCACTGGGGGCGGGCTTTCAGCTCCCTGGAGCGCTGCTTTTTGCCACTCAGCGTTCCGGTCCTTCTGCTCTGGCGTCTTCTCAAAATAAAACTGTTCCCTGGCTGTGACGTGACGGATCCCTCCTCAGGAAGAGACACGTGACCCTGAATTGGTAGGAGTTTGATCCTCACAGATCATCATCACAGGGAAGAAGCTGCAGCTTATTCAACCAGTTAATCTGTAGGAATCCCAGATATCAGACCCACCACTGAACACATATTGATGACCTATCCTAAGGATGCAGCCACAGGAAAAGTGACCAAACTCCCAATGGACATAGACGGCACTCCATTCCCATTCACTTCAATGGGAGCACCTGAGATAGCTAAGTGCTGCACTTCAGTTGTCTCTATTGCTTCCACTGAAATGAATAGCAGACCCCATCTGCGAGAGGTTTTCCCGCAGCTGCATTGAGGTTTTCCATTGGGTTAAGAATAAATATGTTTTGTGACATAAACCCTTTAATGTTTTATTTCATTATAATACTCTGCATGACTCAACACCATCTGTTGTATTGTATAGTGGTCCTCTAATTTACTATCAGTTAAAATTTAGTTCCTAGTACCAATCTTCAGACAAGAAGTATCAGGGGTGGGGTAGCATACAGAACATCCGGGTATCTATGTGCATATCCCACATGATATCCAATCAATCTTCACCTTTATCCAGGTGCAAATCTAATATGGTGGCAGCATTTTTTTTAAATAGGTGTACATATATTCTAGGGAAGCTTTATAAAAACAAGGTTTGCATCTTGTCTACTTTCTCCTTACTAACTAAGCTCCAAACGTAACCATATGTATGGGGGAGTCAGGGAGAATAGCTATCACTCAAAAAAGCATTTGACAGCTATTGAAGGTATATTAGCACCTTAAGAGGCTATGTGAGGAATACTTAGCTAGTCTATTTGCATTGCCAGAGTTAATCATAATCCTGGATGCTAACTACTACACAGGTCTCTGCATTCATTACTCTGCTATTTTCATTTAGCATAGCTTTATGTTTTTATGTGCTCCAATGTGTTTCAGGCAATCCCATATCCTTTGTAGTTAGTAATCTTATGCATTTTTGGAAAAACAGGGATATTACATTGCTTCAGACTGCAGCTCTAAAGGGCAGAAAGTATATACGATTTCTACAATTGTTGAGAAAATTGCAAAACCAGAATACTGCAATATTAAAGAAAGTATTTCTTCTTAACGTTAGAAATGACAAGAGAGAGGATCAAAGCTGTTGTGCCTCTCTTTATAGAATTATTGATGGGGAGATTAAGGCACTAAATAAACATAAACTCAGATATATTTTAGAGACTGGTCAACTAAATAACCTCAATTTCTTCAATATCACCACGATTCATCTAAGGTCTGTGACCCAAATAGAAAATAAATAGTTTACAGGAACAAATAACAGATTTCATTCCAAACCCTTAGAACAACTCATAAAGAGCATCAGAGCATCTCTCCCAGGATTCCCGGTGTTTGAACAGGTTCCCCGCTTGTAATGCTAATTATTTTTCACAGGGTGCTAGCTTCAGAGGTTGGGGGACCTGATGTGTGCCAGCAATGCCCCGTGGGACCCCAGGCCCTCTATGCACACAGCTATTACCGTCTCTGATCCCCTCGCTACTATTATACATTAGTGGGGTTCTCTGAGAATATAGAAATGCGGCTTAAATAACAGATGTGCTCACATTAATAATATGCTCTCAATGTAAAGTTTCAGCCCTGCTCTGACTGCTGCTCACAGGATCACTGGCTATATGGGGGAATGTTTGCATAGGCTTGTACATAGAATAGATGTCCATAGAGATCTGTGTGCTCAGCCCACAAGTATTTATGAGAACAATCCTTCTCCCAATCCTCAGCCCTGAGAACAGAGGGTAAATTATGACGTATAAAAACATCTGATATCCGTGGTATGTCTGCATATTCCCAAAGAGACCCTTTAATCTATATATAAAGGTAAAGAGACATGGCAGAACCCAGTATAATAACGCAGCCCCGCAGGTAGATAGGCTAGGGTAACTTGAATCTAACAGAGTTTTTCTCTTGTGAATTGGTGCCTCTGTACTGCTATTTTTGTCAATATAAAAATGAGATCTTTGGAGCAACAAGAGTGTTACCATTGCTGCAAAAAGGTTACCAGCAACCATTTTGTTGCTCCAAATAGTTAATTTGCATATTGACAAAAAAGGTGATATGTTGACAATGGAGGCACCCATTCACAAGGGGAAACCACTATTTGATTCAGGCAAGCCTAACCTACAGATATTGTCAGTCCCTGTCCCATATAGGGCTCACAATCTATATTCCCTCTCAATATGTCTTTGGAGTGTGGGAGGAAATCAGAGTACCCGGAGGAAACCCACGCAAACATGGGGAGAACATACAAACTCCTCGCAGATGTTGTCCTTGGCAGGACTCGAACCCAGGACTCCAGCGCTATCTGCAGAGCTGAGTTTATATGCTGGGTTCTGGTGACAGACTTCTTTTAATGGGTCAAAAAGTTGTTTTAACTGTATGCAAAGCACACCTTTACATATCATCATGTTTGGATTACTCTATAAGGGGATCACCCGACTGTCCATCAACAAGAGATGTTGGGAAACAAGGATCCAACAACGCCCTGTTCTCATGAGATATAAGCTACTGTTAGATGGGTCTGCCATAGGCTTACTCCTCTCAGCCAACTGAAGCTGTGAGAAAACTGAGGCAAAGGCACTATGAAATAACAGACAACACATCACTTATCTGTTGAATACCCCGCCACTCCAAGCATCACTGCTCTAGTCCACCCCACCAGTCCTTGTCTGCTGGTCTGCAGTGATGACATCACGTTGACAATACATTGTTCAGTAATCAAGACTGGTGGAGAGAACCAGAGTGGTGGGGCTAGTGCAGCGGGGTATCACAGGTTAGTAATGCTTTGCTTCTTATTTTACACTTTTACTGCCTTTGCCATGATTTTACACAATCTTGATTAGGGTAATGTAACTTACTGTAACTAATGTACTCTATTTGATACTTTTGTGTCAAAAAGATTATTATTGGCTTTATTAGCTAACCAGAAAAATTATATTTGTGAGCTTTCACTGTATCCTGAAACAAGTGTCATTGGCATGTAATAATATACAGTATCCATTTCTCAGAGAAATAGTGATCAGACAAATGACCTTCATATTACACGGCTATTACAGTTTTTAATATGACAATTTCATGCTTTTGCTTAAACACTGAACACACCAGAAACCCCCTTGCAGGAGAAAAAAGGAATAGTGGGCACCTCCAATTAAAGTGAACTGGTGCTTAAAGGGGTTTTGCAATACGTGCTTTATGACATGTCTGATCATCGGTAGTCCGAGTGCTGGAACCCTCTTCAGTCCCATGGGAAGTAGATGTAATAATGACTTTAAGAGATATAGAAACAATCGATTGTGCTTCATAGACTTTTAATGTAATTGATCACATATGTGTAATTATTTCTCCAAGGAGATAATTAATATAATCAAAACTGTTGAAAAAATTGCTATTTTGTTCATTTATTCCCCCTTTCAATTAAAAGATGTTAGGCTACATTCACAGGGCAGTGTCCATTTCTTGACCATGGAAAATTGAATCAATTAGTTTTTAGCGGCTCTTGTACATCCATTTTGCATTCCTTCCATATCTGATTGTCCGTTTTTGATAGCTGAGTATCATCCGTTTTGCATCCATTTTTAATATATTGTTAAAAAATGGTTGTATTTAATTGGTCTCTCTATTGTTCTCCCAACCCACGGATCCGTTTTTAATGGACATAACTTAGATGTCAATCTGTTTTTATGTCCGTTAATAATGGACCCATTAATTTCTACCGGATTTGTCTATCAAAACAAACAAATATAGAACATTTTTTAAAAGACCGCTTTTTTCTGTCCATAAAAAAAAAAAACAGACATTCACTATTACAGTTTAAAAAACACATGTTGTGTGAATAAGCCCTTAATGTCAAGATGCCTAGTCACTAGTTCATCTTTTCAACCCTCTGTCTATGGTACATCACATTATCCAAAATGGCTCCAAGTTCATCCACATTTTTTTTTTTTAATTTGAGGTAAGGTTTGACATTGGACAGCAGTAGTTTTCTCCTTCATGTATCTGATAAATCTCATTGGGCCAAGTCTTTTTATAGAATAGAGTCATGAAAGGTTTCAGGTGAGGCTTGAGGGAATGTCTACATGGGATCAATACATTGCCGATGGCAATCTGAACTGTGGGCAGAAAATCAGCAGTGTATCAGTATGGACAAAGTCTAAAGATATGGTCCTTTGCTTGTCATTCTGAGGTGCACTGTAGATCAGTGGTCTCTGGGTTCTCATTTTTGCAGGCTGGACACTCCTTGAATAATTCACTTCTGTTCTAACATTTCCCCATTTGTTTATAATGACTTTCTTTATAAATTTTTGACATGTCAGAGCCTTAGAAATGACTTTGCGGAATTCTTCAAATTGATAAATTTCAACATTTCCTTATTTTTTTTTCTTTATTTCTAACAAATTATAATGAGGTTTAGATAACAGGTGGTTAATGATATTACATTATTAGAAGAATTTGGTTGCAATTATTGCTACTACAAGTAGTGTAACAGGTATTAAATGGACTGTGTAACTTATCAGGTAATTCTGAGATATGGGGAAGCGGTCCCATGTTAAGGACCCTTATCTACTGACTAGAGCGCATATGATCAGCTACAAGGATCACTTGTAACTGGAAGACAAGAAAAGCCCATTAATATCATTGGGTACCATGTACAGTATCATGCTGAGTTACTTCTAACAATGAATTCTATGGAGAGGGGTAGGGGAGGCTGCAGACAAGGACACACATACTGAAGCTGCTAAGCTCTTCTACACTGTGAGTGAGACAGCTCTTCTAACTCTCATCTAGTAAGATAAAGCTCTACCATTGTACAGAATATGCCAATAAATCAATTACTTACTGGCTGCAGCCTTCTTCATCCCCTCTCCATAGACTTTTGTGTGTGAGGTTGGGTACAGAGACGGGTGCAATTTGAGATAAGAGTGTAGGGAAGTAGGAGGAAAGCAGCCCAATAAGTGGAGAATGAATCATTATTCTAATTCTTAGTGTGTAGGCCACAATGGGGTCCTGAGTTCAAATCCAACTAAGAACGAAAGAGTGTGGGTTTCCTTCTGGTTCTCTCATTTCCAAAAGCTATTCTTTCTGACTCCCCCATATACATGCATTTCAGCCAATGATGTGTTTTTAATGGGGAGAGCAGAGTAAGCCGCTGCCAGACATCTCTGGCTGTGGATTATCATCTGATCAAGCAAAGAGTCAGGCATGACAAAATTCATGCTGATCTACCTTCTTCCATATATAGTTGGTTTGGTAAACTTTTCTCTTATGTGTATAGAGACCTTTACTGTGTGTGTGAAAGACAGGGAAATTAGATTGTGAACCCAAATGTTAATGATGACAATCTCAGTACAGCACTGCTGAATATGTTGGTGCTATACAGGCAACAGGAAATAAATTACCAGCCATCCCTAGGGTACTGATGGGTATACAGGTGGGCACCTAGTGTAGCACAGATTAGAAAACAGCTTGAACTTCAGCATTTGAGATGGATTACAGAAGGAAATAATTTATCGTAGACAAATCACTCTCCTCTAAGATAAAGAATTAAGACGCACACCAAGAGATATTACATTCACATCTATCTATATTCACTAACTGCACTTTCTCTTCCTAATAAATTGTATAGTCCCATCCCTAATATTGCTTTCTTTCTTCTTCATCAATCCAGGATGTCACCTGTAATTCACTCGGTAATATAAATATCACTATACAAAGTCCTGGCTAGATGAGTCTTTTCATAAATCCACCATGCCAACCTGTCCAACCAACTCATAAGAGGAAACTACTTCACAGACAGTGAAAGAGCACTAAAAAAAGTCTACTGGCAAATGTGGCAAGAGAAGAAATGTAAAATGTCTGCTATAAGCAAAATGCTAAAGCCGAATGAGGATGAATACTGTCTGAATTCCTCTAAAACAGGTGCCAAAATGGCAGGCGGATGAGGGAGGGCAGCGCTAAACTGCAAGTGTATTATTGGTTTCTAAGCTAATATCTGTCTCGGTTACAGTGGGGTTAATTCCAAATAAGCAAAATGAGCTGTCACTCTGGGGGCACTCCAAAACGAGAACAGTTAGAGTGTCATTTATTAGAGTTAAACAGGAACGTATTTCATTTAGTAATTGGCTCCTCGCCCTCCGCTATCCTTCCTTTATTTCTCTCTTTCTTTTTTTTTTTTTTCTTTGCAGATGAAAACTCATAAATGAAATATGTTGGCCGCCTGCCCAGCGAGGAAATATAAAGGAATGAATAATGTTTCTATCTCAATCACAGTCATTGCTTTTAATATTCCTAATTACTTGAAAAAGCTGCATATTCAGTACAGGAGAAAAAGTCTTTTCTTCTGCGATCCTTTTTTCACTTTGTACTCACGAGATCAGGAGAATTAAGACAGCGGTGTTCCCGTCCGCCCTATCCTTACGGGGAGGTTATTGGAAAACACAGGCTATGCAGGAGCTATATACTTTCTGTTAATTTGGCAGCACTGGGCTATAATAAAAACTTGAAGGTTGCGGGCAGGATCAGGATGTACCGCTGTGTGCCTGGTTTTTATGATCATATACAATTCATATACAGTCCATATAAAAAATATACTGACTGGCCATTCTTCATTGTCAACAGGCTTTATATAGTATTTCTGGGGTCATTTACTGGGTAAGCATTTACCCAGAATCTCCACCATCAAGTGTCCATGCCAGGTCAAGTAGGCGTGCAGATTCAGGAACAGGTTACAGTCTCAACAAGAACAGACCTTCAAAATTGGACTTACAGCCAAGCAGCAGAGGAACTCCAGGGATATGTTAAAGACTATGCTCAGATTTCAGCTGCAGATAGATTAGGTCTTCTTTGGCATTGTCATTTCAGCATTGTGTGCTACGATTTAGGAAACCACTCTGATGTCTTTATATAGGCAGTCTGATGTGTTATGGTACACACTAGCTGTCTCCCAGATCACAACCTTGTAGGGGTAGTAAGGCTTGCTAGACCTGATGAACCCTAAAGCTATGTCACCTGGAGTCCTCAATGGCAATATAGGTGTAAGAAGACATGTGCTGTCACAACGGATGTTACAGAACAAGAAGGCTACAATGGAACAAGGTCACTGGCTCGTCATGATCTTGTGGTTGCCATCTCAGACCTGCCTTCCATGTGTTAACAGCTTTTATATGCAGGCTCTACTGTCCCAATATCTGTGGCTCATGGACTCCTTAGTCATCTCAAGGCGCACAAGTGATCTTGATGTGCATCATCTTCATTTTCAGTGACCACTGATGATGGTGTATAGCAATGTGATCACACTGATTTATTTCCAGGCTCAATGTGGCTGAATATACATTGATAAATATTTCGACCCTACACAAAAAATACTGAAGACATTTTCAACAGGGCTCCAAATGATGCACTCACATGATAAACTTCTCAAGACGACCATCATCATTAGAGATGAGTGAATCGACGCTGTAGAAGTGGAATTCGATCCGAATTTCAGGAAATATTCGACTCGCATAGAATCCCAATTTCCTCATGCTTTGTGGTAACAATTCACATTTAGTTCAAAATAGCTGCTCTACATGGGGCAAGGAACTCTGGGAACGCGGGATCACCAACAATGCTATGTGTGCAGCCAATCTACAGCCAGCCCTGTGATGTCACATCCCTTTAACCCCTTCACGAGCGCACACAGCATGTTTGACTGCTGCATCCAAGGTGTTAAATCCCCCCGATCGGTTATGGAGCAGGGTGTTAGCTGTAAGTGACAGCTAACACCCTGCTCCATAACCAATCCAAGGTTTTAACAACTTGGATGCCACGGTCAAACATGACCGCGGCATCCAAGGGGTTCCGCCACTTTGCCGCCCACCCTGGCTCTCTGCAGCCAATGAATATCTGTTTTTGGTACGCGATTCACCGCAATTTAATTTGGATCGAATAGAATCATATTGCGAACTTCGGCAAAGTTACCGAATCTAATTTTTGAATACTTCGCTCATCTCTAATCATCATCCATACTAAAAAGTCATGATACTTCTATGTCCAAACTTCAGATACTCTACAGTATTTGATATTGCTAAGTTTAGGTCACCAGCTCAAGTGGCTGAACACCAAAATGTTCTGTGAGCTAGAGGTCTTAACCCTATATAAACTCTTCTCACTGACACTTCACATCAAGAGTCAAACAAAAATCTCAGATGTTGGTTATTTTCATAAGTATTTGTAGCACAAAACAACACTTAAAGGCTGGGGGGGGGAACACAACGTAACCCCTGTTGGTTAGCCATTCCTAAATCACCGGTGGCTAACCTGCAGTCCTTTACATTTTCAGCATAGTGGGTGGGATTTAAGCAAATCCCATCCACCTGCTGCATATGAAATCCATAGTGCAAAGTGACCGACTCTGTAGGTTTTAAGCTTGTGGCACAAACAAATCTAAGCAAAAAAATGGACAGGAATAAGAGCTGTCCTCAGGTTTGCAGCCCTCACTTATTGCCCCCATATAGATGCTTGCAATACACAGTCGGTGCATATGACCATATTAATAAAAGAATCTTTGTGTTATCAACTAAAAAAAAGTAAAGAGAGTACATAGGCAAATAAATATGGCCGCATATAGCCGTGATTCTCAAGGTGTGAGAATAATAATTCATGGGTGGCTAACCTCCATTATGGCAGTAGGGCAAGACTCCTTGACAGTGATTGGTCAGAATTTGCACATATGTAGTTAGTGCTGTTGTGGGACTGTCTGGGGGTGATTTTGCCAATAATTTTAAATATATATTTATGTATATTCCAGTACAGACTTTTGTTTTTTTTAACTGACACACCAAAAAGTATCAACAAGGGGTGCGGTGTTGTTGATAAATATAGTGGTCATAATGCACAGGGGGCGCTATTGAAGAACCTTGTTTTGAAAGCAAAGATAGTGCTTTCTTGTATTTTATCAGTAATTGACAGGAATGTTTAACTGAGGTGCGTATTGTGAGCAGTCATATAACCTCTACTGCACATTACTATATATAAAGGTATTATAAGTCACCTTGCAGCCCTGTAACCTGTATAAAAGTCATCACAGGCCCTCCTGCTTTTATTCAATCACAGGGCTCTAAATTGACGTCACATGTTATATCTTACAGAAAATTCTTTATATATCAGACTTGTTCTATATTTCCTAACTCAGGGCTATGAAAGAGAATGTAATAAAGTAAAAGGTGCACAAGGCCGGGAGTAAGGATTATTAAAGGGGCATTAAAGGGGTTTCCAGGGTTTAAAACACATAATATTGTCAGTGCCACATGCAAATGAGTTTGACCTTTACTGCATATGCAAATGAGATTGACCTTTTGCATTGGACAATTATGACATCACCACAACATGATGACATCACAATGATGGCAAGTGCATAAATAGACCGGACACTACAGAAGCTGTTCAGAGGATGGCGATAGATGAAGATGTCCATGCTGAGGAGAGGACTACAACAGATATGTACAGTATAGAACATTTGCCACATTACTATAGGGGGCATCCATGCTGGGGAGAATTTAGGATTCAGTGTAGATGGATCCAACTTTCAGTCGGATCCATCTACCTTGTTCGGATAGAATCAGAAGGGAAATTGTTATGCTCTGGGGTCTCTTCAGATTCCAGAGTATAAAAGGTGGAGGCCCAGGGGAGGTGACATAAACATTTATACTCACCTTCTATTACCTCTTCTGGGCTACCCAGCAGTGTCCGCTGTTCTTGTTCCTCCTCCTGGCAGCCTTTGACACTCTTCTCTGACGTCAGGCACCCGAAGTCACCCCTGAGGTCTGAGATTGGGCCTTAACTGGGGCATGGTCATGCCGAGTGTTGGTGCTCGGCATGTCCATGTCATACCTAATCACAGGCCTCAGCAGTGACCCCAGCCGCTTGACGTTGCAGAAGCACGCCAAACGCCGACTCTGGCACTCTTCTGTGATGTCATCTGTTGGAGAAGGAAGTCACGGATCGCCGGACGCCGTGAGGAGGCCCAGGAGAGATAACAGAATGCCAGTATCAATGTTTTTCTTTATTTCTGTCACCTCCCCTGGGTCTCCAGCTATTATACTCTTGAGTCTGAAGAGACCTCAGAGTATAAAAACTTACTGGCGGCGGCCATTTTAGTTTGTCAGAAACGATTTACAAATTGTTCGGTTTTGTTAAAAACCGAACAATTTGGAATATACCGGTCAAATCCAGCACTGCACAAATCGATTCGCCCATCTCTTGTAAGGATGAAATCACATATGCAGTTTTTGGTGCAGTTTTTTTGAGTCAAGTCCAGTATCCAGCAGATAGGAGAAGTGTATGTCCTTCCTTTATCTTTCCCATGCCACTCCTAGCTTTGACTCAAAAAACTGCATCAAAACAGCATGTGTGATTGCAGCCTAAAACAGTAATTTAAAAAGCGCCTCCACGGATCTATCTCCAAAGAGGGAAAGACACAAATTCTAATAGAAGTTCCAAAATCAACAGAGACTTCCTCAAGTGACTGGGGACATGACAATTATTTAGAAAGTTTTTTTTAACATACACTTGGGGAAAAAGAAGGGTAAGATTTATTAAGTTACTTTGTAAACCAAAAATGAATCAATTTTTTCGCGCAAATCATAATAATGTGGTACTTCCCCTGCTAATAAGCCCCACCCAGCTGGCTCCACCCATGCTTTAGAAATATGGCAAGCAGAAATTTAATTGGAAAAAAGTTTCTAATTATTGCGCAAATAAGTTGTGCGCCAAAGCTTGTGACTTTTTCCCCATCTCAATCCTGGCGCTTTATATATAAGAAAATATTATGGTCCAATGGGTTTTTCTATATAATAGGGCAATTTGAGACATGGCAGATTTATCACAGATTTCCCATGTGGATTGTGAACTCATTTCTGGTATAATACATGAGGGGTAGGGGTTAGTAAAAGATTTATGTCCAGTCCACCAAAAAATAGTTTAAATAGATGAAAACAACAACCCCCTTACATGTGATGTCACTTCCCGTGGGCGTTTTCATTGAGAAGTCATGCACCTCAAATGTGATGTCATTTCCTGTGGCCAGTCTCAGTTGGTGGTCATGTGGCCTCACTTTCCATTGCTCTTCAAGTCCTTGTATTGTGAATGACTTGATATCTGTGTGATGGTGATGGTTTCATGTTTAACAATCACTTTCTATATATCACTTTATTTCAGCCTCCCCATTAGCACATGGACGGAGCCACCTCCTCCACAGGCATTTAGAGGTACGTACCGGGGCGTCATACCCAACATTTATCATTCCTATCATCTTCATTTATAAATTCATTTTCATTTATATCATTTATAATTCATCTTCATTTATAATAGATTGTACATTATTTTTGTATTATATTAAGATTACATATTTTGGGACGTAATAACTAGACAGAGGCGCTGCAGGGTATAATAACACATAGCCTTTGTTTTAGTAAACCCCAAAGTAAAGTCATAGATTTTCTAAGGGGCATTTTCCCACAAATTCCCAGGGTGTTAGCAGCCTCACCGTTCAATCTGAAAGCAGTTTATTAAGTGTAAATGCTAATAGTAGAGCTGAGGTGTGGCTGGGCATCTCAGGGGTGGGGCTGGGCATCTCAGGGGGGGGCTAGGACAATAAGAAGATAAGAGGAAATTATTAATTTTGTTTTTCTCCTTTCTTTTGAATGAGTAGAATTTCTTTACACAAAGTCTTCTCAAGAAGAAAATCATCTCAACTCAACAAGTCAACGCAACGAAAAGTTCTCATCGCAAAGCCAAGAAATCACAGAACACACCTTTTTTTTAGACTAAGGATTAGAGGGTTCCTTTTAGCTTGTAAGCTTCTCGGGGGAGGGTAGACATTAACCTTTTAATGACCACTCCCACTATACTTCATGCCATGAGCACCTTCATAGTCTATTGTTTTTTTTTTCTCCTAAATTGCCCCCTATGATTTTTTGGGGTCAGTGTAGATGAAATCGTAACCACTCAAGGCCTACATCCAGCTGAAGGATTTTTGTTTTAACATGGCTGCCGGTTGAAACTCATAATGGTGGTCCTTAAAGGGTCAATGATGATTTTCTTTAGACTGTAAGCTCAGAAGAGCAGGGCCGGTCTTATCATAGAAGGTCAGAAGGAACCCTCCAAAATAGATTGTAAGCCATGAAATCAATGTCCGGTTAATAGACATCTGGAGACTGACTTTATTGACAGGAATCCTCGTTTTAGGCTACGGCTAATGATGACCAGGATGTCTCCTATTTCTGAGGTCGGCTACATGGCAGCCTTGGCTGCAGGATATGTCATGTGGTTGGAGATTTCAGTGTCGCGCTTTTTCCATTAACTCTAATGGAAATTAATGTGGATGTGTTATGATGAGCAAGTGAACATTTGCAAATCTGCTAATATATTAGCTAATATTTGTTATGGCAGCGGTTGCAACTGATGGTCGGGTCCAAACTTGAAAATGACCTGATTGTTGGGCGACCGCTCCCTTGCGAGTCATCAAAACACAACTGCATTCACGTTCACTGGCTGAGATGCTGGCTGCACTATATGGTGATCTTTGGCTGTGTGATGTCTGTTGTGGCTGAAGTCGCTGGGCAGCCCCCGTTCTAGAGATAAGCGTCCATCATGTTCATCATTTATTATGTATCATCATAGAAAGGATTCCTTACTATAGTCTGTAAGATTTTTGGAGCAGGATAACCCCCCATCATTACAGGGGATGAGATACACAATGAATCTACAACTATACACATTGTAAGCCTCTGAGCAATATTCTTAGTCTGTAAACTCTCCAGAGCAAGATAACCCCCATCATTACAGGGGATAATATTATGCTTTATTATTGTATACACATGTATATACATTGTGAGCTTTCGGGCAGTATTTCCTAGACTGCAAGCTCTTCAGTGCAGTTTCTGGTATGGGGCAGCAGTAGGCAGATGGATAGACATGATCCAGGGTTATATCACCGATAGGCATATTTGGGGTCAGGGAGGAATAAATTTTTTTCCCCTCAAACTCAGATCTCGGGGGTTTTTCTTTGCCTTCCTCTGGATCATCGGGTTGGGGCTCTTATCTCAGGACCTTATTTATAGTTGGTCAGATGAACCATCACAGGAGCTCAGACTCCATGGACCTGAGAGAACAACCACAACCCCCATCATTTAGTAGGCTATAACACAAGCCATTATTATTAATGGCTCCTCTGCTTATTGCTAATGAATGGTATAAAATCAGCCGTTCCTGTGTCCCGTGTCATTTTTTTCTCTCAGATTATTTCACACAGTTACGATAATTCACAGAGACACAAACCGCTACATACAGTAGTCGTCCATGTACACATGGAGCAGGCTTAGGTCTATGAACTATTGTAAAGAATGATCAGATTGTACTTACACCATTTACATATCACATGTATTATAGAGGCTGCCCCACACAAATGGGATAATGCACCAAGACACAGTACTAAGGATCACTTTGTGCCTGCTACATCTATATGTAAAAGCAGCTCCATTATAAAACAGTAGTGGGTCAAGTGCAAAGTTGTCATGAGCACCCCCTCCTCATTTCCATCCCCTTCATCATTATAGCATGGGAGTGACACAAACCTACCTGACCTATCTGAGGACGATGGTAACAGGTGTAAAAATCTGACCAGTTTTCTTTTCTGGCCATTGATGTGAGACACTGAGGCTCAGTCTCAGTCTTGTAGCTGGAGGTGCATTAAGTCCGGTTTCAGTTGTTGTGGTGTCACATTGGCAAAGGGACTATCTAGCTCCAGCCTTTCCCTGGCCAGGTAAATAGACCTGCATGGTGAGTCATGTCTACCTGAGGCCTCCCATAGCCTTTACCACAAAAAGCCCTTCATAGCACGGCAGCAGCGGAAATAAAGGAGAGAAGAAAAAACAAAGCCTGAAGCCTAATGGACTCATCGCAAATTATAAGTCGGGATGAGCGAACCGATTAGTTTAGAACCAGATTCGACTTAAGATTTCCAAAAGTTTTAGGTTTGTCCGAATATTAAACTTTTGGGGTTTACTACCCACAAAACACTATCATATTACATATGGGGACACTGTGGGATCCATTATATTACATGTGCGGCACTGAAGAGGACATTCTACTGAGTGTGAGGGGCATCACAATATATGTGGGAGCACTGATGGAGCCCATTATATAACTGTTAACAAAGGATCTAAATGAAGCCTTATTTTATTAATATTTATTAGTGATCACTACTTTGGGGCTACTCGGTTGGGACATTTTCTTACCAGGGGGTACTTCGCTTGAAATGGTTGAGAACCACTGCCATATAGGGACTAAAGGGAATAGCCCTGTCTGTGCCTCCCTGAGACAGCCGAATGTGCTATGTTGTTTCCATAACACTAATGTCGACTCTCTATAATTTGGGTCTGTCAGGGGAGAGGCGGACCAATAAAATAGCTGTGACACACAGAGACATGTAGACCCCATTGACTATAACAGGGTCTGTTGGGTATCCATTGTTCGTAAACTGAAACCTGCAGAGGAAAAAGTCCTCCATGCAGACATTGGAACTGAGAATCCAGCACAGAGGTGAACTTAGCCTTAATCTATAACTTGTAGCACTATACTGTTATCATAAGTTCTATTTCCTCTATGGGAGTTGTAGAAACCATGTAGAACAGCCATGTTCAATAGCCTCCATATCTCCTGACATTGTAATCAGCAGAAGAAGCTGCTTATTTACATCTCAGTCATGGCTAAGATGGGAATACCCCTTTAGGCTAAGACCAAATGTTACGAAGTAGCTGCATTTTTGTTGTGGATTTTGCTGTGGGTTTTTCAGCAAAAGCCAGTAGTGGTATCAAAAGGAAAGGAAATATACAGTACTTCTCACTTCTGCTAAATCCACTCTTGCCTTTGGATCAATAAATCACAGCAAAATCTGCAAAAAAAAAAATCAGCTTCTCCCAACTTGTGACTTCAATAAGGCGTTCGTAGGGAGGCAAAGACTCCTAGCATCATGTTTAACTATAGGAGTCTGTCTTCCCGTAAAATGTTTAGGCCAGTAAATCCAATATACACGTGGATGAGTCTCACTGCTGAAACTTTGTCATGTGAAAGCGGGCATAAGGCCGAGGCCCCACATTGCGAAGACGGAGCATTTTGACCATGGTCTGTTTCGCAGCAATTTTTTTTTACAGCGATTCTCTGCATGGGGCCTTAGCCTAAAAGAGAACTATCACAGGAATTGCACAGTGCTGGTTTCTAAGAAGATACGGTCCAGAATTGCTATTTCATAAAGAATATAAGTATTTCCAAAACCAGACGGGTCAGGAGAGATGGCAGGTCCTTGCTGCACTGTCCTTGTCCATCAAGAGGACTGGAGAATCAATCCTGTAGACTAATTTAATGGTGACCTATATGATTAGACATATGCTTGTGAATCTGATAATAACAGGTTTAATCCATTAGGCAACTAAGGGTAAATGTAGAATCGACTTTTATGGCTTAAGTCATGACTATCTCCTGTTTCTTCTCATTTCTACTGCAATTGGGCCATAGATGTATGCAAAATTGGGAAAAATGAAAATCTTTCACCAAGACAGACTCCCTTCATAGGAACCGTGTAAAATACTGAATCATTGCTTAAATCAATTATTATTATTATTAGTCTTAATTTATAGAGCACCATTAATTCCACAGTGCTGTACATTTGAGGGTTTGCATTACAATACACAAAATACACAAAACACATACAATACTAACAGTGACCAACTGGTACAGTGTGACCGCTACCAATCTATGAGGAGAGGGGGATAGAGACAGTAGGTGAGAGTAGAAGCTGTTCAGATGGTGATGTGGTACAGTAGTGTTATTGAAGGTTGAAGCCTTCCTGAAGAGGTGAGTTTTCACGATCTTCTCGAAGCTTGTGATTGTGGGGAACAGTATTATGTGTCATGGTAGCAAGTTCCAGAGTATGGGGGTGCACGGAATAAGTCTTCGAGGTGGTTGTGTGAAGAGGGGATAAGAGCAGAGTGCAGTAGGAGGTCTTGAGAGAATCGGAGGTTATGTGTATGAAGGGGACAGGTTGTGGATGGCTTTGTATGTCAGCGTTAGCATTTTAAACTCAACGTTGGACGATGGGTAGCCTGTGAAGAGATTGGCAGAAGGGAGAGGCTGATAAAAATGGGGAAGAGGTTGATTAAGTGAGAGACAAAGTTTAGGGTGGTATGGAGGAGGGCAAGAGCATTTGCTAGGTGGCCATGGAGAAGGGTGTTACACTAGTCTAAGTGGAAGACTATAGGGATGTGGACTAGCATTTTTGTAGTTTCAGGGTTGCGGAAGGAGCGAATTTGATGAATGTTCTTGAGCTGGAGGCATCAGGTGTTGAGGGCTTGCATGTGAGGCTTGAAGGATAGGGTAGAATCAAAGGTTGACCCCAGGGAATGGACTTGTGAGATTGCGGTAAGTGTGGACCCATTAACTTTGATAGATGGATCAGGTGGTGGGGATGTGCAAAGTGGGAGGAAGATGGTATGTGAGTGGGAGAAGCTGAATGTGCAGTTCGTGAGGTATGAAGAAATCAGGAAAGGGACAAACTGGTGATGCCAAGGGATGAGGGCGTTTGTGGCAAGAGGGAGTAGTCAACAGTGTTGAAGGCGGAAGTTGGATCAGAGGTAGGAGGATAGTTCAAAGTGGACATGTTGTTCAAGGAGTTTTAAACACACCATACCATTCCATGGTGGTACTGATAGAGCAAAACAGGTGAGCCTTGCCACCTCACCACAGGGCTCTCCCAGGAATTGTTTGGCACTGTTAAACTTAGTTCTCACAAATTTTCTGAAAAAATCTGTAACAATTGTGCTGTGGATTTCATTCTACACAAAGGCTGAAATCTGCAGTAACAAATAATAGGCATGCTTATTTTTCAGGCCAAAAATTTTGATGCTACATGTGGATGAGCTTTTAAAAAAAACCTTCTGCATGTGTTTCACTGTAAATTGCTGGAGATTTGCAGTACAGACTTATTTCACTGTCTACACTTTGCCTCAGGGTAGGTTCACATATGGCTTTTCTCCAATTCATTTTTTGCTGATATTTTGGAACTTTCTCCTATCATTATTATACAAACGGCAAAGACGAACATGTTTTGGCCACCATTTTTCAGTGCACTGATAAACACGTAGGAATAAATAAAAAGGCCTGTCACTGCGACAGGATCCCAAATCTTCTGTGTTTTTCAATAGCACATTCTCAGTGTTTATATGTGCACTGCCAGTCAATAACTATATCCAACACTTCAATTTATCTTCATACTGAGAAAGAAATATCATTGAAAAGGATTATAATGTGCGGCGGAAAAATTAGGACAGACAATATAAAGCAGTAGGAGGATCTATATAGAGCACAGCTCACAAGGCAGAACTACAAAGACAAAAAAAAGAATACAGTAATTTGTGCTTTCAACCAAAGCTATCACTCAATGGGTAACAAAAATACTGGAAATACAGCTTCCATTTAAAAACTGGCAGAGAGCGAAACAGAATTTTACTGGAGGTGAAATCACATGGGGGCAGATCAATATTTTACCAGACGTCAAACGCTTCATATAACATAGCTGCACAATGCACTCACAATATTGTAATGAGCAAATACACAGACCAACAACTGATGCAAAGTTTAAAACAGCAAAAAATGAAGAAAAAAAAAAAATCAGTAAACATATATACCTCCGCATTAGGTCAGATAGTCATCTACGATGTTAGGAGCTCCCACTTTCCCATAGCTCTATTGTCCCCATACGGAAGACATGATTACAGAGGGTGCAGTAGGTCTGCTGGAAAGCAGGGACTCCTAGCAGCATAGATAACTACGACGCTGGGAGTCCTGGTCCTGGCTCAGGGCTCAGTCTTGGAAATGTGCTGTACATTTTTTTTTCAATAATGCAATTGCAAATATTACCAATATGCAATTTTTGTATCAGTGGCTGAAATCTACGTGATATCAAGAAATATACTTAATTATTTATCTTCTATTCAAAGGATAGAGGATCAGTGGGGATGATCAGTGGGGATCCTTCAGATAGTGGATCTGTTGCCGGACAGAACTGACCTATGTGTCCTCAAACTTAGGGTCAGCAACAGAATGGATTTTTTACAAAAATGGCAGACTTCTTACAAATTGTTAGTGCAGATTATATGCTGAAAATACATGACGCCCAGTGTAATTCAATTCTGCACACATTTTAGGTCATGCTACAGATTTTCAATGGAGTAGATTCCACTATGTTTTGTTAAATTTCTCTACATTTTACATCAAATTTTCCCTATTGCTATGCAGAGGGTTAAATCCGCAGTGAGATGTGTCACATGCAGAAGTTGTAGGGAACTTGTACTAAGTTTTCTGCCATGTGTGAACACAGATTTACAGTGCATTGATCAGGAAGGAAACCACTCTGCTGTCATCTGACTTGCCCATCTGTAAATATAATCTACAATACACAATTCTAGAAGGAGTCCAGGGCGACAACACGGCATTATGTATAATTGAGACTCACCACTGGAACAGTCTGCACCCCCCCATCCTGGCTCACAGTGACAGGTATCTGGTGACACGCACCTTCCATGTACACATTCCTCCGTGCAGAGGGCTGTAAAGAAAACATAGAAGTAAGAACGTTAACATGAAAATAATATACTAACTAAATATAATCATAAATTTTATGTAAAGATCCATGGCACTTTCCATGGTGTGGAAGAAGGCTATTACATTAAATTCAGTGGTTAGCATGATTCGGTGTTACTGACAAACACACTACCATTTTACTCAGCCTTTACTAAATTTGAAGAAAATTTCACCAACGTATAATATTCCACAATTCGCCTAGATAAAATATTAAGTAACTTTATAAACACTTTGCTTATATAAATCCAATTTTGAGATGCACGAGGCTTTCTTCTCCATTTATGTCTAAAGACAAATTCACATTTTACAGGCATCCTGATACTAGAGAGTGATGCATTGTGGGAGTTCAGATTAAAATAACACAATTAGATCTCAGCTGTTAGGTTACATGTCTGATAATGGAGTAGAGATATACAACTGTCTATTTCCAAGCGTAACCAGAAGAATTTTAAAAGCAGTTCTTTTTATAAAAGAAGACAGAATACAAGACAAGTGGCGTAAAACAGAAAGTATTTGAAAATAACCTTCTTTTTGTGCTATATTGTTAAAGAGAAAATTATACTTTAAAGGGTTGCAAAAGTATTCCTTAAAGAGAACCTGTCACCAGGTCTGAAAAGGCCAATGATATACTTCATCTGATAGGTACTGTCACCCTGAGCATTTTGGTGTTTCGTCTATCCAAATCTGTTCAGCTATTCCAAAGATATAAGCCCTTAGTGTTAATGCAAATTAAGGAATACTAGCCAAATGGGCAGTAACACTGTTTTCTCTGGGGATAGGGACTCTGTGAGCTATATGTCAGGAGTCCCCAACCACTGGTCCTCGGACCGGGACCGGGCTGTTGGGGGTCTTTTGCAGGTCCGCGGGGCTGGCCTCGGTAAATGCGGCTCCCAGCACATTATATGGGGCGGGTAGGCGATCTGGCCACAGTGTTGTGGTTCCTAGCATAGCTAATGGCGGGGACCTGGTCTACAGCGCTGTACACTGAGGTCCCGCCAGCACACCCTGATCTACAGCGCTGTTTAGTGTATAACCCCGCCCCCATATAACAAAAGCCCCGCCTCTAAACCGCCTGCCCTGCCGGGCCGTGGAGAAGGAAAGGTTGGGGACCACTGCTATATGTCATGCAGAGTTACTACCCACTTCTCTAATATATGCTAATCTGCATCAACACTTAAAGGGCTTATATCTTTGGAATGGCTGAACGGATTTATATATACAACACAACAAAATGCTTGGGATGACAGATGATGTTTGTTATTGGGCTTTTCAGATCTGGTGACAGGTCCTCTCCTCTGTAAATAAGGCCAGTTCTCTAATTTCCTGATCATGTGCAACTAAAAGTTTGTTTAGACTTAATTCACACTGGCATAGTCATGATCCCTATTTCTTTTATTTCTTCTATATAAAATATACCCACAATGTAGAGCTAATGTTATGCCCATACTGCTGTATTTCTACATGCATCTGCATCCCTGACTAGGCACCATGCTCTACTACTATGACCTGAAAAAGAATAGCTCGTAATACAAATAGAATAAAAATAATAATAAATACTTTTATGGATGATGGATCCGCACTTCTTTATAATACGGGGAAAAAAACTTTTCATTATGTAAGAATACACTTTATTTCCATAGAATTAGAAATCACCTTTAAATATGTTAAAATGTAGTCCACCTTGTAGTCTCAGTGGTAAAAGTGCCTACAAATATCTCAACCATACAGTTTCGCATGGACTTAGGGTGGGTTCACATTACTGTAATTACAGTCAGTTACTGACATCCGTCACTGGATGACTGTAATGCAAAAAACATGATGGATACTTTCTTCTGTCATGTTTGTTTACTTTTGTAGTGAAAAAAGTATTGCAAAAAAGTAAAAAAACATGACAGAATACAAAATATCTGTCATGTTTTTTTACATGGGGGTGAATGCAGAGGGACGGGACTCCGTCTGTACCTGTCATTTACCGTTCGTTACTCTCATCCTGTGACGGATCAGAGCAACAGACATTAAATAATGGAAATGTGAACCCTTATAGACCAATGCCATGTAAAGTGCAGACCTATGGGTGAAATATACTTACACAACCCACCTACAGCTTTTAGACAAAAATGTCTAACACATTATAGAAACGGTTCCATCTAGTTTCCCAATATGCTTTCTGGTTATTACTAGATTTTCTATAGTAGATGAATACCAAAAAAGCTACCAGGATATCATTGTTTGTAGATTATAATATGGATTTGATGGAAATATTTTATTTGCTGTAAAGTAAAAATTCATACTATATGTTTATATAATTCTGGCATTTCATGTACAATGCTTTCCCATTTTGCCAGTGGTTATTCTACCTATCCGCATAAGCAGTATACAGCTATCGCTTTTAATGCCTGTACCCAATAAGTAGGGAACAGATGGGGGACACTGGAAAGTACTGACTGCCATAACTTCTCCCCCATTCACAGAATATATGTACCCCTGACTGCATCTGTAAGATCAGTCTTGTTCTTTCCTATAAGGCCACATGCACACTGCCATATTACAGCTCCCTGCAAGTCCAAGTATATTAAATAGGCACTTTCTCTTCAACAAAATTTGCACAAATGAATAGTACAGGTGATTATACGAAACATTGTAATTTATCTCATCATAGAGATCAGGCTTTTTTACTGTTTTCCCTCCCGCTGCAAAACTGGTTTTGACTCTGAAAATCCTTGTTATATGCAGGTCACATGACTTAGACTACACATATCGATAGAAGTGTATAAGGAAGGGAAGGGGAGGAGTGAGCAGGAAGTACAGGAAAGAAAAGAAGAAAGACACTGGAAAGGAGCTTTCAATCACAACCAAAGTACTTCACTCACATCAGTACAGGTCTGTTTCTGAGTGTGAGAGAGACACTTATAGAGCAGATTCTTCTCCAGTTACTGTGAGCAGTATATGGGAGCTAGTCACCACCCACCAGTTCAGAGAGGACTGCAAACGCCAGATATACCAAGCAGAGGGGTCATTGCAGTTGAATGACCATTGATCAAGAAATTATGGCATATGGTTAACAGTAAGCAAACCCCTTTAAGTGAATACAACAGTGGAAAAACCCTTTTAAGTCAAAGCTAACCACAGGTTGATCTTTGCTTCAACTGTTGACTAGTATTAAAGTGGGTTTCCAAAAATTAGTTTTATAGGCTATCCTTACAGTATACCTGATCGATTGTTAGCCGTCAACTGAACCCTGCCAGGATCAACTATTCAGGGGCTGCGTCCAGTCCTTGTACTGTATAGAGCACAGAGCTGGAAGCAGATAGCTCCGTACACTGTATAGTGGCCAGGGGCATTACTGCATCTCAGGACCCATTGATGTCTTTGGCCATAAAAAAATCCTGAACAAACCATTTAACTTTACAACAGGTTTACAATAGATGCATTTTGGAGAGCATTAAAATGTGCACATTCATTCCATTTAACCAGTTATTCTTGATGTAAAAAGTCCCTCTGTGGTCATCATACGACCTGGCCACGAACAAAAGTTTATTTGTATTTCCTAATCAATTATATTATACTTTTCACAGATGCTGAAACCACAAAGATCCATTATCTGCAATCCATTATCTTTCCCAACCTCTCAAAATCTAACCACAATAAGTACACTTTAGGATTTAAGGGTCTTCAGTGCTCAGTAATGCATGTGCTCATGTGCTTTCTCTAAGGCTATGTTCACATGAGTGTCATGGCTTCCTTTTATAATGGAGTCAGGACAGCTATGACTAATCGATTTTGTAGTAGCTCTGACTGCATCTTGATGGATCCCACTGAATTGTAATGGGGTCTGTCATGCTCATAGTATTGTTGAAGTGCACTTAACCTGTAACAGACAAAGTGCTTCACAAACATAAAAAGAACATCTAGATTCCTATTTCATTCACCATCCCCGGCGCTGAGCCATCACCATATATACATGATGTTATATCATCATATATACAGCGTAAACCGATATTTGTAAAAGGAAGATGACTAGTAATACACACAAGAACATGTACATGCCACAGTATATGAATACATAAGGATCACTTATGAGCAGCGAATGTTATGTGTTCAAGCCATTAGAAGGGCTATGCGGCACGGAAGCATTTCTGTAAAAACCAGCAAAGTGAACACTTAAGCAATTTCCAGTATAGAACCATCATTTACTATTGAAGAGGGTTTGAGGTTTATATTGAAATGCATTGATGGGAGGACTGTTCATATTGTGATGTATGATTTATTGTGCATTTCTTACTAATGCATACTTTTTTAAACATTTTTTTTATTAAATTTTGCAAGTTCAGTGAACATTTCTAAAAAAAAAAAAAATATATAAAAAAATTAAAGAATTGGGCATAAGGTGCAGCAAGGTACAAATGATATTGTTCCATTAGCAAATGGAACAGCAACAAAACAATAAGAATAATGAGTAATTGGTAAAAAGAACAAGGTCAGGATAGCAAAAGAAAGACAGGAATAGAAGAAAGTGGATAGAGAAGGGAGATGGTCAAAGGACTACTGGATAATTTCAATGGCAGTAGAGTCACTATAGAGCTCTTTACTACTATAAATGATATCTACTGTGGCTTGCAAAAGTATTCATACCCTTTGAACGTTTTCACATTTTGTCACCTTAAAACCACAAACTTAAATGTATTTTATTGAGATTTCAAGTGATAGAACAACACAAAGTAACAGATAATTGTGAAGTGGAAGGAAAATACATGGTTTCCAAAATTTTAATCAAATAAAAGTCTGAAAAGTGTGACGTGCAAAAGTATTCAGCCCCACTATATAAATACTTTGTACAGCCACCTTTCGCTGCAATTACAGCTACAAGTCTTTTGGAATATGTCTCTACCAGCTTTGCGCATCTAGAGACTGAGATTTTTGCCCATTCTTCTTTGCAAAATAGCTCAAGCTCAGCCAGACTGGATGGAGAGCGTCTGTGAACAGCAATTTTCATGTCTTGCCACAGATGCTCAATGGGATTTAGGTCTGGACTTTGACTGGGCCATTCTAACACATGAATATTCTTTGATTTAAACCATTCCACTGTAGCTCTGGCTGTAAGTTTAGGGTCATTGTCTTGATGGAAGGTGAATCTCCTTCCCATTCTCAAGTCTTTTGCAGTCTCCAACAGGTTTTCTTCCATGATTGCCCTGTATTTAGCTCCATCCATCTTCCCGTCAACTCTGAGCAGCTTCCCTGTCCCTACTGAAGAAAAGCCTCCCCACAGCATGAGGCTGCCACCACCATGTGTCACAGAGGGGATGGTGTGTTCAGGGTGATGAGCAGTGTTACTTTTCCGCCACATATAGCACTTTCATGTGACCACAGTACCTTCTTCCATATGTTTGCTGTGTCTTCTATATGGCTTGTGGCAAACTGCAAACAACACTTATTAGGTCTTTCTTTCAACAATGGTTTCTTTCTTGCCACTCTTTCAAAAAGGCCAGATATGTGGAGTGCACGACTTATAGTTGTCCTGTGGACAGATTCTCCCACCTGAGCTGTGGATTTCTGCAGCTACTCCCGAGTGACCATGGGCCTCTTGGCTGCTTCTCTGACCAGTGCTCTCCTTGCTCATTCTGTCAGTTTAGGTGGATGGCCATGTCTTGGTAGGTTTGCAGTTGTAGAATACTTTTTCCATTTTTGGATGATGTATTGAACAGTGCTCCTTGGGATGCTGAAAGCTTGGGATATGTTTTTATAACCTAACCCTGCTTTAACCCTTTCACTGCCAGTGGTCTACGGAAATTTTGCACCTCCGCTAGCTGGAGCAATTTTCACAGTTTTGAGATGAACAAATAAAACCTAAATTGCAACATTAAAAAATCATACTAACCCCCCATACCTACATATTTTCTTAAAGTAGACACCTGCAGCATTGTCAAAATGCTGGTACTGCATACAAACAGGTACTTTCATGCAATTTTGATTTAAAGTGCATGTTTTAGCAAATAATATACATTTATTAGCATTTTTTTTTTTTATAAAAGTGGAAACCAAACAAAAAGTTACATGCATCAAACACCCTAAAAACAAGAATTCAACACGTGCAGAGTTTATGCATGCACATGTCTTTCTAAAATCACCAGTACAGGAAAGAACAAGCTGGAAATTTTAAAAAAGTAATATCCTATAAAATGTAAGGATTACACACCATGAAAAGCAAGTGAACCCCTAAACCCTATATATTTCTTGAAAGTAGACAACCTGAAGATTACATGTGTCTCAATGGGTTATCAATAACCATGTCCACTTTCATGTAACTTTGTGACAAACACAAATATTTTTTTGAAAAAATGCACTAACATATACTGTATTTTCACCTAAAACGTCTATTCAATCTTACGTTCACACACAAAACAGATATAAAATAATAGATCAAGCTGTACACAATGTATATATATATATATATATATATATATATATATATATATAACTATATGTACCGCCAACATCAACTACAACAAGCTCGTACTCTCGAAAACACTGATACAGAAGACAAGCAAGATTTGCTGTTATTCACTAATATGTTAAAAATCTATACTGCACCTTGCAAACTGTGACTGTGAAACCAAAATCTAACTTTTTTGAGATTGCACAGCATACAGTATATAAAAACACAGCTTAATATTTCATATACACAACCACCTTCATACAATTTCGCGGAAAACAGAGATTACAAGCAATAATTGCACAAAATTTCAAATTTGCCACTAAAGTGCATGCTTTCTGCAATCAAAATGTACTTTCCAAAAAACTGCAAGATGTGAGGAATTCATACATACCACACATATATATACCACACAACCAATTGTTCTCTAACAAACCACTGAGGCCTTCACAGAACAGATGTATTTATACTAATTAAGTGACTTCTGAAGGCAATTGTGTGTACTGGATTTTATTTAGGGGTATCAGAGTACAGTGGGCTGAATACATTTGTACGTCACACTTTTCACATTTTTATTTGATTAAAATTTTGAAAACCATGTATCATTTTGATTCCACTTCACAATTATCTGCTACTTTGTGTTGGTCTATCACTTAAAATCTCAATAAAATACACTTAAGTTTGTAGTTGTAAAGTAAAAAATCATGAAAAAGTTCAAGGGGTATGAATATTTTGCAAGCCACTGCAATAGCCAGGTAGCTTGCACTGATTTTGGAGTGCAAGATCATCAAGTGATGCCTCTGATCAAGTAATATTGTCCAATGTGCTGGAGAGGCTTGGTAGGTGATAGTATCATGTTCTACATCTTTTAGTCTCGCCAACTCCTTATGCCTTTATGAAGAGGAGTATAATGGATCATGGCCTAGTTGACAGGTCTACCCTTTCCGCCCTGAATTGTTGCTTCTAAACCACTCCGATATACCGATTCAATGACATTGGATAAATGCAGCCCGACCCTGCCTCACCTTGCAGAGGAGACACCAGGAACCTCTCTCACTAGGTCTCAGGTTTTCCAGGGTCAATGAAATCATGATAATGGAAGATCAGATCTCCTCTAGACCTTAGCTATTCCTTTTACCTTTACTACATCACATTCTGTTCCCCCGCTCTTCCCTTTTTTCTTTTCCCACTTCTGTAGCGTACTCCCATTCCCCTCCCATCTCTTTATGGACACAGCACTTCTTCTGTTCTTATGTCTCACGGCAAAAAAATAGCCTAAAAAATCCACTGCTTGGAGTCCATAGAGCTTTTGCCTGACTGTCCACACTCCCTTTTGTTCATTATCACTTCTTACTTTAACTTTTGCTATGCAGGTGTTACAGAGTATCAAAAGCTCTTTATTTCTTACATTGTACTGGGGACTGTGTCTCACCGCTGGCCATGCTATGGTAAAGTTATCTTTGTTTTAATAAAGTATTTACAAAAAAATTATAGCCTTTAACAATGTATTTCCATAGATATCACATCAGCACATGTAGGTGGCTTTCGTCTGTTGTGAAAGTCCATCTCCCAGCATGGCCTGACAGTAAAAGGCACCAAGAAAAGCCCTTTTTCAAATGTCCTTCAGGCAAAATTCCAACATGAAAGAGCAAAGCATTCAAATACAACATTCTTACAAATGATCAATAAATCTGTCAAACTAAAATGCTTTTTCTCTTATATCTCACTCCAGCCCAGTCTGCTGCTATTTTTAGTGTTCTTATTAAAAACTAGACATCTGTATATTATTTAATGTGCATCAGCAATGTCTAAGACTGGAATCTAGAACCAATGATTCCCATTCCAATAATAATAAATATTGCATGTTATACTTGAGATGGAAATCTGCTTTAGGCTTTCCATTTTTCTGTTCCGTCATAGGAACAAAATAACCGAATTCAAGCTGGGGGACAGACAAGTTGCATGGCAGATACCAATGGTATCCGATGGACCACACTGACTTATAAAAGAGGCTGGTGGGTTTCAGTCATGGTGTCGGTCATTTTACCAAACAAAAACAGCTATTTTTAGAGTGGGGACCTCCAATGCAGGACTGAATCTTATACAAGATTTTCTTGTACACAGTCTCTAAGCTCAGGATATATACAGCCATAGAGTTTTCCCATTAAATAAGCCACATCTTCAACCATATATTCCTTTCAGATAACAAATCTGTTTTAGTAAATAATTGTATTTCCCATTAAATAACTATTTTGGATCATCTTTTTTTTTTTTTAGACGTGCTGTTCCTCTGTTATTCCTCCAAGAAATTTATGGATAAAATTGACAAATGGATGCTACCAATTGGGGATTAAAGGACTACTAGATAATTTCAATGACAGTCTCACACTGTCCAATGAATGCAGATAGTGCCAGATTGTGTAGGGACACACCCCTTTGACAAGGAGAAAGATCTAATCTATGTCTAGGAAGACTAAAAGAGGACCAGTACAATGGTAAGGTAAAATAAAAGAATTGTTGCTCCAGAATTGTTATTCCATGGGGAATACATGCATTTACTAACATAGACATGTCAAGAGAGGTGAGAGGTCCTCTTTCACGCTAGGTTCACACTAGCAGTCAGGTGTTTGTTGTTTGGGTCCGTTTGGGGACCCGAATAACGGAGACCCTGTCTGCTTAAAAAGTGGTTACCTGCGGACCCCACAGACTATAATGGGGTCCCTCAGGTTTCCGCCAGGGTTCTGATGTTTTTATACTGAAATTAGCAGAGAGAAAAGTCCTCTTTCCAGGACTTTTCTCTCTGTCAATTTTAAACGGAATCAGCGACGGAGTCTCTAACGCAGATAAGAATCCAGTCTTAGTCTGCTATATACAGTAGCTGAGATTTGTTATTGTGCAATATTCCTATTGTGACAACTTGGGGGAATTAAACTCAAAATGGCGGCTTGTCCTGGTCCAGACAGCGGTGGTTCATGGTACTGGGCGCCGGAAAGATAGCTTTCAGACGGTCCAAGAGTAAAATAAATGGGCTTTATTCAGCTTAACTGCAACATAACAAAACAACAAAAAAAACCTAAGCCACAGTTAGGGCCTAACTCACTCCTTGAGTCCCTAACTAGCCTCTGGGGCAATAAGAGCCTGACTTAGTCTTTGTAAGTCTTCTCTGGATCCAAGCCCTCTAGGACAGACTGCCTCTCTGTCCTAGGCTGGTCCACCATTTCCTGCTCCAAGCAGGTTTCTCCAGCCTTCTGGAGATACACGCCCCCACAAAGGCGTGGCTGAGAGCCTTTTCAGGGCTAGGCCTGGGTCGCTCAACAGCGCCCTCTGGCTCACATACTCACACTATCTAAGATACGATCCTCTATTTCTCCAAAGAACAAATGCAGGTTCTGACTGTTGGCTGTTTGTTGTTCCCTGCATTGCTTACACTCTCCATTATATTCTCCTTATGCACTGTTAAATACATCTATTTGGAGACTACATTCACTATTATTGGAGATATGGTGGATAATAAACCAGGATGTAGTTACAGTGTAGCAGTGAGCACCAAATTCCAGGTCCATGTATTAGCTCTATTAAGATATATGGTGCAGTGTCTGAGCTACACCAGGTCCATGTTTCCTTTGTTGTGACACTTCAGAAAAGAATCCAAGAAAAGTGATTGAGTGTATCAAAGATATTGAGCTCATCTCTTCATTTCAATGGAGAAATATCATCTCACGCCATCTAGAGCCTTCTCTCCTTGCACCACCTGGTCGTCCTCCTTTTACACCTGCTGTGTGCCTATAGGTAAATCCAGTGCTGCTGTGGATTATTGTACTGCACTGAATTACTACATAAGCACATAGGATAGACAAACGAAGAACCTCTATTTAGTACTTTGCTTTCTTCCAAAATAACACTCAACCACCTAGTAAACAAAGACGTACTTTTAGCTGCCGCTATAGAGTCTTAGAAAGTGTGGCTATTGATTTCTTTATGACTTTTTGTATCTGAATGACAAGAAGGAAAAAGAGATATTATTAGTTTTTTCCTGCTTTCAATGTAAGTGAAAAGAAACTTGCCTTAAAAGAACAGGTTGAAGCATCTTTCACATAGCATCCCAATGTGAAAGGAACAAGAGTCTAGGAATCAATAGCAGCTTTAAGTACGTACACATAGAGCTATATAAGGACAGACATTGCTGCTGGTATTCAGTGTCTTCTCCTTACAGGTGGGTTAGACAATATCATGCAGATATATATTAAATGTGAACAAAACACAATACTGCAAAGGTTACAGGTTGACAAAACTACCAAAGTTCTCCAGGTGTTTAGGAGGTACAAATCCTAGTAAACGTTCTGAACAGGAAATATGTATGGCACATTAGGGTTAATAGACCAGGTTTAGGATACTTGATGTTCAACTCTTACCAGAGGCACACTGACCACTCAGAGGCACACTGACCATGCATAGGTGGACTGACCATTCAGAGACATACTGAACACTCCGAGGCGGACTGAACATTCAGGCAGTGATACATTGCCCAACTGCCCTAAGCAATGGAGATATCAGCCCTCCACCTAGAAACTGCACCACCTATCTTTATACATGCCAGAGCTACTTTTTTATTCTTGAGGTCCAAGCCTACTGTTTCCTGTTACAAACTGAAGTGATAAATTTTTGTCTGCTTGCAGTCACCACATGGAGGAGCATGCTGAATACAGAGTCATACAATTCCCTGAAAGCAACCCTACAATTCACCCAAAAAAAATAATACATGTGGCATAGTTAAAATACCTGGTGCCCTTATTTTCAATCTTTGTGGTCCAATACCTCTGACTCCTAGTCTCTCTTTATTTCTGTAAAATGGTCACCAGCTTCCTAAACTTCTCTATACATACTGTGCTTTGGTATTCTGAGACATTTCCCCTTCTATATGGTGGATCAGTTGAGAGCAGGGGGGTATAACAGGCTACCAAATACAGTGTGCAGAGAGTAGTCTAAGAAGTTGGTGGTCATTGTACAGAAATGAGGAGGGAACTAGGATGTAGAGAGATCGCACCAGGTCTGGACACCAGGAATTTTACTTATGCTTTATGCAGTTAATAAGAAATTTTTATTGTATCTCGAAAGGGTCACTTTAATGGGAGCTGTATGAATCCATATAAAGTAAATGTCCCATCTGCAGGCAGACAGAATTTTATCATTAAATTCTATAACTGTGTGAAGGAAACCAAGGGTATAAAAATAGAGCTCTGACCCCCTATGAAGATACAATCATTCATAGAAAACTTCTTTGAATGAAAACTGAGAAGAAAAGTAATAAATATGAACTTTTAAATAAAGGGAAACAACTGGTCTATATTATGGCTGGTAGGTACACTATGACCCTTATTGCCTTGGGGCTAAGACAAATTTTAGTTCACTGCATTACATCATTAATGGCTCATTTTTTGGAATGTTGACTATAAACACATTGCTCATAGATGTTTTAGACCCCCTGACAGGTGCTGAGACGTGTATAACAGCATATCAACTGTATACAGATCAGGAGAAAAGTATCATCATTATAGAAAAGAGCAAAGCAAGGATAAGAAAGTGAGAATATGTAGAGCAGGAAAGGACAGGAAGGTGTAATATAGCTCTAATGTGGACCTGGGGCTTGATGTTTCTTCTAGTAACTTCTTAAAATTAATATTCTGTAAGTGCCATTCTGGCTTAAAGTTGTTTTCTGGGCTAAAAATATTGATGACTTAGTCTAATAATAGGTCATCAATATAAGATCAGCAAGGGTCCAACACCTGGTACCCCCACTGTTCAGATATTCTCAGTGGCTGAGACAGAGAGTAGAGAAGGAAGCAGACAGCTCTATTCTCTAAGTAGTGGCTAAACCAGGTTACTGCAGATCAGCTCCCATTAATTTGAATTGAACCTAAGCTACCTTGACTCAGTTCTGCCACTTCACCGAGTATAGGGCTGTCTTATTCCTGCTCCGCTCTCTCTCAGCTGCTTAGTACAGTTAATTGATGGGTATGTTGAGTGTCAGATCCCCACCAATCTGATATTAGTGACCTATCTTTATGAAAGGTCTTCAAATTTTTTTTTAGCCTCGAAAGCCCCCTTTAAAGGGGTTTTACAGGGAAATAAAATGGTGGCAGTAGGCTCAGAATGGGTTAAGAAAAAAAAATGAACCAAAAAACATGAACATGATGACAAAGGAAATGCATGCTCAGCCAATCATTGATCACAGGAAGTAGAGACCAGCAGGGACCCAGACTGCAATGGAATAGGAGCAGTGGGGTACTGGTGATGTGAGTATTGGGTCTTTCATGCTTTTTTTTTTAGCCTACCCGGAGTCTGCTGACACCAATTTTTCTCCCTTTAAAGCACTAATTATAATAGCGTTAATACAGAAGCTATGATGCTTCTTTATAATGGATCTCTTAACAAATCCTGGCAGATCCAATTTATTAAATTAGGGCTGGTCAGGGTTGTGTTATATTTGGCAGACTGCACTATTCTTGCCATTATAAATACTAGCGCCTCTGACACAGCCTAACCCTAACAGATCTTTCTAAGTATCTAATGGCTAGTGTGATGTGTTTCCTCCTGTATGCACTTTAACCCATGCAAAGTCTGCATAAGTTGTCAGAAACAGGACAACGGATGCGGCAACTACTTTGAGTTCAGAAAAGAAACCCAAAAAGCCCTTGATGTATACAGGTAAGGGACAGAGACAGAGATCTGATAGAAAATGCTCATTATAGACGTGCACAAATGCTAAGCACCCAGCTAACGTAATTGACATGGAACGCTATACAGGAAGCATAGAATAGTTCGACACACTGATATAGACTTCCTTAGATCACATTATGGAGGGAATGATCATAATGTTCTTTGTTGTTGGACATGGTTGTGTAATGGAATTTGCTCAGAATACATTACCAGCGCATACAATTACAATAACAATAAACATATAGAAACAGAGAGTCTCACTGCAGAGAGTCAACCTCGGCCGACCCTGCAAATATTTCACAGCTTCAATACAGCATAGACCAATTTAAAGAGCTGGTGATAATTCAGAGCAGGTATATCTGATTGGAATGAAAGTAAATGATTTTCTCCCTTCCCTGGATTGTACAATACATTGAGACTCTTCAGGCATATTTCAATGGAGATTTATGTACCAAACTCATCAAACAATGGCACAACTCCAAAGAGTACAAACGTGTCAAGGTGCTTATATGTACAGCATTCCAATATAGCGTGGGGGCACCGACAGTCAGTTTTCTTCATTGTACTGACTAGGAATGAAAATGAATTTCATTAACATTGACGATATAGTTAGCAAATGTAGAGTCTAGCATCTTTGCAATATATTTTTCAAGCTATTATTTTGCTTCTGTTTTTAGTGTGGTGTAGGAAAAAACATGGAAACCAACAAGCAGCTTGACTATTGATATAAATTGGTTCAGTTTTTGAAAACTCAGGCTTCCTGTACATTTTGCGTGCTGTGGCCAAAATGATGTACTACACGACAGTCAATCAAATGAATTGACAACCATGTAGTGCATAGGTGGTCCAGCTCTGTCAGAGTGAGAGATACTCTGTTAGTGGCTTATCTGGCATCTTAGTCAAGCTGTTTTCATGTCCACATGTTAAAAGAGTGCACTCCTTGCAATGGGTAAGCTTGCCTACTAATATACAGTTGTGCTAAAAAGTTTACATACCTCGGCAGATTTTTTGTTTTTTTGGCCTTTTTTCAGAGAATATGAATGATAACACAAAAACTTTTTCTCCACTCATGGTTAGTGGTTGGTTGAAGCCATTTATTGTCAAACTTCTGTGTTTTCTCTTTTTAAATCATAATGACAACCAAAAACATCAAAATGACCCTGTTCAAAAGTTCACATACCCCAGTTTTTAATACCGTGTATTGCCCCATCTAACATCAATGACAGCTTGAAGTCTTTTGTGGTAGTTGTGGATGAGGCTCTTTATTTTCTCAGATGGTAAAACTGCCCATTCTTCTTGGCAAAAAGTCTCCAGTTCCTGTAAGTTCCTGGGCTGTCTTGCATGTACTGTGCACTTGAGATCTCCCCAGAGTGGCTCAATGATATTGAGATCAGGAGACTGAGATGGCCACTCCAGAACCTTCACTTTCTTCTGCTGTAGCCAATGACAGGTCGACTTGGCCTTGTGTTTTGGATCGTTGTGATGTTGGAACGTCCAAGTACGTCCCATGCCCAGCTTCCTGGCTGATGAGTGCAAATTTGCCTCCAGTATTTGCTGATAACGCGCTGCATTCATCTTTCCTTCAACTTTGACCAAGTTTCCTGTGCCTTTGAAGTTCACATATCCCCACATCATCAGTGATCCACCTCCGTGCTTTACAGTAGGAATGGTGTTCCTTTCATCATAGGCCTTGTTGACACATCTCCAAATGTAACGTTTATGGTTGTGGCCAAAAGTTTGATTTTTGTCTTATCACTCCAAATTACCTTGTTCCAGAAGTGTTGAGGTTTGTCTCTGTGCTGCTTGGCGTATTGAAGGTGAGATTCTTTGTGTCATTTGCGCAGTAATAGCTTTCTTCTGGCAACTCGACTTATTGTGCATCTTGAAACAGTCACACCGATAGTTTT
This sequence comes from Leptodactylus fallax, assembly GCA_947044405.1. Lineage (NCBI taxonomy): Eukaryota > Metazoa > Chordata > Amphibia > Anura > Leptodactylidae > Leptodactylus > Leptodactylus fallax. Next base: position 1,521,908 of record CAMRHE010000081.1, on the reverse strand, counting down.
CAGAGAGTCCTGTATTTCAGCTGATGTTATGTGTGGGTTTTTCTTTGTATCCCGAACAATTTTCTGGACAGTTGGGGCCGAAATTTTGGTTGGTCTACCTGATCGTGGTTTGGTTTCTGGGCATGTTATCAGGCCAAGATCACCAGGGTATGTGAACTTTTGAACAGGGTCATTTTGATGTTTTTGGTTGTCATTATGATTTAAAACAGAAAACACAGAAGTTTGACAATAAAAGGCTTCAACCAACCACTAACCATGTGTGGAGAAAAAGGTTTTGTGTTATCATTCATATTCTCTGAAAAAAGGCCAACAAAACAAAAAATCTGCTGGGGTATGTAAACTTTTTACCACAACTGTATATGGCAGGTGCACCATCACCTCCATTCTTAGAATTCCGGATGTCTCTGTGTTCGATTGAGAGTAAATGTGTGTCAGCAGGGAAGGCAGAGGAATGAGATTTAGGTACAGGCAGGCTTTCATGTGTCTTTTACTGAAGAGAGGCTACTTTCTGGCCATTCTGCCATAAAGCTCATATTGGTCCTGTAATGATGGCTGACCTTCTTGAAGTTACTCCTATCTGCACACATGATCTTTGTAGGAAACCAGAGTGACTATTGGGTTCTTGGTTACTTACCAAGGCCATTCTCCACCGATTACTTAGTTATGTGGGTTGGCCAGCTCTAGGAAGATTTTTTTTTTCCATATCCGTGTCTCGTCTCTACAAATTCATGTCTCTAAGATCTACAAGTAGTTATTTCCTCCGCATGGCTTGGTTTTTGCTCTGATATACAGTACATTGCAGCTGTGAGGCCTTATATAGACAAGAGGATGTTTCCAAATTATACCCAATCAACTGAATTTGCCATAGGTGGTCTCTGACCAAGGTGTAGAAACATCTCAAAGATCAAGAGAATTGGGAGGCCTCCAGAGCTAAATTTCAAGTCTTATAGCAAAGGGTCTAAATACTTATTATATACATGCAAAAATTTTGTTTTACTTTTAAACAAATTTGCAACAAATTCTATAATTCTGTTGTTATATTGTTGCAGATTTTGCTGCGTTTTGTTTGAGCCAAAGTCAGGAGTGGCTTAAAAAGGGATGGAAAATATGGAATCTCTTAGACATTTCCCTTCTGTTAAAATCCACTCCTGACTGGCTCAAAACAAATGCAACAAAATCTACAACAAAAAACACTGCATTTCCGCAATGTGGGGCCTTAAGGGGTTTTCCCATCTCCCTATTTCAACACCTTTGCCTGCTGTCTCTTCTCACTTCCTGTATTACTTATCAAACAGTCAAAGCCACCTCCCCCCAGCTTACAGAACAGGACACTATGAAGTATCACAGTACTTATTATGATTACTAGAAATCTAATATAAATGCAGATCAAATAATATGCACATGCGTCTAGAGATGGACTCAGTGTTATCTGTGTGTTTACATAGAGAGATAACAGACATGGCTATATCAGCAAGCTGAATCCAGAGCTGTAGATAACAGTGAGAGCAGTGAGTGATGTCACTTGTCATGCTTATCACACAGGTCTGGCTCTATGGAAACGCTGTGTAAACAATGGGAGATATAATTTCACAAAGCAGGAAAACAAAGCAGTATTGCTAAAGCAATATATTTAGAAAAATTCTTCAATTTACATAAGCTACCAGTATAGATAGGATCCTTGAGCTGGGAATACCCCTTTTATATTTCAATGAGTATTCTGAGGATAACTCAACAAGGAAATTGTCCAAAATGTAACACAAATCTTCAATGTTCCAAAATCTTCTCACATAAATTACAAAAGGGTTGAGTTGTCCATACACTTTAGGGGCAGTTTCAAACCTTTTTCAACTTTATGCAAGAAGATAGCAGGTGACATTTATCTCATGTGTATAGACTTAGATGTCCACATGTAATGAATATTAGGTGTTGAGGTGTTAATTGGATCTTCCCCTCTTAGGGTACATCGAAACAGGATGACTTCACTGCTTAGTTTCCATCATAAAAATTCAACAGCCAGTACCTGTTCTTGTATTTTTAACCCTCTCTGAGGCCACTGCCACCATTTTTTTCCTGCAGGAATCACTGCAGTTTTTGCAAAAACTAAAAGCAGTGGGATAATGCTGCGTGTTGAAAATCCTTAGCACATGTTAGTTTGTGCAGTAGATTTTAGACACAGCATGTGCATAATATTTGGTTGATGGCTAACCCACTGTGCATATGTGAACATAGCCTATTACCCCTCCTTACAGTATGTTCTCACTCAAAGTGCATACCTCCTCTTTAGAACATCTCTGCGTCGAAGGATTCTAGCTTTGCTATAAAGAACTTATGAACAGTAAGCCATTTATGAAGGAGTCATAAAACCACAGTCACAGTTTTGAAGCTAAGAAAGAATATGGGGTGGCACCGAGCTGCCCACACTGAGGTATAGTCCAATAAAGTCCGGAGGTATATAGATGAAATCCTCCTCACTTTCTTAGGCTGTGCAATGGTTGGCAACAGCCTCTATCCGTACAGTACCTTCTCAACCAAGTCGGAGAGGGTAGAAGCAGCTAGTGTCACAACCGCACGTCACCTAGGCGACATCCGAGATGAGATAGAGGAATACCAGTAGCGGACCTGTATCCGAACCCACACCAAGGGACAAGGAACAGGAAGGCTTGTAGAAAGACACAGCGCTTCACCACAGATGGTACGTCAAAATCACTCTTTAATCCAGACACGAATAAAAAACACACGCACAGTTTTGAAGCTGTCGGTCTCTCTGTGCAGGACAGATAAACCCTGCGTGCAATGTATTTCTGTCTGGGTATGGGTGCTAGACGTATGTACAATGTGCACACAAATGTTTAAGGGGTATTCCAGTATCTGCAAATAAATATTACTTATTGTATGAAGAAGGATATGGGTGTATTTGTTGATAATAAAATAAGGTATAGTAAATTATAGTATGTAACGCCAGTGAGTTGCATCCAAAGCCAACAAGATATTGTCCTGTAATAGAAAAAGAATGGTTTCTAAGAAGTACAGTATATTCCATTCACCCTACTCTTCTTAGATATGCAGCACACTTCACACTGATGGCAAAACACCATGGGACAGATTTATTAAGACTGGCATATTATCTGCCGGTCTTAATAAAGGGAATGAGTGATTTATGAGTAGGAAAATAATATTGTTGTGCATCAATGTTTTAAAACATGTTTTAAAACATGTCCAAGGATTACGTTATTATTATTATTGTTTATTTATATAGCACCATTAATTCCATGGTGCTTTACATTTGCGGATTTACATACGGTACACAAGATATACAAACAGATAATACTAACAGTGACCAACTAGCACAGTGGGATAGAGGGCCCTGCCCACAAGGGCTTACCATCTATGAGGGAAGAGGGATAGAGACAGAAGGTGAGGGGAGAGGCTGTACAGATGGTGGTGTGGTGACAGTAGTGTTATTGGAGGATGTAGGCCTTCCTGAATAGGTGAGTCTTCAGGGCCTTCTTGAAGCTCGTGATGGTGGGGGACAGTCTTATGTGTCTTGGTAATGAGTTCCAGAGTATGGGGGATGCACGGGAGAAGTCTTGGAGACGATTGTGTGAAGAGCGGATAAGAGCAGAGCGGAGTAGGAGGTCTTTGGAGGATCGGAGGTTACGTGCGGGCAGGTAGAGGGAGAATAGGTCGGAGATATATGGAGGGAACAGGTTGTGGATGGCTTTGTATGTCAGCGTTAGTAGTTTGAACTCTATTCGCTGGGCAACGGGTAGCCAGTGAAGGGATTGGCAGAGGGGAGCGGCTGATGAAGAACGGGGGGAGAGGTGTATTAATCGAGCAGCACAGGTTAAGGTGGACTGGAGAGGGGCGAGAGTGTTTGCTGGGAGGCCATGGAGAAGAGTGTTACAGTAGTCTAAGCAGGAGATTATGAGGGTGTGAACTAGCATCTTTGTAGTTTCAGGGGTGAGGAAGGAGCGGATTTGATGGATGTACGTTATATCTTACGATACATCTCTTATAGAGACCCGTCAAGGTCCAGTTTTTCTATGACTAAGAACACTGACATTTGAGTCTGAAACACGTAAGAGATATATTTCTTGGACATGTTCATTTTATGTTTTTAATGGATCCAAATAAACATGGATATTTTTAAATGTTGATGTTGTGCTGGACAACAATATTATTTTACTATTGGTTGCTAAAGAAGAAAGCTATTTTACCCCCTTAAAGTACTTCAATATGCCATCCAATTCTGGGCACCATTTCATAAAAAGACATCAGAGTGTTGGAATGAGTTCAGAAAACGCAAATCAAATTTATACATGGCATATCTCAAGTATGAAGACAGACTATCAAAACTAAATGTTTTTTAAAGGGAGTGCTGTTTTCATCACAAAGCATTTCTTTACTGTTTCTACTGTAAATTTATGGAAAATGCTCCTGCAAGATTTGGTAAGGGCAGAAAGTGTGGCTTTAAAAAATAGGGTTAGATCAGTATCCTACTCATAAACCACTATATACATGGCTGCTGGTATTAAAGAGAATCTATCACTGCCCCCAGCTATTTTAAACCTCTCCCATAGTGCTGTAGATACTGTTAGCAGATTAAAAACCGTACTTTTCTTAAGTTTCAGAGCCCCAGGGATGCGGAGAAAAGCACCTTTATTCTTTATTCAAATGAGGATCTTGGAGCACAGGGGGAGTTTTCTTCTATTACTGAGCACTGCTGCATCATCACTAAACATGCCCATCCTGCATTCAGCTCCTCCGCCTGCGCAGTGTGATTTGATCCTTTCAGTGTCAGTTGATCCTCACACTGCCCAGGGGGATGAGCAGGATGGCCGTATTTCTTCTATTACATCATCACTAAACACGGCCATCCTGCATTCAGCTCCTCCCCCTGGACAGTGTGAGGATCAACTGACACTGAAAGGATCAAATCACACTGCGCAGGCGGAGGAGCTGAATGCAGGATGGGCATGTTTAGTGATGATGCAGCAGTGCTCAGTAATAGAAGAAAACTCCCCCTATGCTCCAAGATCCTCATTTGAATAAAGAATAAAAGTGCTTTTTTCTATGCATCCCTGGGGCTCTGAAACCTAAGAAAGGTATGGTTTTATGGTTTTTATTTTGCTAACAGCATCTACAGCACTATGGGAGTGGTTTAAAGTAGCTAGGGGCAGTGGTAGTCTCCCTTTAAAGGGGTTTTCCAGGTTAAAAATATTAATAACTTCTTAGAATAGGTCCTTAATATCAGTAGTATGACACCCAGCACACTCAACGATCAGCATCTTCTCAGCAGCTTATACACAGAGGAGCAGGAAGCAGATAGCTCTCTTGGGCTAGAACTATAAAGTGGCTGAACTTGATGGACCTAGGTCTATTATCAACCCACCTATTATGTGCTACATACAAAAATAAAAAATACAATTTTTCATTATAATTTCTGTATCAGTTCCTCATGGTTTAGCTCTCTGTTTGCCATCATATAATAAGAACCTTCATTACTTTCAGAGGGTAAAAAAATTTATTTCAGTCATGTGATGATCACACAGGTGCACAGCTTCTTACAATACAGAGATCTGATACTTGTACTGGAACAAGCTGAGCACCTGTGTGTCCATGACAAAAAAAATACACAGCACTCGCTTTTTATTTCAGCCAACCAGCCTTTTTATTTATAAACAGCGTGTTATCACTGCAGCCAATTTACAAGGTTCCACTGCTGGAGTGGCCGGCGGTACGACATGTAACTGCCACTGATCTCCTGCAGCAGTCACATGTTAGCAGTTTATGTAGAAAAACAGAGGAAAGCACTTTAATGCAGGGGAAATAAGAGGTTAGTACTGTGTATATATATATTTTTTTGTTTTAGCAATTGTTTTTAATTTTTTAAATCTGTATAACCCCTTTAAAGTGAACCAACTGGGTGAATTTTCTGCCCTATATGAGAACAGTGCATGATAGAGCGAGGTAAGAAGTGCTCTGTGATATATAGGTTGATATGATTTGGAGCAGGATCTGTAAGTAAAAAGCAGCATAAATCCTGACAGGACTCCTAGAAGAGACAGTGAGAGTCCTGATGACCCCGCCCACAGTGATTGACAGACTTTCCTGTATCAGTGTTGTATGCAAAAAGCTGTCAGTCACTGGAAGTAGGGACAGGGTCATCAGGACTCTCACTGTCTCTCCTTAGAGTCCTGTCAGGATTTATTTAAAAATAGTGCTTGAAAATAGGTAAACATCTATATCACAAAGCCCAGCTTATCCCTCCATAGCATCCTGCTGTCAGATAGGTCAGCAGAAATCACCCGGCAGGTTCACTTCAAAATCCATAACTGATACAGAATATATATTGTATAATTATTGTATAACTTTCATTACACATTGAGTCAAATTTATTTGCTAAAACTGGTATAACCCCTTTACGTCTGTCAAGGTGCCCATTATACACATGAATTTGCAAGAACTATCCCGTATGTGCATCTTTAACCAAATAAGTGCAATTTCGCCAGTAACTACATTTAGATAAAAATGCCATGTATTTATACCAAATTGTTCTTCCAAATGAATGCAATGAAAACTGAAAGTCACAGGAATTAGCCTGAATTAAACATAGGCACGGTCTTGAACCGGCCAAGGGACGTGCTGTACTTGCAGCAACAGATTGTAAAAGGTTACTCTGATCCCTGACCGCTTGGTCTTTCAGACTATTTCTTACGGTTAAGCGACAGTAATTTCCTTAAAAGTCCTTCAGCAAGAGATATTCTAACTGAATTTCAGATCTGAAAATAAAAACTTAGGCTTACAACATTGAAACGTCCCTTGTAGAGCTTACCATCTAAGTCAATTGATCCCAGCTGCTAGAAGCTATACTGTTCTGGTTAACTGCCAACTGTTTTAAGCTCCCAAGGACCCGAGAAGTGGCCCCAATGGCTCTACCATAGGTTATGGTGAACCCTATCTCTGTGTTGCAGACCCCTTGGTAGTTAAAGGATTAACACGCGGCAGAATGAACTAGTTTTAACCACTTCAAAAAGCAGTATGTTTACCATTAGCCCCCAACCCTTCCTATTTTTATCGTTGTTGCAGTGTTTGGCTCAGTGAGCGGCGGTGAGAATAGTGCAGGTGTGTGGGAGCTGTGAGCGTTCCCTTCCCCACATGAACAAGCGAGCTGAAAGGAGGGAATGAGCTGCACTTTATCCCCCCCTCCCAATGCTGGATGTCTGCCACTTCAGAGACTGCAGGGAGACTCTGCCTGTGGATGCATTATGTGGGTCTATTGTGGAGAAACAAGATTTAGAGGCAGGCACTGCACAAAAGCGCACACTCCCCTCCAACAAAACAGCCTTACATTTAGTAAATGAGCCACTTTCTCCCTCTGACACGCGTTTACAGGGAATTCTTCACTTAATGGAGCTCAAGGGGGAGACTAACAAAGAACCCGCTGAGCATCTTGATTGTGTTTTCAGAGCATTGAGTGAATCTAGCGAGCTGATTCATACAAGACAAGCACAAAGCAAGGTCTCTAATGTAGGCCTCGGAGCACGGCCTGTTTGCTGGAGAGGAGGGAGGGAGGGAGACAGGTAGTGCTTGCTGCACTGGGAAAGGAGACTGTAAGCTATGTCAAACTTTACCCCACTCCCAATGAGCGATAACCAAGGCTTCTATAGTGTGTGCATTCATGCCAATCCAAACACTGCCGTAACTGTCAACGTTAACCATCAAATCCAAGATCTAAGAAATAGTTACTTTATGTAATTTCTTCTATACTGGGTAAACGTGTGCTACATGATATATGAAGCTGGACATAGACATTAGAGGAAATTCTACTGGATCATGAACAACCAGTCACCGAGACATTCAGCAAAGGACAAAAACTGTATTATTTGCATATATTCCAACTTTTTGGGTGAGAAACAAAATTATGGTTCATTGTAAGGATAGGTCATAGTATGAAATCAGCCCAAAATAAACCTCTTAAGGCTAAGGCCCCATGTAGCAAGCCACAGCCAAAAAGCGCTGCGGAAAAGTCCGTGGCGGAAACGCGTTGCATTTTTTTCCATAGCATTTTTCACAGAAAGTCCGCAGAGTTTTCATCTGTGGACTTTCTATCCCTATTATACCTATACGGAAAATGCCAGCGTTTCTGTAGGTATACTTCACATACAAAAATGAAGTGGTTTTTGAAATCGCAGCTTTTCGGCTGCAGATATTTTTCTGCAATGTGTGGATGGGATTAGCCAGTATCCCATCCACTTTAAAGGTAATGTAAATTTTCTCGTTTTGCTCTTTATATGATCCTCTTTTTAACCTGATATGTGTTAATACATTTACCCGGGGTACCAAGTAACCATCAGACCCCATAGCTAAACTTGTAATGGACATTCATCTATTCATATAGATAACCACTGCTACATGGAGCCAAAAAAGTCCAAGCTTGTTGCCTTCAGTTAGCTCACAAAATATTATTCTTGTAAAAGAAGATCCAATGTTTTACTCTGATCCCTGCAAATCCTCTGCACATATATTGCTTCCTTGAAAATGGAAAAGAGTTTTAGGTACTTCTACAGGATACTGCTGCCACTTTTCGGAAATCAACAGGGATCTTTTTGTAGACTCCCAATACATGGCAATTGACCAGTTAAACATTTCTAAGCTAAAAGAAGTGAGTTACTATTGTGGCTATGGGTCTACACTTTACTGTCCTCAATTGCAGAAAGAAGCACGACAAGTGTTACAACCACTCTCACTAATTCAGAGATTTACGTTATTCTTCATAGAAAAACATCCCGAGTCAAAGGTAAGAGTGTAGCAGCTTGTCAGGTGAACAGTGAGCCTGTCTGCAAGCCATATTGTATCTCATCTATCTCACATCAAGTGAAACAGGGGGTCCTCACCCTGGAGAAAACAGGTACCTTCAAAGACGTTCTCCACTTTCTCAATGACAAGTGTGATACAAATGGATCTGGACTTAAGGAAAGATTAGATGCAAATCAGAGCGATGATAATAAGGGAAAAGAACAAGTAGTTCAGCCATGTTGTGAATGCATACAAATCTCTAACAATGTGACACAAAGTACAGGGGGCGCTAATAGGAGATATAACTTTACTAAATGAGGCAGAAGAGTTACTCTATTAGTAGTCAGTAAATCCCTGCCTACCTGTTATTGTCAGGATAAGGATCCTTTCACACTAAGGCTATATTCACACAAGAGTGTTTTTTTCAGATTCATTGCTAGGTCACAGTCTCAGCCCATCCTGTCCACTATGATAGTGGTTGATTTGTCTGACGGACCAAAAGAATGGACACCCGGCACTAATGTGAACATAGCATAACTTACAGCAAGCAGACATATCCAACATGATGAGGACTTAGAAAACTGTACAATTTTTAATATATATATATATATATATATATATATATATATATATATACATACACACACACACACACACGAGGGCAATCCCAAAAGTAAGGTCTCCTATTTTTTTTAAATACAAAAAAAGTTAATTTTCTATAATATTTACATAATTTTAAAGATTGAACAATGATCTATTTTTCTACATAATCGCCATTTCGGTCGATGCATTTTTGTAGACGCTGTGACAGTTTTTCTATGCCCAGGTCATACCAGCTCACCGCCATGTCCTCGAGGAAGCGTGAACCTCATCTTTCACCTCTTCGTCGGAACTGACGAAGGTTGGAACATCATCACCCACCCACCCTATAGTCCGGACTTGGCACCCAGGGACTACCACCTATTCCTTAAGTTGAACATTTAGCCGAAAAGCGATTCAGCTCCGACGAAGAGGTGAAAGATGAGGTTCAACGCTTCCTCTAGGACATGGCGGCGAGCTGGTATGACATGGGCATACAAAAACAGCATCTACAAAAATGCATCGACCGAAATGGCGATTATGTAGAAAAATAGATAATTGTTAACCTTTAAAGTGATATATGTATTATAGAAAATAAACGTTTTTTTGTATTTCTAAAAAAAAATAGGAGACCTTACTTTTGGGATTGACCTCGTGTATATATATATATATATATATATATATATATATATATATAACAGTATATGTATTTATTGAATGTCATTAACATAAAACAAGAGAAACTGTTCAACCTTTATATTCACACAGGACTGACATGGTGCAGATTTTCTACAGCAAAATCTGCAGTGGTACAACCTGCACCAAATACTGTGGTTTTTGATGCAGAATCCATTCTATAATTGATGCAGGTTTGGTGCAGTGTAAAATCCATGGTGAAAACCAGCAACATAAATTGACAAGCTGCAGAGGAGATTTCCAGGCTGGGGGCCATTTTCGACATTGATGACCTATCACCCTGTGAGGGTTAAAATATAATTTGTATTATATTCTATACACTGTATACACAGAGAATGAAATAGTCTGCAGATAGCCTGCACAGTTTAGAAGATAAGATAGGAAGCAGACACTGGGATGGCATTCAACAGTACTGTTGTTCTCAGGAAAAGATAAGGGGAAACATCCACAAAATTCAAGGAGAGATGTTGTTATGAGAAACTGAACAAATCTGTTTAGCAGCGGAACCGGAAAGACCAAATATGTACATTGGTCACATGACTGTTGTGTAACCAACTTGCCTTTAAAACTTGTATGAACTATACAATAAACGAAATCATTCTTACTAGACTCCTGGGTGTGTCTGTAGTTTGTTTTCCTTGAGCTCGATATTATTCTTTATTTAATTAGGATTACGGTGACATCCATCCCGGGGGAACTTAACCCCCGACAGAAATTGGCGCCCAACGTAGGGCGACGAGATCGTCTGATGTGCAGCCGATAGAGTGCCGACCCACTCACCGATCGACTTGAGGATGGGACCAGAGGACCTCAGATAGATAAAAACAGTACTGT